>CM042049.1:131260862-132460862 GCA_023525745.1 Arctium lappa
GATATGTTTTTCACATAAATACTTGGTGTTTTGTTGTGAAAGTTCGACGATACATCAAAAACTCATCAATTGACTTCACGATGGTCTCACGAAAACTAAACTGTCCCACATTATTTCATATATATATATATATATATATATATGTTTATAGTAAACTTTTGTAAAAATATACTTAAGAACATGTCATTTTTACATTTATTATATGATAAATAATATTTAGTGGATCAAAACAAAAATTTCGAAAAAACCAAACTGAAAGTCTCAATCGGCACCCCCTACGTGCGGGTAGGTGTTAGAGTAAAACCATTAAAAGGACTTGTTAATCCCTAACACATTCATGGTTATAAACGACAATAAGTTTACTCCTCCTTCCTATGTGGGATAACTTCCCATACCCACTTGATTTCCACCAAATTCATTCCAATCATCCAACTTTGAGCATCGATATCTCATTTACACATATTCCGTTTTGGACACATAATATATCGTTTCGAAACTCTCATATAGGAGAACACAAACCCACAAAGAGTTAAATATATATTCAATACATATACATGTATTTAATTGTGTCCAAAGTTAGTAAAAACCCATATTTTTACTAAAATTTTCCAACAGACAATTGATATTGTTAAGTGTAATAGGTTATAATTTTGTTCCCCAAGTCCAATCCACACAAAAGATGAACAAAAATATGTCCAACCCAAACTATCTGATTCCTAATACAACTATAAAATCTTCAAACCATAGATATTTGGTTGAAATTGGTTTTAGAGACATTTGAACCCAATCCAACTCAATGAAGCTGATACCCTTATATTTTTTGGATTTAATATAATTGTTAAGCCACTTATTAATATGTACATTAGAACATTAAACCACAACCCTCTTCATATACCTTAAATCTCTTATCTATCTTTATATAACTCCTACATTTGTTTTCGTATACATGTCCGGTAATTTGATCATATATAGTCAATTAAGAAAAGCATTATTTTAGAAATTTTGGAGATTTGAAAAAACTGTGCTCCAAGAGTTATGTTAAGCCCTTCTTTATAAAAGAGAACAATGGGAAAAAGAACGGTAAAGTCTCTAAATTTGTAAGAAAAGATAGAAAATATATTTGAAGATAATTAAAAATTTAATAATAATGATTTTTATTAGGCGTTGATTTATAAAAAAAATCTTTTTTTTAAGAGAAAAAAAAATTCTTAAAAGGGTTTAGGCTATGTTTGGCAAACTGGCTGATGACTAGATAACCTAACTGATGACTGATAAGCTAGCTGGTAGCTGATGAAAAAGTCACGTTTAGTAAAAACTAGATTATAAACCTGTAAAATTACCAAAAAGAATATATAGAAAAAATAATCAATTAAAATAATTGATATTAATGGGGCATAATTGGAATAATCACAAAAAACTTCTCATAAATTACTCCAAGTAGCTTATCAAAAAGTTAATTTATAAACTAGCTTATATCCATCCAAATATATACTTAAAAAATAAGTTAGCTTATTTTTGACAAACGATGTCTTAACGCCGTGTTCTCTAATCTGGAGAGAAAATAAAAGAAAAGAAAGGGAGAGAAAAGAAATGAAATGAAAATAATTTTTTCATTTATGTTCTCGAAACGGAAGGAAAAGGAAGGAAATGAAAGGAAAAGAAATAGTTTTTCATGTTCTTGAACAGGAGAGAAAGGAAAAGAAAGATGTCAATTTTACAAATATACCTTTATAAAGATATATTCTTTATAATGAAAGATTGAGTAGTTTTGTAATTTTAATAATTTCAGTAATTTTTTTAAATGATTTTAATTTCTTTCCTTTCCTTTCCTTTCCTTTCCTTGCCTTTCCTCCCACATTTGGGAGGAAAGGTTTGGGAGGAAAGTTATCAATTCTTTCCTTCCGTTTCCTTTCCTTTCTCTCCTAAAAAAGTTTTGAGAACACGATTTTTTTTTACTTTCCTCCCCTTTCCCGCACTTTCTTTTCCTTTCCTTCGTTAAATGAGTTTCGAGAACAAAGCGTTAAGGTTTAGTATTAACAAAAATTCTTTAAAACTGTAACATAAGTACAAACAAAAAATGAAATGGCAAAAAGAACGGCGGTTAGGAAGCGAGCGGGGTCCATGGCGACAATTTCTCCTGGCACGTTATTTTTTTTGGGGGTCAATTATTGGAGGAGTTGTTTTTCTTTTATGTTTCAATTATATTTTTGACGATTGGTATCCATTGCCACCAATCACCACCATAATTGGGCGGGGCCGCCACTCCATCTCTTCTATTTTTTATAATAATCCAAACTTGTTTCCTTTCGACTTCATTATACATACATACACACACACATATATATATATATATATATATATGTTCAATATCATAAATTATATATATATAGAGAGAGGTAATCAGGTTATTATGCAACTCTTTTATCCACCACTTATTTTATTTTCAATTTATTATTATTTTTTTAATTACAAAAGTAAAAATAAAATGAA
Source organism: Arctium lappa (assembly GCA_023525745.1). NCBI lineage: Eukaryota > Viridiplantae > Streptophyta > Magnoliopsida > Asterales > Asteraceae > Arctium > Arctium lappa. Next base: position 131,263,353 of record CM042049.1, read on the forward strand.
TGATAGATAGATAGATGAGCTGAATGAGTTACATCATGTAAAAGGTTGCATTTGAGCGCATTTCTCTATAGATGTATTGGCTTATACATAATACATTATTTGGCACAGTATAGATATACCTCATGTAATGTACTCTTCTATACATTGTCCAACAACATCCTTCTCAACATAATGGGACTGTTACATGGAAAAAACACATCACTTTTCAATTTCAAAAACACTGAAACAATGCTTTTGTTTAATGATATCCGAGCAACATAATCTTGTGGTGAACTGGTGATATCTGTGATTTACATGTGCATAATAAACCCGAGACAGTGTTTTGTGGGGTTGTTTTATCTAGGCAACAATGTGGTTGATCGTCTTATTGCAAAAACATGGGTAGTTACCTAGTCTTAAAGAAAAGGGCACAGGTCATAGCATCATTGGGTAAAATTGTTCCTTTTGTAAAACAAATATAATGTGAAACAAAAACTAAAAGTATAAACTTTAAACTATCCAACTTTTTGTTGGAATCTTTTTTTTTAACCGAAATTGATATAAAAACACAACAAAGCATTTTTTTTAATGAAATATATATATATATATATATATATATATATATATATATATATATAAAGGCAATTATATTGTTCATGATATCTATTTAGTAAACAAACATATTGAAAAGTGTACCATATGTAATGAAACAATATAATTTGGAAGCATATTTCTACATTTGACAAAGTTATTTACAGTAAAACAAACGACATTTGATTGAAACAACGTAAACCGTTAACATAAGAGGAATGTGACGTTGGTTGTCACTCGGTTACAAGAAGTGTATTTGGGAATTTGATGTGTGTTTTGGTTGTTGTATCCTTGTGTTGGTGCAAAAGTTAGATAAACATCATATTTAACCCTTCCCAAGTTTGTGAGATGTTCGAACAATTTTTCTTTTTGAAAAAAAAACGTGAAATCAACACCAACATCAACTCAAACATGTAACCCGAAAAATCTTGTTTTACCTATGCTTTTTGACTTGATCATATATCATCTAATCTCATGTCAGAGATAGACCAACAAATCAATCATAATTATAACAACACCGAAAAAATTAGATTATTTTACATATTAATACAAGGGGGAAAAACAGTTTCATAACGCATGTAACTAACCATTTCTAGACTCCATACCAGGACTTAGGGGTTGTTTGTTTTAAAAAAAAAAACCTCTTAATGACTCTTAAGTCTGAATCGTTCAGACATTTTTACACACCACCTCTTATTAATCATAACTAAAATAAGACTTCAGACTTTAAACCTCTTAAAAAACAAACGGCGCCTTAGTATGTAAAAAGGGGGGGCGGGGGAGGAGCCCATTATTTTCTTTTACCTAGGTTAAAAACAAAATTATATTTTTCTACCATAGTTTCCCTAGTAATTTTTCGTATGTGCCCCCACCAACTAAAAAACCAAAAAAGTACCTCGAAACCAATCAAAACAAACCAAAAAATTCCATCGAAATTGATAAAAAAAAAAACCCTTAAAAATCACTCAAAAAAACTTGAAAAGTCCCCCGGAAAGGTGGAATTAGGGGAAAAATACATTGGACGACTTTACGTACCTTTAATCTACCTTAAAGGTGCCCCACTAGGCAAAAATCCTAAACCTGCCATTACTCCATACCATTGGGAATGTGCTAAAAGAACCTTGAATCAGATGTCATTGATCTTTAAAATAATCATTTCAGATATTGAATTATATGTAACAACCCAACCTTAGATGCAACAAGATAGCAACTTAGATTTAAATAATAAAGTCAAACGGCCCAATTATACATCTAAAATACAAAGTTTGCGGAAAGACAACCTAGTACACAACAGAGAATACACCGCCTTTAAAGAATCTACAATGAAGGTCCTCTAAATCAGCTTTAGCTCGCAACAATTCTTAAAACTCAACCGCTCCTTATATGCCACTCTTTACCAGAAAAAGATTTTAGATTTGAAAAGAGTGAGGGTTAGACCGTAAGGTCTAGTGAGTCCCCTCTTATACAATATTTAACTCATCAAACAAACAATCAATAATTTATCACAAAAGAACCATTTTCAGCTTCCAGGAAAAACCCTTATCTTTCAGTAAACTTCTCCGCTCACACTACCGCCACCCTAAGGTGACGGCGTGTTTGTGACTCACACTGCCTTATATGGGACACCCCCTCCCCCCCATATAGCATAAACGGGACACACCCTCCGATATGAGCACAGGCGGGCCACACCCCCCGACTTTGAGTCTTCTCACTTAGGTCCATGTATGCATACATTTCCACTTGGACAAAAATAATAACAAGAATATCATCTTTAGCATTTAAATAAATCTCGCATGTAAGTGCTAAAGCAACATAATATTAAAGCTTGCATATAACTTCCATAAAACTCATGCCATCATATAAAATCAAAGTTTAAGATAATTTAACTTTACTCGCTTTTGCTATCAAAAGGTTAAGTTAGAAAGACTCACCTGATCCTTGCGAAGCTTCCCTTCTATCTTCTTAATATTGGCCCTATAATCACGATAGGATAAAACATACATAAAAGTTAACACTCACAGCTCTAAACTGGTATGGACTGAACTGCACTACCCGACCTGACCGAGACCTGCCCGACCGATGCTCAACTACGACCTCGCCTCGCCCCAAGCTGACCCAAGCGGCGCACGAGCGGCGCCCTTGCTGCGTCCCGAGCGGCGCCCAAGACCGGGGTCTAGACAGCGATCAGTACCGCCTCGACCAGACCTCACACATACCGGTCACTCACTCCTCGACCGGACCAACACATCGACCGGGACAATTTGGTTGACCGATACTCACTTCGACCGGGACAATTTGGTCGATCGATACTCACATCGACCGGGACTTTTGGTCGACCGATACGCACATCGACCGGGACTTTTGGTCGACCGATACTCACATCGATCGGGGGCGATTCTGGGTTCTCGAACCCACCCCCTTTCATCGATTTCAATCCCACCACATACAATCACAGCTTCTAATCCCAACATAATAATCAATACCTTAATCTCAAACATAATCAATACCATAAAACCAAAAGAGATAAAGATTCAAGGAAATTCTCAGATTCATAAACCTCCCAAAACCCCAAACTTACAAACAACCCATTCTAGAATTTGAATCAAAGGATAATCTAGAAAAGAGTTTTAGTTTTGAATCTTACCTTAGAATCGATTGCACACCTTCAAGCTCTTTGATTCCCTTCTCCTCTCCAAATCGCCTCTAGCCTCCTTCCTTTCTGTTTCCTTCGGCCGACCCCAAATTAAGCCCAAAACCCTATTCTAATATCCAAATACAAAATTTACACTTAACCCCCTTCAAGAGTTAAGATTTTCCCTAATTCCACCCAACTTAAAGTTTATTAACTTGGGACCGATTATTACATTATACGTCAAATTAAAATATATATATATATATATATATAATTAGTAGTTAAACAATACATTTGTATAATTGTTTAGTTGAGGCTAAAATACTACTCACTCCGTTCCAAAAAAATGTCCACAATGAAAATGACACAGAGTTTTAGAAGTGTGTAATTATTACTCCTTTTTGTAAACTAAATGACATTTTTATCCTTAATAATAGAAAGAATTTTTTTCCACCACATAACTAATTAAGGGTAGAATAGTAAAATATACACTTAATTTTGAAAGTGAACACTTATTTTAAAACAAACTAAAATAAAGACGTGGACGCTTAATTCAGAACAAAATGAATGTAATACAAAATATTTGGTACGCATTTTATTTAAATAATTAAAAATCAAAACCATTGTCATCTCAAATGGTCACTTAGGGGCCGTTTATCCAAATGTTTACCCGGTAAGCGCTTACCGATAAAACTCGACACACCAACTTACTTTACCGGGTAAGATTGTAATCATCACAATGGTATCGTATACAATAATTTACCCGATAAGCTCTTACCCGGGTATGAGTTGTCATTCTCACTTACCGGCTAAGACTTTCCACCCTTATTATCGCTTTTACCGGGTAAGATTCTCTACGTTTGCCACTACTAGAAAAAGGGGTATCAGCGACGGAAATCAGCGACCGAAATTTCCGTCACTAATTAGCGACGGATTAGTGACGGATTAGCGACAGAAAAAGTTCCGTCGCTAATCCGTCACTAATTAGCGATGGATTAGCGACGGAAATAATTTAAAAAATAAATAAAAAAGAAAATCCACGTGTCCGTCGCTAATCTGTCACTAATTAGCGACGGATTAGCGACGGACACGTGGATTTTCTTTTTTATTTATTTTTAAATAGATTCCGTCGCTAATCCGTCACTAATTAGCGACGGAATAGCGACGGAATTTAGAATCCGTCACTAATCCGTCGCTAATTAGTGACGGATTAGCGACGGATTTTTTTTATTTTTAATTTATTTTAAATTTTTTCATGTTTGTGTTATATGTATGCATGTGAATGTCTATGTGTTACATGTGTATGTATATATATATATATATATATATGTGTGTGTGTGTATGTGTACACATGTGTTGTTTGCTAAACCAATTGATCTATGTATATTGTTGTATATATGTTTATATGAATGCATAGATAATGTGTGTGTTGTTTGTTAATCGCATATGATATATATATATATATATATATATATATATGTGTGTGTGTGTGTGTGTGTCTATATGCATGTGTATATGTTAATGTATAGATAGTGGGTGTGTGTTTATATGTGTATGTGTTGTTATATATTGTACCTTAATAAGTCATGGAGTGTCTTATTGGACTATAATGGATCTTAATGGGTTTAAAGGATTTTATTGGGCCTTCATGGATTTATTGGGTTTTAAAGGGTTCTATTGGGCTTTAAAGGGGTTTATTGGGCCTTAATGGATCTATCCGGATTTAAAGGGTTCTTTTAGGCTTTAAAAGGTTTCATTGAGCCTTAATGGATCAATCGAGCTTTAAAAGGTTCTTTTGGTCTTTAAAGGTTTTATTGGGCCTTACTGGATCTATCAGACTTTAAAGGGTTCTATTGGATCTTAATGGATCTATCGGACTTTATACAATTCTATTGGGCTTTAAAGGGTTATATTGAGCCTTAATGGATATATTGAGCTTTAAAGGGTTTCATTGGGCCTTAATGGATCTATCGGGCTTTAAAATGTTTCATTAGACCTTAATGGATCTATCGGGCTTTAAAGGGTTATATTTTGTTTTAAAGGGTTTCATTGGGGCTTAATTGATCTATCGGGTTTTAAAGGGTTCTATTGGGCTTTAAAGGGTTTCATTGGGCCTTAATTGATCTATCGGGTTTTAAAGGGCTCTATTGGGCTTTAATGGGTTCTATTGGGCTTTAAAGGGTTCTATTGGGCTTTAAAGAGTTTCATTGGGTCTTAGTGGATCTATCAGGCATTAAAGGGTTTTATTGGGCTGTAAAGGGTTTCATTGGGCCTTAATTGATCTATCGGGCTTTAAAGGGTTTCATTGGGCCTTAGTGGATCCACCCGGCATTAAAGGGTTTCAATAGGCTTTAAAGGGTTTCATTAGGCTTTAATTGATCTATCGGGCTTTAAAGGGTTCTATTGGGCTTTAAATAGTTTCATTGGGCCTTAGTGGATCCACCCGGCATTAAAGGATTTCATTGGGTTTAAAGGGTTTCATTGGGCCTTAGTGGATATATCAGGCATTAAAGGGTTTCATTGGGCCTTAATTGATCTATCGGGCTTTAAAGGGTTCTATTGGGCTTTAAAGGATTTCATTGGGTCTTAGTGGATCCATCCGGCATTAAAGGGTTTCATTGGGATTTAAAGGGTTTCATTGGGCCTTACTAGATCTATCGGGCTTTAAAGGGTTCTATCGGACTTTAAAGGGTGTTATTGGGCCTTAAAGGGTTCCATTATGTTTATTGTCTTTCTCGATTTTATTTTATAGTTTTGAGAAAGGTAGATATGGGTTGATTGTTATTTTGTGATTTAACGTTTATTCTAGTTTAGATTTATAATAAAAATGTATTTTATTTTAATTATAATTTTTAAATAATGATAGAGTATTTTGTTAGGGATCATTTAATTTAAATAATAACTATATTTAAAATTAAAGAGATAATAAATTTAATAAAAAAAATTATAATTACGTTTAGTTATAACAAGAGTTTTAAAATTTTAGATCCAAAAAAAATATTTATAATTTTCCCTTAAAATTCTAATTTCCCTCTAAAATATTCCCCCCTTTATTTCCCCCTAAAACATCTTTACCTAAAATATCCCCCTTTATCTCCAAGAGTAAAAAAACCCTAAATCAGTAAACTCACGCCTCCTCTCATTCCACCCCATCTCGCCTCCTTCATCCGCAGTCATAACTCAATCGGCTTCAACTCCTTTCTCACACCGCCTCATAACTCATTCTTCTTCAGTTCTGGTAAAGATTTTTTATCGTTTTAGTGTTTGTTGATTTGGTTTTGCTAATTTCAATTGATTATATGGTAGAGTTTCATGTTTTGAGGAAATTATTTGGTCGAAATTTCAGAGAACAGGTTCTAGAGGGAGGCTTGTGTATTGATTGAATTGAGAGAATTGTTCTGATCGATTGGATTGCAATGCAGTCGACGAGTTGAGGTTGGAGGTCTGATAGAGGCGAGGTGAGTTTGAAGGAGGTCTGATAGAGACGAGTTGGTTTTAGGTATGAACAAATCTTCCATTTCTTTTTTCTGTTAAAGCTTCGATTATATGGATTCATTTATTTTGATCGGTATAAACTCTATGTTCAAAAATTTTACCCAATTAATGTGTAGCTTTTAATATACACGTATATGTATACAACTATTGTTCTTCAATTGAAATCTTGAATTTCATTTACTTTTCTTACGAACTTTCTTTTATGCTTTGTGGTTTTCGAATTAAACAACTCTTTTGCTGCGTTTGTGTGATGAAAAGGCTCGTTTTTGGGGGGCAATTAGGAGGTAAAGGGTTTAGTTGAATATACGATGAAAGTTTTTATTTAATTTGGGTATATTGTTTGTTTCTGATACTTTCATATTGAAGTGAAAGTGATTTTATTAACTTTTAAGTTGTGAGCAAATTGATCATTTATAATGGATAATGGGGTTTATTATGAGGGAAAATGGTATTGCATGTGTTTGAAAGTACATAATCAAATTGGGTTTAGAAGGCATGTACACACATTATCGTATAATGCAGTGACTTAAAGCATCTTTTATGTAAGTAACCATTTAATTAATATTCATTCGTCTTTGATAATTAAGATTTTTCCTTTTTGTCGCAGCAATGTAGTCCTAATCTCTAAGTAATTAAAAACAATTCTACTCATTTAATATTTAAAGTATTGTTATCGATTTTGTTAATAATGTGAATTTAAACCAAGTTGATGGTAGCGTAGAATATTTGTATAGAAATTTTGATCGATTGCAATCTGTTTCTTGTTTAGTCAACTGTAATAATCAGATGTATGTTATTTTTTTCAGGCAAATCTTCAAGATTCTCTTCTGGCAGATCTTGAGGATCTCTCGGACAATGACAATGAGAACTTGGTGAGCGTAGTGGGCTGTGATATAAGTACTTGTTACATTGTAATGTTTGTAATTGAAATTGGAATTGTTATTCTTAACTTTTAGTGATCAGTCATGTCTTCCTTAAAACGTTTATTTATTTTTATTTACTTTGTGTCTCAGTATTACTGAACTTGCAGAATAATGATTCTTCTTCTCTGTTTTCTGTTCAATAGGATGAAGACAATGGGGATGCAGAGCACATGGAAGAGGATATTAATAGAGACTTGGCCGATATAGAAGTGCTCAATTACGATGATCTGGATAGTGTTTCGATATTAATAGGTAGCACGACGTCGTTGGCTGGTGGTGCCGGTACCTGATTATTGCTCTTCCTTGCTTCGTATCTCAATCTCAATGCCTTCCACAAGCGAAAGAACTCATGATTCGGCTTGATTCTAGAAACTGGTATGCACTTCAATTTTATAAGTATATATATGTTCTTAAGATACATGCTCATGGAAGTTGTTTAATGCAATTTCGAATTTAGACTTTAGGTCATTTTTGACAGATCCATGAATATTCTACTGATTTATGCTTGATCTAGCATTTTAAACCCCCCAAAATGAAGATTTCTTTGTCGGTAACGAACTAATGGTTACTCAAAATTTGGATACTTCATAGTTGATATTTGATTAAATGTTTTTTTTTAAGTTCTTGTTATAGTTCGTTTGATTTGAGGGAGTTAAGCTCAATTTTCCAAGTGGGCATGTGCCAGAAATAAAAGGAAGTCATACCATAAACTTAGATTTTGTAGAAACCTTCCCATAGTTGGTGTTTTTAAATCCATATCATTATTATGTAGTTAGGTTTCTTGTGTCAATATTGTCATTGCATTCTATATATAATAACATTCTAGCTCATTCACTTTAACTACTAATCGAAGGATTCAACAGCTGATCAAACTTTATTGTACGTAGTAAGTGAGAATGAAATAAATGATACTTTTTACTCAAAGATAATACACTATGTATGGAAAAATCTCAGTTTTCCTGCCTTTTTCTTACATAGGTATTACGAGAAGAAGAATCTGCCCCTGTAAATGCTTATGGGTCCAACTTTGACACTCCAGACATTGCTGGACTTCTAGTGCTGCGTCTGCATACACGCGTGCTGTGCAACCGACAAATTCTTATATTCCTTGTTTAGATGGATTTCACTTGTTCCGTTGAATACATCTAGACGAATTTGCGTCCCGCCGTATTGTACGGACACCCAACTAGTATATATATATATATATATATATAATATGCTTTGGAAGAAGCTTGTACAGTTTGGGAAGAGGTTATTTGTATAAAATACAGAAAATGCCGATTTTTCAATTTATTTTATTTTTATTTTTTTTAAAAATTAGCGACGGAATTAGTGACGGAAATCCGTAGCTAAAAGTGGCCGTCGCTAAATCAGTCGCTAATAATTTCCGTCGCTAAATCAGTCGCTAATAATTTCCGTCGCTAAATCCGTCGCTAATAAGTTTTGTCGCTAAATCCGTCGCTAATATAATCCGTCGCTAATTCGTCGCTAAATTACGGCCGTCGCTAAATCCGTCGCTAATAATTCCGTCGCTAATCTGTCGCTAATCCGTCGCTGATAAGCATTAGCTACCAGGTATTTAGCGACAAACTTTTAGCGACGGATTAGCGACGGAATCCACTTTTAGCGACGGATTAGCGACGGAAATTTCCGTCGCTAATAGGCCTCTTTTTTGTAGTGTGCCATGTTTATTTGGCAAGGTAAATGCCCTGGTAAGTGTTTACCGGATAAGTGTTTAGTAAACGACCCCTTAAGGAGGTTGGTGGGAAAATGTTTTCGTAATTATGTTTTCAAGGTTCTAAGAGCATCTGCAATGGAAGTTCTTATACGGATCTCATTTTTGTATTTTTTGTTGCCAACTTATTTCCAACTCATCAGATTAAGAATTCTCTTAAAAGTCTACAAGGGTAGTTCTTATAAGAACTTCCTTATTGTTGGTCCCGTTTATTTTTTCAACATCAATAATAATTAAATAAGTTATATTATATATATATATATATATATATATATATATATTAATAATCATAAAGTCAAGAAAATAAAATTAAAAAATAAGAAAAATATCATTTCTCACAAACTTCATGGTAAAAACTACACTTTTAACTTGTAAGAACATTGTATTGGAGATGCTCTAATTCTTCTTGGGTCCTTGATCGTTTATCCAATGACTTAAGGTTATTTCCCTAAATGACCCTTCATCCAATTTTACTCTTTATTTATTAAATAACCGTTCTATTTTTTTAACATCAATTTTTGATTTTTTATTGACTAAGCACAGTCAAGCCGTACAAAAAAAACTCATTCTTATGGAACACTAATATGGTAAAAAAAAACTTTATGTTATTCAAGATTGTTTTTATCCGTAACAAGAATCAGTACCATCTAGAATAATCAAAGTCAAACAAATGGCAACCAAGTAGCCAAGCTTGGGTAGGCCTATTAAGAGTCGAGTGGCTCCCGTGTGCCTACTCACTTGATTATTGTAAAAGAAAAAAAAATCGACGTTTGAAAGGTACACCCGCTTGAGTTTAAGGAATACTCTTAAATATTTTGAAACCAAATTCGCAACAAATATAATACATGGGTGAGATTGTTTGGATATGGTTTGGATACTTAGGGCGCGTTTGGTTTACGGGATTGTAATGAAATGGAATGAATTGTATTGGATTTCGAGTAATGATTTGGATTTGGGGGGATTTGAAATCCTGGCCCATTGCAAAGGAATTCCAAATTCATCAAGTAAATGATTTTAAAGAGGTCAAAGGAATTCCAAATCCGGTCAACAAATTCCATTCCTGCAAACCAAACACAGGATTGGAACGGATTTGAAATCCAAATCCCTCCAAATCAATTCCAATCCCGCAAACCAAACGTGCCGTTAGATCTCATCCGATTTAGAGAATTAGATGGGATTTAGAGGGTTTTGGAATTGAATTTCATTGCAATCTCATGTTTGGTTTGAAGTATTTTTAGGATTTAAATTTCCAGGATTTCATTGAAATACAACAAACATAAGATTTAGAAATCCTATAAGGATGGTTGGTATTTCGAGGGATTTCATAAGATTTAGGCATTGTTTGGCAAACTAGCTTATAAGCTAGCTGGTAGCTGATAAGCTAGCTTTTCAAAACGCTACTATGAGTAGCTTTTCAATAAACTAGCTTATGGTCATCCAAACATGTACCAAGAAAAAAAGTTAGCTTATAAGTTAGTTTTTTTTTTGCCAAGCATAGCCTTAGGGGCTGTTTGTTTACCTCTTAATGGTTTCATTAAGAGGCAACATCTGAATCGCTGAGTAAGAGGTGAATCTTGTTTGGCAAAAAAAATTTTTGCGTCTTAATGATTCCAAAACCCTCTGAAAGATTACATTGGGTCTCCCTTAACCATTAGGCGTCCTGATTTCATTATGAATAATTACCAAACAACCAAATTTCATTTTGCACTATATCGTAAGAGGCTCTTAATCATTCTTACCACTTAATCATTCTACACCAAACCATTCAACAACTGTCAAACAACCCCTTATCTGTAATAAAATATTAATATATGTTAAAAACACTTGTTTTATAATAATCAATTAATAAAAATATAATTTAATTATTTTTATAGGTTATTTATAAAGAATTAAATTTCATTTCATTTCATTTCAAATCCTACAAATCAAACATACCAAAGATTCCAAATCATCCCAATTCTAAATCCTTACATTAAATCCGAATTACTCAAAGCCATTTCATCAAATCAAACGTACATTTACACTAAATTGAGAGATACTATAGATTACAAGATTGAATTATAACATCTAACAAATATTTAACTTTTTTGATCTTTTAAATTTCATCTTCTAGGCAGACTCATGGGCCCTATATATATATATATATATATATATATATATATATATATATATTTATTTATTTTTTATAACAGCAATAATTCAAAAGGATTAAAATTACTTAAATTTTGAATTACTTTAAAAGGATTAAAATTATAATATAAAAAGACAAAGCTTATATATATATATATCTGTGGTTAAGTAGTTGTAAGCACTCAACGGTGCTTATTATTTCTTGATATTTCTATTTTTCTTTCTAGTCTTTCTAGAAGTTTAAAAATTTCTATTATTAATTTAAAAGGTTTAAAAAATGTCAATGCTATTTGTACCTTTTTTACAACTCAAGTCATTTATTGAGAATGTGAAACGTAGGTTTTAATATTGATATATGTGACAAGAAAATTATTATGTAGGAATACATTTAATAATATACAGTGATGCAATTTAGGGGTTGTTTGTTTTTAGAAAAATACCTCTTAATGATTATTAAGTCTGAATCGTTTAGACCTTTTTACATTTAGACTGTTTTAAATACGTCTGAAATAAGAAGTGGTGACCTAACTTCTTAAAACCTCTTATCACCATCTCAGTTCATATGTTATTTTTTCTCTCAAGACGCCTCCAAATGTTACAGAAACATACAATTTTGTTGATTCATATTCAGACTTCAACACCACCTCTTATTAATTAGAAACCTTTTGAAAACAAACGACACCTTAGTCTCCCCCTAAAACATATAACTTGAAATATTAAATCCGTTCTACCTACTAATTTCCTTCACACACATTAGTCGTAAGACTTACTTTTAAAATTTTAAAACAGGATTTGACTTTTGACATTAATTTGGGTGCATATAGCAACGAATAATGCTATTTACACCACATTTAACGTCGGAGTCAGATCAAGTCATTCATTGAGGACGTAAAAAAGTAAGTTTTGATGTATGAGAATGAAATTAGTAGGTAGTTACAATTAGCAATGTATAGGGGTGCAAATTAGTTGATCCCATAACAACACCCAAAAAAAAAGAAGGTGCATTTAATAATATATAGGAATGGATTTAGCCTAAGCAAAATCAAATGTTGTAATAATTTAAAAAAAATGGTGATAAGTGGAACCTATGTTTTTTTAAAGGGAATAAGACCTAGGAGTGTTTGTGGTGCGGTTTGGGACAAAATCGCACCGCACATTCGGTTTGAGCATTTTTTCAAACCGCAAACCGCACCACATATATCTCAAACCAACACACTTTTTACCTACAATCCAATATTTATAAGATTAAAACTTCATCTTAAAATCAACGATTACGTAACCGTAGTCCAAAAAATAAAAAATATTCAACACGATCGATTTCTTAATACATATTACACAAATATTGCAATTATTCTATATATACATATATGTGTGTGTAATATATAAAATAAAACATATATACATATATATAATGTGCGGTGCAGTGCGGTTTGAACCGCGGTTTGATAACTCACGGTGCGGTTTGGTAAAAATACAAACCACAAACCGCACCGTGAAAGTTCAAAACGCGCTTTGCGGTGTGTTATGGTACGGTATGGACGGTTTATGCGTTTTGACGGTTTAGATGAACACCCCTAATAGGATCCATGTTTTGATTGATTGAAATATAATAAATAATTGAATTATATGAATCATATAAAGTGCAATTGCTTTCGTAAAAGAACTTATAATCTCTTATTTTAGAAAGTATCATGTGGCATTAATGATCTCAATAAATACTGTAATAAAACATGACATATACCATTTGTAACAATTTAAGGTCAATTGTATCATATATTGTTTGCCGTATTCATACATGGATTCATGGTTTTATAATGAATTTGATAAAAGAGGTATCCAGTCAATTATAAGGCAACATTTGTTCCTCTCTTAACCAATATGATATCTGACAAATATAGTGTTTTAATTTTGTTGTTATGTGTTTTTGTATGAATTGAGCATTTAATAGATTTTGATTATTTTAAAACCTAAGGTACACATGTAAATTTTATTCTACTTTTTTTTATCAAACTTATTGTTTACTCGAGTAGTATTCTTCGGTTCGTATCCAATGTATTAACGAAACAAGTCAAATTCAATCATTCATTGAGTTTTGAGAACAAATTTCCAATCTAATTAATTTTGAAAGACCGGTTCAATCTAACCCAATAGATGACTGAAATAGATCAGTCGTATTAATTAGATATATGATTATTATTAATTGGACGGGTTTGATTGGATCTATTAAATATTTTGACAACAATAATCCATACATACCACTAAAATTACTATTCATAAACTAATACCTATATAAATTGAACTTCCAACATGATTTATAAGCATAAATCATAACAAAAAAAAATGTCTCATTCATATTATTTATAGTTGAATAGTAATTAGATTGGATGAGTTAATTTTTATCAATGTTTTAAATGGCTAGAGGTCTGGCGTGGCGGCAAGGTCAAACCTCAAGCCATACGAGTTACGGTCAGGTCATTACGTTTTCCAAGACGTGACTTAAGTCGACAAATTTGTATATAATATAAAGTTATCTATATGTGTGTGTATCAGTATCTTGAACAATAGTGATTAAGTTATTAACAATTAAATTCATATAAAATGATAAACAAAATAATTTTTAAATTCTAATCTATAGTAATGGACAAATTCTAATCAAATTTTGAAGTACACAGATTTGAAGAATCGAAATTACACAAACTTGTAACGCCATAAAGAGCCATAACAAGTTCCACGCCTTATATCCACGCCAAGGGGCTAAACGTGGCAACAAGGTCACGTCTCGGGGCCATGACGCATTTTTATAACCTTGACTTCTATTGGATTTTAACTTGGCATCTAACAATCAACATATACAATTTGGATATTGAAATTTTGAATATGATCATTTTGATATCCAATTTTGATTGGTAATTGAAGATGGCTTATTGTACAGCTTTACCATAAATGATCAAATGATATTAAGCATAAACAAGTTACACAAACCCTAAAAACCGAATTATTGCAATTTGAAGTTACAATAATTAAATAATCACCTTTAAAATACACGTCCATATAATTATTTTCAAATAACATTGTTTCCCGGATATGAATATATAAAAAAGGATCTTGAAAGTTGTGTAATGCTTACTCTCAAACTTTTCGTTTACATAGTAGTAATATATTTTGTTTCTCTCTTCATCTCTATATTCCTATCTAATGATCTAGGACGTAATCCCGGATGTAAAGAATATAATCTTTTTGTTTTCCTTTTCCTTGCTTGATTTCTATTATCTATTCCATATGTTTAACTAGTAAAAGAGGAGCTTACAAAATTTAATAGGAAAAAATTGGAAAGTCATAAACAGAAATAGAAAGAGAGGGATTCAAACCTCGGGACGAATGACTCGTATAACACATTACAATAAAATTGACTTTATAAAATGCTTAAAATGTTAAAACTTTCTAATAAAATACATTATAGGACTTAAGTTTATAGGACCAAACCAAAGAATGTATTATCTAAAAATGTTACAATAGGTTTATAGGACGCTTTTAGCCGTTTCAACAAGTTTTTAGGATGTTTTTAAAAAATAAAAGTGTTATATTAACTATTTTATACGACACTATTTGAAAATGTGTTCTATAAAAAGACGAGTTTATAGAATATTTATCAAAAATGTTCTATAAAATAGTTAATATAACATTTCATTTTAAAAACGTCTTAAAAACTTGTTAAAATGTCTTATAAACCTATTGTAACACTATCAAATAAGACATTTTATAGTCTAGTCCCATAAACCTAGATTCTATAAAATATTCAATTATGATACTTAAATATTTTAGACGTTCTCATATTATTAACAATTTACCGCACTCAACAGTCTGGGCCCGATTAAATAACATCCAATATTAATATGTATTATTTATCTCGAAACTTTAATTATACATCAAAAGAAATAATAATTAAAGCATCCACAATCCTTCCCTACTTTAACTTGCCTCAAAAGCCATTATAAAATAGGGAAAAATTGACCCAAATGGCTAAATCACGAAGATGGATTGGCCTCTTAGCTAAATCTCTCCCCGGTTTACTGAAATAGCCCTAAGGACTCCATGGAGCCCAGGGACGCAATGGAGCCCAGGGCGCAATTGCGCCCCTACTTGTTTTCAGTAAAAAAAATGACTTTTTTCAGTAATAGGTAACACCTGGGCTTGACACGTACCCAGGGACGCAATGGAGCCCAGGGGCGCAATTGCGTCCCAGGGCTCCATTGCGTCCCTGGGCTCCATGGAGTCCTTAGGGCTATTTCAGTAAACAGGGGAGAGATTTGGCTAAGAGGCCAATCCCTCTTCGTGATTTGGCCATTTGGGTCAATTTCCCTAAAAAATAAGCAATAAAAAAATACAACGAGAAACACGTTAGAAATTAAAGTTTGATTGGATCGCACCAGATCCAGCTATAATTCTAATCATTTTATATTCATATATTTTAGTTTGATTTTTTTTGTTTTTAATGTGATTAAAAATCCAAACTTGGAGTCATTACCAAAACTTATTGAGTAAAAATTATCATCCTCAACTACAAGGGTTGTGGCGTATGTTGAGGTCCTGGAGAATGTGGTGGAATATTCTATTTGTGTAGGGTTCAATTCCAGACGTACATAACAGTTGTGGGCATTGAGTTTATCCGAACTTATTTCTTGCAGTCATAATTTGTCGGGATTAGTTTATGCATAGTCTGTGACACCCTTCCAAAAAAAAAATCACCCTCGTAACTTTTTTATAAAACTTTTAGATATTAATATTACATAGTAAAATTGTTGGTAAACGCTACTTATCCGGTAATGGTTTAAACATTAATTGGATAATAGACGACACCCTTACATAACACAGGTAAGAGCATCAACATCAACATCGAGAGGTTTGCTTGGGTTTATGAACCGGTCCAAGAATTTTTCAAGCGTTGGGATTAGGGGTGGCAAAAAGTGAACCAATCTGCCAACCCAACCCAAACCTAACCTAACCCAAAATTAGTAGGTTGGGTTGATATTTTCAACCAATTTAAGTTAAATGGGTCAAATGATCTAACCCATTTATGTAAATGGGTAGGGTTGGGTTGAAATTTCCGACCTGTTTTCAACCCATTTATAATACTATATACTTTTATTTTATTTTTAATAGAAAAAAATATGTTTTTTAAATCCTAATTACATCCGGCGACACATTGACAATTTGACATATCGACCAAACCAAATTATTTATCTTTCGTCCACAAGATTCGTCGACTCCTTACAACCATAGTCGACCACTGACGCTCGACGCCCTTCCACGATCACCGACGACCCAATACGACGACGCCCTTCCATGGCCACCGACGACCCGACGCCCTTCCACAACGACCGTTGTCAAACGACTTCCACGATTTGACTTCCATACGTTGAAACTTTGAACAATTTATTTGACTTTATGGTTGTGTTTTATTGAACATTTGAACAATTAATTTGACTTTTGTGGTTGTGTATTTGTCATGAAACTAAGTAGTTTAATCCTTTTTATTTTATTTAAAATTTTAAAATTAAATGGGTCAACTCAGGTTCAACCCATTTATTTAACAAGTTAGGTTGATACAATCATAAACAGCTCAACCTGCTACCAACCTATTTAATTAACAAGTTGGGTTGAGTTAAAAATCTCAACTCATTTAATTAAACAGGTTAGGTTGTGTTGAGATTTTCGACCCAATTAATAAATGGGTTAAACACAAACCCAACCCAACCTGACTTATTGCCACCCCTAGTTGGGATGGAGTGGCTTTTTCGTGTGGAAGGGGAAATGCCCTTACAGAAGAACCGATACAATGATACATACTCTTCATATGTGGGTTCCACTTCATCTCTCTCCGCTTTTCCTTTTTTTTTTCTTTTTTTTTTTGGTAATTTGGGTTTATATACTAAGAGGGAGGATTATGCGAGAAGTAAACTAATTTGCGAGAAGACGATAAAGAATACGAGACACATAATCCATTAACTAAAAAATATTATAAAAAATAGAGTAAACTCTAACTTTGGTCCTTGAGGTTTACTAAAAAGTTTGAAAGTGGAACCTGAACTTTGATAAGTCTAGAAAATATCCTTGAGGCTTTCATTTTACTCTGAAAATGGTCCCTAGTCACTAACTCTGTTAATGAATATCCGTTAAATAAGGGGCAATAGAGTCTTTTTACCTTTCTTTTAAAATTCCTATTAAAAATTAATAAAGTGTAGCGTGTGTATGTGTGTATCTATACCATTATATAAAAATTCTAAAACGGTTATTGTACAATCTTTTGTACAATAACATTTTACCACTCTTACAATGTTACATTTACCACCCTTACACTTATTTAATTTACTTTATATCCCTTGTTTTTTAAAATTTTCATTTTACACCATTATCATATTAACACAAATAATCGTATATAAACAAAAATGCAATGAAAAAATACGTTTCTTTTTTTTACAAATTATACCATTATAATCGTCTCGTCAATACCATCAACAAGAGTCCAATATTGAATATTTTTTAATTTAACCGTCCTATTAAATATCATGAATATCTACGAATTAATTTGTTTTCTATCCATACGTTTTATTTTTTTTCCACTGTTGGCACATAAAAAATAAATAATCGTAAAATACGTTTCATTCTTATTATAAATTATATCATTATAATTTTTCCGTCAATAATTGTAATATAAACTAATTATTGAATACCTTTATGGGTTTAGGGTTTCATAAATTGTGATTTTTAGGTTATGGTTGATTGTTGATGACATATCTATAAGGAAGTAGCATTAATTGTTCGTTCTTTACTTACATTCTGTTGGGTATATGCCTAGTATGGATATGATAAAACTTCAATTTTGGTCCCCATCGGCTTGAATCCCTCAGTGACGTCGGTGCTTCCCCCTTCCCTTTCCCTCCGACGGACACCATTCCATATTTCCGGTAAACCCTTCTTCTCCGATGACACCTCTCAAAGCCAAAATCAAAATCATAAAACAAAAAACAAAACCGAACCTCCATCACTGGTCAACTCTTTTCACCATTCTAAACCCCACGATTCATCTTATGGAACCGTATTGTTGCACCTCAGATTCCTGCATTTGTGTGTTGTGTGTGCGTTGGCCGGAGCTGGAAGTTTTACCTATCGAAATCTCATAGGGATGCAACCTGTTTAGTGTTTATGTTCTTCGAAGTAGAGGGAGAGGTTTTGGGGGATCGGGAAGGGATGGAGTGCTTCTGGTAGAGGGAGGGGTTCTGGATCTGGAGGTTATGGGTAGAGTGGTATGATAATCTTCTTTATTATTTTAATAATATTAAGGAATTATATAATACATAATATAATATTAAATATATTACTTCTTTATTATTTTAATATTCAATATTGGTCTCGTTTTTAAGATATTGACAAGACGATTATAATGGTATAATTTGTAAAAAATGAAACATATTTTTTCATTGCATTTTGTTTATATACCATTATTTGTATTAATATAACAAAGGTGTAAAATGAAAAATGAAAAAGTAAGGGATATAAAGTAAATTAAATAACTAATTGTAAAGATGTTAATATAATAGTATAGATATAGATAGTATATATAATGTTACATATTTATGCTACCAATAAAAATATTCAATAATTAGTTTATATTAAAATTATTGATAAAAAAAATTATAATATTAGAATTTATAATACTAATGAAACATACTTTTAATATATTTTAGTTGATCTACAATTATGTATTTTTAATATGCTAACGGTGGAAAAAAATAAAACGTATTTATAGAAAACAAACTAATTCACAACTATTCATAGTTTTTAATAGTACGGTTAAATTAAAAATTATTCAATATTAGGGCTCGTTTTGAAGATATTGACGAAACGATTATAATGGTATAATTTGTAAAAAAAAAGAAACGTATTTTTTCATTGCATTTTTTTCCATATACGATTATTTGTGTTAACATGATAATGGTGTAAAATAAAAAAATGAAAAAACAAGGGATATAAAGGAAATTAAATAATTAATTATAAGGGTGATAAATATAACATTTAATTTTAATGGATTTCCAATTCTCTCTCACATCACATCTTATTTTATTTTTAATTCATAATTACAGTTTTTGTCCCTGAACTTTTTTGATAGATTTTATTTATACCTTTTAGTTTTACATTTTACATTTTTATTATATTAACACATATAAGCATATATTAACTAAAATCAATGTTCTAAAAAACTCGCCGCACAGCCGCCATGGCGCGCCATGGCACCAAGGCTTGTGTCTCACGCCACGTTAAGCCTGTGGCACGCCATGACCTAATGCACAATTTCGTAATGCAATTTTTGATTTTTCTTTACGTTTTTAATGTCTTTTTTGCAAGTTTTTTTTAATATATATCATAATTTAACTTGTTTATTACTACTAATTAATTGAGTAACAATACAAAACATATGTTTTTATATATAATGATATATATGAATTAGAAAAATGACGTCATAAGTCACGCCTTGAAAACGCCATGGCTTCGTCGTGGCTCCTAAGGCTTGAGGCTTGGCATCGTCGCCACGCCACGCCTCACACCATTTAGAACCTTGACTAAAATATGTTAAAAAATAATTATTAATTTTAACAAGTTACACAATTATAATCGTCTCGTCGATACCTTCGAAATGAGCCCAATATTGAATATTTTTTGATTTAATTATATTATTATATGTCATATATTATACCTTGGTTAATCGATTTTTTTTAAAAGAGAAAATGCATTACATAAGTTTTAACATCAAAATAATAAACATAATAAATATATTGCGTATTTTTTTATTCCAACAGATTCCAACTTTGATAATTCATTTAAATCAACATATTCAAGAGTACGAGTACGCTCTATATATTATTCATTTACATCTAATCTACGTTTGTATGGATAATCCACGACATTGCATCTGGAAGTGCATGACGTGTCCAATGGTGTATGAGTGTGGGCATTGGGTAATCTCATTTTAATACCCAGTTGGTTCACCCATTATCTTTGTACGGATAGTACTGTCCCATGCATCTTCATGACCACCGAAACAAGTAGATATGACTCGAAATTCACAATTTCCATCGCCTAATACATTTTGTACTTGTGCGATGTATGTATGAAATAAACTCGGGATTTGATCAAGATATGGAGTGGGGGGTTGTCGTTGGAAGTAGGAGCTATGTCTCGCTGATTCTTTATGACCAAAATCTTTGGAGTTGATAAATGTTGGCGCGTTAGAATAATTGCGTCTACGAGAGTATTCAATAATATTTTTATTTATTTCAAATCAATTATTTTACTTTATTTCAAATAATATATTATATATATGTCGAATGATTCTGTTTTCATTGATCGACATGTGATATCCCAAAATAATTGAAATTTGTGATATCCACAATTAATCACATGTGATATACATAAAATACAACGTAATTATATATATTAATGTGATATGTTAAAACGTATTTTTTAACATATAATAAAATAATAAAATATTCAATATTGAACTCATTTCGAAGGTATCGAAGAGACGACTATAATGGTGTAACTTGTTAAAATTAAATATTATTTTTTTAACATATTTTAGTTAATATATGCTTATATGTGTTAATATAATGAAAATGTAAAATGTAAAATGTAAAACTAAAAGGTATAAAGTAAATCTATCAAAAGAGTTAAGGGACCAAAACTATAACTATATATATCAATAACTACTTTTCAAGAACTATTTTCAAGAACCGTTTAAGCCCTTTAATATATAGTAGAGATAAGAAAGAAAAAATGTAATTAATAAATAAAGACAAAAGAGTAGGTAAAAAGACAAACATACCCTTTATTTAACATATATTTATTAACGGAGTTAGTGATCAGAGACCATTTTCAGAGCAAAATAAGAACCATAAGGATGTTTTTTAGACTTATCAAAGTTTAGGTCTCACTTTCAGACTTTTTGCTAAACCTCAAGGCCGATAATTAGAGTTTACTCTAAATAATAAATAATTTTAAAAATTAAGATAATTACTATTTTAAATTAGATAAATCCTTAAAAATCTCGTAATATCTTTTAGATTTATTTATTTTTATTTTTAATTTATTTTTAATTTTTTATCAACTTTTTTTTTTATCAAGATACACTTTTGATAGATAAAATTCATAAGTTTCATCAATATCATATCTGTATCTACAATTAATTCATTATTTTTTCTCTTTTTGTTTATATTTTGGATATACGTTTACGTTTTAAATAACATGCGATTAGACGTTTAACATATAATCTATTACGTATCACATAAGATCCACTATATGAATTTTTGTGAATATCACATGTGATAATTGTATATATTTTAGTTAATCATATATGATTACGTATATTTGTTGATCTTTGGTGATGTAAATGTTATCACATATGATTATAACTGATAATTGTAGATGTTTTAGTTAATCATATATGATTACGTATTTTTATATTTATTGATCTTTTAGTGGTGCAAATGTTATCAAATGTGATAATGCATGATAATTGTAGATATTTTAGTTAATCATATATGATTACATATATTTATATTTATTGATCTTTTGGTGATGTACATGTTATCACATGTGATTATGCATCACTTACATTTAGACCTATATTATCATATATGATATGTACAAAAATTCACATAGTAAATTATATGTGATACATAATAGATCATCTGTTAAATGAAGTTAATGTGATTCAAAAAATAGAGAAAGTGGTGAAAAATATAATGAATTTATTATGGATATCACATGTGATATTTTACGAAACTAATGATTTTTTAAATAAAAAATGTATCTAGAAAAAAAATAATATAAAATTTGATAAAAAAAATTATGAATTTATTAAAATTAAAAATAAATAAATTTAAAAAATATAGTTAGATTTTTAAGAATTTATCCAATTCAAAATGATAATTATTCTAATTTTTAAATGATAATTATCTTAATTTCTAAAAATAATTTTATTTTTTATTTATAGTATTTTTTAAATAATGAATCATGTGGCTCATATTCCTTCTCGCCTTCTCGCAAACTAACTATCTTCTCGTTTGAATCTGCCCTTATATACCAAATAGTAATACTTAAAATTGTTATTAAGTAAAATATATTTATAATAATGTAAAATAACAAAACATAATGGTTTTATTATATTTGATATTTATTGTCGTGGGTTTTATTTTATTTGCTATTTATTATTGTTAATTTATTCATTATGATTTTTATTATGGAAATTAATTAAGCTAGCCATTTTAGAAAATCGGATTTACCTTCTAACCATTCTCTCCCTCAATTTATTAAAATAGCCCATACGTTCGTGAAAGGAGTTCGTATATACGAACACCTCCTTAAAACTGATGAATTTGATACATCTTCGTAACATATGTTCATATATACGAACATAATTTAAAAAGTCATTAAAAAATCATACGTTCGTGAAATGGTTCGTGGAATTCCAATATATTACGAAGATGTAATATATCACGAACTGAAAGTTACATTTTTGGCCCCTAATCGTAAAATGCCTTGTTATATACGAACCTGTAAGTTATAATTTTGACCCCTGGTCGTGATATACGAATTACGAACTCAAATTTATTAAAAAATAAGTAAGTTACAATTATGACCCCTCATCTTTGGAACATAATTCAAAGATATTTACAATTTTAACCCCTGATCGTTATATATGAATTAGTAAATTACAAACTCAATTAAAAAATAATAATAATAAGTTACAATTATGGTCCCTTATCTTTGGAACATAATTCAAAAATATTTACAATTTTAAACCATGATCGTGATACATGTTCGTGATATAATAACTCAGTTTATTAAAAAAAATAAGCAAGTTACAATTGTGGTCCCTCATCTTTGGAATATTAATCAAAGTATTTACATTTTTTTCCCCTGTTCTCTTCATTTGTTGGTCTCAATTGCATTTCCAAAAAAAATATTACATTTTCACACCCTGAACTTTGAATTTTTAACAATTTCAACAACTATTCGTAATGACCAAGTTTTTTTACATGTAGCTTCGCAATCTTTTAAGATTTTGTATTTTTCACGTGTTTTTTCCATAATTATTACTACGAATATACACTGTTTTTTTCAACGACCCAGTACAATTATTGTACTATTGTCATGCAATTGGTTGGATGGGTTTAATGCATGCCATCTATAAAGATCAACGAAAGACGAACGGTGACGATACCCCTGTGTACGATGACGATACCCTTGAAAATCGTGAATCCGAAGATCAATATCAGACTGAAGGTATGTATATTCCTCAACCGGAGTTTGATTCTCAGTTTCTGCCCTCCTACGGCACCACTTCTATTCCAGAGCATACATATGGTCGTAGTTAGTATTATCCCGATTTTGTTCCTGAGACACAACAGGTAGGAGAAGAAGATGACGATGAAGAACAAGAAGAAAGACGGTTTGCCGGATTTGATGATGACGAAGCCCATGTTTTTACATTGGGTATGTCTGATGTTGAATTATCAGAAACGGATAAAATGAAGACAAAGAAGAAGTAGAAACAGTAACCCCTAAATCATTTCGCGGGTTAAATGATTATTTTGATATGCCTCCTTTCCTTCCAACCCCAGAGCCCTATATAACAACCAACCAACCCACACCTTATAATCGTAGTGCAAGAATAGCATCCGGACAAATATTTGATACCATGGACGAAATGATGATAGAGATCGGAACAAAGTTTATTGAGGAGGGGTTCGAGTATTTCACGAAGAGATCTAGCAAAACCAGATACGAGGCCGTGTGCCGCGAAGATCATTGTAGTTGGCGTATGACGGCAGGCGTCGTAGGAAAATCCCCTATGTTCCACGTTAAAGAATTGGTGGACGTACACACTTGTTCGAAGACCCAATTGATTTGCAACCACCGCCAAGCAAACAAAAAGGTTCTGGGCATAAACTGAAAGAAAAATTCATAGATGCTAGTGGGAAGCTTCGTCCAAAAGATATCGTGCACGATATAAACCAGCAATACGGTATTACTATTGGTTACCACCAAGGTTGGAGGGCGCGATGTAATGCACTACTTTTGGTGATGAGCACTCCCGATGAGTCGTTCAACCAACTACCTATGTTTTTATATAATCTGGAGCTGCAAAATCCAGGTACACGTACCAGAATAAGAACAGATTCTTGCAGCCGGTTTGAGGAGTGTTTTGCCGCCCTTGGTTGCGCGGTACATATTGCTAAGTCATATATTTTTTGCTTATTATAAACTATAACCTTTACAAACGTAAACCATATATTTGTTTGCAGATCCGGAATTTTTTGACAAACTTGCGTCGTGTCCTTCTAATAGATGTCGCTCATTTGAAGGGTCGTTTCTTATGTACAATGTTTTTGGTGGTTGCCATGGATGCAAATAATAACATTGTGCCTATTGCTTTCGGAGTGGGCATGTCCGAGACCGGGGAGGAGTGGACTTGGTTTTTGTCCACGTTAAGGGAATGTATCGGACAACCGGAAGGGTTGGTGTTTATGTCCGACAAAGTTGCTTCCATAAGCGCGGTGATTTTCGCCGTGTTCCCAACGACTCACCATGCTCTATGTTGTCGACATCTCGAGATGAACGCGAAAAGTAGGGACAAACGGATAAAAATATATAAGACGACATACTGGAAGGCATGCAAAGCTTATACGGTGCGGGAGTTTGACCGGTACATGATGGCACTACGAACTACTATACCTGTCGGTGCTCAAGTGATGGACCAGGCTGGCAAGGAGAGGTGGTCAAGGGCCCATTTTCCTGGTATACGATACAATATTATGACCTCAAATAGTGCGGAGTCGGTGAATGCAATGTCCCGTTTTGCGCATAGATTACCTATTGTCGGACTTATGGAATACTTCCGAGCTTTTCAACAACAGTGGTACCTAATTCGACGGGATAAAGGAGGTTAAAAAACTATGAAAATTTAAAGTTATATATATATGTATGTATGTTCATGTTCTTTTTATATTGTAACACAATGTACACATTTTTTTAGGTCAAATGCAAAATGCGCTTACACCGTGGACGGAGGCTAAGATTCAGAAAAGGCGAAACAAGTCTGCCACATGGAAGGTACATGGAATTGGCTATGGTGTATTTGAGGTTCGGGATGAGCGTAGGATCTCGAAGGTCGATATGCCCCGCTACAGTTGTGAATGTCTGAAATGGAAACTTTCCGGGTTACCTTGCGGTCATGCTATTGCTGTTGCAAGAAGTGAAGGTTCCAGAGATTGCAGCAATTTGGCAATAGGTTACTTCGTGTCCGAGAATTACCAGGCAACATATCGGGAGGTAATTGTGCCGGTTGGACCTCCAGAATCATGGTTGTCTCCAGATATCCCCCTTATGCCATGTTATCCACCCTTAATAACTAAAAGACGTGCCGGGAGACCTAGTAACAACGACCGACGTCCATCACGTGGTGAAGGTTCCATCCAGAGAAAATGTTCTAAGTGTGGAGCCATAGGACATACTTGTGCAGAATGTCCAAATCCTGCTGAATCAAGCGTGCCTAGGAGCAGAGCTTCAGGTAGCCAAAGAAGACGATCGCATGCATCATCGGAGCTAGAACCACATGGAAGTCTAAGATATGATAGCATTGACCTCAATGTTGATTTTTAACGAGTAAATCGTGTATGTTAAGTGGTCTTTGTTAAATGAAATAAACATACTTGTTAAGTGTTTTAGCCACGATCATGGGTTAAAATTGTAAATATTTTTGAATTATGTTCCAAAGATAAGGGACCATAATAGTAACTTAATTTTTTTTTTGAATTGATTTTGTAATTTACTAATTCGTATATCACGATCAGGGGTTAAAATTGTAAATATTTTTGAATTATGTTCCAAAGACGAGGGGCTATAATTGTAACTTTTTTTTTGAATTGAGTTTGTAATTTACTAATTCGTATATCACGATCAGGGGTTAAAATTGTAAATATATTTGAATTATGTTCCAAAGATGAGGGGCCATAATTGTAACTTGCTTATTTTTTTATTTTGAATTGAGTTTGTAATTCGTATATCACGATCAGGGCCAAAATTCTAACTTTCAGGTTCGTATATAACAAGATATTTCACGATCAGGGGCCAAAAATGTAACTTTCAGTTCGTGATATATTACATCTTCGTAATATATTGGAATTCCACAAACCATTTCACGAACGTATGATTTTTTAATGAGTTTTTAAATTATGTTCGTATATACGAACATATATTACGAAGATGTATCAAATTCATCAGTTTTAAGGAGGTGTTCGTATATACGAACTCCTTTCACGAACGTATGTGCTATTTTATTAAATTGAGGGAGAGAATGGTTAGAAGGTAAACCCAATTTTCTGAAATGACTAGTTTAATTAATTTCCCTTTTTATTAATGTAGCCTTTATTTTCATAATTTTTAATTATTATAAACTTTATCATATTAGTTTTTAATTATTGATTTTTAATTCTAATAAGTAACTTTTAACTATTACAATTTTAAATATTGTAGTTTTTTTATTATATAAACTATTGGTTGGCCATGATTAGGTGAAAAGTTAATCGAATGTCCAGGAAAGGGAAAATAGGTGTGACAGGAAGATGAAACTAACGTGACAAATTCATGAACCTAAAAAGAGGTTTATGACTGCATATTGTCACGTCCTGCTAAGAGGTTCCAAGGAAATTCGGAACATTCCAGATAAATCAAGAGAATGGAGGAACCTTGAAGGAAGAATCAAGAAGGAACAAGTTGCAACACTCGAAATTTTGTAAGTATAGTTTATCCCTAATAACCGTGTATATAGTATTTCGCTATGCGGTCATTTTATAGATAAACGTGTCTCCAATCAAGATTAGTGGAATTGTTAAAAAGAAAATCAAAATCAAGATTTGGGCCTTTAGGGCGAGTTCCAAGTGAGTTGCGCAGACCTCAAACTCACATTAAACTAGCTTTGGAGGTTGTTTTGATTTTAAACCAAAATACCTTCCAAGCGACTTTTAAGTGAGTTGCATGATCCCAAACTAACTTCAAACCCACATAGACCATTGTTTTAATTTTAAACCCAACTACCTTTCAGGCGAGTTTGAAGTGAGTTTCTTGACCCCGAACTAACTTCAAATTCACGTCGACCACTGTTTTGTAGCTAAACCCAAATACCTCACAGGCGACTTTCAAGTGAGTTTCTTGACCTCAAACTAACTTCAAACTCACGTTGGCCATTGTTTTGACACTAAATCCAAATACCTTCCAGGCGACCTTCAAGTGAGTTTCCTGACCCCGAACTAACTTCAAACTCGCCCGAACAAAAAAATTGGGTTTAAAACCCTTTAGACGTTTTTTTTTCTCATGCACTCCCTTTCTCCTTCACCTGCCCATTCTCCTCTCTCTCATTTTTTTGTTCAAACATTAATTACTCCTCCAAAATCAAAATCTTCAAGAGTTTTATGAGATTGGAAGCTAGAGATTCAAGCCTTGTGGATGGAAACTCAAGATCTTCATCTTCTTCATCTTCTGCAACTATCTCTCACCATTGTTGACCTAGTTTTTAGGTTTTTTTCCTAAAAACAATTTGTAAGTCCACCTTAACTTTCTAAACCATTATTCTTGTTAAAACCTTTCATTTTAACCTCCTAGAGCATTTATTTTGATGTATCATCATTGTTTTGAAGTTTTGACCTATTTTGGGTATTTTGGATGATTAGAGGATTTGACTAAGGTTTGTTATGAATCTGAGTTTGTGATTACTTTTGGTACATCCCTAGGCTTTGTTTGTGACCCAAATAAAGTTTCTAGTAATGGATGCTTGTGGATCTAAAGCCCTCACCAAAGGAAGCTCAAGATTGGGGTAAAACCTAGATTTAGCCTAAATCTAGCAAGACGAGTTCAAGTTGATTTGTGAAAACGTTGTACATGCCAAAAAAATGTCTATTTTAAAGTGATTACGTGTTTACGTTATTTTTATTAAAAGTTGGAACATTTGAAGAGTTTTACTCATTTTGGGATATTTGGTTTTATAAAACTTTTGAAACACCCGCATTTGGGATTTTTGGACATTTTGATATATAAATCATGTGGATATATTTTCTTGATGATTTAATATATAAATGGAGGTCATTTGCTGTAAATGTCTTCTTAGGGTATTTAATCTTATAAACCGTTTGAAAAATGCATATTATTATATTACGAGACATTTGGAAATATAAGGGTATGAGTTCATTTGGAAAATGGTGTGTCTCAACCAACGATGAGTTTTGGTTTAATCATACTTTTGGTCATTGTGTTTGCATAACCATTATTTAAATGTGTTTTATTGTTTACACTGACATTTATTGTACGATAAAGTAATTTTGTTGAGCTTTGGCTCGGTTTGACTAAAATGAGTCTTGGGGACATTTGTCCGGTTTAATAGCCCCCTTTTGTGGAATTTTGAGTATGATTATGTTTATTACGTATCATTTGATAATTGCATGTTTTGAGTGCTTTGGTCATTCAATTGGAGTCATGTAATGTTATAGACTGTAATGCAGTGGATCCATAGGCATATGAATCGGTCTTTATTATTTTAAGAAAAGGGCTATTGTTTCCATGTTGGGACCATAATTAGTCATGGGATTATCGAGGGCCTTATGGTGCGGGCTCGTGGAGTCTAACATTTGGCCTTGGGCCCGTGATGTAATTTATGAGTCTGTTTTTATGGGATAGTCATTTCCCATTTGTAGCTACTTGAGACATTGGGTCCTCGGAAGCAACTTGGTATGGTTATGTGGAGTCGGATACTAGCCATGAGCCGTAAATGTAATTCTAGTGAATGAGCATGATTAGGATCCTCGGGTGCCCTCATCCACATCTTAGTACGAGTCGGCGAGCTCGTGGCCATGGGTCCTAGTATGGTGAGCTCAATAACTTGGAAAGTGACCTACTTTTGTGTTCCGCCACAAGCCATGGAATTCAGGTATCCCCCGTCACAAAAAGGTGTTGTTTTGGATATTTAGTTTTATCCTTGTTTTTCGGTGAAGTTTTGAGTTTGGGGTATTCTTCATATGTTATAATTTTAGAGGCTTGAGTTTACTCATATTTTGTTCGTTTGGTTTATAAAGTTTTATTCAAATTTCAATATTTGAGCATTTACCATTATTCACGTTTTGAGTAAGTGTTGGGTTGCATTACTTCATGAGAGAATGTTTTGGCGTTGAGGCGTTCATTTATAAAATGCGTATTATTGGAAAAACGGGCTGTTCTCATATTTAAAGTAATGCATTTTGAAGGATCATGATTTAAGTTGCATTATTTTTGTTTAACGATTTTTATAATCATGATAAAAACTCTTTAACTCACTAGGCGTTAGCCTAACCTTTTTATTTGTCGGCATGTGCATCAGTTCCGTTTCGGGATTAGTTCTAGCGTCACTGTGAAGAGATGAATGCTAGTTGTGTGCTCGAAGAAGTGAATAACTTGGTGAAGACTTCCGCATTTACTTTGGATGTAGCGACTGTCATTGGGTTTTAGTAACACCCGACTTTAATTAGTCTTTATGCAAGACTTTATTCATTCTGTTGACGGTTAAATCTAGAATTGTATTTCTAGCGTGAACTTGTCGTAAGAGATTTTATCCTTTTTTGAGGTATTATTGAAAGTTTTAAATTAGTCGCTCTTTCCAAATTTGTGGTTGTTACTGATAAGTACTCAATTTTGAGTACTTAAGCCCTTTTCTTTTAGCCTTTTTAGATAGATTTTTCATTTTCAAATCCCACTTTGAGTCATTTTCTGTCTTATTTTCCATTTATTGTATCTTGGAGCTTAAATTGTGTGATTTGCTTGTTCTATGAAGATTGTAGGCTAATTTTGGTTATCCTTTGAAAATCTATTTGGAAACAGGGCATGCTGCAGCATGGAAACAGCATGGAGCTGGTGGTTTTGATGAAAGAATGAAAGAGGATGGAGCATAATCTGATTTTTGGCATGGAACTAATCTGATTGTAACCTCTAAACATTAGTTAATCTGGTTTGTAATATGTTGGTTAAATGGTGACAAGCTTTGGTAGTTCTAGTAGGCTTAGACTAGGTAAGTACAATTAGATTCTCCTTATTTTACAACTTTGCCACTCCCTTTGGTTATAAAAGGAGGGTTTAGTTGCTCTTAAGGAGACATCTACCTCTCTCTAACTATCATCTTAACATCTTTTGGGTTATTATTTCAAATCTGCAGCAAGCTTAGGAGCCGATTGTTAATCATCTTCTTTAGTTCTTTAATTTCTAATAGTAGTGTTTATGTTCTTCATCTTGCTCTTCATATTTTATGTTAAGCTTTCAATCTTGTTATGTTTATTGTAATCCTTCTACTTTCTGTTTGATTCACGAACTGGTCCCATTCCAGTCCCATGCTCGTTAATTTCCAGAATTCATCCTTATGTTCTTATGATCTTCATAGTGTTCTTCATCATCTTTATATAACCTCCATATTTAAATATGCATGCTGTAGCATCCAAACAGCACCCACCTGCACATTTCTTTTAGTTGTATTTTATTTTTCCATCTTGCATCTCTAGCCTTTCCTTTACTCTTTTGTTCTAGATTTTAGTAGTTAAAGTTTATTATAGTTATATTCAAGTTTACTTTATTGTCATTTCCATTTCCTTGTAATTTACATTCTCGTCTTTACATTTTTAGTTACACACACACACACACACACACACACACACATATATATATATATATATATATATATATATATACTTTCAAGTCATTTACTTTTCAAGAGCAATTTCCATTATGTTATTCGTTGTAATTCTTAGTAGTAGTTTTTATTTCTTTATTGTAATGAGTAGCTAATCCTCTTAGCTTGGGTGTGAGACAAATGGTGGTTATGTGGATCTAAAAAGAAAGTGGGTTTTTGTGACTTTGACGAAATTTTATTATTCCAACTCAAGTTTTATCAAGATAACAAAACTCTTTGACAAAATGATTATTTTGATAGTGTAATAGTGTCATGGACCTAGAGATAGGCCATTGAATAGCACGTCAATTTAGTGACATGAGAGGTAATATCGAAAGAGTTACTTGCAACGAGAGTTGTTACTTGTGTCATATAAAATGATTCATTCTTGATAAGTTGTCACTTTTTCAAAGGGTTAAAATGGAATAGACTTAGAGATAAGCTATTTGTAATACATCAACTTGGGAGGTACGGGGGTTATGTCGAAAGAGTAACTTTTAACAAAGAGAATTTGTTTTGCCGTATATTTTGAGAACTCCATTCCCATCATTCCCTTATCTGGAATTTTGCTCAGAGATGAGATGATTCATAGCTACTGGAATAATGGGATGGTGAGAGTCCGAGAGGAACGTGTCTTAAAATCGATAATGAAACTAGTTAGAGTCAGAAGCATGCTGCAGCACTCAAATAGCATCATGCTATGACAAGTGCTGTAGCATGGACCCACTGGAATTTGGATCCATATACCATCAAAAGTCTTACACCCTTGCTTCTCGTTTATTCTTGTTTAGTTAAATCTGTGTTAACCAACCTTCCAAAATATTGCATCAAATTCGTCATCTGAAATCTCATCTTTCATTATACTTTTAACACACTTTTTAATCCAATCTCTGTGGGACGATATCTGGTATCTTTACCATTTTATTACTTGTAAGGCGACATAGTACCAATTTGTATACTTGCTTTTTGGTATTATCTGTCTCACCCTAAGGTAAACAAAAGTGCCTGTCAAGTTTTTGGCGCCGTTGCCGGGGATTGGCAAGTCAAAAGTGTTTGTAAAGTATTTTAAAAGATTTGGTTTTTCTACCACCTTTGGGAATTTCAAAAGATTTTTAAAAGTGGTGCATGCCAAGAATACAACGCGGGGAACTTTTTGAGTTAGATCCAGATATTGAGAGAACCTTCCATCAAAGAAGGAGAATTCAAAGAACTTTTCGAAACACAAATCCTCTCAATATGGAAGGACCTCCCCCGGGCTTTGAAAACATGCATCTTAGACCACCACTTTTGGAAAATCAACCGCCACCTTTGGAAAATCAAATGAGACCACCTTTAGTGAATCAAATCAGGCCGCCGCCAATTTTTGCAAATAATGTACCAATTTTTGGAAATCCTCCACCTCATCAATTTCAAAATCACCAAAATCATAATAATGAGGAAGATGAGGCCGGATCTGTTGGTAATGTTGAACTACAAAACATCATTGATCATGCAAACTCAAAAGATGGAAGAATTATGGACTATGCAATTCCTAATTTTGAGCAATTGAATTCTGGAATTATTAGGCCACAATTAGAAACTTTACATTTTGAACCAAAACCCATCATGTTTCACATGTTGCAAGCCAATGGTCAATTTGCTGGAATGCCATCGGAAGATCCGCATTCACATTTAAAATCTTTTATGGAAATCACCGATGTTTTTCTAATCCCTGGAGTATCTGCTAACGCCTTAAGGCTCACTCTATTCCCATTTTCTTGAAGGGATCGGGCAAAAGTTTGGTTCAATTTATTAGCACCAGGTTCAGTACCATCATGGAGTGATATGGCTGAAAAAATTTTGCGAAAACATTTTCCACCTACCCGGAATGCTAAATCCAGAAATGAGATTTGCATGTTTAAACAAATGGATGATGAAGCTATTCCGGATGCGTGGGAAAGATTTAAAGAATTATTGAGAAAATGTCCTCATCATGGCATTCCCTACTGTATTCAACTCGAGACGTTTTACAATGGGTTAGTTCCCAATGCAAAACAGATGCTCAATGCGACTTCAGGAGGGGCTTTTACTTCTAATACCTACAATGCCGGGTATGAGATTCTTGAAAAGATTTCAACAAACAATAGACACTGGGCTGATCCAAGGGCCCAAACTCAAAGAAAAACTGCTGGAATGCATGATGTGGATGCATACACTGCATTGACAGCTCAGCTTGCTTCCATGACCAACATGCTTAAAAATCTAACTTCTGGTCAAGGAGCACAACCGACTGTCCCTACACCTGCTTCAGCAGTTCTTTCTGTGCAATGTGTGTGTTGTGGTGGAGAGCATTCTTATGAAAACTGTCCACATAATTCTGAATATGTAAATTTTGTTCAAAACAGACCCGCTCCCCACTCCAACCATTACAATGCAAGCTGGAAACAGCACCCAAACTTCTCTTGGAACAGTCCATGTTTGAATCCACCAGCACCAAAGCATCAAGGGAACTCCAATTTTCAAAATCAAGGGAACTCCAATTTTCAAAATCAAGCAGGTAGTTCTCAAAACCAGTACAAGGGAAATCATCAAAATAATCATCATCAGAATAATCGTAATCAAGGTTTTCAAAACAATCAGCACACTCAACCATCTTTTCAAAATCAACATCATGCACCTCCACATGATGACTCAAATCTCTCTCTTGAAGCAATGATGAGAGGATTCATGAGTCAGACTCAAGCAGCTCTCCGGAGTTTGGAAACACAAGTCAGTCAAATTGCACTTAATCAGAACAACAGAGCCTTAGGCACTTTGCCCAGTAACACAGAATTACCCAAGGCTCCTGGAAAAGAACATGTGAAAGCCGTTACACTTAGGAGTGGTAAAGAATTACCTGAATCTGTAGAAAAGGAATCCGGACCAACAACCAAAACAGATTTTGAGAAAACACCCAAGTCCATTCCTGATCCAGAGATTCCTGTAATTCCAATACCAGAAATTCAAGAAGAAAATCAAGACCCTAAGATCACAAGTTCAAGTCCATCTTTGACTAATCCAAAGACCACAGTTGTGATTTCACCTAATGAAACCAAGACCAAAAGCATACTGGAGCCATCTTGCTCAAAACAATCAAACCAAGCAGTGATCAAACCAGTTCCCCCTTACATTCCTTACCCCCAAAGGTTAAGGAATGAGAAGGAGGAATTGCAATTCAAGAAATTTTTGGATGTTTTCAAAGCATTGCATATCAACATACCTCTTGTTGAAGCAATTGAGCAGATGCCCAGTTATGCCAAGTTTTTAAAAGACATATTGAGCAAGAAAAAGAAATTGAATGAATATGAGACTGTTGCCCTCACAGAAGGTTGCAGTGCTCTCTTGACCAACAAGATTCCCCCTAAGCAAAAAGATCCAGAGAGTTTCACTATTCCTTGCTCCATAGGTGGGAAAGAGGTTGGGAAGGCACTGTGTGATTTAGGTGCTAGTGTCAACCTTATGCCATTGTCCATTTTCAAAAGCTTAGGCATAGGAGAGGCCAGACCTACCACAGTCACACTCATTCTAGCTGATAAGACCATTGCATATCCCAAGGGTAAGATTGAAGATGTGTTAGTTCAGGTGGACAAGTTCATTTTTCCAGCTGACTTTATCATTTTAGACTTTGAGGCTGACAAGGATATTCCCATACTTTTGGGAAGACCTTTCTTAGCTACAGGTAGAACTTTGATAGATGTCCAGAAGGGTGAATTGACCATGAGACTACAAGACCAAAAAGTCACATTCAATGTCTTCAATTCTTTGAAATACCCTAGTGATCTAGAAGACTGCTCAAGCCTAGGTGTCATTGAGGACTTGTGTCATGAAGAGGGAGTCAAACAAACCTGTAGGATAGAAGAGGAGGATGAGGAAGACCTGACCTTGGGAGACTTAGACAAGGAATATGATGATGATGATGATAAGACCTTGGAGAAAGAATCTGTCCGTTTGGATGCTGCAACATTTGAGCTGCTGGAAAGTAATGAACAAAAATCATTTACTCCATCAATAATCTCACCACCTGACCTGGAGTTGAAACAACTCCCATCTCACTTGAAGTATGCCTTTTTAGGAGGAGAAGACAAACTGCCAGTCATTATTTCTGCCACCCTAGAATTGCATCAAGAAAAGAAGTTAGTAGATATGTTGAAGTTGCACACAAAAGCCATAGGATGGACTATTGCTGACCTTAAGGGGATTAGTCCCTCTATTTGTCAACATAAGATCATCTTAGAAGACAAGAACTTCACTTCCATAGAGCCACAAAGAAGACTGAACCCTGTCATGAAAGAGGTAGTGAAAAAGGAAATTTTGAAATGGTTAGATGCAGGAATTATTTTCCCAATAGCCAGTAGTTCTTGGGTTAGTCCAGTCCAGTGTGTACCTAAGAAGGGAGGGATCACTGTCATTTCCAATGACAAGAATGAACTCATCCCTACCAGAATAGTCTCCGGATGGAGAATCTGCATGGACTACCGTAGGCTGAACAAGGCTACTCAAAAGGACCATTTTCCCTTACCTTTTGTTGATCAAATGTTAGACAGGTTGGCTGGAAAAGAGTACTACTGCTTCTTGGATGGATACTCAGGATACAACCAGATAGCCATAGCACCAGAAGACCAGGAGAAGACTACCTTCACTTGTCCTTATGGCACCTTTGCCTTCAGAAGGATGCCTTTTGGACTTTGCAATGCTCCCGCCACTTTTCAGAGATGCATGATGTCCATATTTTCCGATATGCTTGAAAAATCCATTGAAATATTTATGGATGATTTTTCTGTTTATGGTTCATCTTTTGATCAGTGTTTGGATAATTTAAAACAAAGTCTTAAAAGGTGTGAGGAGACTGACCTGGTCCTTAATTGGGAAAAATGTCATTTCATGGTAACAGAAGGGATTGTCCTTGGTCATTTAATTTCTAAAAGAGGAGTTGAGGTAGACAAAGCTAAGCTTGAAGTAATTGAAAAACTACCTGAACCAACAACTGTCAAAGGTATCAGGAGCTTTCTTGGCCATGCTGGATTTTATAGACGGTTTATAAAAGACTTTTCAAAAATTTCAAAACCTTTATGTCTATTATTACAGCATGACCAAAAGTTTGATTTTAATGATGAATGTAGAAATGCATTCCTCACCTTAAAGAAAGCTCTGGTAACTGCACCAATGGTTGTGGCTCCTGAATGGGACAAACCTTTTGAAATCATGTGTGATGCCAGTGACTGGGCTGTTGGTGCTGTGTTAGGTCAAAGAAAAGAGAAAATTTTTCATCCCATCCACTATGCAAGCAAAACCCTAAATGAAGCTCAAATTAATTACACAACAACTGAGAAAGAATTATTGGTTGTGGTGTTTGCATTTGAAAATTTTAGATCATATTTGATGGGAGCAAAAGTCATTGTACATACCGACCATGCTGCCATTAAATATTTGATATCAAAGAAAGATGCTAAACCTAGGCTGATAAGATGGGTTTTGTTGTTGCAAGAGTTTGACCTAGAGATTGTTGATAGGAAGGGGACTGAGAACCAAGTGGCTGATCATTTGTCCAGGTTAGAGAAACTTGTTGAAAGTAGGGAAGGTGGAAGCATTACTGAGACTTTCCCTGATGAAAAGATTCTTATGGTGCAGGAACAACTTCCATGGTTTGCTGATATAGCAAATTATTTGGCCTGTGGCATCATACCTTCTGATTATACTCATCACATGCTTAAGAAATTTCTCCATGATTGTAAATTTTACTTGTGGGATGATCCTTTTCTGTTTAAACTTGGTACAGATCAATTGTTGAGAAGGTGTATCCCAGAAACTGAAGCTGCAGCAATTCTACAGCATTGCCATCAATCAGCTTATGGAGGACATTTTGGAGGCCAAAGAACAGCAGCTAAAGTGCTTCAATCAGAATTTTATTGGCCAACTCTCTTTAAAGATTCCCATAATTTTGTTCAAAGATGTAATGAATGCCAGAGAAGTGGTTCCATTTCTCAGAAAAATGAAATGCCTTTGAATGGGATCTTGGAAGTTGAGTTGTTTGATGTTTGGGGAATAGATTTTATGGGACCTTTTCCTCCTTCAAACAATTGTCAATATATCTTAGTAGCTGTTGATTATGTTTCAAAATGGGTAGAAGCAAGGGCATGTGTTTCTAATGATGCTAAAACTGTTGTAAAGTTTTTACAAAAACAGATTTTTACAAGGTTTGGTACCCCCCGGGCACTAATTAGTGATGAGGGTACCCACTTTATAAACAATTTGTTGAGTAAAGTTCTTGAAAAATATCATGTGAAACACAGGGTTGCCACTGCTTATCACCCACAAACCAATGGTTTGGCTGAGCTCTCAAACAGGGAAATAAAAGGGATTCTTGAAAAAGTTGTTAAACCAAACAGAAAAGACTGGGCTTTCAAACTAGATGATGCTTTATGGGCATACAGAACTGCTTTTAAAACACTTTTGGGTATGTCTCCATACAAGCTAGTCTTTGGAAAAGCCTGTCATCTCCCTTTGGAACTTGAACATAAAGCATATTGGGCTATAAAGGAATTGAACATGAACTTAGATGAGGCTGGCAACAAGAGAAAGTTACAACTCTGTGAGCTAGAAGAACATAGGAACTTGTCCTATGAGAATGCCAAGTTATACAAAGAGAAAACAAAAAAATGGCATGACAATAGGATTAGGCACAGAGAGTTGAAAGCAGGCCAAAAATGTCTTTTGTTCAATTCTAGGCTGAAATTATTTCCAGGTAAACTTAAGTCTAGATGGTCAGGCCCATTTCTCATCCACAAAGTATATCCATATGGGGCTGTAGACTTAGTCAATCCGGAGAACAATAGTGTGTTCAAAGTCAATGGCCAGAGAGTAAAGCTATACCATGATGTTGTAGCATCTCCACAGCATAGCTCTGTGGAGATGGTCACTCTATGCTAAAAAGCTTCAATCAAAGATAGGAACTATCTCAAAAGTTCCACACTCTGTGTATATAATCTTTGTTTAATTAGTTTAGCAATTTTCTTTATTAGTTTTGTGTAATTTGTTTGTTAGTGTGCAACCTTAATATAGGAAAAAGGAGGAAACAAGAGGATGCTATTCCAATGCTACAGCACCAGAAATCTGAGTCTTCAAAGAAAAAGGGAATTTTCGGCTGAAAATTTGGGGAGTATATCAGATAAATTTTGTGGGTTTGTTTAAGGAAAGTACACCAGGTGAAATCATATTTTTAGCTACTTTTAGACTTTATGTCTAATTTGTAGCTCTAATAATGAGGAAACCTCCAAAAGATGCCTTTTTGTACTTTTCCTTAAAAATCCAATGGTCTTTACCCAAGTTACAACCATATTACAGCTTGCATCCTTCAAATTAATCAGATAAGGACTCTATCAAATCACCTTTTTGTCTTTTCCTCTTCCAAAAAACAAAAACCCTATTTTTTTTATTAACCGTTCCCTCTCTCACTCTCACTCCCACTCTCCTCACTCCCTGTCTCTTCCCTCGCAAGCCAAACAACTCTCAAGAACCACCATCTTCTTCCCCTTTCTCAGTGATTCAACCTGTATCATGGCAAAGATAAAGAAAGCCACGACTCGAAACCCTAATAGCGAAGGAAGAAAACGAAGCCCACGAACCAGGGCTGTCGAGCAAAGCCCGAACGCAAGCAACCCTCGACCTTCAACGGTTTCGGAAGACAACTCCAGCCCTGCACAAACTCGACCATTCCTCCACATTATCACTCCGCAGACCCTATTCCCTAATGCTTCTGACATCGAGGGTTCTCTAATGGCCGAAAGAGAAGAAATTTCGGACAGAGCGACAACAACAGGGGAGATTCCAGAAAGTAATCCATTTGCGGTTATTCTCCATCCCAACTTCATTACCATTGCAGAATCTCAGGTATCTTCCCCTGCTCAAAAATCTATGGTCGATGGCCTGATCACCTCATGTTCGGAGGATGAGTCTGGAATGCCTATCTCTTCAACAAAGGTGAATGTTGATCATTTCAGAAAGTTTGAGTTCGATAGCTCATTTGGGCCATTGAACTCTACTGACAAAATGGTCACCATTAACCCAATGCCTAGACCAACTGTTGAAGAAGTAGGAATGACTGTTGAGAGTCTTGACCCATTTGAGGGATTTACTGTTGAAAAGAATATTGAGAACCCTATTGATGGCATTGGGATAGGAAGAAGTGAGGAAACCATCATTGAAAATATGAATGTGGATAGAGATATAGGTGAAAACCATGAGGACCCATTTATGGATTTCCCTTTGAATGAAGTTGTGTGGACTGAGGAAGAAGAGCCAGTGGTAGTCAAACCAACTAAGAAAAGAAAGAGATTGGGAAAGGTCTTTGCCAGGAAAACCATCAGGGAAGGGACTATAAAGAGTGAAAGGACCAAGAGAGTGATAGTTGAAGGGGAACCATCTGGAACAAAACCCACTGATACCAACTGCTATGCTGCAGCATCATTGCAGCATGAGCAGTCTGTGAGAGGAAAAAAGAGAAGAGAGGAACCTGTTGTAACTCTGTTGCCAAGGCCTACCTCACCTCACAATGGGTTCAGCTCCAAGGCTGCAGCCAAGATGTGGCCTAAATTTCAAACAAAAATTGGATTCCCTGAGAAAGGAATAGATGAACACAGTATGAGGGAATTCCATTTCATAAGGCAAGTAGTTGACACCCAAGGCCTTAGCAAGTTGTGCCATGTGTATGATTCCTACAATCTCACCCTTATTCGAGAATTTTATTGTGAGATGTCTGTCACCTCAGCCTCAAAAATCCATGTTAGAGGAACCACTGTCCACCTCACTGCCAAAAGAATCAATCAATTCCTAGAACTCAACCCACCAAAGAAAACAGAGTACTATGCACTTGTGCATAAGGCCACTGCCAGTGACCTTGCTGAAGTGGTTGCAGTTTTGGGAAAGCCTAAAACTAATTGGGAAAGCCATGCAAATCTGATGTTAAGGACCTTCAGAGCCTCAAACCTCACAGCTGACTCTAATGTGTGGATCAATTTTGTGAGGCACACCATCTCACCAACCTCTCATGATACCTTCATTACTGTGGAAAGGATGCTTTTACTCTATTGTCTTGTGACAGGAAAAACCATCAACTTCGGGAGGATCATTATGAGGAGCATAAGAGAGTGCTCTACCAGATCAAAATCCAGGGGAAAGTTCTACTTCCCTGGGATGTTAACCAAACTGCTAACTGAGATGGGTGTGCCAAGGTATATTGATGATTTGGTGGTAAAGGAGCAAAGAGAAAGGTTCCAGATGGACATGAAGGCAGTCCAGAGGCTGAGGGACAGGAAAGAAAAGGGTGTTAGGGCCAATGAGATGGTGGGAATGATGCAAGAAGTCTTGGCTCAAAATAGCAATCTTATGGACACAGTCCTTCAACAAAGGAATGAGTTCATAGAAAGGCTAGAAGATCTCAAGGTGGAGGTGCAGTCGATGGTTGATAGCAGAATGAGAAAGGATCAAGAGGAGGAGAGTGCAGAAGTAAAGAAGCTGAAAAGGATGATGAAAAGACAGAAAAGAGAGATAGCAGATTTGAAGGTCAAATTGGCAGCAGAAGAAAGTGCTCACATTGGTGCTGCAGCCTCCAGCCTCTTAGCAGTCTCACTTGCAGCCCCTGTTGGCCACAAACAGCCAACTCAACCTGAGTAGGACAGGTTTAAATCACACCTTGTTTTTTCTCCATGTCTATTTATTTTTAGCTTTTAGTCTGGGATGAGTCTTTTAATTTTTATAGGTTTGTTTTGCTTGCATTGGATCATGTGTTGCTATGATTGGTAAAGTTGTATATCCATAATAATTTCATGAGTCCACATCTCACTATTAAAAGAAATGCATGCTAGAACTAGCCTAATAGTTACTTGGGACACATTTTGGATCACATTCTACACATATCACACTCAATAGCATATATCCTTTTCTTGCACCATAGCCACCCAAATATCAAAGACAAAACACTTTTCCCTCCTACAATGAGGACATTGTAGAATTCTTAGTTTGGGGTGGGGAGGGTGTCTAATATGGCACAAGAAAAGCCATGAAAAGTGGCAAATCAACACGACAAAAGTCCCATAGGGGCT
The DNA here is from genome assembly GCA_023525745.1 of Arctium lappa. Taxonomy (NCBI): domain Eukaryota; kingdom Viridiplantae; phylum Streptophyta; class Magnoliopsida; order Asterales; family Asteraceae; genus Arctium; species Arctium lappa. The sequence continues at coordinate 131,304,751 of CM042049.1, forward strand.
GGTGTATGTACCAACAGAAAATGCACAAAAAATTTGAAAATTTTCAAATGTTGGTACATGTGTGAGAAAAGGCATGGAAAGGAAAGAAAGAGCCAAAAGAGAGAAACCCATACACTCAAAGCCATGAAAGAGGTGTGATGTAGGATGTGTGTCCATAACAAAAAGAACATAAGGCTAGCATATGGTTCATGACAAAGCACATAGGATGAGATTGTTGGTTACTTTGGATTTATGAAAGGCTATATGATGTAGACTTGGCATGCTCAAACTCATGATATACACCTAATGTAGTCCAATGCAAAACTTTCACATTTAATATCTTATATTTTGTTCTTTTCTTTTGTTCTTTTTATTGCTTGGGGACAAGCAAAGTTTTTAGTTTGGGGTGGTGATAAGTACTCAATTTTGAGTACTTAAGCCCTTTTCTTTTAGCCTTTTTAGATAGATTTTTCATTTTCAAATCCCACTTTGAGTCATTTTCTGTCTTATTTTCCATTTATTGTATCTTGGAGCTTAAATTGTGTGATTTGCTTGTTCTATGAAGATTGTAGGCTAATTTTGGTTATCCTTTGAAAATCTATTTGGAAACAGGGCATGCTGCAGCATGGAAACAGCATGGAGCTGGTGGTTTTGATGAAAGAATGAAAGAGGATGGAGCATAATCTGATTTTTGGCATGGAACTAATCTGATTGTAACCTCTAAACATTAGTTAATCTGGTTTGTAATATGTTGGTTAAATGGGGACAAGCTTTGGTAGTTCTAGTAGGCTTAGACTAGGTAAGTACAATTAGATTCTCCTTATTTTACAACTTTGCCACTCCCTTTGGTTATAAAAGGAGGGTTTAGTTGCTCTTAAGGAGACATCTACCTCTCTCTAACTATCATCTTAACATCTTTTGGGTTATTATTTCAAATCTGCAGCAAGCTTAGGAGCCGATTGTTAATCATCTTCTTTAGTTCTTTAATTTCTAATAGTAGTGTTTATGTTCTTCATCTTGCTCTTCATATTTTATGTTAAGCTTTCAATCTTGTTATGTTTATTGTAATCCTTCTACTTTCTGTTTGATTCACGAACTGGTCCCATTCCAGTCCCATGCTCGTTAATTTCCAGAATTCATCCTTATGTTCTTATGATCTTCATAGTGTTCTTCATCATCTTTATATAACCTCCATATTTAAATATGCATGCTGTAGCATCCAAACAGCACCCACCTGCATATTTCTTTTAGTTGTATTTTATTTTTCCATCTTGCATCTCTAGCCTTTCCTTTACTCTTTTGTTCTAGATTTTAGTAGTTAAAGTTTGTTATAGTTATATTCAAGTTTACTTTCTTGTCATTTCCATTTCCTTGTAATTTACATTCTCGTCTTTACATTTTTAGTTACACATATATATATATATATATATATTTATATACTTTCAAGTCATTTACTTTTCAAGAGCAATTTCCATTATGTTATTCGTTGTAATTCTTAGTAGTAGTTTTTATTTCTTTATTGTAATGAGTAGCTAATCCTCTTAGCTTGGGTGTGAGACAAATGGTGGTTATGTGGATCTAAAAAGAAAGTGGGTTTTTGTGACTTTGACGAAAATTTATTATTCCAACTCAAGTTTTATCAAGATAACAAAACTCTTTGACAAAATGATTATTTTGATAGTGTAATAGTGTCATGGACCTAGAGATAGGTCATTGAATAGCACGTCAATTTAGTGACATGAGAGGTAATATCGAAAGAGTTACTTGCAACGAGAGTTGTTACTTGTGTCATATAAAATGATTCATTCTTGATAAGTTGTCACTTTTTCAAAGGGTTAAAATGGAATAGACTTAGAGATAAGCTATTTGTAATACATCAACTTGGGAGGTACGGGGGTTATGTCGAAAGAGTAACTTTTAACAAAGAGAATTTGTTTTGCCGTATATTTTGAGAACTCCATTCCCATCATTCCCTTATCTGGAATTTTGCTCAGAGATGAGATGATTCATAGCTACTGGAATAATGGGATGGTGAGAGTCCGAGAGGAACGTGTCTTAAAATCGATAATGAAACTAGTTAGAGTCAGAAGCATGCTGCAGCACTCAAATAGCATCATGCTATGACAAGTGCTGTAGCATGGACCCACTGGAATTTGGATCCATATATCATCAAAAGTCTTACACCCTTGCTTCTCGTTTATTCTTGTTTAGTTAAATCTGTGTTAACCAACCTTCCAAAATATTGCTTCAAATTCATCATCTGAAATCTCATCTTTCATTATACTTTTAACACACTTTTTAATCCAATCTCTGTGGGACGATATCCGGTATCTTTACCATTTTATTACTTGTAAGGCGACATAGTACCAATTTGTATACTTGTTTTTTGGTATTATCTGTCTCACCCTAAGGTAAACAAAAGTGCCTGTCAAGTTTTTGGCGCCGTTGCCGGGGATTGGCAAGTCAAAAGTGTTTGTAAAGTATTTTAAAAGATTTGGTTTTTCTACCACCTTTGGGAATTTCAAAAGATTTTTAAAAGTGGTGCATGCCAAGAATACAACGCGGGGAACTTTTTGAGTTAGATCCAAATATTGAGAGAACCTTCCATCAAAGAAGGAGAATATAAAGAACTTTTCGAAACACAAATCCTCTCAATATGGAAGGACCTCCCCCGGGCTTTGAAAACATGCATCTTAGACCACCACTTTTGGAAAATCAACCGCCACCTTTGGAAAATCAAATGAGACCACCTTTAGTGAATCAAATCAGGCCGCCGCCAATTTTTGCAAATAATGTGCCAATTTTTGGAAATCCTCCACCTCATCAATTTCAAAATCACCAAAATCATAATAATGAGGAAGATGAGGCCGGATCTGTTGGTAATGTTGAACCACAAAACATCATTGATCTTGCAAACTCAAAAGATGGAAGAATTATGGACTATGCAATTCCTAATTTTGAGCAATTGAATTCTGGAATTATTAGGCCACAATTAGAAACTTTACATTTTGAACCAAAACCCATCATGTTTCACATGTTGCAAGCCAATGGTCAATTTGTTGGAATGCCATCGGAAGATCCGCATTCACATTTAAAATCTTTTATGGAAATCACCGATGTTTTTCTAATCCCTGGAGTATCTGCTGACGCCTTAAGGCTCACTCTATTCCCATTTTCTTTAAGGGATCGGGCAAAAGTTTGGTTCAATTTATTAGCACCAGGTTCAGTACCATCATGGAGTGATATGGCTGAAAAAATTTTGCGAAAATATTTTCCACCTACCCGGAATGCTAAATCCAGAAATGAGATTTGCATGTTTAAACAAATGGATGATGAAGCTATTCCGGATGCGTGGGAAAGATTTAAAGAATTATTGAGAAAATGTCCTCATCATGGCATTCCCTACTGTATTCAACTCGAGACGTTTTACAATGGGTTAGTTCCCAATGCAAAACAGATGCTCGATGCGACTTCAGGAGGGGCTTTTACTTCTAATACCTACAACGGAGCTATAACGAAGAAGTTACGGCCAAAACAGTGAACGAGAAGAAAACCAGGGGAAGCGGACGACTTATGCCGCGACTTAGGGTCGCGAGATAAGTTGCGAAACCCCCTGGTCGAGCTAAAAACCGATTTTCAGCCACCAAACTTCATTTATTCATATCTTCTTCATCCCAACTCCGTTTTCAGTGATTCAAGTTGCTATGGTTTCGTTTTTGAGAGCTTGTCAAGGTTAGATGGTTAGTTTTGGGAAATTATAACGGTGGATTGGAAGCTAAGACCAAGAGCTCATCATCATCACCTCCATCTTCAAGAATTTTGGGGTTTTCTAGGTTTTTATCAAAACCTAAATGGTAAGTTCATCCCTTCCACTTCCAAACTTCTTTATGGGTTATTAATGCTCAATGGATGTCAACCTAGTGTTTGATTCCTCTAATTTAGTTTTGAAAGATTTTGGGAGTTTTGGGTCAAAATTAGGGTTTTGCCCAAAATAGAGATTTGGATGATTAAGTGTTCGGAGACATATGTTTCTATGTGGTTGGTTATATGTTTTGATGGATGGAAACTTATGGATCTAGGTTTTGGAAGTTTTTGCTTGGAGATTCAAGTTTCTTCAAAGGAGTTCAAAGCGGGGTAAAATCTAGATTTAGCCTAAATCTAGCGAGGTGAGTTCAAGTTGATTTGGGAAAACGTTGTACATGCCAATATGTTTATTTTAAAGCATTTATGTGTTTTACATGAAATTATTAACTGTTGAGTTATTTGGTAACTTTTGGTTATTTGAAGTATTTGCCTTATTAAACCTTGTAAAATACCACATTTGGGATTTTTGGGCATTTTGATAAATAAGTCATAAACGATAGTGTTTTAATGATTTATTGTGTAAATGGATTTTTGGTCATAAATGCATTTTAGTGCTTGTTGGGTTTTTTATGCATCATTCATACAAATGGGCAATTTGAAAATAAGAGTACGTGAGTCCTTGGGATGAGTTATTCCCGATCTTGGGAACATTTTGGAAATAATAACCTTTTTGGGTTTTGGGCCGAAAGCCATTGATGATTTGAGAAACAAAGATTTTGGGGAAATATATAATTTGGTTTATATAACCATATTGGCTCTCGTGGTTTAGCCAATCGTCTGTTAAGTCGTTTGGGGCTTGATTTGTACTCTATTGAGTCTTTGGGACATTTGTTCCGTTTTGGTAGCTCGTTAAGGAGCCTTGGACGTATGGTGTACTTAATTGCATCTTATTTGAGAGTTATATGTTTTGAATGCGTTAGTCCATTCTTTTGAGTCATATAACGTTTTAGACTGTAATGCATTGGATCCATAGGCATATGAGTCAGTTGGTTAGTGGGGACCTTATCCCCGTGTTGGGATTGGATATTGTTTATGGCTAGCGGGAGCTCGAGGTACAGATCGTGGGTGGTTGAACTCGTTAACCGTGTAACCTTTATTGAAGGGCTCGAGGTATATATCGTAGGTAGTTGAACTCGGTGCCCGGTTGTAATCCAGTCTGGTTACTCATCGTGGAATTTAGTGTCCGCGTTTGAATTCTAGTGAGTGGTCCCCAAGTCATGTTTTTTTATGTAAGCTTGCGGTGGTGCTCTGCAGAGCCGTATACGGAGCTAAGTCTTGCGATGGTGCCCATGGTGAGCCAGATACGGGGACTTGTGGCTTTGGTTGTGACACTCATTAGAGGTCGAGTAGACACTAGGATCAGTGGTGTCTTGCGGTGGTAGCTCAGAGGAGCCGGATACGGGGAACCATGGTCTTATGTGAAGCTCGAGAACATTGATACGTGGCTTAACTTTGTGTGCCCGCCACATTCGATGGAATTCGGGTATCCCCCGTCACTGAAAGGTGTTGTTTTTGTGTATTGAGCTTTATTATCCAAGTTTCGGTGACGTTTTGTATAAATGGATCTTATCTATGATTTATGGGTTGAGTATTATGTCCCACCCGTGTTTCGGGTGTTTCGGGATATAAAGTTTTAACCGTATCTTCACTAATGTTGAGTTGGATTTTCTATTCACGTTTTGAGTGAGTTTCGGGTTGAGATTAATTTACGAAAGAACGTTTTATTTTGGGATCTTGTCCTTGGGGTAATTTGGATTGGAAAACATTTACATCGGTGTTTCCTTGCCTAAAATGCATATTATTGGAAAATGAGTCGTTTTCATATTTGAGATATCATTTTGAAAGATTATGATTTAAATTGCATTACTCCTTCCCAACAATACCTTTATTCATGTTGAAAACTCTTGAACTCACTAGGCGTTAGCCTAACCTTTTTATTTGTCGGCATGTGCAACAAGTTCTCGGTTGAGAATATCTTTAGTGACACAGTGTTGAGAGGAGCGCTAGTGCTATGCTCGAGAAGTGGTTATCTTAGTGAAATCTTCCGTACTTGTTTCGGGAAGAACAACTTGTGTTTGAGGATTAAGTAGCACCCGACTTGGTTTAGTCTTTGTGTATTATTGGAGTTTGAATTTGTTTGAGATTAAATAGAAAGTTTTATTTTGGAGGTTTACCTTTTACTTGATGTATTATCGAAATTTTTAATTAGATGCTCTTACTAGATTTTGAGGGTGTTACAAGTTGGTATCAGAGCTTAAGTTTGAGAGATTTAGGTATTGATTGTTGGATGCCTAGACTCAAACTAGCATTCTTATAAGTGATTGAAAATGAAGTTGCACATTAGGCACCTTAAGATAAGATATTTTGGAGTTGATCGAATCGCTAGAAACGGGAAATTTGTCAAGGGTCGCAAGGATGATCATGTATGGTACGTTCATAATGGCACCTGGCTATATTACATGTGCATACTTGAACTACCTTGGTATGATGATCGTTGGGGTAGTGAGAAAGTTTTTAAGCGAGTAATTTAAGGAAAGGTTGATGTCTATAGCAATGTTGCATTAAAGTGATAGTTAAGTGCGATGAATGCATTAAGTTGATCATCTTGAGTCAGAATTACTGGTTGGATTAGAACTATAAGTTCGTTAGACCAATTTTATTTCGAGGAGAAATTGTAAGTTAACCGAATTAGTGGGTTTGTGGCTCTAAGATGTTTGATGCATCCGGATGACAATAGTATGTCGGAAAATAGAGGAGTGTAGTCCTAAGATGCTGAGTGCCGACCAAATCTATGCACGGAATTTATTTCTAAAATGAGTTTGCATAAATTGTTTCTCGTATTCTCAAAACATAAAGTGAGCTATATTATAAAGTCTTGATAAAACATTTATTACTCATCGGATTTTAAACCACGAGTTTAAGCATGCATAAGATTGTTTGTTGCACGCGACTGCATATTGTTGTTAAAAATCTCTTCGTCCATGTTCCGTGTCTAACGTTGTTTTTTCGGATATTGTAATATCAGTGTTTTAATGTTATTTAAGTTATTGGGCAAGTAACTGTGGACTTTTTGACCTTGACATTGGATCTCCTCCGCGTATGTTAAGGTTTGAAAGGAAGAGTTGTCCCATGTTTTGAAGTCAGGATTTTTTTCGTGGAATTTTGGTCTGAATGAGTCGTGTTCAATTTTATGAAGTAAAGTTTTGCAACGTTTTGGGCGTGTGAGTGTAGTTTGAGTTGCGTGGGTTTCAATTTTATTGCGTGTAAATTTACGAACTTTTTGGGCGTCATGTCTCATGAAGGTTTTGTTGAAAAGGTTCACTTTATCTTACGTTGCAATTTAGAGTTTGACATTTTGGAATTGTTGTCGTATTACGTTTTTATTTTATTTTATTTTTTATTTATGTTGGGAAATGAAATTTTGACACCGTTTGATTTTAGCGTTATTGAGTTTTTATGAAGATTCAGTTGAGTTTTATGGTGTCTTATCTTACGACTTTTTACGTCGCATATATGAATTTTGGGACGTATATACATACATTATTGTATGCGTTGATTTATAAATTTTGGTAATAGACGTCATCCCACGCGTTGTTTTGGGAAAGTTTCATTTTCAGGTGATTTATCTCTGAGCTATATTCAAGTGTCACTCGTTGCATACTAATTTTATTTGGATTAAATTATTCCGTTGGTGTGAGTAATTGTATAAAAAAATCTATGTTGTTTCAGATAGAACTGTTTATTTAAACGTGTTTCAATTGTAAACTTTGCTGTCATAAGTTTCCGCGATGCATGAAATGAGTTTTCGGTTTGCATGTCGTTGTTGTTACCGCGTTGAGTAAGTGTGTTTTATATGTGCAGCCCAAAATTGGGACTCGATTTAAAATTTATTTACGTTCCTATCGTGTAGTTAAATTTGGGAAAAATAAACGGACGTATATGGGCCTTGTTGGAAATTTTATTTTCTAATGTGTTGCGTTCTTTTAAAGAAAAGATTTTAAAATTGAAGTCGTGAAAATTTTCTTTGGAAGTCGTACAAACATTCCTTGCACGTGTTGTGGTGCAGGAACCTATTTTCACGTATATAGTGTAAATTGTTGCACATGTTTTATTATTGTCTCAATTAACATAAGTATTAAACAAATGAGTTTTCGAAATGGTTTCATATGCGTTGTGTTGATGATCAATTTTGAAACCTATCAAGTGAACGATAGTGTATCTTTACCGCACGATTAATCATTAAAAAGCTTATGTATTTGAAAGTTTTAAAAATTTCAAATTGGCATACTGGTTGAAAAACCTTGAACTCATTAGGCATACAGATTTAAACCCCTGTCATGAAAGGAGTTGTAATTAGGGACTAAGGGAGTCCTTGGGATTTGAAGCGTCGGATGATCCAACTTGCGGTAAGTCTTGAATTTTGGGTTTTAGTTTTGAATCTGTGCGCGCATGATAAATGGAGGTAGTAGATTGAAGCTTTCCCAGTTAATTAAAGTATGATTTTATACTTCGGTAAACATGCGGGATAAAATCTTATGTGATTACCTGTACGTAAATTGGGTTCGATTTGGTGGATTGCTAGTCGGTGGGACATCATGGTTTATGTTGATGGTGTACCGTCTTTTCGCTATCAAAAGAAATTCCTGTGGTTCGTTTGTTAGAGATGTAAGATTCGGAATTTTAGCTTTCTGTTAGGTGTCAACCTTAGTGCGACAATCCGTTTGGAATGAAATTTTGGGCGAGATGTCCACGTTTTCAAGGTCACCGTTTAGTCCTAGGCGTCGACTTGTTTTCTTGAGGTCAATGGATCTTGAAATGTTTGGAAGTATCCCGGTTGGATCATGGGAAATATTGATCTTTTAGTGATGGAATTTGAAAGAAGAGTGGGTGTTGATGATTAAGTACCGATGAGTTTAAGCATTTCCGTGGTGAAAAAGATTTTATTATAGGAATGTTGTGGGGTTGGGGTTGGAACGGAGTTGAGTGTTAGCCGAATCTGGGTTAACCAGTTTCTTGAAGGACGCATTGGTGCGTCTTGGGAGGACAACTTTATCAACATTAGGAATGGATCAGTTGGAATCTGAGGGTTTTGGGAGTTTGGTGACGATCCTTGGCTTTGGGTTCGGAACCGTGTAGATCCGCAAGGAATTGGTCGGTGAGGAGCTGAGGTCACAAACTATCCTTAAGGTAGTACGTGTCACCCAAGGTTGGGAGACAGTTGCAGTCTCGTGGATTAGCAGCTACTTTAGTAAGTTAAGCGTTCATACGGATATAGGTGTAATGTGCCCAAAATGGGCAATTATCGTGAGTATCAGTGTAAGGACATCAGGGTTGATCTGGAAAGTGAATTATAGAAAATCTAGTATGCGGGCGGTGTTAATTGGAAATTTAGATTTCGAGGACGAAATCTCTTTTAAGGTTGGGACGATTGTAACACCCCGAATTTCGAAAAGCACCATTTTAAGTTAATACAGAAATCAGTAGCCTTAAAGGGGAAAAATAAGATTTTTGATTTTGGACTTGAATCCTATATTTTATAGTCTTAATGGATAAATGATTCAATTACGAGTCCAACGGTTCTTTCCGGAGCAAAAACGGAGCTATAACGAAGAAGTTACGGCCAAAACAGTGAACGAGAAGAAAACCAGGGGAAGCGGACGACTTATGCCGCGACTTAGGGTCGCGAGATAAGTTGCGAAACCCCCTGGTCGAGCTAAAAACCGATTTTCAGCCACCAAACTTCATTTATTCATATCTTCTTCATCCCAACTCCGTTTTCAGTGATTCAAGTTGCTATGGTTTCGTTTTTGAGAGCTTGTCAAGGTTAGATGGTTAGTTTTGGGAAATTATAACGGTGGATTGGAAGCTAAGACCAAGAGCTCATCATCATCACCTCCATCTTCAAGAATTTTGGGGTTTTCTAGGTTTTTATCAAAACCTAAATGGTAAGTTCATCCCTTCCACTTCCAAACTTCTTTATGGGTTATTAATGCTCAATGGATGTCAACCTAGTGTTTGATTCCTCTAATTTAGTTTTGAAAGATTTTGGGAGTTTTGGGTCAAAATTAGGGTTTTGCCCAAAATAGAGATTTGGATGATTAAGTGTTCGGAGACATATGTTTCTATGTGGTTGGTTATATGTTTTGATGGATGGAAACTTATGGATCTAGGTTTTGGAAGTTTTTGCTTGGAGATTCAAGTTTCTTCAAAGGAGTTCAAAGCGGGGTAAAATCTAGATTTAGCCTAAATCTAGCGAGGTGAGTTCAAGTTGATTTGGGAAAACGTTGTACATGTCAAAATGTTTATTTTAAAGCATTTATGTGTTTACATGACATTATCAACTGTTGAGTTATTTGATAACTTTTGGTTATTTGAAGTATTTGCCTTATTAAACCTTGTAAAATATCACATTTGAGATTTTTGGGCATTTTGATAAATAAGTCATAAACGATAGTGTTTTAATGATTTGTTGTGTAAATGGATTTTTGGTCATAAATGCATTTTAGTTTGTTGGGTTTTTTATGCATCATTCATACAAATGGGCAATTTGAAAATAAGAGTGCGTGAGTCCTTGGGATGAGTTATTCCCGATCTTGGGAACATTTTGGAAATAATAATCTTTTTGGGTTTTGGGCCGAAAGCCATTGATGATTTGAGAAACAAAGATTTTGGGGAAATATATAATTTGGTTTATATAACCATATTGGCTCTCGTGGTTTAGCCAATCGTCTGTTAAGTCGTTTGGGGCTTGATTTGTACTCTATTGAGTCTTTGGGACACTTGTTCCGTTTTGGTAGCTCGTTAAGGAGCCTTGGACGTATGGTGTACTTAATTGCATCTTATTTGAGAGTTATATGTTTTAAATGCGTTAGTCCATTCTTTTGAGTCATGTAACGTTTTAGACTGTAATGCATTGGATCCATAGGCATATGAGTCAGTTGGTTAGTGGGGACCTTATCCCCGTGTTGGGACTGGATATTGTTTATGGCTAGCGGGAGCTCGAGGTACAGATCGTGGGTGGTTGAACTCGTTAACCGTGTAACCTTTATTGAAGGGCTCGAGGTATATATCGTAGGTGGTTGAACTCGGTGCCCGGTTGTAATCCAGTCTGGTTACTCATCGTGGAATTTAGTGTCCGCGTTTGAATTCTAGTGAGTGGTCCCCAAGTCATGTTTTTTTATGTAAGCTTGCGGTGGTGCTCTGCAGAGCCGTATACGGAGCTAAGTCTTGCGATGGTGCCCATGGTGAGCCAGATACGGGGACTTGTGGCTTTGGTTGTGACACTCATTAGAGGTCGAGTAGACACTAGGATCAGTGGTGTCTTGCGGTGGTAGCTCAGAGGAGCCGGATACGGGGAACCATGGTCTTATGTGAAGCTCGAGAACATTGATACGTGGCTTAACTTTGTGTGCCCGCCACATTCGATGGAATTCGGGTATCCCCCGTCACTGAAAGGTGTTGTTTTTGTGTATTGAGCTTTATTATCCAAGTTTCGGTGACGTTTTGTATAAATGGATCTTATCTATGATTTATGGGTTGAGTATTATGCCCCACCCGTGTTTCGGGTGTTTCGAGATATAAAGTTTTAACCGTATCTTCACTAATGTTGAGTTGGATTTTCTATTCACGTTTTGAGTGAGTTTCGGGTTGAGATTAATTTACGAAATAACGTTTTATTTTGGGATCTTGTCCTTGGGGTAATTTGGATTGGAAAACATTTACATCGGTGTTTCCTTGCCTAAAATGCATATTATTGGAAAATGAGTCGTTTTCATATTTGAGATATCATTTTGAAAGATTATGATTTAAATTGCATTACTCCTTCCCAACAATACCTTTATTCATGTTGAAAACTCTTGAACTCACTAGGCGTTAGCCTAACCTTTTTATTTGTCGACATGTGCAACAGGTTCTCGGTTGAGAATAGCTTTAGTGACACAGTGTTGAGAGGAGAGCTAGTGCTATGCTCGAGAAGTGGTTATCTTAGTGAAGTTTTTCGCACTTGTTTCGGGAAGAGCAACTTGTGTTTGAGGATTAAGTAGCACCCGACTTGGTTTAGTCTTTGTGTATTATTGGAGTTTGAACTTGTTTGAGATTAAATAGAAAGTTTTATTTTGGAGGTTTACCTTTTACTTGATGTATTATCGAAATTTTTAATTAGATGCTCTTACCAGATTTTGAGGGTGTTACATGTAGATGTAGTATTTCATTTGTAAACACACTCCAATTTCTACACTTTGAGTAATAGAAGCATAAAGTTCTCTCAATCTTCTTATTACTTTTTGCTCATCTTTACTCGATATTCTTGTAGTGTGGCTGCTTAGTCTGAGAAATAAGGTCTTATACGAGCTCGTGAAGAAAACTCTGTAATAATTTGCTCTAAGATTCTTGATCATTATCATTCTAATCGAGTAAGTAAAATAGCCAGATAAACTTTTGATTAGTGTTCGGTAGACTGCCCCCTATTCGGATCAATCTCGTTTTCAATTTTATTACTAGGCATGTACATCGATTGACATCCATTAGATGTAAGGGGAACCGAACTGATACGATCATCCATTCAATGTTGGATTTTTGCCAACCGATTCAATCCGATTAACATTAGACAACAGATCCAATCCAATCCAAAAGATGATTGGATTGATTCGGTTCTAACCATTGTATATCCATTGGATCAGATTGGATTCAACCAATATTAATCGGATTGGATCATATTTGATACATTCGACATCCAAATGATCAGATTAGATCAGATCCATCCAATTTGTTAATTCAAACCAAATTTTCAACAATGAAACAAGTTGATTAATCACTTTTAATATGTGATAAAACCAACACAAAACATATTCCGATTTGAGCAAATTTAAAACAAACTAATTGGATGATGGTTGGATAATGATTGGATGTATAACTGGATGATAATCAGATGGTTAATTGGATATTGGTCGGTTGAGTACGGTCGGTTTTGGTCGGTCCTAGACTGTCATCCAAAAATCGACCGATCCAAATTGGATGTTGAAATTCTCAATCCGATTCGATCCAATTACAAATGGGTGTCCAAATTTTGGTCGGTCGATTCCAATTGGATCGGTTAACTTTCTACACACCCCTATTTATTAGTCCATCAGTCCCAAAATAAATATCCACAATAAAAATGACACAATTTTAAGACTTTTACCGTTATTACACTTATTAAATAATAAAATAACACTTTTACCTTTGATATTAAAGAGAGAATTAAAGAGAGAGTCTTTCTTCATCTTACAATTAAGGTAAAATAAGAAATTAAAAACTTATTTTTCTAAAAGTGGACACTTAGGGGTTGTTTGTTTTTTTAAAAAAAACTTTTAAGGACTCTTAAGTCTGAATCGTTCAGACCTTTTTACACACAACCTCCTATCAATCATAACTAAAATAAGACTTCAGACTTTAGACCTCTTAAAAAACAAACGACACCTTAATTTAGAACAAACTAAAATAACAATAACGTATACAATCTAAGACCAAGGAATTATTGTGTATATACTTTTATAAATATTTTAATTTAGTTCAGTTACGATTACAGAAGATCCCTGTTTGAAACACTAAAGACCAAGTGTCACTTTCTTGAGTGGAAGTATCTGGTTTCCAAAATTCTATAAAAACTCCCATTAATCCCTCATCCCCACACACCACTCCACACTACACTTCAAGTGTGTAATAGAGACTCACTCCACCACCACATGGCTTCCTCAACCACCACCCCTCTTATTCATCACGATGACCTGGAAATCCGGCGACAACTAGCCGGATCTCCTGCAGGTCATCGTCTATCCCTACCCAAACTCATTTCTGGGATCCTTGTTTCTGTCCTGGTCATCTGTGCCCTGGTTGCTGTAATCCACAACCAATCACAGCCGCAACCGCCGTCGTCGCTGACCAACCACCGTCACAGCGGAGATAAAGATAAACCCTCCTCCGCCGGTACCACCTTCCCAACGGCGAAGCCGGAAGTTGGTTTGAAACGGTTTCCCATTAAGTTGGAAACGAATGCTGAGGTTGAGTGGCAACGCTCCGCTTACCATTTTCAACCCGATAAGAACTACATTAGCGGTACCAATGCTAAATTCTAGAAATTTCTCAGAACCTAATTCTCTTAAAAATAAATCGTTATTCATGAAAAATATTTATTTCTAGAAAAAATGGAATACATATATGATCAGGGATTTGCTTTTTGTGTATATTTTTATACTAATATGTTTAAAATCGCTTGTGGGTATTCAGTAATTAAACATTTAAAAAATAAATGTAAAAATTCAAAATTAATATAAAACCAGTATTTTTATTACTTTTAATCAAATTGTTTCACATAAAACGTTTTTTGTTATATGCAATTTATTAAAAAGATTCATATTTAATGATGTTTAGACTTTAGAGTACAATTATATTAATTATATATGTATATATATTATGGTTTCTTGGGACTAATCATGTTCTTTCTTGTATGGTGGCAACATATTCTTGACGATATTACTGATCCTGGCTTCTAGATCCTGATGGTAAGCCTTTCCCACCTGTAAATCCATTATCACTTTTAATTAATTTATTAAAAAGACAAATAATTATCATTTGAAAATGAAATATGATAAAAAGTGGCTATAAAAATTCAAAATATAAAAATCATATTAACTGACCCAATCAAATCAAACGAATGCGGATAAATTTTATAAAAAGAAAAAGTATATGATATGTTGAATAAAATGGAAATACTGTTTTTGAATTTAAATAATTATATAGTATAAAAATAATTGGAAGAAAAGACATGAATATTGTTGGTGATTATGATATGAACAATTATTGTACGGATAAAAAATATTAGGAAGTTAGGAATGATTCCTAAAATAGGAGGAAACTATCGGATGTGATGCAGGCCCAATGTATCACATGGGGTGGTATCATCTCTTCTATCAGTACAACCCCGAGTCAGCCATCTGGGGCAACATCACATGGGGCCACTCCGTATCCAAAGACATGATCAACTGGTACCACCTCCCCTTCGCCATGGTCCCGGACCACTGGTACGACGTCCAAGGTGTCATGACCGGTTCCGCCACCGTCCTCCCCAACGGTCAGATCATCATGCTCTACACCGGCAACGCTTACGATCTCTCGCAGCTACAATGCTTAGCGTATGCCGTCAACTCGTCAGATCCCCTCCTCCTTGAGTGGAAAAAGTACGAAGGTAATCCCATCTTGTTCCCACCTCCTGGGGTGGGATACAAGGATTTTCGGGACCCATCCACGTTGTGGATGGGGCCTGATGGTGAATACAGAATGGTAATGGGGTCCAAGCATAACGAGACCATTGGTTGTGCCCTGATTTACCATACGACTAATTTTACGCATTTCGAGCTCAAGGAAGAGGTGCTTCATGCCGTTCCCCATACGGGAATGTGGGAATGTGTGGATCTTTATCCGGTATCCACCACGCACACAAACGGGTTGGACATGGTGGATAACGGGCCGAATGTGAAGCATGTGTTGAAACAAAGTGGGGATGAAGATCGACATGATTGGTATGCGCTCGGGACTTACGATGTTGTGAATGATAAGTGGTATCCGGATGACCCGGAAAACGATGTGGGTATCGGGTTAAGATATGACTTCGGAAAGTTTTATGCGTCAAAGACGTTCTACGACCAACATAAGAAGAGACGGGTCCTTTGGGGTTACGTTGGAGAAACCGATCCCCCTAAATACGACCTTTACAAGGGATGGGCAAACATTTTGGTACGTAATTTAAACCTCGCAACAATCATTGTTTAATTTTTATGAGATGGTCGTTACGAAATTCATTTAAATCATTTTTTCTCCGTGTTTATTTACAGAATATTCCAAGGACCATAGTTTTGGACACGAAAACGAAAACCAATTTGATTCAATGGCCGATTGCGGAAATCGAAAACTTGAGATCGAAAAAATACGACGAATTCAAAGACGTGGAGCTGAAACCGGGATCATTGATTCCGCTCGAGATAGGCACAACCACACAGGTGACATTCAAATCATTTTATGTAGCATTTTCTGCAAAAGGATGCAAGAAATTCATGAACTGAAAACTTGTGGTTTTGTGAATGGTCTCAGTTGGACATAACAGCAACATTTGAAATTGATCAAAAGATGTTGGAATCGACGCTTGAAGCCGATGTTTTGTTCAATTGTACGACTAGCGCAGGTTCAGCGGGGAGGGGTGTATTGGGGCCATTTGGAGTGGTGGTTCTAGCTGATGCCGAACTATCTGAACAACTTCCTGTGTATTTCTATATAGCAAAAGACACCGATGGATCCTCAAAAACTTACTTCTGTGCCGATGAATCAAGGTTTCTATTAGTTTACATTTCATTTAATTCTTTGATCTTTCGTCTCCAGAAAATTCAGTCACTAATACATACATGTTTTCGAATATAAACTCGTGCAGATCATCTCAAGATGTAGACATAGGGAAATGGGTGTACGGAAGCAGTGTTCCTGTTCTGGAAGGCGAAAAATTCAACATGAGGTTACTGGTACGTCAGATCTATAATCTCGATTCCTGTTATTCAAATCTTCGCAATTGTGGAC
This sequence comes from Arctium lappa, assembly GCA_023525745.1. Taxonomy (NCBI): domain Eukaryota; kingdom Viridiplantae; phylum Streptophyta; class Magnoliopsida; order Asterales; family Asteraceae; genus Arctium; species Arctium lappa. Next base: position 131,321,194 of record CM042049.1, read on the forward strand.
CGATTTCAATTCAAAAAACTGAACTATTGTGTTCTGAAACCATACAGATCTAGTAGATTTGAATTGATTTTATTTGATTCGATTCGATTTTACTGTGGCTAAATCTGGTAAAACTAGTGTTGATGTTGTTGGATATACTTACAGGTGGATCATTCGATCGTGGAAGGCTTCGCACAAGGAGGAAGAACGGTGGTGACATCAAGAGTGTATCCGACGAAGGCGATCTACGGCGCTGCAAAGATGTTTTTGTTCAACAACGCCACCGGAATCAGCGTGAAGGCATCTCTGAAGATCTGGAAAATGAGAGAAGCACAACTCGATCCTTTCCCTCTTTCTGGTTGGAGTTCTTGATGATGATGATTCCACAAGTACCTGCGTACGCTGTTGTTTTTACTTGTATGTTGTTATTGTGAAATATGGTAGCATGACTCCGGCTTGGTCGGGGGTAATATCGTAATTTTATCATGGCTGTTGTAGTACTTCACTTGTGAGGTTATATTTTTATATATAAATTCAATTATTATTCCTCTTTACAATCTCTTTAAAGCAAATGGTGTGCCTTTGATTGTTACCATACCACCCATTGAGCCCCATTTTCTTCAATTCATGTTACACCATTTTCGTTTTAAATATTGAACTAGAAATGGTTCGAGTTTAGCTGATATAGAATTTTAACAAGCCTTCTCCAACAGAGGGGAGATTAGGTGGGCTCAAATTGTCCCAAAGTAACAATAGTGGGTAGATGGTTACAGATTGTCCCAAAATATCGAATTCCCACAATGGTAAACCTACACTCTTATACCATTTAGATTTGTGAAGCTCCATCAAATTATGCCCTAAAAGAGCCTTGAGAATGGAAAGAAGGTTCCAACATAAACAGAGGTCACTGATTCTAGTCGGCAACTAAGGATTTTTCTGACTGTTCTCCAGGGTCCTTGGGATTAGTTGGAGGGCGCACAAACTCGCCCAAACACCCATGATTAACAAAGAAAAAACATATATTGAGGATAAATGGTTCAAATCTAGCCCAACAACGATTTATGAACATGCCAAAGTAAGATGTGACAAAGTAAACGGCAATATGTGACGTTTTATAGTCGTGTTGGTATTCCCCTTTCTCGGTTCGATACCTACTTGTAGCATTTATGATTTGCACAATACAATTCTAAATTCATCGATATAAATACCGAAAGAAAATAAATAAATAACAAATTTATATCAAAACTTGATGAAACTGATGTTCATGTACAAAACAACGTTTTGGATAGTTTTCAATCCTCTAATTGGGGAAAGAAAGATCTGACCTATTTTAGAGCAGTTACTTCTTCTATCTTTGTTTCTTCCTAAAAATCATATCAACACTCAATTTCCTTCCCTAACTTGCAATCCTCTTCCCATGACTCTACATATTCTTGATTCAAATCGATTAACAACCGCTGCTGTACACAGGAACGAGACGTTGAGTCATCCGAAATCCTGTGTGACGCTGTTGATTCGTTGGAAACTCTGTTGTCGCTCGATGTTGACACAAAACTTGGAGGTAAACCAGCAAAGTTTATAATCCGTTGAATGTTAGTGTTCGGTTCCTCTTTTACTTCATGAGTAACATGATGATTATGTTTCGTGCTGCGTTTTTTCAAATGGGTGTGCCAATGGTTCTTGATTTCGTTATCGCTTCTTCCTGGTAATTGTGCAGCAATCGCGGACCATCTGAAAATTTTGTGAAAATCTTTATAGAAATCACAAGAACAATTGCCACAGAATTGAACAATTGGCTAGATTGATCTGATTAGCTTCAGCATCAAACTAAAGAGAAGTGATTAGCCCTAAATATTGGTTGGTCGAATCGATTCTGCAACAAACTAAACAATCAAGGAAGAAATCGAATCCAAATTCAGATATGACTTGCAGAATTTAAACAAGATTGGATCACATACTTGTTTCCATTGTCCTGATGGAATTTAATGATTATATCTTCTTCTTCCTTGCTAAAATTTCCGCGTTTGACACTCGGTCGAAGATAATTCATCCATCGCAATCTGCAACTCTTGCCACACCTAGACAAACCTAATTACATCAACATACTGTCAGATTATTCAAATCAGATTCAGCAGATGAACACATCCTTCATGGAGGCAAAAGAAATCATACAATAGTTAACCTAATTAAAATCACAACGATAATTTCTCCCTCGGTTTCAATCAGTACTCCATAGATATACATAAACAGAATATTATTATCCTATAAGCTAACCTAATTTATTCAAAGAATTATCAAGAGATGCATACAAGCAAATAAATCACTATCGCTAACCTAATTTAAATCAGAACACTAATTCTCTGAATTTTTCAGATAACTCAAACAATTCTATCCTAGAAGCTAACCTAATTTATTCAAAGAATTATCCAGAGATGCATACAAGTAAATAAATCACTGTATCATCGCTAACCTAATTTAAATCAGAACACTAATTCTCTGAAATTTTCAGATAAATCAAACAATTCTCCAGAATTAAACACAAATACATGGAATCGTGATACTAAAGCTACTCTAATTTGATTCACAACATTAATTTCTCCTTCGATTTCGATAAATCAAACAATTCTCCAGAGATGCCTCGACTCAAATAAATCATCGTACTAATTTCTCCTTCAGTTTCAACAAAACAAATCAACAGAGATAGAAGTACATACGAATCAAACGAGTACAAATCTTTGCATCGGAATTTCTTATACGCATAGAAAGGAGGTGAAGATGAATCATACCGGCATACTTGGGAAGTTCACGCCAATTCCAGTGGCCATATCGCTCAATGTAATCTCTTAACTTATTATCTTCTTCTTCGCTCCAAGCCCCTTTTTTCATGCCATTTTTGTCGATGCAAGGTGCCCTCACCATTTCAGATCTCTCTTTGACTCTCTCTCTCTTCTCTGTTTTCTCTCTCTTGGGCTGCCATCACGATGAGTCCAAGGCTAGGTTTGTTAGCAATCAGCATTCAATATTTTAATTTATATTTTTACAGTATGACTACCTCATCTATGTTAAAAATGCAATTCACACCCCTACGTTTTTCAACCCTCGGGTTTGGATATTTGTGATGGTTGGTCCCTTAATTAACCACCCTATCCGCTATCAAAATAAGCCGGGATTTAATAGTTTAATATGAATTTTGCATCGACAAAACTGGACAACTTTTAACTGTACTATGGTTATAATTAATCTTCATCGCAAAAATCTTTGATAGCCACCCAGTATAATCAAGCAATTTTGCTTATACCTCACTTTATGAATTTGGGAAATGGTTTAAGAGTTGAATCAAATGGGAAAGCTGACGACAATTAGAAGAGTGTGGCAGTTATGGAGTAAGGTTGTTTTATCATTGGGTCTAGAGTGACAGGCAAGAAGGGAGGCGTGAACCAAAACGACGAGGAGGATGTGTGGGCTAAGAAAGAAGGTTGAATACAAAAGGAAATATGGCTAAGCGAGAAAGGAACAATTAACAAAAAGGTTAAATCCTTAAAGCTAGGGGTTAGGTCTGAATCCATAAAGACAATTGAGCTAAGAGTTTAATCATAAATTTGCAAACAATCACTCTCATCTAATTGAACGGATAATTCTCCAAACCATCAAACTAATTAAGTTGCGTAAAACAAACAACCATTTAGATTCAAATTGCATACCTATATAACACTTATGTATAGTTTGTGGGGCTAAGTGTAAATAGATAAATAGCAGGGTAGTGAAATGTAAATTAGCCGCGTGATTGCGGTGATGCTCATTATTTAATTTAATTATAAAAAAAGAAGAGGTAAAGCGGCCAGATGGATTTGATTCAACCAACGACTAAACCTCTGCTCCATTGAATAATGCCTTTTCAAGAGTTGTTGAGGGAAACCTCTTTAGTCTTTACCATACTACCTAACCAAAATATTAATCATCTCTAATATATTTTATAAAATAAATTATTAAAAACCTCAAGTAAAAATGATTTTTTTTAATCAAATAAATAGAATATTTTAATAATTCAATTAATTTTGATATTTTTATATTAGAAAATAAATTGGAGTTAAATGTAATTTCGTCAAAAGATTCTAATTTTTTTATTTTATTTTATTTAAGAGAAATGATTGAGAATTTATTATAAATGCTCTAAAAACTAGTCCTTATTGATATTGGATTTGTACGGTGTAAATTTTTTACAACAAAAAGCCAAACACAAGCCTTGATGGCTTGATTTGATTTTGCATTCGAGATCGGATAATTTTTTTTTTTGATTTGATTGAACAATGTAGGTGAAATAGTACGTTTAGAAAATGATGGGTTCTTTTACCGTTGTTTCCAATTTGTACTGCCATGCTAAAAACTCATGTTTATAAATTTGTATATTTGTAAGTAGTTATTAGAATAGTTGAATGATCATGGTGTATAGACGCATTCCTGCATTGACTAATCGAATGAAATTATGGAGGGTCTCTTCTTAGCTTGAAATTAAGGGATGAACAAGACCTAAGCCAAAAATGTGGTTGCATGGAGCAATTTATTAAAAACATCTCTAACGGTTTTTTTTTTTTAATTTCCAAAACAGAAAATGAAACGTCGAAATCTCTAAAAGAAAAATACATGCAACTCCAATAAATTCTCCATTTTTACAATATTGATTATATTATTAAAATATTATTATTCTCTCTAAAAAATTAATCCCAAAGTTTTCTATTGGTGGGGAATATATTAACAATATTTTTATTTCATTGTAATCAATTTTTGGGAGGTCTATAAATTTGGATAATTTTACACTCATATTTTCTACATTTTGAAGAAATGTTTTAAAAAATCTGGTGGAGCAAAAAACATATCAAAAATTCTCAAAAAGGAACATTGTTATATAAGATCAAATAGTCAGAATCAAATAATTAATTGTAATAAACGTGGCATGCTTTTACTATATAAATTTATACTAGTAATAAATCATACGATTGTTAAGTTATAAATAAATAAACTTATGACTTCCATTTTACTATTAGGTCTTGTTTGGTTTTTTAATTTCAGCATTTAATAGCTACTTATCACTTATTCCGTCAGACATTTTTAAATTCATACCGTTTTTTTTTCCAGGCCCACTTATCACTTTAAAGTTGAATCTCCATATCTTCTCGATCTAAATCGAGTGCAAAGCTAGTCGATTCCAAGGTATGTCGATCTTCCCAATAGATTTTTGTTTTGATTTTGGTTCGTCCTTCTTCCCTGTGGTTTTGATTTTTGTCGATTTCAAGTCGAGTCAATCTCCAAATCTTCTCGACCTAAATCGATGCAAAGCCAGTCTATTCCAAGGTACGTCAAATCTTCCCAATAGATTTTTGTTTTGATTTTGGTTCGTCCTTCGTCCCTGTGGTTTTGATTTCTGTCGATTCCAAATCGAGTTGATCTCTTCTTTCTGTCGATTCCAACCAGCAAATCCATTCGCTTCGGAAAGGACATTTGATTTCTTCCTTGTAACTAAAATCCCTAAAGTTGTTGCAAAATTTCCAAAATGGATGCTCCCAATTACGCAAAGAACGCCATTACCTTCCTCTTCAACTTCCTTAAAACTGTTGTAAGTTAACATAATTTACAGTTTTTGATTTTGATCAATTCTCGTTAGCAATGACAGGTTTTAGCGGTCTCATACCTTTTATTTATATGAAACGCTAAATTTTTGCTTTTGGTCCTCTATGTTGGTTTTATAATTCTATCATCATCGTCATCATATTTCTTTTTATTTGTTTACAAAATGTGCCAATGGATTGTTCTGTGTTTCTTTCACCTCCATTCAACCATTTTTATTATCTCATATGTAGGATGGTTTGAAATGAACTGCTAGTTTATATTTTAGATGTAAATTATATAATGATGATAAATAAACAAATCAAATTGTATAATTTAATTAAAATGAATTGATGTTTTTATAAAATAACATTTTGAAGAATAAAATAGACAATTATGAATATTCAGACGTTTATCGGTTTACAAAAACACACAGTCTTGCTGATTCAGATTTCAGACTTCAGCATCACTTCTTAAAAATCGGAAGTGATAAATTTGATTTCAGACTTCAACACCTCTTAAAAAACAAACGCCACCTTAGTTAAATAATGCTTTTGACCGATGATTATAACGAAGGGCTAATACAAAAAAGGGTTCCCATGCAAATAATATAAGTATTTAAAAAAAGAATAATGAACAAGTCAACATATTATTTTATATTCACTTAATTTATTGTTGTTTGATTATTATGATTCGGGAATATTTAAATTTCAACATAATTCGCTTCGTTTTGGATTTTTATTGAGTTTTCATATTATTATTAAAAATAATATTTAAATCTTGATAAAACAAAAGCTAAGAAAACTTTAAAAGAATACATTTGGTAATTGTTTGACTTTGAATTAAGAAAATAAATATATAAATCTTCATAATTGACTACAAGCGTACTCGCGCAATGCAGCGAGATACATCACGATTTTAATGTTTCATTTTTTTTTGTCGATTTACAGTACGATTTTAGATGGTTTTGAGAAAGTTATAATGTTTTTTTATAAATTTGTTTAATTTAGGCTTAATAATATAATGTTTTTTATATAAAAAAATTAAGTATTTTGTTATAATTCAATGATTATCTTATATATTTTAATGATATCTAGAAAAAATAATCAATTACATATTTAATAATATAATTAAAACAAATTTATAGTTATATAATATATTAATTAAATAGTGATACATGGAAATGTCTGCATAAAAGGAAGACCCTGCACATACCAAATTGGTGGGTGTTAGAAGTCTGCAGTAGTAATATGTATCTTGTGCTTTGATACTTGTAAATTAGGAGATTTTTAAAATCTTGCATATAATGATGGTACCTTGTGCCTAATAAAATGTATTTAAGAGTTTTTTATCCCTACTTTATAATACAGTATAGATTAATAGTGATACATGGAAATGTCTACATAAAAGGAAGACCCTGCACATACCAAATTGGTGGGTGTTAGAAGACTGCAGTAGTAATATGTATTTTGTGCTTTGATACTTGTAAATTAAGAGATTTTTAAAATCTTGTATAAAATGATGGTACCTTATGCATAATAATTTGTATTTAATAGTTTTTTATCCGTGCTTTATAATATAATATAGATACAGATGTTGGTTTGACCCTATCGTACAGATATTTGATTCACCAGAATTTAGGACGATTTACTCAAGCGTTTACTGGTAAAATTTAACTTTATCACGTGTTTACTGGGTAAGATTTTAGTTTACCAAAACGGCACTGTATGCAACAATTTATCTGATAAGCGCTAGCCATGGTAAGAGAAGTCACCCTCACTTACCGGGTAAGATTTCTCGGTCCTTGTTTTCGCTTTTACTAGGTAAGAGTTTTTGGTCCTTGTCATATTCATTCAGCAAGGTAATGTGACGCGGTAAGCGTTTATCTGCGTAAGCGTTTGGTAAACGACCCCTTAGTCTACGATGAAGATTCCACATAACCAGGTGTAGGATTTGGGGTCGGGGATACATCGCCTCTACCCCGTCGGGATTGGGATGGTAATCCCCACCCGTCCCTGACATAATATACAATATAATAACATAATTTTTTGTTCTTTTTTCATAATTTTCTGTAACACCTAAAAATATGGGTCAATTTAAACCTGATTAAATGCGGGAAAAAACGAAGCTATCATAAATGAATCACCCAAAAAGGAGAACAATTGTATGGCGTTTACATTACAAATACTAAGGGCGCGTTTGGTTTGCGGGATTGGAATGGACTTGGAGGGATTTAGATTTCAAATCCATTCCAATCCTGAGTTTGGTTTGCAGGAAAGGATTTCGTTGACCGGATTTCAAATCCGTTGACCATTTTAAAATTCCTCATATGATGGATTTGGAAATCTTTGGCATTGGGCCTGAATTTGAAATCCAAATTCGATGGATTCTAAAGCGTGATCCATACTTCAAATTGTATCGATCCAAATTCGACGTTTACCAATAAAAATAAATTCTTTATAAAACAAACAAATAAAAAAAAACTCAATCCAAATCCAAATCCTACAAACCAAACACATAAAGGGATTTCAAATCCCCCCAAATTCAAATCCCTCATTGAAATTCAATCAATTCCATTCCAATCCCGCAAACCAAACGCGCCCTTGAAATATAACACAACAATCTACTAATCTAGACCAACTAAGTTTAGATTATGGACGGGTGTTGCTATCTCACTTCCAAAAATGTATTATTGCTATACCCAATGTACGCCTTTATGTGCTCCAAAAAATGTTATTGTTCCTTCAAAACTCTGCACTCAAACCCGAGGAGTCCTACCGCTAGATAAACATGTTATACATTGTTGGAAAAATTTAGTAAAAATATGTTTTTACTGACTTTGGACACATTTAAATACATGTATATGTATTGTATATATCTAACTCTTAGTGGGTTTGTGTTCTCCTATATGAGAGCTTCGAAACGATATATTATGTGTTCAAAACAGAATATGTGTGAATGAGATATCGATGCTCAAAGTTGAGTGTTTGGAATGATTTTAGTAAAAATTAAGTGGGTGTGGGAATGTGTCCCACATAGGAAGAAGGAGAAAACATTCAATGGTTTATAACCATGAATGTGGGAGGGTTTACAAGCTCATTTGATTGGTTTTACTCCAACTCCTACCCGCACGCAGGGGGTGCCGATTGAGACTTTCGTAGGCTAAATCGACGAATTTGTGCGTAGACGCGACCTGTGGACACGAATGCAGCTCTGAAATCATTTCACACATCGAATACTGGGACGAGCCTATTCCAAAGAGAAGATGATTCAATTATTCATCACCTGACGAGGACGAGGACATGGTAGGAGAATCATTGATGGGGATGGGTAAGGTAAATTTATATTTTATGTCACGTTCGCTTTCTGCACAAGTTCAAGCTTTTGAAAGTGACTAAATCCTTTATTTATGCCAGAGTATAATCCACCTACATCAAGAGTGAAACTACTCAAGTATGTGTTGATTTATACCTGAATACCGACACAAAACACATCAATCAACGTCCATGGTTGTTTAACGGTGATGCAATTAGCAAGAATGTGCCAGCCCATTGAATGACATCATTGAAGCATCCTACAAACAACCTTTAGGGGTTAACTCAACTGACAATGAGACTTTACTTTTATGGATCCTCTTTAGAGGTCACCAATCCGAGTCCTGCAAAGCTATTGGGGATTTTCCTGGCTGTTCTTCAGGGCCTCTTAGATAGTCGAGGTCCGCACAAGCTGACCCGAACACCCATGGTTAAAAAAAGCATCCTACATACATCTATGACAAATCGTTCTATTCAAAATTTCAGTTACATGACTAAAACTTACATCCTTAAGATCGTGATTATTAACTCATACCGTAAGTCTTATATATCAAAACAACAATCCTAAAAAGGTGTATAGGGTTGCACAAAGATTGACGGTCTAACTACTCAACCCAACCCGAAAAGTAAGTCAATAACCTATCCCAAAATAAACTGAAACCCAATCGCATTCTATATTTTACAGACTGACATGTTTGGTCGGAAAAGATTAGACCTAAATCAACCCAACTCGATGAGATTGAATAAGATCAATATATCATAATTACATAAGAGTTCCTCTTTATAGAAAAATTTGTTTTCAATACATATATCGAGTATCTAATTCATACATTAGTATCAACTCTTTTAAAAAGTAAATGTTGTTTTTTAATGTATTTCATATTCACTACGAGAGTATGTAGATACAACATTCTCTTTATATGCAAAAAATACTAGATTTATATTTATACAAGTCTTGTTTTCTGGAATATAAACATTATCATTTGCCGTTTGTGTAGATTTTGAAGACCGTTTTTCATGAACAAACCCAATCCCAAAATAACACTGAAATCAAAAGGTTTTAAAACCGTCATTTTTGATTGACAATTTCAATTCAATTTTTTTTATTTGTTTCAAATTTTTATTAATATTTTAAATGGTTGAGATATTTTTCAAAGGTTAATAACGTTAACTATGAAAATTGGACAGGAGTGATAAGAGCCCATTAAAAAAAATGAAAAAATTTAGGTTTAAAACATTTTTTTAACTTTTTACCTCAGTTTTTTCAATAATTTATCGTTTGGGCTCTGGCCCGTCAAACAAAAATAGTGTCTCAAAATCAAAAAAAAAAAATATATATTATCGAAATTAACAAAAAAAAGACGAAAATATTTCTCGAAATCGATAAAAAAAACTTAAAAAATATCTTAAAATGACATATTTAGGCTAAAAATATATCAGACAACTTTGCAAACATTTAATCTGCCTTAAAAGTGCTCCCACTAAGAAAACAAAATCCTAAATTCGTCACCGTTAGAGCATATCCAACAACTATGCTAAATTTTTCTAAAATGGAGTAAAAAAATCAAAATCTCTAAAAAAGTTTACATCCAACTCTAATAGCTATTCTATTTACCAACTCTAGTATTAATTATTTTATTAAAATATTTAGTTTATTTAATTATATTATTAAAATATACAATATATGTAAAGTTAGAACTTGGAAGAGGAAAAGTTTGTTTCTTGTGGGTAATAATTAGTTTTGGGGGAAACTATTTATTTAGAGATTTTTCTAGATTTAGAGATTTTTACAAATTTTTTCTCTTTTCTCTATTTTAGCATAGAGGATAGCATGACTGTTGGAGTAACAAAAATACTAAAATCCCAAAAAAAATTTCCATTTTAGCATATTTGTTGGAGAGAGTCTTATAGCATCTCTAATAGTTTCTCCAAATGGGGATTTTGGTAGGCATGGAAATGAGACCCGTCCCATCGGGGAACCCAGTGTACCCGCCCCGACGGGGATGGAGATTCCCCACAAAACCAGGGATCGGGGATGGGGACGGGTAACGTGATCCTCGCCCCGTCCGTCCTCGTATATTAAATATATTATATAATTATTACTAAATATTATGTATATTTATTAGTACTAAATATATTGTATATCTATTTTCAAATATATTATTTATAAAGATTTAGATGTAGTATCTTTTAGATTTAGAAGATCCTTGTTACATTTATTTTACTTGTCTTAATTTTTTATATAAAACCTATGGAGAATCGAAAGCGTTTGATCAAACAATTACGTATGATGTTGTAATTTTGTTCACATGAATATTTGATAGTCCGTAAAAACAAATTTTGAAAATATGTGAGATTTAGACATGGACCATTATCGATCGAATATAGTGCTCAACACGTTTCATTTAAGATGTATCACATAAGTGGGGAAAATCCCCGATTACCCGTTGGGGACGGGGGATAGGGATGGGGATGTAATCATAATCCCCAGCAGGGATGGGGACGGGGATGGGGACAGAAATTGGGATCGGGGACGGGGATTGGGGTCTCTGTCCCATTTCCATGCCTAGATTTTAGGGATTTTTTTGCTTTAACAGATTCCCCAAAACCTTCTCCAAAATGGAGAAAGTTGGAGGTAAATGATGGAAATCTCCAATTTTGGAGATATCTACAAAAATGATTACTTATGAGAGAGAAATAGTTTTTATTCATTATACCAATGAAATTGCTATAAATTAAATGTTTAAAAGAAAAAAAAATATTTTATAAGTTGTATTAAATATTTTAATAGAGAATCAATTGGAGATGAAAATAATTTTTTTAGAGATTTTGACTTTTACTTCTCTATTTTGGAGAAACTGTTGGAGAAAACCATCTCCAACAGCTTATTCAACATGAAAAAAATAGAGATTTTAAACAACTTTTTGAAGATCGGGGATTTTTTGATCTAACAGATTATTTAAAACCTTCTCAAAAATGGAGATTTTAAGGATTTTTTTGCTCCAATAGATTATCTAAAACCTTATCCAAAATAAAGAATCTATTGAAAGTTAAAGATTTTAACTTTTTGGTTCTTCAAATAAGACATGCTCTTACATTTTTACATAGGAAGCGCATCATTTTCATCAAACAGTGTTGGCAAATTTTGGACCGTCAAAGTAAGCTTTAAATTTTCATTGGTTAAAATAGTAATGATTGAACACGTGACGTGGGTATACGCAAAAACAAAAATATTAAATAAAGAAGAAAAAAGAAAAAAGAATAGACGGTCAAAAATATTTCAAGTTCTTTGTAGGTCCATGTCCTTGTCAGAGGTTGGTATGTGCCACATGATCCCATGTTTTGTTCTTTTCTTTTTTTAAACTAATAGTATATCTTTTTTTAACTAATATATTTACAATTTTTTCAAAAAAAAAAAAAAAAACTAATATACTTACAAATATCCATGATCATCCAAATTGCTACTCTCTCCGTCCCAAAATAAGTGTCCACAATTGACTTGACACACAGTTTTAGACATGCATAATTATTACACATTTTTGTCACCAAATAACATCTTTACCCTTATTTAATGTTTCTCTTTCTTCACAACTCTTATATATTTGTGCATTAATTAAGGGTAAATGTGAGAATTTACTTATCTACTTTTTGAAAGTGGACTCTTATTTTGGGACAAACATAAATAGAAATGTGGACACTTATTTGAGGACGGAGGGAGTATTTAATAATAGGGGTTGTTAAGCCTAACCCTACTATAAATGTATACCCCTCCTATTTCACGTGAAAATCTATAAAGTTTTTTAATGGATTTTAATATATATAATTATATTTTATACTTCTATAATTATTTAGTTAGTTTACTTTATACCTTCTATTTTTTTAATTTTCATTTTACATCATCATCATGTATATAATCGTATATTAACTAAAATATGTTTAAAAAATACGTTTTAATTTTAACAAATTACATCATTATAATCGTCTCTTCGATACCTTAGAAATGAGTCAAATATTGAATATTTTTGGATTTAATTATTTTATTATATATTAAAAAATGTTAAAAAATACGTTTTAACATATCACTTTAGCATACATAATTACGTTAAAATAAGTTAAGGAAATCGATATATATATATTATTAGAAATAAAATAAAGTAATTGATTTGAAATAAAGTAAAGTTATTGATTTGAAATAAAATAAAAACAATTTGACATATATATCGAACAAACGATTCATTCTTTTTCATCGATTTCATTTCAATATGATCACTCTCTCTCTCTCTCTCTCTCTCTATATATATATATATATATATATATATATATAAGTTGCAGATGACAAATATAGGAGAATATTTGACATCAACATCAGAATTTGTCACCAACCAGGTACAATATTATGATAACTAACATTTATGTTTATTAACACTTACGGGTACAAGTGAAAGTTATAACAAAATATAATAATTTTAGGTGTTCAATTCTCGAGAAGAAATAACTGAATGGGTACATAATGTGGGACATTTGGTTGGTGTCGTTGTTATTACCAAAAGATCAAAGGCTAAGCCAAATGGAGATGTTTATAAAGTTGTGTTTATGTGTGAACATAGTGGGGTTTACAAAAGTGACAAGACACATCGATCAAAGCAAGTTATTTGGATGCTTCACTAGCAGATTTAAAAAGAATTTTATCTCATATACATCAAGTAATTCAGTCACAAGACACATCGATCAAAACAAGTTTTAAAATGAGTAAAAATATTAAGAAACATCGATTTCAAAAACCACACTTTCAAATTTTGTGGAGCTTTGTTTCATCTTATGCACTTGATATGATTTCCAATGAACATGCGGGGGCTTTCAACACTGGCATATTTTCTAAAAATTGTGGTTGTAAACTACGTACAAGTCACTGGTTGCCATGTGCGCATGAACAAGCAATATATAGTTATATACATGTCAAGGCGTACCCATTCCACTTGATGCGATCGACGTATTTTGGAAAAAAAAACTTGATTTTTCGCCATGTGTGTCCACACAAGATGATATTCAATGTGACGATGATGTTCAAATTTTAGAGAAAATTTTAATAAACAATCAGTTCCTGGTCGTAAAAACTTGTCGAAAAAGTTAAAGGATATAATCATGCTGGGAAAAACGTTGTTTCATGAACCCTCGGTTCATAAAACCACTCGTGGACGTCCTTCTCTAAAGAATCAAACTCCAAAGAAAAAGATTATTGAAGACCCTCATAGACGCAATTGTTCTAACGCGCCAACATTTATCAACTCCGAAGATTTTGGTCATCAAGAATCAGCGAGGCATAACTCCTACTTTCAACGACAACCCACCCCCGTAAGTCCATATCTTGATCAAATCCCGAGTTTATTTCATCCATACATTATAACAACCCAACTCAAAAGTAACAAGATAACAATTAAATCGTAACTACTATATTAATAATAAAGCATGCCAAACGACTACAAGCGTACATTCAACTATCAAGGTTTGTGAAGGCAACCAATTCACAACTGAGATATTAACAAAGTAACTAAGATAACGATCTTCTATCTGATCCCGCTACATCTTCTCTTTTCCTTTATCTGTCCTTCCTAACTCACACTTGCTTGAAAAGATTTTTAGTTTTGAAAGAACGAGGGTTAGACCATAGGTCTAGTGAGTCCCCTCAAACAGATGAGCAATAAAACAACTTTCTAGAATTAAATCAACATTTAATAAACGCACATAGATAAAACACGCTACTGACCACAAGACCGTCAAAGACAATGTGTCTAACTCGCGCTGCCTTAATTTTGGGACACACCCCCAATGGCATAAACGGGCCACACTCCCCGGCACGAGTAGGCGGGCCACACTCCCCGACTTAGGTCACAATCTCCACATATAATGTATGCATACATTTAAACAACAACGATTTATAACACACTTGAAAACATTTCATAGATATCATGCCATCATAAATAAATCAAAGTTTAAAAATTAAACTTCACATGATTTTGTTACCAAAGAGGTTTAGTTCAGAAAAACTCACCTGGAATCCCTTAGTTCGAGTCTCGCGTCTACTCCTCTAATGCGGTCCAAAACCTATAAAGGAAACATTGACCGATAAACATCCGATTCTTTCTATTTAGCAAGGTTTGACCTTAACACTAACATCCTAACGAGTTATATCCTCTATCCGAATTTAAATCCACCAACCTTTTGCTTGAGATAATGATTTAGAGTCCTACATAACTTTAACTAAAATGGGCCGATAATTTAGATCACTCCAAGCCCAACACCTAAATATTCCACTCTGAACTAATTATGGCTTCGGCCCAACAAAACAAGGCTCGGGGACCGGGGCCACTTTGGCCGCCCGATGTGGAGGAACCGCGATCGGGGTCTCCCCCCCCCCCAAGCGCCGACCAACTCTGAAGAAAGGACTGGGGTCTCCCCCTTGACCGGTGTCCATGAAACCGACCGAGGTCTCCCCCCATTCGACCCGTGTCTATGAGGTCGACCGGGGTCTCCATCTTCGACCGGTGTCTACTAGCGACTGGACTCGATTCCCCAACCTGGGTCGATTCAATGGCGATAACTTACAGATTTCCAATCCATAATTAATTGATAACAGGTAACTTACTTCTCCATAACTCAAATACTACGAAGAATAATGGAATTTCAAGTCTTAATCCCAACAACTTTGAACACCCAAATTAACACCCAAAACACCTACATCAGATTCTTAACAGGACTCCAAATCAAACCACCATTGAATTAAACATTTAGGAAATAGACATTCTAGGTTACAAGATACTTACCTCAAAGAGGTGATCCAAAATCTCACTTGAAATCTTCGACGAACCTTCTTCCCTTATCGCATTCTCCATCTCGTCCAAGAACCCGCTTCAAATTCAGCCGCCACACCCTAATACCACAGCTTCTAAGGTTAAAATCATTTCTCTCCAACTTTTCACTCTAGACCCTCTCACTAAGCCCTTTCTAAAATTTAACCCCAAATTTTAACTTCTTTTACTTTTAACTCGGTTATTACAATATCCCCCCCTCAAGAGAATTTCGTCCCCGAAATTCATTCGTCGAACAAACTAGGATATTAATTCCTCATAACCGACTCTAACTCAAAGTCGCTTCTTGACCCTTGTGGAATTGCCACTGAACTTTCACAAGTTAAATTTCTTTGCTCCTCAATTTCTTCACTTTACGATCCAGAATAGCTACTGGTTCTTCTACATAGCTTATCTTCTCATCTACTTGAACATCCTCTAAAGGTATAACAACATCGCTTTCTGCTAAACACTTCTTCAAATTAGATACATGTAAAACGGGGTGAACTCCTCGCATATCTACGGGTAATTCCAATCTATAAGCTACCTCCCCAACACGTTTTACGTTAGCAACGGCTCAACATATCTAGGTCTTAACTTCCATTTCTTTCTGAATCAAGTTACCCCCTTCCAATGCGAAACTGGTAACTTGACATTTATCACCTCTTGGGACTAAAGACTCATAATTCTCGACCTAACCAAAATAGTACCAATTGATTATCCAAGCCATTCTGATAAATACATAGTCGTACATAACCATCAGATTTGCCCCTCGATTACAACAACTTCCTCAACCGATAGAATTTTACTGGAGTCAACACCACGACAACATGCATCACTGATTACATGATCACTCCACTCACCAACGAAACACATCGTCAACTATAGACATCACCAACATCTCCCAGTCACGAGTTTCTTCATCGTGCAACTAGCCATTGCAATCAACCCCTCTTAGTACGGCATAAGTCCAACACAGAAGCACCTTCCTTTTCGACCCACATTGATCTCAACTCCTCGGCATTATCCCAATCTTACACGCTAGTATTCCTCGCCCCATCGTCATCACTTCAACTTCTCACATATTGGTAGGAACTTCCACAATTCAAAACCCTCGTAAACCACTAGTTCCAACTGGCCAATTAATGCGACACATACTTCCATTTCCCATTGCATCCACAATCACCCGACCAAATGCGCAATAAAATCCCAGCTTCACCCGCACAACCCGGAGTGGCCAAGCTCATACAAACCATTCCAAATAGTTTGACATTGGGTAACTGCCTCAATTGGAATCCCTTTTTCACGCATTACCAAAACCGACATTATGGTCCTTCACTCCGAGCACTATATTCCACCATCTCTACCTTCCTCCTTTAAGACTTCAAACCCACTTCTAACGGCCGACTCATTGATTAGTGGTGTGAACTTTTGTCTCGCTGCACGATTTTGATTAATCACACTCATATCGCACCGAACGCCATATTCTCTTTCTCATACCCCCGCTAGGGATTTATAAACTTGCTAACAACAGAATCTAAAAACATACCTCCACATTTTGTGTCACTTACCAAACTTCTTACTCTCAGATTTCCGACATTTCCGACATGATATCTTCACTTTTTTGTCGTTGCAAGAAACACCGCTCACCCAACATTGCTTACTTTACTCCTCGATGATTCCCAAATGTGTCAATTCCCATTTATATTACTTTGTTTGATCAACCGACTTTCCACAATTCTTACGCGAGATAATCAACCCAACTCTTCCAAAGCATTACCCACTACTCGAAAACACCGCACAATTCTCACGTTCCAAACAGGATTACCCCATCTGCTAGGATCCTTTCACCCTAAAGGATACTTCAACATCCCACGGATTTCCTATTTACTACACATCCCCTTGAACTAAGCAGTTCGACACTTTCAACAGTCAGTCTAGGGGTATAAGATAATCCCTCCCCAAAACTTGCCGAAAACCAGATCACACAGCTCCACACTTGGATAACCGCCAACCATCATTTGAAAATTATTCTCAGCTTAGGAATACCCAATAACCAAACATTTGCACACCCCAACCACATACTCACCACTTACAAATCATTTCCCATAGATATTCGAACAAGGACGCTCATCCAATAACAATGACTCCAGTCTTCCACATATCCTCAAGGAAACTCCTTACCACATTAATGGCTTACACTCCCAGAAATGCCATAAAGACATCTCCAACTCATGGATATAACCACCGTTATACTACCTCATCCTATAACAACTGCAAATCTCCACGACCACTTGTCACACATACCAATACCGTCACTTTCTCACTGGCCAAAATATTAAAATTGGACTTCAAGACATTTCACGACCTTGTCTTTCCCGAACCTGAATAAATCGCAAAACTATAATCCTCAAACCTCCCAACAAGATATCGCCCCTTGTCGGCTCATCTCGACCTGCTGAAATCAAACTCTAGTAGTCTGAAAGATTAAGCATACTACCTCAAAGACTTAAATGCTCAAAGCACAATCCCTCCCAGTTGTGCTATACTTGAACTTCGCTCCCACATGACCATCAAAACCTCATCGGTAAAGAACCACCTAACCGAACTAAAGATCTTTCGTTTATTGTAAGATCCGCACAATGTTGTCCAACATCACATTAGGTACACACCTTTTTCTGAATAACTTTCCGCTTCCTCACAAAACTCCTCAAAACTAACCATAACTACTTCTTCATTTCCAGCGTTCCGCCATTCACCACGAAAATGGTTTTTGACTTCCACGACAACAGTCGACGTTGAGATACTTCCACTATATCTCTAATCAACAAGGATCCCTAATGAAATCTACCTTTTCCATTGCGACAGTTAACTGCTAAAAATACCTTTACGACTTCACGTTCCACTCCCGACACCACCATTTGCCGACATTCACATCTCAAGTCTCGGAACCAACAGTAATCATCATTAATGTCATAGATCAGTGCCTCCCCTAATCACATTCGTTATTCACCACCCTTACTTAGAAGGATACCAATATCAAGTACCTTCTACCCTCTGATCGAGCAACCCACTTCCACTCTCAAAACTTTCATCATTTTTAATTGCAACCTTTCCCTGCGACCTAGAGAGTTCATAACCTTCATGCATGACACACAAACATTTAAATTTTTGACACGTTTGAAAATTTAGAAGATACTACATTAAGAAGCAAACTTTAATGGACACAACCCATCACCGACTTAGCCATGCGCAACGATTTCAAGAACCGTTCAACTTC
Source organism: Arctium lappa (assembly GCA_023525745.1). Taxonomy (NCBI): domain Eukaryota; kingdom Viridiplantae; phylum Streptophyta; class Magnoliopsida; order Asterales; family Asteraceae; genus Arctium; species Arctium lappa. The sequence goes on from CM042049.1 coordinate 131,340,213, forward strand.
AACTTCACGACAAATTTCTCTTCACCACACCCCAACATCGGTGTTGGCACAATTGAAATCATTTCCGATGAACTTTACCCACAAGGTTTACAAAATACTACAGAATTGCTTACACTAAGTGTGTCAAATGACTCTCATCTTTATTGATATGACAACTCAAGTCTGTACCACACTCACTTATAAAATCACGCGATCAAATGTTGTTTTGGTTTTCATAACAAAAGTTAACGCATTTACAAAAGACATGTAATAATTCACCCACACCAAAATCAAAATTTATCACTCAACGCCATAAACTTGCCTTTTCAATCCAAACACACAGTTACACGCGTCAACACATTTTCAATGCAAATACCTCGTAAGGCACACACTCGTCAAAACATCTGATATGAATGATATGAAAACTCCAACAATTTGCTTGACACTCAATGCATGGGACGCAATGACATTGAAGGCTATTTACTCTAACAAGGTCAGCTGCCTGCACTTACCACAACTCATCTCAGACTTTCTACTTCCGACCAACCCATCATGATCCTCACATTTGCCACTACTTCCAGTACCAATGCTTCCCAACATCCTTGAATGTCCAGGTACCAGTTACCAACGCAACTACAAAACGCGCATCCTCATTTTTACCCTCAAACAAACTTACCAACCATATCTTGATTCTATTGATCCTCACTACATTTTATCCGTCAGCACTGATTTCGCCTTTCAACCAACCTTCGATTAGCTACAGCTTCAAAAGCCTCATTTATCCTTTGATTCTTGGATTAACACTCTCCTGCTTCTCGCTAATCGACATACCATTCTACCGAATCGAAGACTCCCTTGGAGCGAAAAGCTCACCTCCTACCATCATTCTCTTCCTTATGGACTCAAGAGGTCCTTTCTCAACGAAATATCTACATCCCGTCCGATACTCATCCTAAAAGGTATTAACCTTACAACCATAAACAAACTCACACAACATTCCCGATCAACACTATCAATTCATGGATATGAATCTCTACCCTAAACCCAACAAACAATATCAATCGAGTATGCATATGCACCTATAAATTCATAATGACATTGGCCAGATGTGATTTTGAATTTACCATACACGAGGGTACTCGCTATTGTTATCACGTCTCTCGATAAACAAGGTCTTCCTAAAAGATTTCCTAAATCTCAGTTGTGTCCCTCTACTCCTCAGTTTAAGTTTAGCCTCATTCGGTCACCTAAATCCCTTAAACTATGGCTCTGATACCAACTATAACAACCCAACTCAAAAGTAACAAGATAACAATTAAATCGTAACTACTATATTAATAATAAAGCAAGCCAAACGGCTACAAGCGTACATTCAACTATCAAGGTTTGCGAAGGCAACCTATTCAAAACTGAGATATTAACAAAGTAACTAAGGTAACGATCTTCTATCTGATCTCGCTACATCTTCTCTTTTCCTTTATCTGTCCTTCCTAACTTACGCTTGCCTGAAAAGATTTTTAGTTTTGAAAGAGCGAGGGTTAGACCATAGGTCTAGTGAGTCCCCTCAAACAGATGAGCAATAAAACAACTTTCCAGAATTAAATCAACATTTAATAAACGCACATAGATAAAACACGCGATTGACCACACGACCGTCAAAGACGATGTGTCTAACTTGCGTTGCCTTAATTTTGGGACACACCCCCAATGGCATAAATGGGCCACACTCCCCGGCACGAGTAGGCGGACCACACTCCCCGACTTAGGTCACAATCTCCACATATAATGTATGCATACATTTAAACAACAACGATTTATAACACACTTGAAAACATTTCATAGATATCATGCCATCATAAATAAATCAAAGTTTAAAAATTAAACTTCACATGCTTTTGTTACCAAAGAGGTTTAGTTCAGAAAAACTCACCTGGCATCCCTTAGCTCGAGTCTCGCGTCTACTCCTCTAATGTGGTCCAAAACCTATAAAGGAAACATTGACCGATAAACATCCGATTCTTTCTATTTAGCAAGGTTTGACCTTAACACTAACATCCCAACGAGTTCTATCCTCTATCCGAATTTAAATCCACCAACCTTTTGCTTGAGATAATGATTTAGAGTCCTACATAACTTTAACTAAAATGGGCCGATAATTCAGATCACTCCAAGCCCAACACCTAAATATTTCACTCTGAACTAATTATGGCTTCGGCCCAACAAAACAAGGCCCGGGGACCGGGGCCACTTTGGCCGCCCGGTGTGGAGGAACCGCGACCGGGGTCTCCCCCCCCCCAAGCGCCGACCAACTCTGAAGAAAGGACCGGGGTCTCCCCCTTGACCGGTGTCCATGAAACCGACCGAGGTCTCCGCCCTTCGACCGGTGTCTATGAGGCCGACCGGGGTCTCCCTCTTCGACCGGGGTCTACTAGCAACTGGACTCGATTCCCCAACCTGGGTCGATTCGATGACGATAACTTACAGATTTCCAATCCATAATTAATTTATAACAGGTAACTTACTTCTCCCTAACTCAAATACTACGAAGAATAATGGAATTTCAAGTCTTAATCCCAACAACTTTGAACACCCAAATTAACACCCAAAACACCTACATCAGATTCTCAACAGGACTCCAAATCAAACCACCATTGAATTAAACATTTAGGAAATAGACATTATAGGTTACAAGATACTTACCTCAAAGAGGAGATCCAAAATCTCACTTGAAATCTTCGACGAACCTTCTTCCCTTATCGCATTCTCCATCTCGTCCAAGAACCCGCTTCAAAATCAGTCGCCACACCCTAATACCACATCTTCTAAGGTTAAAATCATTTCTCTCCAACTTTTCACTCTAGACCCTCTCACTAAGCCCTTTCTAAAATTTAACCCCAAATTTTAACTTCTTTTACTTTTCTAAAATTTTACCCCAAATCTTGCTTTATTTAATTATGATGCTAATGTTTATGAATTGCATAACTTATGGAATCTCACTAGGCTTCGTCCTAACACTTGTTGTGGTTGTTGTTTTCTCACAGATTCTACTCGTGGAGGAATCTAGGATGTCAGGCTTGTCAATCAGGCACATTGGGGTTCTCGAAGTGCCGGTCTTTTGGGGAATTTTTGTGAAGAGAGTATATAGTGGATGCACAACACCCATTTTAATCTAGATTTGAATCAATCCTAGATAAGTAAGTTGTTGTAATTATTGATGTCCCATTCTTTGTTGCAAACTTTATAGAGCAAACTAACCCTCCTGCTATGGGTTTTAGTTGTCTTGAATATTGGGATTCGTTCTTTTGGAAATGCATATTTACTGGGTATTTGTACCTTTGTATTTTAGACGTCATATTGCCGGATTTTCAAATTTTTATTTGTCTAATTTTTAGAGTGTTACATTTTATTGTACATATTTTTATACAATTTTTATTTTGTTCAATACATACTTTTAATTTTTTTTTTTATAATTTCAATGTTGTATAATTTATTTCAAGTATTAAATATAAAATATTGTTTAATATTTTCTCGATATAAATAAATATGTATTTGTATAAGTATTTTATATATTCATTTTTATAAATAAAAATATAAATGGTATAAAGTTAAGACTATGTTTGGCAAAGTATTTGAGAACATCTCCAACAACTTTTCTATAATTTCTCTAAAATAAAGAATTAAAAGTGAAAATCTCTAAAAAAATATTACATTCAACTCCAACAGATTTGTTATTTTAAAACTTTAAAACGACTTATATTATTATAATATTATCTAATTTATCATCCCAATACACTTTAAAAAAAACTTAATATAAAATGATAAAAGTTGAATCTCGTTGGTGGAAATGAATAAAATAATAATTTCTCTTTCCTACCATCAAGTTTTAGAGAGTTCTCTATATTTAGAAATCTTTTCATGATTCTCTACTATAGCAAATAAGATATCAATGTTGTTGGAGAGATATAGTAAATAAAAACCCAGTTTTTTTTATTTTAGCAATGTTGTTGGAGATGCTATGATAAGCTAGATAATGATTAGTAAACTAGCTTATAACTGATAAGTTAGCTAGTAGCTGATAGACAAGTCACGTTTGGCAAAAACTAGTTGATAAACATGTAAAATGACCAAAATAAACATTTTGAAAAAAATAAACAATTACAATATTTCATAATATCCCGTCTGCCCAAGGTTCAAATCCAGACGTATACAACAATTGTGACCACTGAGGTTTAATCAGAGTTGATGTCTTACAGTCATAATTTGTCAAGGGATTAGTGTAGGACACCCTTCCAAAAAAAATCATAATATAATTAATACAAATTTATAGTAATATAATATGTTAATTAAAATAATTTAAAATTTATTACTATATATAAGCAATAAAATTTGAATTGTGGTAGGATAAATGTGTCATCGTCTAAATGATATGACGATAGAGATAGAGATAGAGATAAATATATCAGAGTTAGATTAGAACTGAAATATCTCCTAACTATCTACTTGTAACTCCTCCCTATTTAAAGGGCTTATGAATAATGAGAATTATAGATTTCTTCTCTCTATCTTATTGTTATTATCTCCATATTGTTATTCCATTTGTTTTTCCCTTTAACATAAATTTGTTAAAACAAATTTTAGAAAGAAAAATCTACATTAACATATGATTTTAAATAATCATTACATATAATAGAAATAGAAATAAATAATTGAATAATAATTAAAAATAGTAGTAATTAATAACTAAACTACATTGACTAAGGGGTTGTTTGTTTACCTCTTAATGGATAAATTAAGAGGCAACATCTGAATCGTTAAGAGGTAAAATCTTGTTTGGCAAAAAAAAAAGGGTTATGTCTTAATGGATCCAAAATCCTCTGAATGATTTTGTATCCTGACCCTCCCTTAACCATTAAGCGTCTTGATTTCATTATAAACAATCAGCAAACAACCATATTTTATTTTACACTATATTATGAAAATCTCTTAATTATTCAGACCACTTAATCATTATGCACTAAACCATTTAACAACTGTCAAACAACCCCTAAGAGCATCCACAATGTGATTATTATGAGGTTTTTGGGAGGTTTTTTAGAGGTTTTTCAAAAAGCAAAAACTCATTTTGAGGTTTTTCACTTGAGGTTTTTTGTGAGGTTTTTCGTCATAAGTCGTAACTGCACGACCTGCTTTTTCGTATTTAATCAGTTTTAACTTTATAGAATTTTATAAAAGTTTCTATTTAATCAGTTTTACTTATTAATATATTTAAAATAATCATATTTAAATATAATTCTTAAATAAACAATATAAATAAATACAAAATGAAAGTAATTATACTTTTATATTTTTAAAATAATATTTCAAATTTGACATATTTATACAATTATAACATATTTCTTAACGACCCAATTTTTATTTTCGGTTATACATACATTTAAGTTTAACATTTTTAAATTTTTTATTTTACATACTTTTTATACAACTTTTATATATTTCTTAATATAAAGTATTGTTTAATTTAGTTTATTTTAAGTGGTTAATTGTTTTACCATAAGAAATTTATATATAATATATATTGTATTAAAATATTTAAAAAATTATGTAAAATAAATACATAATTAAATTAATAATGTTTTCTTGATATAAATAAATATGTATTTGTATGAATTTTAATGTATTTATTTTTATAAATAAGAATAAAAATAATATAAAGTTAAAATGGTGAGACCCTGAATACTTTAAAAAAATAATGAAAAAGATTGGGTGAGGTTTTTCACATAATGGAAGTATATAAATGTTTTTAAGTTGTTGATGTGGCAATAACGTGTAAGAAAAAAACTATGAAAAAGCATGGTGAAAAAGTCACACACTGTGGATGCTCTAATATATATATATATATATATATATATATATAGGGGCATGTTCAACCGAGAAGACATACAATTTACGAGAAGGCGAGAAGGAATCCTAAGCAACCACCTAATTAAATGAATGACTATGATTAATGATGGCATAATTGTAAAATATTAGACTTAATTTAAATAAAATAAATACTATAATTTAATCATAAGGGCAATTCTAGAAAAGAAAAACAATTTAAATGTATGGATATTTACCCGCACCGATTTTATTGGAATAAAAGCTATCTAAAAACTAAATTAGTAATGATTAAGAAGATCAATCCAAATCTTTTTCTCTCTCATCTAAACCAGTTGGTGATCTTTCAAGAAAAGAGTTACCATTGATGATTATATCATACACACAAAATCGACTCCTCAATCGAAGCGATTTGTTTTGCAATTGAATATAGCAAAATATTATTGCATATGTAATCATATATGATTACACAAACACTCACATATGATTACATAAACACTCACATATGTAATCATATATGATTACACAAACACTCATATATGATTACACCTGCATCAAAACACATCTACAAAAGTCGATATATACGATAACTTTGTATGTAATGGATTAAGGTAGTACTGTAATGTTGAAGGAATATATACAAACTATAAACTTTTTTAGTGCAAGGAATGAATACACGCATATCTATCATGAATACCATAAATATATAATTCAATAGAAGGATTGATACATGTAAATCGATAATAACGGTATTTAAAAACTTTATTATTGGATGTCTAAAAATGGAACAATGAATAAACAAAAAACAAGGATACGATTTAGAAGAAGATTAGCTTGGATTAGAAAATATGTAATTTTTAATTTAGGAAGAGATAATAGCAATCCCAATCAACAAGGAATGCACAATCGGATAGAGATAGACACCTATATTAAAAGTCAATAATACCCTTTTTAATTAAAAATTAATGATAATTAAATTAAAATTAAATTTATTTAATGATTAGCTCGCATTCCTTCTCCACTTCTCGCAAAATGTATACCTTCTCGTATGATCCTCCATCTCTCTCTCTCTCTCTCTCTCTCTCTCTCTATATATATATATATATATACACCTTCATTTAGAAACTGATGAAATGTTGCAACATGTGCAAACTAATCCTGACCACACGATTTCACGATCAAAGGCTATGAATTAAGCGGTGGCATAAGTGTAAATAAAATGAAATTGAAGGTGAATTCCAATATCAAAATATATGAATGAGGGCAAACTGGGAATTCTATTGCAGTGATCGTAATAGAGGAAACCCGTCAAACGAAATCAACGGGATAATACGAAATCACATCTCAAATCATCTGTGGAATTCACGATTAATCGGAATACACACGATCGAATCATCTATTCTACAACGCGATTCTTCAAGATCGACTTTCATCTGTGAAATTACTTTATGAAAACGAAGGAGTGAAATTATGGAGGAAAACCCACCACGAAGAGGTTTGATTTTCAAATTTTTTTAGGGTTTATAACTTCCCCAAAAACCTACTATAAAATATGAATAAACGATTCTAATAGTAACCATATCGTTTCAATGAGAAGACCAAGCCAGAGAATAATGCTGAATACGGCGTTTTCTAGGTTCAAGAACACAACTGACGACCCAGTTGAACTGGATATTGACAATCCAGTCCAATTTGTGAAATCAGGTATGACTTCTGATTAATGAGAACAGTAGTGTGAGATATATGTATTATCTTTAAATCCATGTACACATATTAAGGAAATAAATATTTGAATCAAGAAACGACGTTGGAAAATGTGTTTAACACGAAATATATGAAATAGGAGTTCGTATTACATCAAAGATTGTTGTGTGTGATTACTTGTGTTCATATGTTTTTGCTGAATGAAACACTAGTAAAATTATGTGGTACCAATGCAGTTTAATTGATTATTAGATAATAAGAACATAAGGGTTTGTAGAATAAGTTTTATGAGAAGTATGGATTTGAAACTGGATGTTAATGAAATTTGATGTGTTTGTGTGGTTTTGTTGAGTAGACAATTGTGAACATAACATGTACACAATGCACTATATTTGGGAAAATAACTAATATGAACAGAAGTGTTTGGTAATGTTGAGAATAAGAATAAAATAAGGATGTGATGAACGAAGTGAAAATATGCAAAATGGTATAAAGTGGATTGTTTTTATGCATCTTGTGAAATATATAAAACACTCCGTAGCATAGGCACAAAGATAAAATAAGAATATTAAGCGGTGAAATATGTTTGATTTATGAAAGTTATGAAGCTTGTTAAGTGAAGTTATGTGATACGCAAGTGAACACAAATATAGGAAAACTTTTAAAAGGGTTAATTTGTGTATGTTGAAAACAACGGAACAAGGCTTAAGCTTATGAATAATGTGAAATGTGGTAAAAGATATGAAATTCTTTTTGAACAATGGGAACCCCATATGAACATGCTACTGGCAATATAGAAACAGTTTATGTGCATCGAATTATTGGTTACAACAACCATAGGCATGAATGTATTTCATAACATATAAACCATTTATCTCCCTTACGAAACTAACTAATTGATTATTAGTCCCTACTTCCACAACGACTACAAGGAACGACAAGGATGGGAATGCAGCTGCCATGAACGAACCACCGGCACCCGGTACATGGAAAAGAATTGATATACTTTGTCCATGGAGATTTATATCATATGGTTAATTCACATAAATCATAAAATTTCCTAATCCACAGTTATTATATCAAGCAGAAAAACGAGAGGAACGAAAAGGAAAGAGCAAGAAGTCACAACTTGTGACGCAAAATGTATGAACTTACCGGCCAATACTATCCTGATACACGTCAATTTTCTAGTCAGATATTGTTTAATGCATTATCATATGATGAAGAATACAAACACATTATTAATTTTTTGGCTTTCAAGCAACCAAAACGAGGGACACAACGACGTATCAAAACCCAAAGCCGAAAACACCGGGGACAAGTGGTGTACGAATTGTCATGCGAAGCACACAGAACGTCGCACCAATGACTGCAACTAAAAGAGCAAAAGGAAAAGGTATATCATATAGTAACTAAAAAAATCAATCTAAAAATCGCGAAATGAATTGCAGGTATCGATGAAAGTGGCCCACAAAGAAAAAGCAGTCGAACATCGGGTATGCAATAGAAACATACATATTACATCAAAAAGTACGAACATTCAAAACATATCGCATGTAAATATCTGATACGATGCACATAAAATGACTTCTTATCAGGCAAAAATAAGAGGATGCCACAAGCTGTGAAAATTATGATGAAAGGGAAACAACAAGCCATTCCAAATGATAACAGGGACAGTGATTTCGAGGAACAACACATTCATCCTGTCCAGGGGCCAACCGAGCGCACCAAAACTTCAAAGGACAAAAATAAGGAGAAGAAGGTGAAACAACCGAGGGAGGTGGTAGGCATACGAACAAGAACATCACCCATGATATTGCATCAGACCATAAGTGATCTGAATGACGAACAGAAAGTGGCAGTCGTAGAGATGAGGCTAGGAACATTACTAGGAATGATAGTGGATGGCATACCATCTAAGTTGGGGGTTTTCGTCGTGAACAACCTAGACACTAACAACATGCAACTACGTTTGCAAGGTGGATCCATCATCATTAATGAGATGACAGTGCATGAAATTCTAAAGTTACCATTAGGGGGACTGGATTTGAACACAATGGAGCAAACTGATGAAGGCCAAGAACTATCAACGATTTAGAAACAACAGTACCGGAAAGAATCACCGCGACCTACCGATGTTATGAAGACAATCCAATCATCATCCGACGCAGGTTTAATGTTCAAGCTTAACTTTATTGTGCTATTTGTAAACTCAATGGCAGAATGTAGCAGAATGGGATGTTGTGCGGTCAACTTCTTGCACCGGCTAAAAAACATTGAAAGTATTTTCGCAATCAACTGGTGTGACTACATTTTCGAGTGCTTGAAGCGAAGTAAGTGACGGTGGAGAAATGACACGTACGACAACTTCTACGCAGGCCCACTTACATTCCTAACGGTAACAAGGAAAGCGAAACAATAATTACATTCTGCGTATATTTTAAACATATGAAATTGAAAATTACAAAACTAATCATTTGCGATGACACAGTTGCTATATGCGGAGAATACAGTTTGGGAAAGCGATGACTTGGAAACCAATGTTGCACCACTACAAAAATGGAGTATGGAATTGTTAAGGAAAAGGCAGACCGATGCGATCAAGCGGGGTGGATTTCACATCGCAATGACACGAGGTCTAGGGCAAACTTCGAACCAGGCCCATGTCAAGACGAACACAGAACCTCAATCCACGACAAACAATGAAGAAGTTGAGTATGATTTGAAAAAGATATGAATACAAAATAACTTGCCTTCATCATCTTACTTTATTATAACCTAAAATAGATATTGATGAAGTTAGTCTAAAATCAGGGATTCATAATGGACTTAAACGAAAACTTCAACCTACTAATGCGCACGAAGGTGGACGCGCAGACTGTAATCTTGAAGGCGAAGGAGAAGTTCCCAACTTATTCTATATTCGAAAGGTATGAAGATGAGTTGGCCGTTCTATTCAATGAAACTGCATTCTGAGGCTCAACAAAAGGTAAACAAGCAACATCTTTTGTTGAACGTAACCTAACCCCAACACACACCAACCAACGGCCGAATGAGCATGACATGGGAGTCTTGTGCACACCTACGAAGCTGAACTTCGACAACGCGGAGTCGTTAGATTAACTAGCACCCATTTCACCATATTGGTATAGCCAGACCACGTACGACATCATTGATGCCCAGATACTAGAGAAATCAGGAGGCAAACTACCATCTGATGAAGGCAAGGGTACTGCAACTTGTAAGCCCACATCCTATGTTGTCGAACCTGCATCAAACTCAATTGGAACAAACCTTCAGATTGTTCCAGTAACCGAGCCTGATGAGCAACCGGTGCCCATATCACAATGCGACCTTGATATCCCAATACCTAGCTTCCACCTAGGAATTAGCCCACCAAAACCACCCGAAGAACGACCATCAAGGAAGGGCAAGGAAGCAATAAGCAGGAAGGAAGCACCAACCTAGCCACCACGATGAGAGCTGAAACTCAGCGAGAAAATAAGGTCGCCATACATGAAACGACAAGTCCTAATCGGCAAAATCTTGACAACTATGGAGAAGAAGGTGCAAGAATGGAGCATGACAGCGTTCGGTGGGCCGGGGTAAGAACAAGTACCTACTTATTTCTAAATAATTATAAACATATTTCACACAAACAATGAAAAACATTTTTCACACAAACATTATTGTGAACAGGGATTTCGTATACACATCAGAAACGGGGCAAACAGTTTCACGCTCGGCAATTGAAAGTCTAGCAGCACTCACACGTATGCACAGTAAGGTGATTGACGGTTAGGCAGACGTGTTTAACTACGAAGAGTGATTCAGAAGCCGAGATTCACCCCGTCGTTTTTTCTTCAAGACAAACATACTAGTAAGAAAAAAAATATAGTTAATAACTTTCCAGTAACTAGACATGTGTTTATGTTACACAAAAACTGACCACGAAACAACTTTCACAGGTTGATGGGGTGTTGCTTTATTACATGAACGACTTCAACAAGCGGTTCAAGCTATTTTCTCGGAATTTGGGGTTAGCAGCCAGCTGCAATATGGACGCTGTAAACATGAAAAATCTCGACATGGTAAGTACTGTACGATAAATACAATTGAAAAGAGATCCATATTTCATCAGATAATCATTGTTTGCACTTTATAAAATGAACAGTTGTTCATCCCACTTACACGAGGATCGGAATACTATTATGTTGTCTTTAACTTGAAGACAAACAATGTGGAGATACTTGACAACAACGCGTAGGAAGGGTAAGTCGACGACCTTTACGACTACGACATTCACATCTTCGTAAGCTTCATAGAGTACACATGCAACTACTCATTACATGTAACATATTATCACTTTACGAACATTGCAACAAACAATGATGATACGACACTTAAAGCTCCTCAAACACCTAAGCGGCGAGAAACTGGTGGGGTTGACAAAGTGAGGCTTGAAATGAACTGGCGTACCGAGCGGAATACAAAGGACTCTGGCATCTTTCTTATGAGGCATATAGAGACTTATATGGGAGGAGGATCCCGAGGATGGAACATAGGACTTGCTAAGGAAGGACAACTCCAAGACAAACAACTAGCAAGCCTACGAAAGAAATACACAACGAAGATTCTGTTGAGTGACTACAACAAACGGCTGGGATTCGTTGAGACAAATATCATGAGGTTCATGTCACTTGACGAAGATTCGTGTGCACAAATAAAGGAGTGGGAAGACGCAACAAGGAAACATCGTCTTCGTCAGTGAATTTGCATCTACTAAGACTACTTTAATTTAATTGCAAGGAACCTTCGTATTTCTTTTGGGTCGTATACCATGTAACATCCTAAACTTGGGGTAATTTTAAAAATTGAAATTTCGACAATATAACATTTGTAATCGGAGTGAACCACCCAAAAAGGGTAAGAGAGTATGTGTTTACAAAACTTGTACTATGCATGGGAAATCGACAACAAACTAATCTAAACCAATTCTATCTAGATTACATAGGTTGTCATCCCAATACCAAAAATATGAATAAATTGTTTCAAACGCCAAAACTCCAAAATATCTAATCAACCAAAAATTGCCCTCAAGAGTCCACGCTCTTCTTTCAACCCCTCGACGACCCGCCGCTAAGGGAACCTGTTATACACATCATTTAAGAAAAAGTGTTAGGCTTAAAGCCTAGTGAGAACATACAGTTTATATGAAAGATAGTAAGAAGAATTATATTGTAACATAAATAATTTGTTTTCGTCAATCGACTTTGTAAATGGTTTGGTAAACAAATAGTGACCTTTCGACCCAGACTTCACCTTGCGATGAAGGGTGTAAGCCCGAATTCCAAGGATTGTGGCGAAACACAAAGTAAGCCACTTTCCAAGTTTTGAGCTCACCATACTAGGATCAAGGCCACGAACACGCCGGCTCGTACTAAGATGTGGGTGAGGGCACCCAATGATCCCTAGTCATGCTCATTCACTAGGATTTACATTTACGACCCACGACTAGTAACCGGTCCCACATAACCATACCAAATAATAAGTCAACTCAACTAGCTATATACGGGAATTACTCCCAAATAATAAGTCAACTCAATACATATGGATCCAATAGTAATAGTCTAGACTCGTCACAATACACTTGTGACCAACTATAATCAAACATATAGTTCATATTGCCATTTAGTTCCCAAATCATATTTTGATGGTTAACTGCTGATAAGAAATACGAAGCCCATATATAAAACATAAGGCTATCATCTCATTTCCCAAAATGTTCCTTTACCAAGTAAACCTTTCCATAGTAGAAACCATTTTATTGAAACATGGATTTTTTCATGTTTTAAACCATTTGTCTCCATTCCACCCAATAACCCTTTCCACCAAAATACCCATAATATGCATAAAACATCAACTTGGTTGAAGTGCCATATATTTAACATATACTCAACAAAATGAGATAACATTCATATATGTAGTTCCAAGTCATGGATTGTATCTTTATTTCACAAAATGGTAAGAAACCCTAAAAATATCCCAAAGTACCAAGTTAGGTCAAATCTCATCAACAATGAAAATGTTAAACAAGGAGATGTTTAGAAGTTTAAAAGATGCATTTTGATGTGTATAAAGTTTAATAAAAGAGAGGTATGAACTCACAATGGGTTTATTCTAAACCCTAGCAAAACTTCTAGGTGAGGAGAACTTGAACTAGAGCACTTGAAAGCTCCACACAAACACTTGATAACCTAGGTTGAGTATTAATGAGCCTTAGACTTCCAACAACAAGGAATAAATGAAGAGAGATGAGAGGAGACTCACCTAGGGTTCCAAAATCGCCCAAATCGCCCCTCCCTATCTCCACACTTGCAATAAATGAGAAAAAGGGGAAGAAACCCGTATTTGGGTGTTGAGGGGGCTCTCGCGGGTTATGTTGTGGCTTTAAGTCGCGACATAAGTCGCCCGTGTCTCTGTAAAGGTAGACAAACAGTGGGCTATGCGGCTAGTGCCGCGACCTTCAAGTCGCGAGGTAAGTCGCGTGATCCACTGTCTCACTTTTCCAAAATCAAGACTTGACACACGAACTTGGCTAGGAACACGCGATACCCACGCATAGGGTAAACGCACGATAACTAAGATTTAAATACTGAAGACTAGGAGTCTAAACGATAGAATTAATACAACGAAAATTCGGAGTGTTACAGACCACCACCGCAACCGCTTACCATTTGTGAAGTACACTAGCTACTTATCATAGACGACTATTCGTATGTTGGTTTATGTCTTTATTATCGTAACATCTACAATTTCACGTTTAAAAGAGTTTTCTGTAACGTTCGTTTATATGTGTTTTATTGGTATGATCTGCACTTCACGTCACTTCTTGTTTTTGGTCTCGAACATCTCGTACATAAATGAACACTTTCACGTACATAAAAGAACACGTTCCCAGCGTTATGAAGTGAAAAAATCAACTTCCTAAGTAACACAGTTTCATCACCTTCAAAATGAAGATCCCCCAAAAGATATGAACATTATTATTCATAATTTGAAAATAACAGACTAATTTTTTTATGAAAAAAACCCTAGAATCATATGAAACCCTTATAAGGAAATTCAAATACCAATGAATTTAAATTAAAAAAAAATGCACAAATACGTACATTGGAAAATTAAAAAAAAAGGTAAATGACAAATAAAGTTATTTCATCAAATAAAGTAAAAAAGGAAACCTCATACTAAAAGTTTATCTATATAGCATACCAACACATCATGAAATTTAGGGCACAAAAGTAAGGGAAAAAAAATTAAAAAACAACAACACACAAACACATCCAATCATAATATAAGTAAATTAAACATTGGAAAATATAAAGACAAATGTAGTTAAACCAAACTTCATAATATTCATATTCATTAAACCAACAAAAACAACCCATCATCATCAAAATACATTAAACCCACATCACTACTAGCAAACTATGAACAACCAAAAAAAGAGATGGGGCATTTACATCAACAAGCCAACAAAAGAGGTAGGAAGACAACCATCTACACCTTATATGCCATCCACCAAACGAAAAGCAAGGCACCTACACCGACCCTTTACAGTTTTGATCTTCGACAACAGTATGTTCATAGCAAGTGATTTCTCCCACAACTTCCTTGACGTATCTTCATAGCCAACCTTGCATTGGCGAGATATCATCCTCTCGTTCTCAAGCTTTGCCTTCTTCGCATACACCTCCAAACGAGTCTTTCGAGCGTGATTCTCCTCCAAAAGACGCTGGTTGTGATTAACGAGGGCACACAACATAGGCTGAGGAACAGGCTCTTCAGGAAGTTCAGGGGGACTGTTCGCAGAAGACATCTGGTCTGCCATTATTATGGTTAGAAAGTGATGAATATTTTTTTTTGGGAGGAAACGTTTGAAGCAATAGGCAAGGTAAGAGATCCTAAATGGGTTTTATAATGAAAAGTAATGTAAGGGATATGAAGAATCAACATAATTAAATTCATGGGGAACATGCAACCA
Source organism: Arctium lappa (assembly GCA_023525745.1). Taxonomy (NCBI): domain Eukaryota; kingdom Viridiplantae; phylum Streptophyta; class Magnoliopsida; order Asterales; family Asteraceae; genus Arctium; species Arctium lappa. Next base: position 131,355,820 of record CM042049.1, read on the forward strand.
AAGTAAATACAATACACCTCCCTAGCATACCCTAATTATAATGGGTATTAATTAGAAGAAAACAATGATTACACTGCCTTGGTGCACGTAAAATAAAATATAAAAGGAATTCATATAATTAAAAACCCTATGAAACCGTGAAACTGATTTTACTAACTGACCCTAAAAAAAGGAAAACATACCACGAAAAAATTAAAAGTTCTAAACAAAAAAACCAGTATGACATCCCCTAGCCACTAAGCCTTGACGGATAGTTACAAGAATCATGGTTTGCCATATTATTGCACCGTTTGCATATTCGTTTCGGTCTTTTGCTCTTCGTAGCAACTTTCTCCAATGCACCAATAAGCCTCTTTCCGATCCCACAACCTTTGTTCCGAATACCACCCGGTGGCAAAATCTCGACAGTTTCCGGAGCATCAACATCATAACATTCTCTAAGCGCCTCCGCTTTATCCTTGGCCGAACAACTTATATAATTTTGTACATCAAAGTCACTTTTGAGATTGTCAAGAGTTGCAACGTACAAATGTAACTTGTGTTTGTCATTCTGAAGGCGACTAACTAAAAAGTCAACCTTCATATAAATGTCATTGATCAACCTCTCCTTCTCTGGATCAACTTCACCGTGCCTAGCCCGAGCCGCCTGAATTTTTACTGGGATAAGTGCACGAGTCCAACGCCGGTGAACAAACTTCTCAGGTATAGAATCAATATTGCCGTTTAGCAAAACCTTGAACATGTGACGACATAAAATGCTATTCCGAGCATAAAAATTGCATTCACATTGCATTGTTTCATCAACTGGGTTTTCCACAACCTACACATTTCACAAATATTTAGAACCATTTAACAAAAAATAAACATAAACCACCTTGGACAAACTACCAAAGGAAAAAAACAATAAAATCACATACACAACTTACAATATATGACACATTCGTGATAGACTTTCTGTTCTTATGCGACACATAATAACGCTTCGTACCATCCACATTTGACAAAGACTTCAACCCACAGTACAACGCAACCTTCCTAATTTCCTTTCGGACCTCAAAGAATACAGTTCTAGTATAAATTTCAGAAGCATGCCTTTCAATAAGAAGAGGAGTAGCATAACGTGGAAAAGTGTTGCGCATTTCGTACTCTAAAATCCGGTGCTTGTTCCTTTGTTTCTCAATTGCACCATCAAACGCATGCAAAAATTTGACTAGGTCATTACAATATGACGCATAGATCCTAAAGAAAGCATTTGCACTTTCAGACCTAGACGTCGTCCTCATTAAACCCGACATAGGGATATCCTTGTAGTAAGTGGGAATCCACGATTGCCTAATTTCAAACATATCACGCAACCAATCATTATCATGCAATTGATATTTATCAATTATCGCATGCCACTCTTGTTCAAACGCCTCCGGTTGGATATACGTATTCCAAACCAACTTATTAATCCTTCTTTTGAAAGTCACGTTCGCGTCAAGATCACCACTAATCTGTAAATAAAAAAAATGAATAAAGATCAACTTCGTATAATACAAACAACTGTCACTACTAGTTCATGCAAAAATACGGAGAAAAAAAAACTTGTCGCTCACCTTATTCGACAACTTTTTCATTATGTGCCACATACAAAGCTTATGTTTCGCATACGTGAACACAGCCGGGATGGCTTGCTTCATAGCAGCACACTGATCAGTTATAACAAACACCGGCTGCTTACCATGCGCTTTTATAAACGCTTCCAACACCCATTTGAAATTGTCAACGGTCTCCTGACTGATCAATGCTGACCCAACGACACCAGACTTCTTGTGGTTGTCAACAACTATAAACGGAATAAAAATCATAGCATGCCTGAAAAACCAATTCCAACCCAAAAAAAATTCACGCATCAATGGGAAAAAAAACAAGATAAAATAGCTAATTTACGTACTTTTTGGTGCGAAAGGTTGCATCAAACGGAACTATATCCCCAAACTCCTGAAAGTTCAACCTCGCAATCTCATCGGCCTAGAAAATAGCATGCAACTCACGATCACGAACCAAAGAAAAAACCAGCCATCATCCATCTCCTATTCGCTAACAAATTCACAAGCATTTACGCGTCTTTCTTCCCAACAAACCTAACCATGTGTAACGCCCGGAATTTCAAGGAAGTATAGGGCTTCATTAGTCTTATGGTAATGTGCTAGATGAAGTAGGGCTTATATGTTTAATTGTGAATTTGTTTAAAGTTTGTCATTGGTAATGTTTTGGAAGTTATAGATCAGCCATAGGAGAAGCAATGAGTTGTGCGGATTACTGCGCGGGCTCGAAGTCGCGGCCCAACCCGCTTAACACACTGGAGTGCAACCTGGGGAGTGCACGCGAGGCTTACGGCGCGACCTCCAGGTCGCGACCCAAGCCGCGGGGTGACCTGCAGGTCTCCAAAACCTCTTTTCTGCCTGATTTTTCTCTAAAAATTCTTGATATCTCTCTCATTTTGGCGATTTTGCTCCCAAGAAACTTGATTTCTCCCTCACGAAACCCTAACCTTATTAAATACAACATCTATTGGTGGTTGGATCTTTATTACTTGCATTAACTCATCTCAAGGAAGATTTTCTAGGGTTTCTCCAAGTTCACCCTCCCTCCTTCAAGTCTCATCTTCATCTTATAGGGTTTCCTATTTTCTAGGTTTTGGTTGAAAACCTAGATTGTGAGTTTACTAACCTTTTGTTAAAACTAGATACACATCATGATATACTACTTGTTATCATCGTGCATCCTACTTGAAATGTTCATTGTATATGCTCAAGTATTTGGGAGATTTCTTTACGGGCCATATTCATTTATGACATGCTAGGAGATATTGGTTATGTATATGAGTATCTGGTTATGGAAATGATATCTTATTTGGGACTCCATTTTATGGGTCAAAACTACATGGTTAAATTTGTGGTTATATTGGTCTTGTTATTGACTTCATATTAAATGGCCTGTAATATTGTACCCATGGTTGGTATGGATGATATATTGGTCATATTGTGCCTTGAGGCCTATTAATAAATTATGTTGGACGAACCAAGTCAGTAGAAACTAGGAGGATGTAGTCTTGGGTGACACCGTGTGGGTATGTGCCTAGACCTCCGCCATTCGGGTTAATGCCATGGTTGTAGTCCTCGGATGTGTCGGGCCTTTCGGATGTCACTCGTAGTAGTTGGCATCAAGGTATATCGGCTCTTTGGGTGGAACTTGATTGGTGCTATGGGTATCCCCCGTTGACTCCACGTTTAATGAAATTTGGTTAACTGCTGATAAGAATTATAAATGCTTTAACATGTTATTTCTTGTCCAACTCACTAGGCTTTTTGACCTAACACTTGTTTGGTGTCGATGTGTATCTCAGGTTCTAGCGGTGCCGGTTCTAAGCACGCATAGTTGCTTTGGGTGAAAGCTTGGGGATTTGCACATGAACATATATATTTTTGGAGAAGATGTTTGGGCCTATAGATGACACCCCTTTTGTAATCTCTTTTCTAGTTATAGCAATTAGATTAGTTGGTTGTTATTTATTGTCCGTTAAATTACAACTGTAATTAAACAGGTTTGCATATTTCTCCATTTTTGGGAGGCTCTTGCTAAGGCAATTCATATACTCTTTCTCCTCTTTGGGAAAGTTTTTGTTATCCCTATTTTTAGGGTGTTACAAATTGTTATAAGAGCTTTAGTTTAAGTGAACTAGGTATTGTTTTAGCATATCTAGACTTAAGCTTTAGAATTTATAGCTTCACTGTCCACTTGGGGTAGAAATCCTAGGTGGGGAGAGCGTTAGGACTTACGGAATTACACAAATTAAGAATTGTAATTATGGTAACAAGAATCCTTGTGTATGATATGTTCATAATTTCACTTAGCTACTGCTATTATGAATATATTGTTACGTAAGTATGCTTGCAAATGTCATTATTATGATAATTGAAATGTGTATTAGTACGTACAATGAGTTCAACTCGCTTAGTATTTTCTCAATCTCTCTCTCTCTCTCTCTCTCTCGTATTTTTGTGGCAGTTACCAATGGTAACGACTCGGAACAGATTACCGAATACGCCGGAGGGTCATATTGAAGTTGAATCCACAGTCGATCAACCCGGTTTGGTCGTGGCTACTGAAAGGACACCAGTGACCAATGTCTTGGGGGGGAGGACCCGAGCAAATACCTCAAACCAACGTTGCCACTACTATTTCGGTCATAGAGGAAGTGACCATGGAAACTAGAATTCGGGATAGTATGATGTTGGCCATAAACTCGGCCATGGCCCAACAACAAGAGTTCTTTATGAAGCTTCTGGAAGATCGAGATGTTAGTCACCGACAACCTGAGATAATGGCAGAGAATGTCGTTATGGGGTCGGGTGGTGGACCGACCGTTATGGTGGCTGAAGATCAGGCAGAGAACGGAAGCAAAGGGAAGGCCAAGGGATGCACCTACAAAGCTTTTATTGGGTGCAACCCAAAGGAGTTTTTGGGGTCCGCCAATCCGGTTGTATGTATGTATTGGCTCAAAGAGGTAGAGATGACTTTCGAGTCTAGCGAATGTGATGTCTCATAACGGGTGAAGTTCGCTTCCCAACTACTGAGGGGCGAGGCCTTGATCTGGTGGAATCTCACCCGGTCCGCCCTCACTCCCGAAGTATTGGCTAAGTTGACTTGGCCCATGTTCAAACAAAAAATCATGGACAAGTACTGCAGTGAGAGATCGTTGGATAAGCTGGAGGAAGAACTTAGAGGATTGAGAAAAGGGGCTCTGTCTGTCGCCGACTACTCCAAGCTTTTCTTGGAAAAGCTAACTTTGCTGAGACATCTCGTCCCGGATGAGAGATCAAAGATCAAGGCTTATCAGCAAGGGTTGTCGGCCAGGATGAGGACGACAGTAAGGAGTGCTAGGGGGTTGACCCTTCAGGATGTGATTGAGGAGTCGTATCTGATAGAAGATGATATGGAGGTAGAGAAAGATAAGAGAGTTGCCGTTGGAGAGAAGAGGAAGTGGGAAGGGTCGTCTGGGCCCATTCGTTAGTCTAAGTCATTCGCAGGAGGAAGAGTTGGTGATAATCGCCGTGAGGCACGATGGTGCCACAAGTGCAAAGCCAAACACTCTGGCCCATGTGACCCAAAACCTCACTCGGGTTCTGTTGTGTGTGCCAAGTGCGGCAAGAAGGGCCATGCGATTCGGGATTGCCCTATTCGAGGACCGGTTTGTTTTGAGTGTCAGGAACCGGGACACATGAAGAAGGATTGCCCAAAGCTTGCGGGCGGGAACCGGGGGAATTCTTTTGGATCGACGGCGTGGGTCGAGCAATCTTCAAGAGCGCCAAGTTGAGCATTCCGAATGACTACCGAAGAGGCGAAGGAGACCGCCGATGTTGTTTCGGGTACGTTTCTAGTAAACTCCTTGCCTGCTCGTGTGTTATTCGATTCGGGTGCTACATGTTCTTTTGTATCGGATGTTTTCTGTAAGTAATTCGTCACTCCTATTAGTGTCCTTCCCGATGCACTAGTAATAGAAATAGCTAATGGGGATCAAGTGATCGTCCGAGACTGTTTTTGCAATTGCACTATAGAGATTGATGGAAATCCTTTCGGAGTGGATTTACTACTTATGACTATAGGCGGGTTCGATGTAGTCACAGGTATGGATTGGTTGTCGAAGCACAAGGCCGACATCTTTTGGTCTAATAAGATGATCCGAGTACCTTTGTCGGGGAGCAGAGCGGTCGTCATTTATGGAGAGAAAGGGAAGGGATGCAACCCTACCATCTTCTCTCTTAAGGCTCGTAAGTTTTTAGCGAAATGTTACCCTTCGTATCTGGCTTACGTAGTGGACGCGAAGAAGGAGAAGAAGTCGGTGGAAGATGTGAAGATCGTGCAAGATTATCCGGATGTCTTCTCGGAAGACTTACCCGGATTACCACCGAAACGGCAAGTGGAGTTTCAAATCTACCTCACTCCGGGAGCGGCTCCGATAGCCCGTGCTCCCTATCGATTGGCCCCGACGGAAATAAAGGAGATGATGACGCAACTTCAAGAGTTTTTGGAGAAGGGTTTCATCCGATCGAGTTCGTCACCTTGGGGAGCACCGATTTTGTTTGTAAAGAAGAAGGACGGATCCATGCGGATGTGCATCGACTATAGGGAATTGAATAAGGTCACGGTGAAGAACAAGTATCCTCTACCGCGCATCGACGATCTCTTCAATCAACTTCAAGGCGCGAGATGTTTTTCAAAGATCGATCTTAGATCCGGTTATCATCAAGTCAGAGTGAAAAAGGAAGACGTATCGAAGACGGCTTTTCAGACGAGATATGGTCATTACGAGTTTTTGGTGATGCCTTTTGGCTTGACCAATGCTCCGGCCATATTCATGGATCTGATGAATCGCGTGTGCCATCCATTCTTGGACAAGTTCATGATTGTCTTCATTAACGATATTTTAGTCTACTCAAAGGACGAGTCCGGGCATGGAGAACATTTTCAAGAAGTATTGGAAGTTCTAAGAAGATAAAGGTTGTTTGCGAAGTTCTCAAAGTGCGAATTTTGGCTCAAGGAAGTGCAATTCTTGGGTCATGTGGTGTTGGAAGACGGGGTAAAGGTGGACCCGATGAAGATAGAGGCGATGATGAGTTGGGAACCGCCAACGAATCCGACGGAAATCCGAAGCTTCTTGGGATTGGCGGGTTACTACCGGCGTTTCATTCAGGATTTTTCCAAGATAGCTACGCCGATCACCTCACTCACAAGAAAGAATGTGAAGTTTCTTTGGATCGCCGAGCAAGAGCAAGCCTTTCAGACGCTCAAGAAGAAGTTTTGCGAAGCCACTATCCTATCCCTACCCGAGGGATCAGATGACTTCGTGGTGTATAGCGATGCTTCCAAGATGGGTCTAGGGTGTGTGTTGATGCAACGAGGAAAGGTGATAGCTTATGCGTCACAGCAACTAAAGGATCACGAGAAGAACTACCCGACTCATGACTTGGAATTGGCGGCGGTGGTCTTTGCTTTGAAGTTGTGGCGATATTATTTGTACGGAGCAAAATGTAGTATTTTTACCGATCACAAGAGTCTCAAGTACATCTTCGATCAAAAGGAACTCAATATGCGACAACGGAGGTGGCTTGAGTTACTAAAGGACTATGATTGTGAATTACTCTACCATCCTGGTAGGGCCAACATGGTGGCTGATGCGTTGAGCCGAATGAGCTATGATGGTGGTGTCAAATTATCCCTCACCAGGATCGACGTGGTGTCGAGTTTGTTGGAAAACATCAAGGCGAGTCAGATGGAAGCGCTCAAAGAAGAAAATCTCAAATCGGAAGTCATGGTGAAACAAAGTGGACTTTTGATGGAAGATGGTCGAGGACTTAAACTCTTTCAAGGGTGAATTTGGGTGCCAAAGCTGGGTGGAAATCGGGATTTACTTCTCGAAGAAGCGCATAAGTCGAAATATTCTATACATCCCGGTAGCACCAAGATGTATAGGGATTTAAAGTTGAACTATTGGTGGCCGATGATGAAACTGGATGTGGCAAATTATGTGGAGAGGTGTGTCACTTGTCTGCAAGTAAAGGCGAAACACCAAAGACCGTACGGGAGCTTACAATCGTTGTCTATTCCCGAGTGGAAGTGGGACAACATCACCATGGATTTTGTGACAAAGATAACAAAGACCTTGCGAGGTCATGATACTATATGGGTGGTCGTGGATCGTTTGACCAAGAGTGCGCATTTTCTGGCTATGCGAGAGACCTTGCCAATGGAGAAATTGGCTAAGCTTTATATCGATGAGGTGGTGTCGAGGCACGGAGTTCCGCAATCTATCGTGTCGGATCGGGACAGTCGGTTCATGACCTTCCATCCTCAAACAGATGGTCAAAGCGAGAGAACAATTCAGACGCTCGAAGACATGTTGAGATCATGTGTCATAGATTTCGGCGGGAGTTGGGACTCACACCTACCTTTGGTAGAATTTGCTTATAATAACAGTTACCATTCTAGTATTGGAATGGCACTGTTCGAGGCGTTATATGGACAGAAGTGCAGAACCCCAGTTTGTTGGCTTGAAGCGGGCGAGAAGCAATTCGTCGGACCAGAAATCGTTCAAGAGACGGCAGACAAGGTGAAAGGAATTCGAGAACGATTGAAGGCGGCTCAAGACCCACAGAAGAGTTATGCGGATAAGAAGAGAAGACCGGTCGAATTCCAAGTGGGCGATCGTGTCATGTTGAAAGTATCTCCGTGGAAGGGGATTATCCGGTTCGGAAAGCGCGGGAAGCTTAGTCCCCGTTTCCTTGGACCCTTTGTCATTTTAGAAAAGATTGGACTTCAAGCGTACCGGATGGATTTGGCACCGACATGGATGGAATACATCCTACCTTTCACGTGTGCTACTTTCGGAAATGCTTAGCCGAGGAAATCGTTGTGAGGAAGAACCGGAAGCAATATTGGAATCGAATGTGAAGAAGTTGCGGCATAAGGACGTGGTCATGGTCAAAGTCCAATGGAAGCACCATTGTGGTGCTAACTTCACTTGGGAGTCCGAAGATGACATGAGGAAGCGCTATCCTCATTTGTTCGCTTAGGGTGAGATTTCGTGGACGAAATCCTATTTAGGTGGGGAGGATTGTAACGCCCGGAATTTTAAGTAAGTATAGGGCTTCGTTAGTCTTATGGTAATGTGCTAGATGAAGTAGGGCTTATATGTTTAATTGTGAATTTGTTTAAAGTTTTTCATTGGTAATGTTTTGGAAGTTATAGATCAACCATAGGAGAAGCAGTGAGTTGCGCGGCTTACTGCGCGGGCTCCAAGCCGCGGCCCAATCCACGTAACACACTGGAGTGCACGCGCGGCTTACGGCGCGGCCTCCAGGTCGCGGCCCAAGCCGCGGGGCGACCTGCAGGTCTCCAAAACCTCCTTTCTGCCCGATTTTTCTCTAAAAATTCTTGATATCTCTCTCATTTTGGCGATTTTGCTCCCAAGAAACCTGATTTCTCCCTCACCAAACTATAACCTTATTAAATACAAAATCTATTGGTGGTTGGATCTTTATTACTTGCATTAACTCATCTCAAGGAAGATTTTATAGGGTTTCTCCAAGTTCACCCTCCCTCCTTCAAGTCTCATCTTTCATATAACAACACACTACAAACACGCATACATAACATATTGCACATTAGAATGTTCATAACGATCGTACCTGGTACATAAAATATCGAATATTTTCATAACCCTACACAAATTTCATAACGACCGTACGTTGAACATTACATGTAACAAATTTTCATAACCACAAATTCATATATTATCAAATTCACAATGGAAAATTTCATAAAAGAACGAACATGGTAAGTAACATATCACAAATCTTCATACCCCTACACAAACATCGTAACAATCGTATATGATACATTACGTATAACAAATTTTCATAACCCTAAGCAAACTTCATAACCACATCTTCATATGGTATGTAATGATCATACGACTTGGAATAAAATGTTACAATACATCATATCTATCATAAAAAAAACAATATGCTACTGCATATGAAACCCTAAACAAAAAAAACTCTACATAAAACCACAAAATCCATAGTCATATGCACCTTAACAAGATTAAAATATTATACATACTGCCTATACTACTACAAAAAAATCAAAACAAATCCAAAAAAACAACAAAGAAAACAAAACGAATGAAATCATAAAAACACACATAACTAACCAGTAGCTCCCAATACCATCGACTGTTTTGAAGGGCCTACATCAACTGCATATTCATTTGTGTCATCGTGAAAAGAACCACCATCGAAGTCGACTTCTGAGTTTTCATCGTTCGTAGGAATTATGTCACATAAAATATCACGGATAATTGATTCGTCATCAAACGCCGAATTCATGAGTTCATCTTCCATCGTAAACATAACACAAAAACAAAGATTCAGATGAAATTACAAAGAACAAAATTATATGGAAAAAATGATAACGACCAAAAGGAAACTATAATTATGATAACCCAATCATTACCCCAATTAATAATATTGAATTATAATCAAAATAGATAACATAAACGCTTGCCTAAAATAAAGGAAGACAAAAAGAGAGACATTTCTACCCTTTTTATTAAAAAAAACTAAATTAATCAAGATCAACGGTAGAGATCAGTTTATTTAGTTTGCAAAATTTCATCAGTTTCTAAATGATCATCTCTCTCTCTCTCTCTCTCTCTCTATATATATATATATATATAATTGATATGATTAATAATAATTCTAAATATTTAAAAATAACATTAATATATATCTAAAATTTAATTAATGTTAAAGGGAAAAACAAATGAAACAACAATAAGAAGAGAATAACAATAAGACAGAGAGAAGAAATCTATATTTCTCATTAATCATAAGCCCTTTAAATAGGGAGGAGTTACAAGTAGATAGTTAGGAGATATTTCAGTTCTAATCTAACTCTGATATATTTATCTCTATCTCTATCTCTATCGTCATCCTTTAGACGATGGCACACTTATCCTACAACACTCCCCCTTGTGCCGAGTTAAAGGAGTGGTGGTGCACAGTTGTTGCCTCGTTAAAACCTTACGCCAAAATAAAACCCAGTGGGAAAAAATAAAAATATGACGAAGGAAAGAATACAACGCACCAGCTTATTTGCAATACATAGACTTATCCTTCAGTCTAGTTTTCTCTTAGATTCATACTTTAATCTTGAGAATTAAGAAAACATGATGGTATATAAACAGTTGCCTCACTAAAACCTTACACCAAGGAACAAAACCCAATGGGAAAAATAAAACCTTGGTTGAAGGAAAGAGCACAACATACCAATATCACAAATATAGTAGACTCCCCCTTTTGTCTACTACTCCCCCTGATTCGTGCATTAACCAAGGGAATTTGGAAAACATTTTCATTTACTTTCTACACGTTTCTCAATATATGGTTTTAGGTAATGACTTGGTAAAATATGTCACATTCTTTTGACACCTTACTTGATTCACTTGAATCTAAAGGAGAGTCTTTTATTGCTGATTGTATAGAAACTTAAGCAGAATATGCTTTGTGTTATTACCCCTGATGTATCTTATGTTCATTTCTTCGATACATGATACATTATTTCCATATATGCAAGTAGGATACTGGTTGAACCCAAAATTACTAACTCCTATAATATATGTAATGATAGTCCTTAATCATATACATTATTTTATTATCTCATGGAGAGTAATATTCTTGGATTAATTCAAGGAGGTAGTTACAAATGATCGCTTAGTTTACTTCCATGCAATCGACGTGTTCCTTGTGGTAATTCTTTATTCAGTTTGGGAACATCATTTGTATGGGTCAAACAAATACCTAATATCAGCAAACACATACCAAGACATTATTTGGTGTTTTTCTATAAGAGCTAGCTAGTACTTTTGCTGCTTACATTCTAAGTAGGTATTGAAGTTCCATTATCAGTCCCATTTTTCTTTCTATAGGGAAAGTATAAACCATGTCAATGGTTCCAAAAGATTAATTTAATATCATTCCAATGATTTTGCGTTGGCGCTGAGCTAAATCTAGCTAACAAGTTTACTGAGAAATACAATATATGGTCAAGTGTATTATGTTAAGTACGATAATGCGTATATTGTACTTAGATAGGGAATTCCATCTCCCAACATCTTTCGTCATCATCCTTTAGACGAAATGGATCTTTCCTTATATCCGACACTTCGACCGATCATGGGAGTGCTAACCGGATGCGCTTTGTCCATATTAAATTGCCTGATTATTTTCTGGACATATGCGATCGGTGAATTAATATTTCACAAACTCGGTGTCCTAGCTCAAATATCTAGACAAAACCAAGTTTTCCCAAGATCTTTCCTCTCAAAATCAGATTTCAAGTAGCTTGTGGTTCCTCTCATTTCATCAAGAGTGCCTATTATGTTCATAACATTGACATATAGAGCTACTTTGAAAATCTGGAACTTGTTTTCCATAATAAATAAGCAAGAGAACATTTCATCGTTCTTATATATCATTTCCCAATCAATATTCCATTAGGCGGGTATACCACATTCAATTATATTGTTTTAATCTATAAAGTGGGTGTTTCAATTTATTGCAAACGCATTTCGTGGTTTAGAGTTGCTTGATTTTGGTAATGTAATATCATCAAGCACTTTTATATATCTCTAAATCTAGATTCCCGTAGAGATATGTGGTAACCACATTCATGAGCTGCATTTCCAGTCCTTCAGAAACTACTAGGCTAGTAAATTATACGGATGTCATAACATCCATCATGAGAGAGTAAGTCTCCTCGTGGTCAATCCAGGGCGTTGTGAGAAACCTTGCGCCAAAGGAGAGTCTCATACATTATGACTTAATTATTCTCATTACGCTTTAGGACAAATGATTTATCTATGTCTTACAGGCTTTACACTTGGTGGGTTAGCACTACCAAACCAAATACCTGTTCATTTGTCAAATAATATGATTCTCCTGGATTGCTTATTTAGGTCAGTTTGCTCTTTGTTGATATTTTCCAACTGAGCATGGTTCGATGTCAATGTGCTCTATCATCTCATAAACAATAATATATGCGAAATATATCATCAATAATTATGTATATATGTTCATTTCCATTTCCATTTGATACGAATATCTTTACAAGGTTTCTATTAATTTTGTACCAACAAGAGAGTGACAGTCCATCGTCTAAGTAATTTGGTTGGATGTATTATAAAACAAGTATTAGTCTATCTTTTTTTCAAGGGTGTGATAAGTCAAAAAAATCAATTCTCCTCGATACATTTCTACACGGAACGAAGAATATTGAATTTTTTTTTTTGTATTTGTTTTGATGTATTTCTTTACATCTATAATGGTTACATATTCGATTTTACTTTAGCAATGAAATTAATTTTTTTAAAATTAATTTCAAAGAAACATATGCATAATCAATATTAAATATTAAAACAAATATGTTATATTTCATTTTCATCGTGTTCCCTTTTTTTTATAGAAGCACTTTTTAGTGCATATCTTATTTGATTGTCCATTATCACCTGGGTAGTAGTTGTATCATACTCCAGGTGTTGAAAAAAAACTTCCTGACTCTTACCAATACCCTGACCCCTTCTAGGGTCTCGTCCACATGGTGCAGAAATGTCATATGTGTGAAATGGTTTTTAACTCACAATTATTTGGAGTTGTTTCCACTTCTAACACTTTCATTATTGATATCAGGAATTTTCTTTATCCCGACATATGTGGTGTTATTCGAAAGAACCTTGTTGTGTCTCTCAACCACTTGCAGTAGGTTGATGAGTTTGTCTAAATGTTATATTCCAACTTATATTGGTTCATTAATATTTACTTATATATGAAATGTGGAAATGATATTAGGAATCATGTCATCTTCTGTGAGCTCCTTGCCACAGAGATTGAGACGCGTTTTGGATATAACATTTCTTTGTTGAAATCAGTTACCTTTTTGTAATCAAGTAAGTGGGTTTCATTCCACTGTACGATTAGTTCGGGAAGTACATATTCATCAGTACTCCTGATTATCCCTTTCGGAACATCCCACATTTCTTTGGGGGTTTCTAGTAAAGGTATCCTATGAAACTTAGGATTTATATGTCGTCTCAAAACATGAGGGTATTTGTTTGTACCTTTTCAAGAGGTTGATTTTAGAGTCAATGGGGAGTTGATGGACTTTAGGTATTTCTTGTACCTTTTCAAAAGGAGATTTATGTACTCATTTATGATACTCATATTCTTTTGAGTTTATGACGTTGATTTTGGGATGAGTTGTTTCAACCATTTACATATATAAATAATAATATATGATTTTCTTTTTGATAAGGAAATGGATTTTGGTTATGAAATTTCATTATCATAACAGTATTAGATTTTTGTATGCTTTAATTTTATTGATAATACTTCATCAATATTTCAATTTGCAAAAAAAAATCACTCAATCTATTGGATTTCCAGGTAGTAGGGGAATCACATGGATTTCTTAAATCCCTACAAACCTTAGGGCTATTTACACCCGTTTGACAAAATCCTTTCGATGTATTGCGATTAATTCATCAATGAAATACATAGATAACATTTGTTATTTGGTAAATTTTGACATGAGGTCAAAAAAATTCATACCATATTGGTATTTTGGGATCTTTTGGCAAGAGGCCAAAGTGACTATAATTTGGCATATGAAACAATTTTAATACCTTAATAGCATTTTTTGGAGTTTTTGGTAAAGATCAAAATATATGAGCTTGGATGTGTAACTTCCAAAAAATAATTATATAGTTTAAAATTATGAGTAGGAACTCACAATCAAGATAAATGTTTGAATTTAACATTTTCATGTTATTTTTGAACATTTTGGCAAAATAACAGAAGTTATGGGGTTGAAATTGTAAATTTCAAAGATAATTTATAAGTCATAACTAAGATAAACATCTGAATTATACTAACAATTATTAATTAGGATAAACATTTGAATATTAACACAAACAAATAGTAAATAAATATATAATATTGTAACTAAATGGATAATCATTTAAATATATGAATATTTTAATATAATTTGATAAACATTAATAAATCATAATAATATTTTAAAACAATAAAAGTTATACTAACAAAATTAAAATAAATAAGATGAAACAAATATTAAAATAATTAATAGTCTAATTCATTATTTGGAATAGTCTAAAAGAATATATATTTAATAGGTCGAATTAAATAAAATTAAGTAAACATGTCAGAAAATAAGTCAAGATTGGCTCGCATAGATAAAGTATATTAAACTTAAATAAAAGTTAATATAATAAATATTTATTAAACAAAAACGTAAATTAATGGGAAAAAAAAACAAATTAAGTTTTGTTTTAGTTAAATAAAACAATAATACTTATCCCTTGTGGATTATTAAAAATTATTTATTTAATTCCTTTTGATAATTAAAAAAAATAAAAACAAAATCATTCAATTATCCTAATAATTCAGATAATTAGATCATAATCATATTAAAATCACATATAAATTCCAATAATTATCTTTTAATATAGTTTTTTTTACGTCAATATAATTTTCATTTATTTAATTATTTCAATAAAAATAAATAAATAATCATGAATTCGATTTTTTTTTTTGAATTCAATTAATATCAATCGCGAAAATAACGGAAGTATTCTACAGAAAACTTAAGAAAAAAAAAATATAAACATGATTCATAATATTCACTTATGAAGAAATTGATAGAAAACTTACTAGATTTTTTTTTTGACATGCGTGGCAATGAGCAAAAGATAACGCAGTAGCGATGCAATTTTGCGGCAAACCGTTCAACGACAACGTGCACCAATCGTTTAGAGACGATGAAAAACAACTTTGAGCTTTACGTGCTGATAACGTGTTAAAGGGAAAAACAAATGAAACAACAATAAGAAGAGAATAACAATAAGACAGAGAGAAGAAATCTATATTTCTCATTAATCATAAGCCCTTTAAATAGGGAGGAGTTACAAGTAGATAGTTAGGAGATATTTCAGTTCTAATCTAACTCTGATATATTTATCTCTATCTCTATCTCTATCGTCATCCTTTAGACGATGACACACTTATCCTACAACAATTAACACTTTTTAATTAATATTAGTAATAATTACTTTTTAATAATTAAAACTTATTTATAATTAATAGTTAATAAATAATAACTAATATTAATAAACGTATAATTGAAAAAAGTCACATAAAAACTTTTTATAAGCTACTACAAATAACTTATCAGTAAGCTAACTTATGGTATAAATTACCCATCAAAACATGTATTCAACAAATAAATTAGTTTATAAGCTAACTTATTATTATTATTTTTAAAAAAGCTAACTTATTTTTGCCAAACGATGTTTATATTAGAAGGACCCTGAAAAGTTTGAAAAAACTTGGGTGAAGTTTTTCACATAGTGGAGATATGTAGAGTGTAACACCTATAAAATTCGAAAATAGTAGACGATTTAAAACTTCCAAAAACTCTTAAATACAAAGCATCGAAATATCAAATATCTAAAATTACAAGTAAGAATCACTATAACATGTATTAGAGTTCTAACAGAACTATCTACTCCACCAACGGGGACGAAATTAGTCGGGTGTTACTAAAACCACCAAAGTTGTTATCTTCACCAAACCGGATGACGTCACTAAAGCCATCCTATTGGAACTTCTACTAAGTTCCACTCGCCACTCAGATCCATCTGAGACCTGATATACATGTCGAAAAGAAAAAGTGTTAGGATTAACGCGTAATTTGTTAAAACAATTTTCATCATATAAATCATAAAACGTTCAAAAAGAATACTTTATTATAAACACGACCGTCCCTGAAATAATAGTTATAAAAAGGCTTTGATTCCAAACCGTATTATTCTCAGTACTAAATATCCTTTTCTAAATAATTTTCACCAAACGATTTCCCCAAAACGCACCCACAAGATATTTCATCAGAATAATATTTATATAAATAAAATGGTACGTTTTTAACACCGAATGTACGGGTAAGGGAATATCCGAGGATAACACCTTCAAGTGACGAGGGAGACCCGATTCCATCGAATGTGGCGAAACACATAGTTAAACCACTTATCAACGTTTTTTAGATTCACATAAGGCCATGGATCCCCGTATACGGCTCATCTGAGCAACCACCGCAAGATTCCCGAATGACCGTAGTGTCTAATCGACCTCTAGATGAGTGTCACCGCAAAAGTCACAAGTCTCCGTATCTGGCTCACGATGGGCATCACCGCAAGACTTAGCTCCCTATACGGCTCTGCAGAGTACCACTGCAAGCTTCCATAACAACATGACTTGGGGATCACTCACTATACTTAAACATGGACATCAAAACTCCATGATGAACATAACGACTCATATGCCTATGGATCCAATGCATTACAGTCTAAACATTGCATGACTCCATATGAATGAACTAATGCATTCAAAACATGTAATGACCAACACTTGTGCAATGCTTGCATTTCTATAAAACGCCCGTATTGAGCTATTTAAACGGGATAATGTCCCAAAACTCATTAGAGTATAAGTCAAGCCCTAAGGCATCATAAAGTGTTTGGCAATAAGAATAAAGCCAATGTGGCTACATCTGTCGAAGTATAATTTTCCCAAAAATTGGCATTTCTCTAACGCATGATTGGCCGAAGGCCTAAACCGTAAGTTCCACAATTTCCCAAAATTCTTATCGTGTCAAGAATGACAGTTTTCCATTTACTCACACTGTTAAAGCCGAAATAGTTTAAACACCAATATCCCAAAACTCATAAATAGGATAAAATCCCAAAATAACCATTTGTATCCAACTTTTCATTAAATGAAACCCAACACATTATGTTGCCTAAATTCGCCAATAAATTCAACAGAACTCCATTAGTAGATGTAAATATCATTTTTGAGGATAAAACCCCAAAACACACTTAGCAACCCAATATAAAGCCTTAACATCCCAAAAATATGTACAAATACCCATTTAACCATAAAACTCATTGATTATAGAGTGTGCGTGTAACATACGTTCAAAATCCCCTTTCTAGTGACTAAAACTCTTCATAAAATGTTGTAAACCATTTTCAAGGGTTTTATAGCACAAATATGTGTAAGTGTACAAGTATTCACAAAACTTAGCAAAATGAAGTAAATTCATGGATATACTTTCAAAACCCCAAAACATGTGCATTTTCACATGTATATAGTTTTTTCAAAGCAACTAGAACTCACCTTTCTAGATTTAGACTAAATATAGGTTTTTACCCCAAACTTGAGCTTTCTTGATGAGGGATTCAAATCCACAAACATCCACCACTAGAAATCTTATCTAGGTCACAAACAAACCAAAACACAACGAGAGTAACTCCCCAAAACCAAATCTACACTCTAATCTTTACCAAAACCTCAAATCTCCAAAAATATCCAAAAATAGATCGAAACTCATAATACGAGAGATACATCAAGGGAGATGTTCTAGGAGGTTAAGATGAAAGGTTTTAACAGTAACAAAGGTTTAGAAATGGTTAGAATGGCTTATAATTGGTTTTCTTGGGAAGCTCCAATATATGCCCACAATGGTGAGGAGATGATGAAGAAGATGAAGGTGTTGATCTTAGGTTGATGATGAAGACCTTGAGGAAGAAGTAATGATTGAACACTTCAATGAAGCCCAAAATCAGTCCTAACCCTAGTTTTCCTGTTGGGAGAGTTTTAGAAGAAGAGGAGAGGAGAAAATGGGGTGAAAACTCGGTCTCCCCTCTTTTTATTCGCACAGAGGTCCCGTGCGGTTGGTGGCGCATTTCGGATCGCGTGGGGAGCCACGTCGAGTTCTGGAGTTGAGACGGAACAAAGCCCCGTGCGGAGAGCCACACGGAACACTGTCGACGCTTTCTGTCATCCTCTTGGCTACTTCGCTCTGCATCGAATTAGGACAGAAACTCCCAAAATTTGGGGTGTTACATAGAGGTTTTTAAGTTGTTGAGGTGACGATAATATGTGAGGAAAAAGTTATGAAAAATCTTAGTGAAAAACCTCAACATTGTGGATGCTCTAAGTGCATTTAGCAATGAGCAATGTCATATGCACCAAATTTTATGTCAAAATCAGGTCAAATCATGCATTAGAAACGTAAAAACTAAATAATGATGTTGATGTGTGTGAGGAGAAAATTAGTAAGTACGGTACATTGCTTTGTTTGTTTTTCTTAAAAAACTCATATCAACCTCTTATGTCTTATTTGGTAAGAGGTAAGGTCGTTCAGACTGTTCATTTTTTCAAATTTTCAGAGTCACTTATGTCTTATCGTACTCTTATCTGATAAGAGGTAACCAACCTCTTATTTGACGTTTATTGTTCTCAATGGATTAACCTTAGTAGATCATTCTCACAATCGGTCCACTTGGATTATAATAAAACTCAATATACTATAATTAGGTAACTTTCTAATTTAAATTATATAATTTAATATTATTATCTCTTAAATCAATTAACCTTATTCGTTTAAATGAATGTTAATTTTACAATTTAGATGTAACTTTCATGATGATAATTAATAAATATGTGAAATTGTTTAAATTTATATATAACTTCTACTCTATAATATTCTAATAGGTAAAATAGATAATTTAAATAAATTCATACATTTATCAGTGTACAAAAACAAACAGTTTTATTGATTCAGATTTCAGCACCACCTCTTATCAATTAGAAATGAAATACAATTTTAAATTTCAACACCACCTATTATCAATTAGAAATGAAATACAATTTTAGATTTAATCACATCTTCAAAAACAAACACCACTATTTATAGTGGTGTATTTAACCCACCCCTTTTTATTTGTTTTATCAACATAGTTTATATATATCCAGAGTCTTTTTATCATACATATTTATACTAAATTAATTTTTTTATAATGATTAAAATAACCTATAACATATAAAAAATTAAGAGCATATTAAATAAATTTTCTTTAAAAATTAAAAAATAAGAATATAAAAAAATTTATATTCAACCCAATAGATCCTATATTTTATTAGATTATAACATCAATTGTATAATTAAAATACTCAATACATTTAATAAAACATAAAAATTATTATTTCTATTCTCCAAAACACGTAATTTCAAAAACTCTAATTTGTGGGAATAATTAAAAAAAAAAATTATCTCATAAGCGACTACTTTTAGGGAGTTCTTCAAACTTAGAGAAATGCATCACCTACCTTCCTAGTTTCATTTTTCTGGGTTTCTAATCGGTTAAAAAAATTATGGGTACTCTTGGTCAAATTGGTGTTGTGTTAGTCTTCACAAACATGTCGTCTAAGTGTACGGTTATGATTTGTTCATGTTGTAAATGATGGTTGGCACAACTTGATTCATTTCGTTGTTCTGATCCATTAATGTTTTTCTTTTGTTGTGTCGAGGGGCACATAAGTTTTCTTATTTCCTTTTTCGCAATGCCAAGTTAGTGGTGTTGTTATTTTATTACCTGGTTCGCAGTTTCGTTGTCATTCTTAGTTGTTTATGGTCGGGTTTTTTTTTCTGTTCAGAAATGACTATATCTTGGATGATTGATATTTGCCTTGTTTTTGTTTTTGGTGTGTTGTTGGTCGGCTTTCCATGACTTGCAGAAAACACGGTCTCATAATTGTCGTTGTATCATTGATGTTCCTTAGTAATTATTGTTTGCCGTTTAAAAAAATATTAAATTAAAATATTTATTTTGTTCATTTTAGAAAATTTGTTTAAGATGTTTTAAATATTTTATAATAGTGAAGTTGTTTAAGTAAGAGTTAGCGCCTATGGAAAACTACTTTACGACGACGGACGACCGCCCGTAGGGGGTTGGTGAATTAATAAAACCAGTGATGCTGATAAGCGCAAAATGGTAATTCCTGTCATCAGAGAAAAAATAATTTTTGTTGAGAGTCGGAAACTATGGTATTTTTGGAAAAAAGTTGAAAAAAAAAACCAATAAACTTTTCCATTTTTGAATTGTTAAATCCCTAAACTAATTTTTTAAATGAATAAATTATTAAACTTTCTCATTTTTGATGATTAAGTCCGTAAACGGTAAACATTTTCTTTTTGAATAAAGAAATCTTTGAACTTTTAAAAATTGACTAATTGCATTTTAACCCAACCAAGTTACCTATAACTTACTAGAAAAGTTTTAAAGTAGAAAAAAAAAATTTAATCAATTTTACCGTGTTGAAACCCTACGTCATTCAAACTCGCGCACTTAACACCATTGCTCCCCCTTGCCACCTATCGTCTCCCCATTGTCATCGTTTCTCTACTGCCTAAACCATCATGAACGTTGACCCTGCCATCGATCTCCCTTATTTTATTTTTTTCCCAATTCCCCCTCTTTTTTGATCTACCTATATGTGATCCATTAAATTGTTGTAAAAGAAGGAGAATTGAAAGACAAAAAAAAAAGATCAAAAAGAGGGTGATTGATGGTAGGGGCCAATAGTGGTGATGGACGGTATGAAGAACAAACGACAATGTGGCGGCGAGAGATGCTGAGGGGGAGCGATGTCGTATGGATACAAAGGGTTAGAATGTCATGAGGTTTGGTAACGATAAAACTGATTTTAATTTTTTTTTATAGTATTTTAAAATCATCTTAGACCTTCATAGTTAGTTTTTTCGGATTAAAATATATGTAGTGAACCAATTTTCAAAAGTTGGATGATTTATTGATTTAAAAATAATGTTTAATGACTTAATCATTTAAAATACAAAAATCTAATAGTGTATTTACTAAAAAAATATTTTAATAACTTAACTATCCAAAATATAAAAGTTTGTTTGATTTTTTAAAAAAAATCCCCGTATATTTTAATTTTTTTCTTTTTTTTAAACATAAATTTCACAAAAACAAAATATATTTGGGTTGGTTTTTATTTTCTATAATATATTGTGAAGGTAGTATACAATATTTTTGACACAATTAATAAACATACTTTTAATGTAATTAAAGGGGCATTATAATTTTGTTAAAAGAAATAACATTATAACTTTATAAAAAATAATTCTAATTGTAAAAATATAATAAACATTTTATGTAATTTCGTATGTATGTTTTATCGTAGATATCAGAATAAAGTTATATAAGAATAAAGTTTTTGTTAAAAAGTTTATAAAATACATTTTATGTTTATGTAATTTGATTACTTGAAATCAACATGACTTATTTTTTTGATAAACTTTTGTCCTCTAAAACCATATTTACAATTAAATGTGTTTAACGGATGTTTATTAAACACTTACTTTGGTAAGTGTTTATCAATTCAATTACCTTATCGGATGAAGATAACAAGAATCATAAATCTTGCACGGTAAGAGGGAAAGTAAGGAGGGGCTTTGCGGGTTATAAACATTGTCATCAATCCATTTTGATGGTCAAGAATGTTAACACATAAGGTAAATGAGAGAGGTGACTATTGTCAGTAAACGCTTAACCGATAAGTGTTTGGTAACGACCCTTTAAAGTGCTTCTAATCCAATATATTCGTACATACCTCTTACGGTTTTCCGACATTTTTTTTGTTCACTTTGAGTTTGTAAACAATTATCAGATCATAATATGGTATTTTTATAATGCTATTTATTACGCTAGTAACGTCAAAAGTTTTTAATTCCCTTTTAATAAATTGGTGTTAAAGCATTAGTGAAAACAATTTTTATTGACAAGAACATATGAAACGATCATATCTTAGAATTACGTTAAACTCTAATGAGTAGATTAACTGTAAAAAGTGTTTGAGTTTGCTCTCCATTATGTAATCAATTCAAGTCTTACAAAGCTAAAGAGGGTTTGACTCACTCGTGATTTTAGGAACTAATAGAATTAACCGAGGTATAAACAAACTGATGCAAAAAAACTCAGGTGGCATTTGGTTCATTAGAAATTGACGAAATTTAAATTAATTGGAATGGTCAATTTTATTGAACAACTTCTATTCATTAGTTTGGTTAATTCTTTGAGTTCTGATAAGGAATTATAATTTCACATACGGTGGAATGTAAATTCCTTCGTCCCATCTTTTAATAAAATCTATTATACTCTTATATTACTCCATCCGTTACATCTCACCACGATGGTTCTCACCACCCACCGCTATTACCACCATCGCCTTCACCCCCACTACCATTGTCGCCATCATCACCCCCACTACCGCCACCCCCACTGCTACCGCCACTACTGTCACCACAATCATAACCACTGCCACCATCACCACTAGGGATGGTGATTTGACCTGACCCGTTAGGGAACACGGTTCACCCAACCCGACCGGGCCGGGGAATACCCGCAAAAACAGGTCTGGGGACCGAGACCGGGGATACCCGGTACTCTCAAACCGGGGCCAGGTAGCCTACCCCCGACCCGTCCGGTACCTGGATATACTATATAAGTATTTTTAAATATATATATATATATATATATATATTAATAATTCTATATTCCTATTAGTTTTTCTAAATTAGTGTTAATGTTTTGTAATTGTTCATGAATGTCAAAAATTAGTGGTGTTGGATGATGTGGTTTACTGTGTCAAAACAACTCAAAAAACAGTAGCAAACTTGCAAAAAAAACAATACAAAAACCAACCAAAAAACAGTATTGTGGAGGCATGGCTTGAGAAGGGTAGGTTTGTTTGTTAGCTAAAGTGGACTTTTATGTAAGCTAACTAAACAGGGACCGGTTCCTTTTGTTGTGACTTATATTATATATATATATATAATATATATATATATATATATATATTGTATATTGTATATAAACTCAATAAATTATATTACATTATATAAAAAATGTCAAAAAATAAATAAAAAATCGGGTCTAAATCGAGTCGGGTAAACGGGTTCCAACCGGGTAATTGACCGGGGTCGGGTAGTCAATCCCCGTACCCGCCAGGGACCGAGGCCGGTGCCATGCTTACTAAACCGGGGTCGGGGCCGGGTAAGGGGATACCCGCCCCGTTGTCATCCCTAATCACCACCACTACCATCAACATCTCTATCGTAACTATTATATTCAACGAACCAAACACATATTCACAAGTCTTTTAACATATTTCATTTCAATTCCTACCATCCACATACATGATTAAATTCAATTTCAATTTCATTTCAAATCCTTTAACAAATTTCAATTCCTACAATTCCATTTTATAAACCAAACAACTATTACGTCATTCCTGTTAATTGTGTAAAAAGAACCACGAATTAAGAGCATCCACAATGTGGTTATTTAGAGGTTTTTGAGAGGTTTTTGTAAGGTTTTTCAAAACGTAAAAACCTCATTTTGAGGTTTTTGGAGAGGTTTTTCGTCATATGCCGTAACTGTACGACCTACTTTTTCATAGGTTTTTCGTATTTAATCATTTTTAATTTAGTGAATTTTATAAAACTTTCATATTAAATCAGTTTTATTTATTAATCAGCTTTATATATTTAAAGTAATCACATTAAATAAAATAAATAAATAAATAATATAATCTAAATACATAATTAAAGTATTATATTTAAATTAATGTCTCGAATTTGACATATTTTTATATAATTTTTACAGATTTTCTTAATAGCCCAAATTTTACTTTTTAGCTTACATATTTTTAAATTAACTTTTTTTTATTTTTATTGTAAAATAAATAGATAATTAAATTAATAACATTTTCTCAATATAAATAAATCTGTATTTATCAAAATTTTAATTAATTTATTTTTATAAATAAGAAAATAAATGATATAAAGTTAAAATGGTGGGACCTTAAATTTTTTGAAAAAACTATGAAAAAACTTGGATGATTTTTTCACGTAGTTAAAGTATGTAGAGATTTTTAAGTTGTTGATGTAACAATAATGCATAAGAAAAAAAAGTTGTAAAAAACGTTTGTTAAAAAATCTAACATTGTGGAATGTCGATTGTGGATGCTCTAATAGGGAAATTACCGTCACGTTTAATTAATGCATGATGTCACCTGCAAAAAACTTTTCTAAATTAATTATTAACTCGTTATTATTAATTCCGACGGTGGATGTTTAATTTTCTTCGAAATTAATTATTAACTCGTTATTATTAATTAAGGTTAAATCCCAACCGTTAAATAAATCCATAAAATATCCCAAACTATCTCCTTATTAATATTTGAAGGGTTCACCAAGCCAACTCAGTTTGCTGAGCAAGGTCACTGAACTCACTTACCTCATTTCCATCAAACCATGAAAACGACCGAACCACTTACTGATCTTGAGCATGCACCCAACCACACTCCACTACTGGACCACCCTCAACCACCACCAGCCACCGTAAGTAAGCGGCTGTTGATTAGGGTTCTGTCCAGTATCACCTTCGTTTCTCTGTTTTTTGTCTCAGCATTCCTACTCATCCTTCTGAACCAACACGAATCCAGTTATACCGATGATAATTTGGCGCCGCTGGATAGATCTTCCGTGCAGCCGTCCGCTGCCGAACGCCTGACGTGGGAGAGAACAGCTTTTCATTTCCAGCCGGCGAAAAACTTCATATACGGTAACGATAGAATTCTAGAAATTTCCGATAAAATTAACTCGCCATTTTGGTAGAATTTTGCAATTTTGAGATCGAAGTTACTGTTCTTTAGTTTTGATTTTGACTTTGATTTTTGTTTGTATTGTTTCATGGTTTCTCGATGATGTTTCTGTGTGGATTCTTGCTTCAGATCCCAATGGTATGTATTTTGCATCGTTTGATTAGATTTTTCTAGATTAACGTAATAAAGTTTTAAAAAATATATATATATACTTTACCAATTTTTTTAATAAAAAATTATAGTTTATTATTTTAACATGTAAGAGCATCTCCAACATCTATGTTAATTTTTTTTTTCTAAAATAGAGTAAAAAAGATCAAAATCTCTAAAAAAAAATTACATTCAACTCCAACAGCTATGTTATTTTAACAACTATAATATTAATTATCTTATTAAAATATTCAATTTATTTAACTATATTATTAAAATATTCAATATGTGGAAAGTTGGGAGAAAAAAAGTTTGCCTTTTGGGATAATAATTAGTTTTGGGGGGAAACTTTCTTTTTAGAGATTTCTCTATATTTGGAGATTTTTAGAGCATCTCCAACAGCATTGCTAAAATAGAAAATTTTGATTTTTTTTCTTTGTTATTTCTCTCCAACAGCTTTGCTATATGTTTTGCTAAAATAGAGAAAGATTAAAAAATCTCTAAATATAGAGAATTCTCTATAATCTCTAAATTTGAGAGAGAAAATATTATTTTATTCAATTCAACCAATAAGATTCAATTTTTAACATTTTATTTTAAGTTTTTTTTTTAAAAGTGTATTGTGATGATAAATTATGGAATATTATAATAATATAAATAATGATTGATTCTCTAAAATAAAAAATTGTTGGAGTTAGAAGAAATATTTTTAGAGATTTTGACTTTCTATTCTCTATTTTAGAAAAATTTTAGCAATGCTCTCCAACAGCATTGCTATCTTGTTTGTTATAATAGAGAATCAAAAGTGAAAATCTCTAAAAAAGTATTACATTAAACTCCAACATATTTGCTATTTTATAAATTTTAAAAGAACTTATATTATTATAATATTCTATAATTCATAATCCCAATACATTTTAAAAAAAAACTTAATATAAAATTATAAAAATTGAATCTTATTGGTGGGATTGAATAAAATAATTATTTCTCTCTCCAACCATCAAGTTTTAGAGAATTTTCTAAATTTAAAAAAAATCAAGTTTTCTCTATTTTAGCAAACAAGATAACAAAGCTGTTGGAGAGGTTTAGAGAACAAAAACTCAAATTTTTCTATTTTAGCAAAGTTGTTGGAGATGCAACAGAAATGCTAAAATCTCAATTTTTTTCTATTTTAGCATAGCTGTTGGAGATACTCTAACCTAATCTTAAATCATTTGATTACATGGATGATCACGATTATCATCTATGCCTCCATAAAACATTTTGTAAGGTGCCGTTTGTTTTTTAAGAGGTCTAAAGTCTAAAGTCTTATTTTAGTTATAATTAATAAGAGATGGTGTGTAAAAAGGTCTGAACGATTCAGACTTAAGTGTCATTAAGAGGTTTTTTTAAAAAAACAAACAACCCCTAAATCTTTTTAAGGGAATTCTATGTCATCAGATATTACAAGATGATTAAGTTACAATCAAAATAAATAAAATCTTAAAAATTTGTTACATTACTTAGAAAATTATTAAAACTTGTTACATCAGTGCGAAGTGACATGTTTGTTAGCAGCTTAATAAGTTTTTGGAGACTCACACTTTATTCAATCAGTTATACGAGACTGTTTGGTAGATACCTTAATAATATAGATAGTAGCTTATTCAGTAAGCTTTCAAGGAGAGTTTTGTGCAATAAGCTAAGGACGCGTTTGGTTTGCGGGATTGGAATGGATTTCGATTTCAAATTCATTCTAATCCCGTGTTTGGTTTGCATGAATGAAATTTGTTGATCGGATTTGAAATTCTTTGACCATTTTAAAATCTATTAACTTGATGGATTTGGAATTTCTTTGCAATGTGTCGGGATTTCAAATCCCCACAAATCCAAATCTTTACTTGAAATCCAATTCATTCCCGCAAACCATACGCACCCTAAGTTTTTTCAAAATCTGCTCCTCCCTATTAAGAGCATCTCCAATCGAACGCTAATTCTCCAAATTTGCCGGTTTCAAAGCTCCAACCGGCCGGTATTTATGATTTTTTTTGCCGGCTAGAGAAAGTGAATGGCATATTTGCCTGTTGGAATTGTGAACGTCTAAATGTTGGCCCACCATAAAGCATAAAGTATTTTTGTTTTGTTTTATTTTAATCAATAATTCCTTTGATAATTAATATTTATGTGTTTTGTTATTAAATATAAAATTTTATAGTAAATAAAATATATTATTTTAATGTGGGGTCCATAAATTTAGTTTTTTTTAGAGGATGATTGGAGTTGAGTTTTGTTTTGGTGTTGATGGGCCACCAAATTTGATCTTTTTGGTTTTTTATTTAGTGTCAAGGTTAGAGTTGCTCTAGGAACATGTTTTTTTATCTATGAAAAACTCTCCTAATATTTACAGACAGATTAATCCACACAAACAAGATTATTCATACGAGACTTAATGGAAAACCAACCAAACAGGTGTCGTTTGATTTTTTAAGAGGTACCAAAGTTGGAAATCCTATTTATTTTCTTATAGATAATAGGTGATCTTGAAGTCTGAAAGTATAATCAAAGTTAATGATATTAAAAATTATTTATTAACGAATAAAAGACCAATAAAAAAATTATCTAAAACAATATTTTTAAAAAATCAAAATAAAACAATGTTGCTATTTTTTAAACGGTATTAAGTTTTGTGTTATTGAAACTTGTACGTCTTGTATGTTTTCAACTGTTAAATGTTTCATCATCATGGTACAAATTGTAAAATTCGAGTTTGTTATCTGCCTTTTCAAATTTTTTATTTTTGTTTTAGGAAAATAAGAAAGCACCCTAACAGCATCTCCAACAAGGTTCTTACAAGAACCTCATTTTTATACTTGTTGATGTCACCTAATTTCCAACTCATCAATTTAAAATTTTATATAAATGTCAACAATGGTAGTTCTTATAAGAACCTCATGTCAACATCAATAATTATTATATATTTATAAATAAATATCAAATATTTAATTTAACTACCAATAAAGATGAGGAAATTGTCATTTCATACAAACTTCATGGTAAGAACCAAAGTTCTTAAATAAGAACTCAAAAGGAGTTAGGTTTCATATAAGAACTCTGAACTCTCCACAATGGTAATTCTTACAAGACACCTCACTTTTTACTTATATGAACCTTATATTGGAAATGCTCTAATAATACTTAGTTTTATTCTTGTCCAATAAAAACACAAATAAAAAGTTTTAAGTTCTTATCATAAAAATAACAAATAATCTTGTAAATCTGATATCTTATCTGGTGGGACATCTTTAATGATACCAGGATTTTTTTTTTCTTTCAGAAAAACAAACAATGCCTAAATTAAAATTAAATCAACTTTTAATAGTCTTTTACTAAATGCTTACCCGTTAAATACTTACTAGCTCACTTTACATTGTCGGAAGAATATATCACATTGATTGAGAATTTTACCCAGTTAGATCGATAACAAAGACCAAGAGTCTTACCCGGTAAGTGAGTGTGACGACTCTTACCTGGTAAATACTTACTGGATAAAAATGTTGCATACGATGCCGTTTTAATGGGCTAATTTAAATTCAGTTGATTTGACGAATTCGTGGTGGTTTGGGTTGTTCCATTGTAGGTCCATTGTTCCACATGGGTTGGCACCATCTTTTCTATCAATACAACCCGTACGCACCGGTTTGGGGCAATATGTCATGGGGTCACGCCGTGTCCAAAGACATGATCAACTGGTTCGAGCTCCCGGTTGCCTTGGTCCCAACCGAATGGTACGATATCGAGGGCGTTTTATCAGGCTCAACCACAGCCCTCCCCAATGGCCAAATCTTTGCTCTCTATACGGGAAACGCAAACGATTTCTCACAACTACAATGCAAAGCAGTCCCGGTTGATGTATCCGACCCGCTCCTTGTTAAATGGGTCAAGTACGATGGTAACCCGATCCTGTATACTCCACCAGGGATCGGGTTGAAAGATTATCGGGACCCGTCAACGGTCTGGACGGGTCCCGATGGAAAACATCGGATGATCATGGGGACAAAACGAGGTACTACAGGACTCGTACTTGTATACCATACCACCGATTTCACAAATTACGTAATGTTGGACGAGCCATTGCACTCGGTCCCCAATACTGATATGTGGGAATGTGTCGACCTTTTCCCTGTGTCAACGACCAACGATAGCGCGCTTGATATTGCGGCCTATGGTTCTGGTATCAAGCACGTGCTTAAAGAAAGTTGGGAGGGACACGCGATGGACTTTTATTCGATCGGGACATACGATGCAATAAACGATAAGTGGACGCCAGATAATCCCGAGTTAGACGTCGGCATCGGGTTGCGGTGCGATTACGGAAGGTTCTTTGCATCGAAGAGCCTCTACGACCCATTGAAGAAACGAAGAGTCACTTGGGGTTATGTCGCAGAATCGGACAGCGCCGACCAAGACGTCTCTAGAGGATGGGCTACTATTTATGTACGATATTTTATATATACCGTATTCGTTTGGTTTGATTTTTATCACTGAACTTAAGTTTATAAAACAGAATGTTGCAAGGACCATTGTGCTCGATAGGAAGACCGGAACCCATCTACTTCAATGGCCGGTGGAGGAACTCGAGAGTTTGAGATCCAACGTTCGTGAATTCAAAGAGATGACGCTTGAGCCGGGCTCGATCGTTCCGCTCGACATTGGCTCCGCTACGCAGGTAGAAGTCACTTTTACCCTTACTTTTTATTTGTATATACAAGTTACTTTGAAATTAACCTTTTATAAAAAAAATGTGAAAGTTTGTTAAGACATTAAGGATCCGTATGAGTTTAATGAGACTCGCAGCTTATTTGATCAACTGTCGTATACATGAGTATTTGGTAGTGGCTTAATCTATATAGAAAGTGGCTTATTCCATGGCAGTTGGACATGTAACTAACGTATGATGACGATGGCAGTTGGACATCATTGCAACATTTGAGGTGGATCAAGAAGCGTTAAAAGCGACAAGTGACGCGAACGATGAATATGGTTGCACCACAAGCTCGGGTGCAGCCGAAAGGGGAAGTTTCGGACCATTCGGGATTGCAGTTCTCGCCGATGGAACCCTTTCGGAGTTAACTCCGGTGTATTTCTACATTGCTAAGAACACCAAGGGAGGTGTGGATACACATTTTTGTACGGATAAGCTAAGGTAAGAAAAAAAACTATGCTATTTGGGCCTCATTTATGTTTAATTCAAAAAAAAAAAAAAGGAAAAGAAAACTTTAATGTTGAAATTAAGAGTAAATTACGTTTTTAGTCCGTGTGGTTTGTTGAAAATTTCTATCGTAGTTCTTGTGATTTTTAAATTACGATTTTCATCCCCATAGTTTATAATTAATTATTGTTTTTGTCCTTATGATTTAAACTTCATTGTTTTTTTTTTCTTGTATATGTGGTTTATAATCCATTTCTATTTTAATCCCTTAGTAGTAGTTAGTCTCAGCACAAGAACGAAATCCACTGTTTTTAACAAACCACATAGACAAAAAAAACGTAATTTACTCTAATATTTATAACAGAAAATTAGTAGAAGTTGTAGTAATACTGCTATTAAAGAAGGAGATATTGTCAAACGCATTGGCTCTGGTTCAAATAAAATATAAAGAATGTTCATTCAGAACTAGATATAAAAAGACCATCATTTGAAATTGCAGGTCATCACTTGATTATGACAGTGAGAAGGTGGTGTACGGTAGCACCGTCCCCGTGCTCGACGGCGAACAGATCACAATGAGGGTATTGGTAAGTGTGTTTTAAATTTTTAACCATTTTTTAATTATCGAGTAATAATTCGAGTTTGTAAAAATAAAATTCCATAAAAGATCGTTTAATAAAATGATCCAATTTTTTTTAATGTACATAATATTTTGTAACGTTAAAGAAGGCCAGTTTCTTATAAGAACCTAGATACAATTGGGTTTTTTTTAAACGGAGCCTGAATACTTTAATGTAGTAGTCCAACTAAGCCAACCATAAATTCTTCTAATTGATAATAGTAATTCAACCCCCCACCCCCACCCCCACCCCCCAAATGGATATAATTGCACTTCACGCTCCAAATTTTTGATGATTCAATTAATCTTTCGTGGGATAAAGTCAATCACCTTTTGATTAAATGACTGAATTTTGGTACACAGGTGGATCATTCAGTGGTGGAGGGGTTTGCACAAGGGGGAAGGACGGTAATAACATCAAGGGTGTATCCCACGAAAGCAATATACGAAGGAGCCAAGCTTTTCGTCTTCAACAATGCCACAACTACAAAGGTGAAGGCGACTCTCAACGTCTGGCAAATGTCTCATGCCCTTATCCAGCCTTATCCTTTTTAGTTTTTTATGCATCTTTTAAGTTTCGTCATGAGCTTGTAAACGTATTCGTTGTTTTATATTGATTCGAGTCTAATTTTTGTGTTTTATTAAAAGCACGCAAATAAAATAGCCACATGTGAGATTATTTACATATGTTCCATCAGTTATTTTTTTAATATGTAATTTCAATGTCTATGATCTGTTTAGGAATGTTGCTAAATTAATGGGAGTTTGATTTGATGGAATGATTTTAAGGGATTTTGGATGTCGTGGAAATATTTGTAATTGGAGGGATTTAGATTTGTAAATATTTGGAATCTTTGTTGTGTTTGGTTGGAATAAAATTGAATTTCATTCTTTATCCATAATTTATAAAAATAAACTAAAATAATTACAAAAATAATTAAA
The DNA here is from genome assembly GCA_023525745.1 of Arctium lappa. Lineage (NCBI taxonomy): Eukaryota > Viridiplantae > Streptophyta > Magnoliopsida > Asterales > Asteraceae > Arctium > Arctium lappa. The sequence continues at coordinate 131,387,933 of CM042049.1, forward strand.
TTACTTTTTTATTAAGGATTATTATAAAAAAACATTTTAATATATTTTAAAATATTATTATATACATATTATACGAAATCCGATTAAATACAATTACCTTTCATAAGATTTCTAAATTGCATGTATGTGGGATCCATATAGAAACAGATTCGAATCGGATCCGGGTCATAATCATATCAAAACCCATGTCAATGACATAAACCCTTGTTTTTTTCTTCCCGACATGATATCCCTCTGTCCAACGACCCTATCCTCCTTCCAACTAACTTCACCACCGCAAAACCCTAGCCACAGACCACCGAATCTCCGCCGTCTCACCGCCGTTGTTTCCGAATCCCACTACGAAACCGAAAGAGGTTTTGAATTCCAAATCGGAGACACCTTCTTCCGCCACGAAAGCGCTACCGGCCGGGATCTCGGTGTTCTCGCTGCCGCTCTTTATAAGAGATCTAACGATAAGCTACGAGTTCTTGATGCAATGTGCGGTTGTGGAATTAGATCTCTGCGTTACTTGGCTGAAGTCAAAGCTGATTTCGTGTTGGCTAACGACGCAAACGAGGATTGTAATGGTGTTATAGTGTCCAATTTATCGACGGTTTCGAGTGAAGACGAGGGGAGATGGAAGGTCAATCATTCGGTTGCGAATCGTGTTTTGGCGGAGAGATATGTTGAGAGGGATTATTTCGATTTCATTGATGTTGATTCGTTTGGGAGTGATTCAAGTTTCTTTAGGTGTGCGTTTGATGCTGTCAAATTGGGTGGATTGCTTTACGTTACATCAACCGACGGATTTTCTTCCGGCGGCCATCGGCCTAACCAGTGAGTCTTACCTTCTAGTTTCCTCATATAATGATATCTGAGAATAGTCCGCACATCAGCTTTATATATGACACTTTACATCGTTAGGGTTTTAGGAAACGAAAACACAATAAATTGTACTTGGACCATCCGTATCAGTGTTGACCAGTTTTTCAATAACATCTCATAAATCAATACAAGACCAAACTCTTTTCTAAAGTGGCCCCAGTCCCAATATTATAATATAATGTTGTAAACTAATGAAACAAAAATATATAATAAACCAATATTATAAAAATAGTAGTATTAATTTATTAAATTTAATGGATCCCACATCTTGCAAGGACTTGCAAATTTATCAAGTGTAAGGGGGGGTTTGGTTGGCAGAATGATTTATGAAGGAATGGAATTTGTCTAAGGAATTGGAATAGAATGTTATCAGGTTTGACCAAGTATTTGGTTGACAGGAATGGAATGTAATCAGTCAAATGAATTGGAATCTGTCCCTTTGGTTTGCAAAGGAATTAGAATGGAATTCTGAAAAATGACAAAAATACCCTTTCTTTTATTTTTATTTTTTATTTATATTTTTTTAAATGCCGAGAGAGATAGAGAGGGAGAGGAGAGGCGAGAGAGAGGAGAGAGAGAGAGAGAGAGAGGGGTTAGGAGGGTATTTGTGTCATTTTGAGAAAATCTGATGGAATAGAATTCAATTCCATCCATTTTAAGAAGGAATGACCAAATCCATGATTAAAGGATTTCATGGAATTCAATTCCATTCCATTGGTAACCAAATAGCAGAATGGAATTTGGTCAATGGAATTGACCATTCCAATTCCATCAGATTCCGGCGGAATCCAGCAAACCAAACGCCCAAGACCTTGCTATCCACATGTCAAGCCATGTCATCTTGCAAGGTCTCTAGCAAGATGGATGTGGATGCTCTTAGGATTCAGTTAATCGACCTTGAATTGCAAGCTCTATAAACAAAAACACAACCTAAAAATCTAGTGTAATTGGGTACATTGATTGAAAAACCAAAAACAACATGAACAGTAAAATGGTTTTTCCTTGTCATTCAACACAAAAAATAAACAATCCATACAGACAACCTAATTTATATAAAAACGTGGCTTAATGGAAAAACAACCAAAAAGTCCCTAAGTTTATTTGTATTCTTTTAGTCCATTTCTTTTGGAATGCTTCCTAACAAATGTATGACTTATGCTTTGTATGTTTAGTTCCTTAGCTGCATATGGAGCTTACATTCGGCCGCTTCCCTACTCGAATGAAATTGGTTTGCGGATGCTTATAGGTGGTGCAGTACGTGAGGCTTCTGTTTTGGGTTATCACGTTTCGCCACTCTTTTCATACTATTCATACCATGGACCTGTCTTCAGAGTCTTGCTACGCGTTAACCGTGGAAAGCTACCACATGGGCATGTACTATTGGTTGCCGTTTGTTTGTTGTTTACGTTACTTTATGCAAAGTTTGTCCCAATTCAAGTAATTGTGTTTCTAAAATGTGTTTTATGATATCTTCTTTAACAGGCATTATAGGTTTATCAGCTATTGTGATTCTTGCGGTAACTCTCAAGCTATTCCGTGGGATGAACTTGGTCAAATGAATTGTCCTTGTGGATCAGATGTATGGTTTTTCCTTCTAATCATTCTCCTTCATAAGCATGAAATGAAGTTAGGTTTGTGTAGACCTCACATCCCAGTCCCCACCCTTGGGCCTCGGGTGGGATCAGAGGCAGATCCAGATTTTTTTTTAAATTGGGGGGCTGGGGGCACAAAATAATTAGCATAATACGTATAACAAAAATTAACTATTTAAAGTAAGGTTTTATTAAAAATTTCCAAGCGAGGGCTAGAAGCCGACGATATGGATGCTGTGGTAGCAGCATGGGACTTCTGCTGTTGTTACCAAAAAAATTGTAGAGATCCGAAGGGATTCGAACTTGCATCCTGTAAATCACATGCATAATCACTGCAAGTAGGCTGCATGCACTTTTTGTTAACTTATAGGAGCACAAATCAAACTAAAGCCGATGCATCTTTAAGACTCCGAAAACTTTTTCCACTACATTGCAATGAAAGAGTGGTAGCACGGGACCCCCCTCCTCCCTTACTGAATCCGCCCACGGGTGGGATATACCAAGATCGTTTGGTTTGGTTTGGTCTGGTCTGGAAGAGCCATCTTGTTGGAAACAGAGATGATATTGCCTTTTCTATATCTACTATGACTGCAAGATGGTCTCTAAATCTATCTTATCTTACAGGTGCCTGATTCACTTGTTGTTTCTGGGCCACTTTGGACAGGGCCTCTTCATTGTGCAGCCTATCTTACAGAAATGCTTGCTTTGGCAGGAGAATGGGGATGGTTGGGCAATGGGACGAAAAATGATCTTGATAAACTATTACGCCGGATGATTGATGAAAGTGATCCCAATTTATCGTTTGGTTACATCAAACTTGATGAGGTTCATACCCTTATTCTTTGTCTTCCTTTGTTCTATAACTTGATGGGTGCATTTTCACCAATTACTTAAACATGTTATTCCTTTCCGCTGTTAGCGATGTCCTATGTTTTGTAATGTAGTGGCTAATATGCTTATCGTATATGTAACAGATAGCAAGCCGTGCGAAGGTCAATTCTCCTCCTCTAGTTACAATAATGAATGCCATCCACCAGGTACGCCGGAGAGATCTAAACATATCCAATTTTATGCCCTTTTAAAGAAACTCGGTTATGATACCAAATGACCTTTGTTGCATGAATATGACTAACAAATCTAAACGAACCCAGTAAATCCCACATGGGTAGAGTTTGGTGGTGTATGAATATGACCTAATAAAACCCACCCAGAGATAGGGTTTGCAGGGTAGGATGTATGCAAACCTTGCATGTCGGTGTCGTATCTTTTAGGAAAATTGACTCAAACAGCCAAAATATGCATCCAAATTGGTCTCTTAGTCATCCCTTTCCCAATTTCACATTTTTATCATTACATCTGCAATGACTATGTCCGGTCCGTAATTGCGGATCTGGGTTAAAAATGTAAATTTTTTTGCAGATTTCACCCGCTTCCGCAATATAGTGGAAGTGCCACTTGTCACCACCAGATCAACCCATGTGGGCTCGACACGTGGCCCTTCCGCAATATTGCGGAAGCGGGTGAAATCTGCAAAAATATTTAGATTTTTAACCCAGATCCGCAACTACGGATCAGACGACCTGGTCATTGCGGATGTAGTGACAAAAATGCGAAATCAGTAGAGGGAGGGATGGCTAAGAGACCAATTTTACTTCGTTCTTTGGTTATTTAAGTGAATTTCCCTATTTTTTATTGTGTTACCTTGTAGCTCTGATGTTTTCATATTGTGATTGTAGGAGGGATACAGTGTTAGTAGATCTCACATTTCCTCCAATGCAATCAAGACAAATTGCCCCATGTCAGAGTGTGTTAGGATCGCCAAGCAACTGCGCCACTGCTGAGTTATAAAGACAGATGGCTGTTTGTGGCTTTAAACATTGCACCGCAATTGAATTGCAAAGTCCCAATGGAAAAATGAGTCCTCTATTACTGACCTCCCCAAACACACCGCCTGATTTACTACAAAAGACTCTTCTACCCTTTATTTGCTTTCTTCCTAATACGGAAGCTGTTCCCTTCAAAGTGTTTGTGGTGTTAATAGGACCCTCTAGTCTTAACAAGCACCAAGTTTCACACATCTCATGTTGGCCCCGTTGTTCTAAAGGGCCCGCCGCAACGGTCGTCGCCATGGTGTGCCATGACTCAAGTGTGGCTGATGACATGTCAAAGTCTGTAGCATGCCATGGCCTAATGTACGGTTTTTGTAACACGATATTTGATCTTTTTTTACCTTTTTAATGTGTTACATGTTAGTTTTTAATATATAACATAATTTAAATTGTTTTGCGAGATCCGTGAGAACTATTACCTTAAGACTGTTTCACATGAACGTATATTTGTTTTCCATAGGTGTTTGTTTTATATGTTTTTGGTTAACGATATAAAACTTTTTTACGTGTACCTTTTGTTTCACAAACAAGCTAAAAAGATTCACATTTTGAAACAAATATATGTAAATCAATATTCTAAATGTTAGTCTTGCATGGAAAAAAAATCATATGAAATAGTGCATCATGCACTAGTTCTCAAGGTTATCGTAATTTATGGGTCATTATAAGACCTCTTATAATATTATGGTTGGGTTATGGTGAGAAGTTGAATTAACATGAGAAGCGTGAGAAGTGATTATCAACCATTGGATGTACATTAAGATAAGATGCACTGAGATATACTGGGTCAATTCTCTTACGAAACGCGATTCATTAGTGTGTTTGTGACTATAAGTGATCAAGGGTTCAGATCCACTTCTCACGCTTCTTATGTTAACTCAGTTTCTCATACGATCCTTTGCTTATAATATTATATATAAGATATAGAGATTTGTTGTCACAAATCACACCTTGATAAACGCAGTTGCTCCTAAGATTGTGGCTTGGCCTTGCTGCCAGTGCCACGCCATTTAGAACCCACTTGACCCAAACAAAGAGATTCCCATCACATTCTTGTTTGATCTAAATGAGTAAGGGGTTGTTTGGTTGTTTTTTCATTAAGTCATGTATAGATAAAGTTGTCTGTTTGGATAAAGTTGTCTGTATGGATTAAATAAAATTGTTGTTTGTTTGTTGTGCTGAATAAACTGTCTGAAAGATGAGAATGACTATTTTACCCTCTATCCAGATTATCAAACATGACATATAATAATCACATTTCTTCAAGGCATTTCATCAAGTAGGTTATGAGCATCAATTATAAAGCTTACAAACAGATTCATAAGACCTAATTTTAGGAACACCTTCAATCTTCATCCATCTAAAACAAAACGAAGGTGATATTCGTTCATCAACAATTAAAAATAATTGTTTAATTGGTCTTCATCACCTAAAATTAAGCCCTAAGAATTTGAAATCTTTGTTGTTTGGTGCCTGGGTCACAACTCACCTAATGCATACCGGGTTCTCATGACCTAAAATGAAATTCTTGATGGTGCAGCAGCAAATCCTATCATTATCTACCATGGAAAACTCATGACCTAAAATCCAAGATCTCGATCCCCCTTTTGAACTTTTCAATCAGAAATCAAAATATGGAACCGCGCCACACAAAACCCACATCAGTCGATGGATTTTGAGAGAAGAAGATCGAAAGCATAGAAATCTTTATTACCTGTGTTGAGCAGAGAAAAATAAGGAAACATCGGAGTAGATATAGAGATGGAGAAGGAGAAATGGAGAGAGCAACCAGCAAGAAAATGGCGGTAAGAACACTCTAAACTCTAAACCAGAAGATAGAGAAATGGAGAAGGAGACATTTACATACTTTATATTTAAATTATAAACCGAAAATTTGATTTTAATTTATTGAACGATTTTCGATTTTTGCCCTTTCTATTTTTCATTCCTTTTGCCGGTAAGAACACTCTAAACTCTCGTTAGACCTTCCTTCTCCGATAGAAATCAGTGAGGGTAGGAGGCAAATCGAAGCAAGAGAAGAATGTTGTTCAGTGGAGGATGAGGGAAAAGGGTGGTGATAGAGGAGTCTGTTAGAGTGAGGGTAGGAGAAGTCATTTTGATGGCTTACTAGATAAAGCATGGTAGAATATGCTGTGCGAATAAGTCATTCTTTTATCAAATAAGTCACCACCAAACACCTATATATGGCTTACCGAATAAGCTATACAACTTATTAAGCTCCTTAAGCCAATACCAAACAACCCCTAAGAGTGGTGTAAGTAAAAATACAAAGGCATAGCCTTATCATCATAGGTCTGGGTTCATAAAAACAACATAAAACCAGGATTAGCTGTGGCACATCTCTTATATCTATCAAGCATCAAAACAGGAAAGGTTGGGTACATAAAAGGGGAAGTTATGAATACAAGCCAGCAAAAGCCAGAAGACAAGGTTTTATTTATGCTTGCTTGCTTGCATACCCAAGGGCAAAATGGGTTCTTCCTTATTACATCTTCAAAGATTCTTCCTTTAAGGGCATTCTTTCTCATACACTTCACCGGCATACTTCCAGTTTATCACTTTCCATATATTCTTCAAATAATCTGGTCTAACATTTTTGTACTGCATCAAACAAACATTGAAACAAAAATACATGATCCTTAAATTAGATATCTGCATTTATGGATCATTAAAAACTGATGACCCTGAAAGTTTATACAATCACCTGTAAGTAGTATGCATGCTCCCAAACGTCGATGCCAAGCAGAGGAACCAAGCTTGCACCTTTTGTAACCAGTGGATCCTACACCACAAGTATATAAAAGTATTGAGCGCCATGTAAATGCAGAAAAATCTTGAGAATTTATTAGTACAGAGAAAGGGGGTTGGATAAAGAAGACCAGGTCCTGAGATCCACTTCTCAATCTCTCCCACAAACCGAAAAAGAAAGAACAAAAACTGCAGAAAACAGATACAAATCTTGTTTGTTCCTGGTGCATTTGATTTAAAAGGGTAGAAAACACAAGTGTTCCACAAAACTTTTTTTTTTTTGGGTTAAAATAACACCTCCAAGTAGTCTATGTTGATCTTCTTATATGGAATACGATATTATAACTTCTGCAGACCGTATTTGAAACTTATCTTTCGTCTATTCAAATATCTGAAGATGCAAAGCCAGACCAACAAACAAAACTAACTCCAGATAATTTACACATTTCAATGTTATATCATCCTTTTTTATCAGCAAGGAATTGAAGAAGGCAGCCAATTCCAATTAATGTTGCCTATTCTCTTACATGATTAGAAGTCGGGCATAATGGCAATTGCAGCATGTTAACAGATCAAGATGATCTAGTCTAGGGACATGGTGATTATACTTGATGACTTGACAACCAAAACTAGAATCGTATACCTGGTTTGCAGTTGTTTCAATCACAAGCCTTTTCAACTCCTTGTCCAAGGCAAGCCACTGCCAATATATCACAATTTTAAAGCAAACAAGAATCCAAGAATAAGACTAAGAATTATATTCCAAGATGATCGAATGATAAAAATCAAAGAACAAACAGAAATAATAAGGTAGTAGACAAGATAACAGAACATACCACCCATCCAGAGCCCTGCACAGCAGCACCTTCAGTGTTCATCTTGGCAATCAATTTCTCCATAGAACCAAAATGCTGGTCGATAGCCCAGCCCAAAGAACGATGTGGTGGCTCACCACCCCCTTCCTGCAAAGATATTCAGTCTTTCAGTCAAGCAGTATGCTCAGAAATCAGAATCGACAATCGAGTCTCAGGGAAAAAGGCTTACACGAGTAGGAGCAAGATTCTTCCAGAAAATTGAGTGATTCACATGACCTGATCAGGAAAAAAAAAAGATACATCTCTAATCAGATCTAGGACAGAAAGCAAACACAAAAAGTAATGCATTGTCACTTTAATAACTATATATATATATATATACATATATATATATATATGAGCTGTTGCAGAAACTATAAGTCCTTAGAAAGGAATGATTGCATAATACAACAATCATATTCAAACAACGTATGTTAGCTGCAAGTTTATTCACATCAAGGAAAGATGTATGTGATTTCACAAACTAGCTGCTAGATGGAGGCAATTGCACTGAACATCAAACCAAAGACAAGGCATACGGAAAAGTGGTGAGGTAAGAATATCGCAGCAAACATATAAATTAACTAACCAAGTGATTATTGGAAGTATCACAATTAATCCCAAACAAGAAACATGGTATAGCCAAAACGTGGCAAAGAAAGAATCTAGCAGCAAGCATATTGATAGAATTTTCATTTATCACTCAAATGGTTTATCAACCAAATAGCAGCAAACATATTAATTGAACACTCGTTTGTTACTCAAATGGTTTCTGAACCATAAAGTGGGATTAAATAGCTGCTTGCAGTATCACAATGGCACTCCACAGCCCCAAGCTACTACCCACTTCCTTATTTTAAAGTTCAAGAATGTTATGCGCAAAGACACAAAAAATTGTGTCAAACCCTTTGTCTAGAAATAAACTCCTCCAATAATCAAGCCAAACTCTTCCACATACAAAACCAACCATAATGACACTCACGCTACTGCACACTTCCTCCAATTCGATTTGACCCATCTTCAGATCAATGATTGATATGTATTTACAAACTTCTCCAAAACTAACAGAACACTATTTCATATAAATGTGTACCAATTAATGGACACTCAAAACAATATTTGTGAGGACAAACACTAATTGAATAGTACTCTTTATTCTAGTTAGGGGAGATGAATCTATGTTTTCTCATACATGATTTCAAAACACATGATTGGATTAAGCTTGTTTCTTTCATGATCAGAATCCACATTTCTGATATCAAATCCATGTAGCTTTTATACAAGATTAATATGGATTATGAGTAGAAAATATAATATACTCTTGCAATAATCAAGCTAACCCCTTCCACATACAAAACCAAAACGACACTCACACCAACACACACCTCCCTTTTGACCAATCCTTGGTTGATGATTGATATGTCTTTATGAACTTTCTCTGAAACTACAAGATTTTTAACAGTTTTTAATATAAATGGATCTGAACTACCAACCTAAAAATCATTATGTCGAAGATGAAGTTAATTAGTTGAACAATCCCTCTCTACTCTTTAGAGGTAGCTAATAGCTCCTATTTTCGAACAAATGGACTATCAATTCTTAAATTAGGTCCTTCTAGCAACCAAAATTAGCGACAAAAGATAAAAGTGTCCGTACTGGAAACGACATAAGATAGAGAGAAAGACAGGAACGAACCTCCGCCATTGAACTTAATGGCGCTCTGCAATTTGACAGCAGTGGAGGCATCACCCTTGGAGATGGCGTCATCAAGCTGCTCGAGAGCCTTATTGTAGTTGGTAATGTAAGTCTGGTGGTGTTTCTGATGATGGAGCTGCATAATCTCTCCGCTAATCGCCGGCTCCAGTGCGCCATAATCGTAGGCCAGATCGGGAAGCGTAAACGTCTGCAGTCCACGAATCTGTTGATGAAGCCTCGATAACGCACCTAGGGTTTTCCCACTGACAAGGGTTCGAAGGGCCATTTGTTCTGCGAATCAATTGAAAATGGTTTCAAATGGAACCGACTGATATGCACTTGTCTTTAGTAACTTCTCTGTGTGCTTGATTACAAAACAACCACACTACTTCTCTTGCTTTATAGTTTTGACACAATCCTCTTCCTTTTCTTTTGAGTGAATTGCAAATTTGGTCCCTGTTGTTTGTTGTTTTTCTCACATTTGATCCCTACAAAATTTTTATTGCAAGAAACTCTTTGTGGTATGCAAAAGTGTTCGGATTTGGTCCCTCTGACTAACTCTGTTAGACTCCCTTCCGTTAAACCCCCTCATGTGCAAGTATTTTGGTCATTTTGCTTACTTTTTTTTGTTTTTTCACTAAACAACAAAACATTGGGACCTAAATTGCAATTTACTATTATATAGATATATATATATATATATATATATATATATATACACACACACTTATCAAATTATCATGAAAGCTTCAAGAACACTATGATAGCAGTACTTCTACGCGGTATATATAAACATCTTCAAGAGTACTATGAATATCTTCATGAAAGCTTCAAGAACACTATAAACATCTTCATTGAAAATCTTGTGACACATATCCATAAAAATAAAAAAAACCCACATCGAATTCAAAAAACAAACACTAAATCATATTTAAACGAAAACCCTCTACCATAAATGAAATCGTAATAGGTACAAACCCAGAAATGTAATCGAAATCCAAATACAAACCCATAATCTGGATCACACGCTCAAACCCAAAGTTGAAACTGAGAATCAAACCTAGAAAAGACACAAAAAGAAGATTCAGACCCAAAATTGAACCTAAAACAAATCTAAATCGAAGTCAAAGTCAAAGTCAAAGTCAAAGAAATGCAAACCCAAAATCAAAGTCTAAACACAGTCTCAAACCTAAATATAAATCCAAACACATGGTTGGATCTGAAAACTAAAAGAGAATGAGAGTGAAGGGGGAAGATGGTTAAATCTGGAGACCCCATCGCCGACTGCTCATCTCGAAAACTCCATCACCGACTGATCATCTCGAAAACCCCATCGCCGACTGAACCTAGATTTGCTGCAAAATGGGCAATGATGATTGAAATAGAGAGGATGGATGGAGATGGGTTTCGATCCCTGAGATGGGTGTCGATCTTTAGTCAGTACACCGCCTCCAATCTGAAAACAGAACCCCCCTCCTGCCAGAGGCCCACCCCTTTCATCCCCTTGATCCGATCATCGTTGGAACCACAAAAGGCCACCCCTTTCATTCCCTTGCTCCTATTTGCTTCTGGGTATGTGGTTTACACAGGGCCTAATGCTTGTCCCTGCGGTTCGATCCTTATGTTTGGTCCTTGTGGTTCGATCTCCATTGCTCTCCACCTCTTTCATCTACTTCATTCACGTGATTTGATCTCTGTAATTCCAGAAATCTCCACGTCGACTCACCCCCTAAACGTCGACTTTGAGAGGGAGAGAGTTTGAACCGCCGATGATGGAGATGGTCGGTGATTGGGTCGCTGACAATGGAGATGAACAGTGGTTGGGTTTACGATTTATTGTGTATAATATATATATATATATATATATATATATATATATATATATATATATAGAGAGAGAGAGAGAGAGAGAGGTAATCATTTGCGGGCCCGGGCCGGGCCTAACCTACTTTTTTTGTCCAACAGGCCTAATATGGTAAACCCAAACCCTTTTTTCGGGCTTAATATCTTGCCATTGTCCGCCCTACAAACGGGTCGGGCTTGCCCACGGGCTAACGGGCCTAAAAAGTATTTTATTTTTCTTAAAATATAACTTTTATACAATTATAAACTTAATACATAACCACTGTTCTAAAAAACTCGCCGCACAGCCGTCATGGCGCGTCATGGCACCAAGGCTTGTGTCTCACGTCACGTTAAGCTCGTGGCACGCCATGACCTAATGCGTAGTTTTTGTAATGCAATATTTGGTATTTTTTATGTTTTTATTGTCTTATTTGCTGGTTTTTAATATATATATATATATATATATAACCTAATTTAACTTGTTTATTACTATCGACTCATTGAATAACACGCCAAAACATATGTTTTTATATCTAATATTATATATATATTAGAAATTTGACGCCATAAGTCACGCCTTGAAAACGCCAAGGCTTTGCCATGACTCCTAAGGTTTGAGGCTTGGACTCGCCGCCACGCCACGCCTCACGCCATTTAGAACCTTGTGCATAACTAAAAAAAAAAACAAATACCTTACGATGTAATTGTCATAGATTTGTAGAGATCACATAGATGAAGAATTGAAGATGAACCTCCAGAGAGATGAAGATGAAACTTGTTGAGGAAGAAGGAGGAAAGGAGTGACCAAAAGAAAAAAGAAAATAATCAACTAATGGATGGTGTATATGTGAGCATCAAAAAAGAATTAAAAAAATACATATATCAAAAAGTAATGATGGTTGTAGTTGGGTTTTCAAGAGGCTACACCAAGGGGGCGTTTGGTTCGCTGGATTCCGTCGGAATCTGGTGGAATTGGAATGGTCAATTACATTGACCGAATTCCGTTGTGTTGTTTGGTTGCCAAGGGAATGGAATTGAATTCCATGAAATCCTTAGATTAAGGAATTGGTCATTCCATTTGAAAATGAATGGAATTGAATTCCATTCCATCATGGTTTTTCAAAAAGACAAAAATACCCTCCAAACCTTTTCTAACAAAATTAAAACCCATCAGATGTGAATTTGGTTTCCTCTCTCTCCTCTCCTCTCTCTCTTCTCTCTCTCCTCTCTCTCTTTCCTCTCTCGCTCTCTCTTATCCCCTCTCCCCTTCTCTCTTCCCTCTCTCTCCTCTCTTTCTCTCCTCTCCTCTCCCTCTCCCCTCTCTCTCTCCTCTCTCTCTCCCCTCTTCTCTCCTCTCTCTCTCCTCTCCTCTCTCTCTCGGCATTTAAAATAAATAAATAAATAAATAAAAGAAAGGGTATTTTTGTCATTTTTCATAATTCAATTCCAATTCCTTTGTAAACCAAACAGACATATTCCAATTCATTTGACTGATTACATTCCATTCCTGCCAACCAAACAATTGGTCAAACCTGGAAACATTTCATTCCAATTCATTCCAGATTCCAATTCCATTGACAGATTTCATTCCATCAGAAATCATTCTGCGAACCAAACGCCCCCCAAGAGTCTCATCATTGGAATTGGAAATGACAACTTTCCATCATTTAATAATTTATTTTTAAAATCTATAACTAATTAACTACAAAATAAATAACTAATATATATAATACTATTAATTATATAAAATATAAACGGGCCAGGCGGGCCTGTCCAAATTTATTTTTCCATAGCCCATACCCGCCCGTTAATTTTATAGAAAAAGCCCGGGCTCGTCCATTTTCTCGATAATGGTTGTCGAAGCTCGTATTTCTAACGGATCGGATGGGCCGGGCCTAACAGGTCGTCCCGCCCGTGAACAACTCTAATATATATGTTACTTGTAGAGTTTCTACTTTCTTGTAATGTTCTGCTTCGTCCTACAAAATTTCTGTTTTGATTATTCATTATATATATATATATATATATATATATATATATATATATATATATATATATATAATATAAGTAAGAGTAAACTGCGACGATGGTCCTTGTGATTTGTTGTTTAGTGAAAAACAAAAGAAGAAGACAAAATGACCAATATACCCTCATGTTTTGCACATGAGGGGGTTTAACGGAAGGAAGTCTAACAGAGTTAGTCTGATGGACCAAATCGGAACACTTTTGCATACCACATGAAGTTTCTTGCAATAAAAATTTTGTAAGGACCAAATATGAGAAAAACAACAAACCACAGGGACCAAATTTGCAATTCACTATTTTTTTTTTCTATGTATTTACAAAAAAATATTACCAGATTCTATTAAATTTTAATCTACTTTATATTTTAAAAATAATTTGATTTAGGGCCCATATTTCTTTTTGTATTGATTTTATCCTTAAACATATTGTCACGTGTTTACCTCCTTTCATAACATGTTTGATCTCAAACAACATACCAATAATCATAACCTTGACATTTACTAAACCATCAACCGGTTTAGAATGCTAACTTAAATCAAACAATCCTCCATTGTATATTATGTATGAATATATAAGATAATTGTATATAAATCAAAACATAGATGAACTATAGGGAAATTAATTATACAAAATCCCACTTTGATTAAAGTTATGTAATTGGTATGATTACAACACTTTTAAGTTTGAAATGATATATCATCATATATTTCCTCTTTATATAATCACAATAGATGGGCTTCAACACACAAGATGTTAGAGCCTTAAGGGCATGAAACAGACTAACCAAACTATAGAAGTAAACTTTCCTTAAGTCCAATAAATCTCTATGGGCTTCAAGACACAAAGGATTTTGAGGACATGAGTAACAAAAACCATGGATCAATAGAAGCAACTTTCCTTAAATCCAATCGAACTTTTCATGTCTTTGCTAATACTTTGATAATTCAGTTCAATAATAGTACGAATACTGATTCCTAGGGTGCGTTTGGACACGAGACAGGACAGACTGGACATGATAAGACAGACTGGACATGATAGGACAGTCCTACGTTTTGGTACAACATTAGACTGGAACATGACATGTATCAAAAATCACAAAAATGCATTTTTCTATCCCACCGAGTAGTACCCAAATATGGGTTTTGTATTAAAGTGCACTAGCTTAAACTGAGAAACTTTTAACCACTTTAACAAGCCGAGTTGAACTATGATCAAAAGCCCATATTTCAGCTTTTGCTCTAACACCCAAACGTAAGTATCGAAACACCTTCCCCTCACTGTTCAAGACCTCTTGGCTTCTGCCAAAAAAAGATGTGTAAAGTAAAAAAGACGGAGTAGACAACAACCAAAACAATAAACTTTTAACAAAAAATCGAGGGGCATATGTTTACATGAATAGGTTTTGCAGTTCATCTTAAGGCGCCTCTTAAATGGAAATAAATTATATAAATTGCATATGTTTACACCAGCCATTTTTTTTTCTTTTACTTCCATACATCTTAAAAGTGAAGTGATGCAGGTGGCAAAGAAGTTGACATTATTGAGCATGACTTCCATCCTTCTTGGTTTGGCAAGTCTAAACCATCACCTCTTTCGCCAAGCTTATAAATCTCCTGTACCAAATTAACATGTCTCATTCATGTCCACCAATCACATGAATACACGTCATCGGAGAGAGAATATAAACTTGAATTAAATAAAATCAAAAATATATAAAATCTAATGTCTTAATTTTATTGGTCGGACATGAATGAAACATGGGATTTTGGGACAGGAGATTTTTATTGGAATAAAATACCCCTTCCCTGTTTTGCTAACCCAAGCCAACTTTCATCCCTTAAGGTTGAAGGGCCTAAAAATAAATCTACTCCTTATAATGTGTACCTTCTGTGCAATATTCCCCAAAGTTCTAACTTCTGACTAACTACATCATGGTTTTAGGTTTCAAGTATGGGAGTGAAAGGTCTCTAGCCTCGGCTTAGGGCATTTAAACTTAAATTTAGGATTGCTTATATGCCTCATCATATCAAGTGAGCCACTAAAACCATGGAACACTATAGCAACATGATCTCACAAAACCTAAAAGGGTCGGCTCAACTGGAAAATAAAGGGTAGGCCTTGGGCACATCCCTAGAAGTTGCCAATTCGAGTCTCCTCAGTGTAGTATCCCATAATTTATGTGAAAATTTTATAGAAGTAAATGTTTTCATCCAAATTTGAAAGCCTTACAAAATTAGAGGGGTTAATTTGACAATAAAGAAAACTTGAATGATTTATGGATAACCATTCTTTGTTATCCGTAGGTAGGAGTAGTCCTATCAAATTGGGATTATTTTTAAATTTAATATCTATCATATGTATGTTTTTTTAGGAGTAAATCGTTGGGAAAAAAAATTGAGAGAGAGAGAGAGAATTATTTTGAAAACTTTGGAGTTTCAAGAATCAATATTTGGGGTTTAGGTTGAGTTTGTATTTAAAGTTTTGATCGTGATTTTAAAGAGTTATTGAAGAAATCGAATGGAGTTTATTGGCGATTTTGGATGTTAGCTAAGGTACGGATTCCTTATCTTCTCTCCAATGTGTTTATTTGATCCA
This sequence comes from Arctium lappa, assembly GCA_023525745.1. Classification (NCBI taxonomy): domain Eukaryota; kingdom Viridiplantae; phylum Streptophyta; class Magnoliopsida; order Asterales; family Asteraceae; genus Arctium; species Arctium lappa. Next base: position 131,404,064 of record CM042049.1, read on the forward strand.
TTTTCATGTTCCCCACTTTTGTGTTCATTCGATCCGTTGTCTATATGTTAATTCCGTTTACGTTTATTTGATTCTTTGCATATATGTATGATTTCTTTGCTTTTCGCTTCGACTCTTTTCGTTCGATTTGGTCAATGTGCTATTTTTTCCATCAAGTCGGTTTCTTTTCCGTCCAATTAGTTGATCGTTTAGTTCTCTATTGGTTTTGCATAAGATAAACCGAGGTTTGAATATGTTAAAAACGTCAAACTCAATTTATAAATCTGCTGAATTTCCTTTTTGAAATTTCGTGTTATTTGTAAAAATCATAATAAATCGCTCGGTTATCGGATTAAGGCATACGATATGTTTTTGAAAAGATGGAGATGTCGTCTACGATTTACTGTCACACGAACAAACTGTAATTTTTTATGCTAAGGTGTCTAAAATCTGGGTTTTTCAAAACTGGTCTCGTTTTAGGCCATAACAGCGCGACTGTTTTCAAAAATTCGTGTAAAATCCATTTTAAATCCGATTCAGTCCATTCTTGATTCGTTGGAATCCTAAGACGTTTATTTGAAACTTTTGTTTAGATATTTTTTCTAAAACGTATTGGAGTTAGGATAAAATATCGGATTTGTGAACGTATAAAATTCTGAAAATAGTACGACTTGATTTCGAAAAGTTGTGAGTGTGAAATTCCTAGTCTATGTTCGGATTTGATTTGCCGTACGTTTTGGTTTAAAACTCTTTTGTAAAGGTTTGTACTTGAAGTTGCGTCAACGGTTTACTAAACTCGTCCCATTTAATTTTCTTTCGATTTGTAAGTCTCTTAGTTTTAGAGTGTTCAAAAAAATAAAGGTTTTAAGTGTAGCGGTCAATATTTTTGTGCGTTCAAATACCTTTTTTATTCGTTTTGTAATTCGTATGATTTGATATTCATTTAGTATGATCACATGTGTTGTGACATACTTTTGAAGTTTATACGTTAAGGTGTATCGAGCTACTAACCACCTATGGGGGTACCATAGGCACGCCATTGTGGCACCGATGGCGTGACACCACCCGTGGCGGTGTGATCAGTCCACGGCGTCTCCTTTTGATTTTATGTGCTTTGATGAGAGATGACGTGGTGTGATGGGAGGCGTATGGGTCGACCCTAGTTTGTAGGGTGGATGACGGTGTAGTGCCCAACACCGCATCTCACATTATTTAGTACAGTTGGATGAGAATGTCCAACGTACGTGCCTATGTGGCTTATGTCTGACACTTGTTGTATCTGTTTATGTGTGACATGAAACTCAAGTGTATGCGATTATTTGTTCGAGCTCGTTATGCAATCTTATGATATGATTTTGATTTAAGCTTCTCAGATTCATTTGATTTTAGTTGACAATATTTGTTTGATTTGACAGTCCTGAACTTTGACAAAATTTACTGTCTCGGTATGATGAATTTGGATTTATTGATTTTGTTATGACCTTTGATTAAACAATTAAATTTGAGTCATTTGGTCTAACTTCTTTTGGTTTCGTTTTATCTGTTTTGGGGTATTTCCGTCTGTTGTTGAAGTTAGATGTGAAATGGTTTATACTCGATTTAGCTTTCATGAACACTCAGAAATTTGATTCTCGTGCCCAAAATTCAGATTTTTTTTTGTTATATTCGGTAATGGGTTTAGTTATTCGTTTGTTATCTATTGTATCCGTGCACTGAGCGTTTGGCTCAGCCGTTTTTCTTTCTTCACGGCAGGTATTCAGGGATAAACTAAGGAGTAAGGGGTCCAAGTATCTAAGAGGTTTGTTGATTTGTATTTGTAGGTTTTGTTAACGTTTTGAAGCAATTGTTAGAAGGAAAAAAATGTATCGTTTGAGATGACTGTTATATCCGATGGTGTTTATTTTAATCAAGGTTTAATACGCTTTGTATGCTCTTGTTACCAGTTTGTGTTAGGTTCAGACGTAACCTCCTTTTCCATCTCGGGAAGGGGGTGTTACAAGAATGGTATCAGAGTCGGGTTCTATCTTGTAGAAAACCAAATAGGTTTGACCTGTGAGTATGTGTAGTTTAGAAGAGGATATCCGAATGGTGTAGCGGAAGCGTGGTGGTGAAATTATTTTGTTATCCTAGACAGGCTCCCTAGATGGTATGAGGATTAAGGATTTATGGAATTGGATTCGCTTATTGGTTGAGGAATCTCATGGTCGATATTGTAATAGATGGTGTGTGTATTTTATTGCATTTTGTTGAAGTCTTGTGGGTTAAAAATTGTTGATGTTTCTTTTAATGTTATAGGTAATCTAATTCGGGTTGGTTTGCTAAGCCAATGGTCTTAAGTGATTAGATTTAAGAATCCTTGAATTAATAATATGGTTGTAATTATTGACATCGATTATCCGTAAGGAAAGTTGTGATTTAGTATATTTAGAACGTAGTAATATTGTTGAAATAGTTGTGTTATCTAAGGAATAAGAAAATTAGTTAGAATGTCTTATTTGTTGAAATATTAGATGACATATTATTGACGGCAGTATGTGGTTTTGGGTAAATTGTTATAAGATACTTAACAATTACCGGTATCAATATTTTTTTTTGAACAAGGATGGAACTGTGGGTTGCGTTTTTTTTTAATTATTTAAAGATATTTAGTTGGAGATATTTGAATGCTCAAGTCTAATGCTTCGAGTTAGAATTTGGTTTCTAAGGCGATATTAGATGTACAATTTTGTATCTAGAATCAAGATTTATGGTATTTAGAATTTGGTGTTCTTTGGTGGATATATATATTGTTTTACTTCCGTTTTAGAGTTAGTAGAGGAGTATTCGTGATGTGAGGTTAGTTGCTATATTGAAATATTATTTTTGGTGTTTCATTTGTTATACTATGATTGAATTGTCACTTGTGAGTATTGATAAGTTGAGACTTGGGGTATATAAGTTTGTAGGATCAAATTGTTTTAAGTATACGTGAGTTTTAATAACCAAGGTTATTTATAAAATTTTGAGGACGGAATTTTATTGAAGATTTAGTAGACCGATGTCGTAAAGTGATTTCGTCTCTTATAATAAAATATCATGTGTGTTCCTAACTCAAGAGATGTGGCATAAGAATAGTTTTTGATAGCATTGCTTATTTGAATTTCGAGGACGGAATTTTTTTTTAAGGAGGGTAGATTGTAGTATCCCATAATTTATGTGAAAATTTTATAGAAGTAAATGTTTTCATCCAAATTTGAAAGCCTTACAAAATTAGAGGGGTTAATTTGACAATAAAGAAAACTTGAATGATTTATGGATAACCATTCTTTGTTATCCGTAGGTAGGAGTAGTCCTATCAAATTGGGATTATTTTTAAATTTAATATCTATCATATGTATGTTTTTTTAGGAGTAAATCGTTGGGAAAAAAAATTGAGAGAGAGAGAGAGAGAATTATTTTGAAAACTTTGGAGTTTCAAGAATCAATATTTGGGGTTTAGGTTGAGTTTGTATTTAAAGTTTTGATCGTGATTTTAAAGAGTTATTGAAGAAATCGAATGGAGTTTATTGGCGATTTTGGATGTTAGCTAAGGTACGGATTCCTTATCTTCTCTCCAATGTGTTTATTTGATCCATTTTCATGTTCCCCACTTTTGTGTTCATTCGATCCGTTGTCTATATGTTAATTCCGTTTACGTTTATTTGATTCTTTGCATATATGTATGATTTCTTTGCTTTTCGCTTCGACTCTTTTCGTTCGATTTGGTCAATGTGCTATTTTTTCCATCAAGTCGGTTTCTTTCCCGTCCAATTAGTTGATCGTTTAGTTCTCTATTGGTTTTGCATAAGATAAACCGAGGTTTGAATATGTTAAAAACGTCAAACTCAATTTATAAATCTGCTGAATTTCCTTTTTGAAATTTCGTGTTATTTGTAAAAATCATAATAAATCGCTCGGTTATCGGATTAAGGCATACGATATGTTTTTGAAAAGCTGGAGATGTCGTCTACGATTTACTGTCACACGAACAAACTGTAATTTTTTATGCTAAGGTGTCTAAAATCTGGGTTTTTCAAAATTGGTCTCGTTTTAGGCCATAACAGCGCGACTGTTTTCAAAAATTCGTGTAAAATCCATTTTAAATCCGATTCAGTCCATTCTTGATTCGTTGGAATCCTAAGACGTTTATTTGAAACTTTTGTTTAGATATTTTTTCTAAAACGTATTGGAGTTAGGATAAAATATCGGATTTGTGAACATATAAAATTCTGAAAATAGTACGACTTGATTTCGAAAAGTTGTGAGTGTGAAATTCCTAGTCTATGTTCGGATTTGATTTGCCGTACGTTTTGGTTTAAAACTCTTTTGTAAAGGTTTGTACTTGAAGTTGCGTCAACGGTTTACTAAACTCGTCCCATTTAATTTTCTTTCGATTTGTAAGTCTCTTAGTTTTAGAGTGTTCAAAAAAATAAAGGTTTTAAGTGTAGCGGTCAATATTTTTGTGCGTTCAAATACCTTTTTTATTCGTTTTGTAATTCGTATGATTTGATATTCATTTAGTATGATCACATGTGTTGTGACATACTTTTGAAGTTTATACGTTAAGGTGTATCGAGCTACTAACCACCTATGGGGGTACCATAGGCACGCCATTGTGGCACCGATGGCGTGACACCACCCGTGGCGGTGTGATCAGTCCACGACCTCTCCTTTTGATTTTGTGTGCTCTGATGAGAGCTGACGTGGTGTGATGGGAGGCGTATGGGTCGACCCTAGTTTGTAGGGTGGATGACGGTGTAGTGCCCAACACCGCATCTCACATTATTTAGTACAGTTGGATGAGAATGTCCAACGTACGTGCCTATGTGGCTTATGTCTGACACTTGTTGTATCTGTTTATGTGTGACATGAAACTCAAGTGTATGCGATTATTTGTTCGAGCTCGTTATGCAATCTTATGATATGATTTTGATTTAAGCTTCTCAGATTCATTTGATTTTAGTTGACAATATTTGTTTGATTTGACAGTCCTGAACTTTGACAAAATTTACTGTCTCGGTATGATGAATTTGGATTTATTGATTTTGTTATGACCTTTGATTAAACAATTAAATTTGAGTCATTTGGTCTAACTTCTTTTGGTTTCGTTTTATCTGTTTGGGGGTATTTCCGTCTGTTGTTGATGTTAGATGTGAAATGGTTTATACTCGATTTAGCTTTCATGAACACTCAGAAATTTGATTCTCGTGCCCAAAATTTAGATTTTTTTTTGTTATATTCGGTAATGGGTTCAGTTATTCGTTTGTTATCTATTGTATCCGTGCACTGAGCGTTTGGCTCAGCCGTTTTTCTTTCTTCACGGCAGGTATTCAGGGATAAACTAAGGAGTAAGGGGTCCAAGTATCTAAGAGGTTTGTTGATTTGTATTTGTAGGTTTTGTTAACGTTTTGAAGCAAGTGTTAGAAGGAAAAAAAAATGTATCGTTTGAGATGACTATTATATTCGATGGTGTTTATTTTAATCAAGGTTTAATACGCTATGTATGCTCTTGTTAGCAGTTTGTGTTAGGTTCAGACGTAACCTCCTTTTCCATCTCGGGAAGGGGGTGTTACACTCAGGGCCACAGAGGATTTCCCCATGGAATAAGTCGAGGTGCGCACAAGCTAGCCCGGACACCACGGTTACCCAAAAAAGAAAAAAGATGTGACAATTGTAGCATGCAGGGCCAACTGGTTAAGCATGTTATCTATGTGTCGGGAGTGCTGGTGGTAATAAATTATGATCCTGATGTGTGCGAAACGATGTGGGAGTTCTAAAGATTTCACTGCAAAAGGGCATCCTTTTTTTACCACAAAACAATATGCTAACATGTATTTCCCTCTTCCTGGGGTCACTCTTGTCAACTAGGAACCAAACATCCTGCAAGGGCTCAAGAAACTATGATGATTGCACTGATCATGACTATTTTGTCGATTTTGTTGCCTTAACTTTCACCATTTTGGTCTGAAATGTGTGTGTGTGTGGTGGTGGTGGGGGGGGGGGGGGGGGGGGGGGGGCGGGACTATACATGTTACAAACAAATTCTTTCTCTGATATCATTAGTCTGCTTTTAGTACAATTTTAAGAGTTAACAACTCTAAACAGGCTCCTGTATGTGGGATCTTGATAACTTCTACTCAACCAACATATGCTGTTTCATAAATTCAGGATCATCCTTTTTTACTACGAAACAATATGCTACATGTATTTCCCTCTTCCTCGATCTCACTCCTGTCAACTAGGAACCAACGATCCTGCAAGGGTTCAAGAAACTATGATGATTGCAACTAATCATGACTATTTTGACTATTTTGTTGCCTTAACTTTCACCATTTTGTTCAGAAACGTGGGGGGTAAACTATATACAAGTGACAAACAAATTCTTTCCCTGATATCATTTGTCTGCTTTTAGTATAGGATACAAGTTAACAACTCTAAACAGGCACCTGTGTGTGGGATCTTGATTAGTTCTACTCAACCAATATAGGCTGCTTCATAACTTTAAGATCATCTGGGTGCCAATAGAAGAAGCTCCCATGGGACTCTACTTTGAGATAGGATTTAGATCAACATATTAAGCATTGTGAATATGCAATCGGTAAAAGATTAAAGTAAGCCAACAAACGGTTCTCGTAGAAAGCTATTAGTCCTCACCATACAGGATGCCAAGATGATAGCCATGGCTAAATAAAAATGCATCAGGATTTAACGAATAACGATCATCAATCATCTGGTAGCTGAAGTTCCATAAACAAGTGAACAATACAGATCTGAACAAACTGAGGTAGTTTGTTACAGCCTGGGGCATTGGATTTAGGTTTAGAACTTGAAATTGCCGATCGATCGTCTCAGATTTCATTTCCAAGCCCATGATACTGGAGTTCCCAGGGACTTGTGAACCCTAAATTTCATGTACGCGAACACCACCTCAGAATCCTCACCATTTTCAATAAATGATTTCGTCAACATCTAACATCTTCGGCTAGATCACCTAAAATTAAAATCTCATGAACTTATGATGAAATTGTATTGAAAATTCCAAAGGATCACGTACAGACAAGATTAAATTTCTAAGAAATAAGTTCAATCAAACTTTTAAGAAGAACACTACATCAAACCTCAATGCGTCGAGAACGACAGATCGCCGTCGATTGCTTCTCCTTCTGATACTTTCTTCCCGGGTAAAAGGTGCGATTTAAATTGGGGGATAATGAGATCAGGGAGCGTCGACAGCACGCGATCCTAGGAGCGTGGTATGGTGTTTCTAAATGTAACTTCGCCACCGGCTGTAAACGCTGATTTAGTTGGAAAAAAAAAAGAATAACTCAAATTTCAGAAAAGTCCTTAAACTATGAAGTTTGTTCCATGAAATAAGATGCTGTTATTTTCAATTTCGTCCTTCAAGTTTCCAAACTATTATTGATCACACCTTCTGTAAATTGGACCATAAATTCTTCTATTGTTGTAGGATAAGTGTGTCATCGTCTAAAGGATATGACGATAGAGATAGAGATAAATATATCAGAGTTAGATTGGAACTGAAATATCTCCTAACTATCTACTTGTAACTCCTTCCTATTTAAAGGGCTTATGATTAATGAGAATTATAGACTTCTTCTCTCTGTCTTATTGTTATTCTTTCCATATTGTTGTTCAATTTGTTTTTCCCTTTAACACGTTATCAACACGTACGCTCAGTCAATTCACGAATAGTTCGGCTTCCAATTCGAATACTTCTACAATCCAAGTAAGAATTTTTCGACTTCTAACTCGAATATTGTTAGTATATTTGTCTTTAATTCACATAAATCTTGAAAATTAATACCATAAGAAATAAATATGGTAATTGCTTTCATTAGAATAGTTACGACATAATGCAAAACTCTTATGTTTTGATGATATAATATAAATAATCATGTATCTTGATGATGTTGCGTTGTCAATCTCATGATTCGTAACCGGTGTATTGTTTTTGTATGCTTACGAAACTTGAATATAAATTTATTTGCTTCCATTTAAATTTATGGTTAATATTTGTATGATAACAATAAAATATGGTGATAAATATACATGACTATAAATATATGAAAATATTTTTGTTTTTTTTATTCTTCTGATTGAGCCTTAAATATAAAAAAAAAATGAAAATTTTAAGGGTTTTAAGTGATAATAAGGAACTGTTCTTACTTATGAGGTTAACATTTGTTTTATTATTTTATTTAAATCAACTGTAATACATTTTTTTAATTGATTTTGTTTATCCATCCATTTATTGAATATATAATTGGTATATTAGGTTGTATATTTAATTTAGTTCTAATTTATCGTCCTTTAGTTTCAATCATGATAGCATAATTTTATTGTTTTAAACTTATCATTGTCATTTATTTTGACATGATCACTTAATTTACAATAAGATATGTTTAGTCGGATAAGTTAATTATCTTGATGTTATTTACTTATCTGACAATTAAATTTGATTTATATTTTTAAATTATACTAATTATATTACTGTGAAATATGATAGTTATTTACATGCTAATTAATTTATATGATTGACTTTTATTGTCTTATTAAGTAATATTTATTATTTATCCATATCTTATTTAAATGTTTATCTTAATTATAATTTATAATCTATAATAAACTTTTAGAAGTTACACTTCTAACCCTCATAATTTTTATTATTTTGTCAAAAGGTTCAAAAATAGCATGAAAATGTTAAATTCAAATATTTATCTCGATTATGAGTTCCTACTCATAATTTTAAACTATATAGTTAATTTTTGGAAGTTACACTTTTAACCCCATATATTTTGGTCTTTACCAAAATCTCCAAAAATACTATTAAGGTATTAAAATATTAAAATTGGTTTCATATGTCAAACTCATAGTCATTTTGGCCTCATGCCAAATGCTCTATAATTAATAGTTATATCTAAATGAAATAAATCACAAGATATCGACTGGATTTTGTCAAACGGGTGTAAACAACTCTAAGGTTTCTAGGGACTTAAGAAATCCATGTGATTCTCCTACTACCTGAAAATTCAATAGATTAAGTGATTTCTTTTTCGCAAAAATTGAAATATTGATGAAGTATTATCAATAAAATTAAAGCATACAAAATCCAATATTGTTATGATAATGAAATTTCGTAATCATAATCCATTTTCTTATCAAAAAGAAAATCATATATTATCCTTTATATATGTAAATGGTTGAAACAACTCATCCCAAAATAAACGTTGTAAACTCAAAAGAATCTGAGTATCATAAATGAGTATATAAACTCTTTTTGAAAAGGTACAAGAAAATATCTAAAGTCCAACTCCATATTGACTCTAAAACCAACATCTTGAAAAGGTACAAGCAAATACCTTCATGTTTTGAGACGACACATAAATCTTAAATTTCATAGGAATATCTTTACTAGAAACCCCCAAAGAAATGTGGGATGTCCCGAAAGGGATAATCGGGAGTACTCATGAATATGTACTTCCCGAACTAATCGTACATTGGAATGAAACCCACTTACTCGATTACAAAAAGGTAATTGATGTCAACAAAGAAATATATCCAAAACGCGTCTCAATCTCTGTGGCAAGGAACTCACAGAAGATGACATGATTTTTAACATTATTTCCACCTTTCATATATAAGTAAATATAAATATAAGTTGGAATGCAACCTTTAGACAAACTCATCAACCTAATGCAAGTGGTTGAGAGACATAACAAGGTTCTTTCGAATAACACCACATATGTCGGGATAAAGAAAATTCTCGATATCGATAGTGAAAGTGTTAGAGGTGGAAACAACTCCAAAGGATTGTGAGTTAAAAACAATTTCACACATGTGACATTTCTGCACCATGTGGACGAGACCCTATAAAGGGTCAGGGTATTGGTAAGAGTCAGGAAGAATTTTTCAACACCTGAAGTAGGATACAACTACTACCGAGGTGATAATGGACAATCAAATAAGATATGCACTAAAAAGTGCTTCTATCAAAAAGGGAACACGTTGAAAATGAAATATAACATATTTGTTTTAATATTTAATATTGATTATGCATATGTTTCTTTGAAATTAATTTGAAGTACCAAAGTTAATTTCTTTGCTAAAGTAAAATCGAATATGTAACCATTATAGATGTAAAGAAATACATCAAAACAAATACAAAAAAATTCAATATTCTTCATTCCGTGTAGGAATGTATCGAGGAGAATTGATTTTTTTTACCTATCACACAATCGGAAAAAAAAATAGACTAATACTTGTTTTATAATACATCCAACCAAATTACTTAGACGATGAACTGTCACTCTCTTGTTGGTACAAGATTAATAGGAACCTTGTAAAGATATTCGTATCAAATGGAAATGAAAATGAGCATATATACATAAGTTCTAATGAATATGAAAGTAAACATATATCATGGAAACTAATGTGTCAAACTAGTAGATTATTGGGTCATGGAAGCTCGACAAAGAGGTATGAGTTTCACTCGGGCAAGACTCTGAATCATATTTTGTCACCAATAAAGAACTTTTGGGGGGCAATAACACATATATGTTTCGACATGACCATATGGGACACCGTGGTTATGACATAGTGATCCGTGTATTGCAAAATACACATAGACACATTCTCTTTCGAGTGAAAGGCAAAATAAAGCAAATTGCAACTGTTGACTTTTGAAGCATAAGAAACAACATTGATATCATAATATGCCCTCTCGAATACATAAAACTTTTGTATATACCCTAATCCTTAGCCAATACAGGAATGAGATCGTCCTAAAGCTAAGGACATTATACAAAAATATTCCATTGTTACAACGAATACAATGTGATATTTATGGACATAAAACATCCAGAATGTGGGCCATTAAAGTACTCTATGGTTCTGGTTTCGACACGATGAACGCATGTCGTATTATTGTCCACATGAAATACTGCACTCCTAGCACTAGCTATATGATTAAGGTCTCACCACCCTGATTATTTCATCAAGTCTACATGACTTTGAATGTTGGAGAATTTACATCATAAGGATTTGATGTTAATTGCATACGTATAAGGATAAATGTAGAGTTTCCTATACCCCATGTGTATATATAAAATGGTCTCATAGAAATTGTTATCAAAAGAATATGATGACATCTAGGGTATTAGTAATGCGCACCAATTTACCCACATCTACATGGGATTATGCAATTATTATATGCAGTTTTTTTTTCGTTTTTAGACCCACTGCTTGTTAACCAGACTCATGCGTACCAGTTGGTAACTGGATATAAGCCTGATACTTTACATTTACGCATGTTTGATTATATGTGCCAATTGCGCCCCCACAACGCATCAAAATGGGTCCTTAAAGACGATTTGGTAAATGTTGGATATGAACCCCCAACAATTATCCGCTAATTAGAATATTTGACTAGTGATATCTTTACCGCTAGATTTGCGGGTTGTCACTTTCATGAGACAGTCTTCCCGTCGTTAGGGGGAGATAGGAAAAAGGATTTTCCATGGGAACGACAGGAAGTGTCATTGAATATTCTCACTCTGTCTCATTTTGATCCCCAAAACTTCACAACGTAATGTTGAAATCAAACGAATCAGACTCGATACCTGATACGTTTAATATTCTAAAAGTGACAAGATCACATATACGAGCTGCAAATATACTCGCAAGGTTAAAAAGTCCCCAACAGGGGCACAACGCCACTGGAAAGTGCGTTGCAATCACACATAGTGGAGGTGTGTTTGAGGTCGTAGCTACCAAATGGAAGTGGTGGAAGCTACTTGGTTCGATGGATACTATTCTAAAGGAAGAGAATAGTTAGGCACATCCATTTATCATCAATACACAAAACTCTCATGAGATTGTCTCTAATTATAATTATGTCCATGAATCATCACTGGAGGACGCTCCGAAGTTAATATTGATTCTAGAGATGAATATTAATCTCAAATAAACTATAAGAGTATATATGAGTTGATGGACAGATCATATATAATCATTGATGATTTATTCACATATACGATGGCTCATAAGATGATCGAGCACGACGACATCGAACCAGGCTCAGTTGAATAATATCAACAAAGAGCATATTGGACTAAATGCAAAGAAACAATCCAGAAAGAATTATATTATTTGACAAAGGATCGGGTATTTGGTCAGGTAGTGCTAACCTACCAAGTGTAAAGCCCGTAGGACATAACTGAGTCTTTGTCAGAAAGCGTAACGAGAATAATGAAGTCCTAATATGTAAGGCTCTCCTTTGGCGCAAGGTTTCTCACAACGCCCTGGATTGACGATGAGAAGACTTACTCTCTCGTGATGGATGTTATAACGTTCTGCTAATTAATTAACCTAATAGTTTCCTAAGGACTGGAAATGTAGCTCATGAATGTGGTTACCACATATCTCTACGACGATCTAGATTTAGAGATATATAAAAGTACTTGATGATATTACATTACCAAAATCAAGTAACTCTAAACCACGAAATTTGTTTACAATAAAATTGAAACACCCACTTTATAGATTAAAGCAATCTAAGCGGATGTGGTATACCCGCCTAATGGAATACTTGATTGGGAAAGGATATATAAGAACGATGAACTGTTCTCTTGCGTATTTATTATGGAAAACAAGTTCCATATTTTCAAAGTAGCTCTATATGTCAATGTTATGAACATAATAGGCACTCTTGATGAAATGAGAGGAACCACAAGCTACTTGAAATCTGATTTTGAGAGGAAAGATCTTGGGAAGACTTGGTTTTGTCTAGATATTTGAGCTAGGACACCGAGTTTGTGAAATATTAATTCATCGATCGCATATGTCCAGAAAATAATCAGGCAATTTAATATAAACAAAGCGAATCCGGTTAGCACTCCCATGATCGGTCGAAATGTCGGATATAAGGAAAGATCCATTTCGTCTAAAGGATGATGACGAAAAATGTTGGGAGTTATAATTCCCTATCTAAGTACAATATGCGCATTATCGTACTTAACATAATACACTTGACAATATATTGTATTTCTCAGTGAACTTGTTAGCTAGATTTAGCTCAGCGCCAACGCAAAGTCATTGGAATGATATCAAATTAATCTTTTGGAACCATTGACATGGGTATATACGTTCCCTATAGAAAGAAAAATGGGATTGATAATGGAACTTCAATACCTACTTAGAATGTAAGCAGCAAAAGTACTAGCTCTTATAGAAACACCAAACAATGTATTGGTATGTCTTTGCTGATATTATGTATCTGTCTGACCCATACAAAGGTTGTTCCCAAACTGGATGAAGAACTACCACAAGGAACACGTCGATTGCTTTGAAGTAAACTAAGCAATTGTTTGTAACTACCTCCTTGAACTAATCCAAGAATATTACTCTCCATGAGATAATAAAATAATGTATATGATTAAGGACTATCATTACATATATTAGAGGAGTTAGTAATTTTGGGTTCAACTAGTATGCTACTTGCATATATGGAAATAATGCATCATGTATCGAAGAAATGAACATAAGATACATCAGGGGTAATAACACAAAGCATATTCTGCTTAAGTTTCTATACAATCAGCAATAAAAGACTCTCCTTTAGATTCAAGTGAATCAAGTAAGGTGTCAAAAGAATGTGACATATTTTACCAATTCATTACCTAAAACCATATATTGGAAAACGTGTAGAAAGTAAATGAAAATGTTTTCCAAACTCCCTTGATTAATGCACGAATCAGGGGGAGTAGTAGACAAAAGGGGGAGTCTACTATATATTTGATATTGGTATGTTGTGCTCTTTCCTTCAACCAAGGTTTTATTTTTCCCATTGGGTTTTGTTTCTTGGTGTAAGGTTTTAGTGAGGCAACTGTTTATATACCATCATGTTTTCCTAACTCTCAAGATTAAAGTATGAATCTAAGAGAAAACTAGACTGAAGGATAAGTCTATGTATTGCAAAGAAGCTGGTGCGTTGTACTCTTTCCTTCGTCATATTTTTTTTCCCATTGGGTTTTATTTTGGCGTAAGGTTTTAACGAGGCAACAACTGTGCACCACCACTCCTTTAACTCGGCACAAGGGGGAGTGTTGTAGGATAAGTGTGCCATCGTCTAAAGGATATGACGATAGAGATAGAGATAAATATATCAGAGTTAGATTGGAACTGAAATATCTCCTAACTATCTACTTGTAACTCCTCCCTATTTAAAGGGCTTATGATTAATGAGAATTATAGACTTCTTCTCTCTGTCTTATTGTTATTCTTTCCATATTGTTGTTCAATTTGTTTTTCCCTTTAACATCTATCATATTTTTTGATTCAATATTCATTTTGTTTTGTCCCCGAACAACTTTACTAATATAAGAAAGTACTTTTATCTCGTAGGTTGTTTGGTTGATTTTTCACCAAGTTCTGTATAGATGAAGTTGTCTGTGTAAGGGGGTGTTTGGGATTGTTTAATTGAGGTGTTTTTTTTTAACTTATTGTGATTTGGCATTGGAGATAAACACTTTTGAGTGTTTGAATGAAGAAAAATTAAAATGGCTTATAGCGGTGCCAAACCGCTGAAAAACACTTTTTTGATAAGTCATTTAGTTTTAACTTATCAACTTATTTGAAAAATGTTTATCACTTTTTTGGTTATTTTATATGTATAAGCAATCTCATACGCCTTTAAATAACAACTTATTAGCTTATTACGTTTTGGTACCACAATAAGCTAATCCAAACATTTTTTTTAAAAACTTCGGTTTGACACCACATAAGTTGATAATCACTTTTTAAAATAAGCATAAGTTGTTTTAAATAAGCAATCCCAAACACCCCCTTAATCTATTTGTATATATTCAGAAGATTTTTGTTTGATTGCGTTTTTTTCATAGATGGAAGAAGTGAGTGTTTTAATTGGGAGGGTTAAGTTTTAAAAAAATTTAACTTTCTGCATAAAGCTCCTCCCCTGGAAGCTTATTGAATAAGCTATTTTCTATATACATTACCAAATAGTCATGTATAGATGATCAAATAAGTTACAAATCTTATTAAGTTCATTAAGTTGTTAACAAACAGACCGTTATTCTAATTTATATTATTTTAAGTGTAATATAAAGTGATACGTTGTAACGAACTTTCTCCCTCCATTTCATCGTGTTGCTATGATGGATCATGCAGTTGAACATAGAGATGTATAAAAAAGTCCAAGGCCAAAGTGTATTCCAAGTAAGTCCCGGCTCACGGCCATGCCAAAAAAGCCTAACCATGCCCTTTTTCAAGGCTCAATTAAAAGCCCCGCCATGAACAAGGACAAGGAATATGTGCAAGTTTTAATGGAGGAGATAATGAAAAATCTTACTTTTAAATGTAGCATATAAAGCAAATAAAATAAACGAGATAATCCAAAGTTAGATGAATTATGTATGTATACAATCACTAATTTTTTATATGCACAAGTGAAAATCAATATAGAGAGTTTAATATCCTGTAATGGTTGGGAACAGCAAACGCAATTCCCCATCATGGTCGTCATGGTAAGAGATTCACTAACGATCCAAGCTAGTTTGGTATTTAAAGTTATAATGTTAGTAACCAACTTCAATTAATATAACTGATTTAAAAATAAAAATTGTTAGATTGGTATAGTTAGAAAACAATGTTTTTTTGGCAATGCCCGCTAAAACTCTAAAAATCCTGCTCCGTTTTTTTTTGCTTGCAAAATTAAGTTTTGAAGCCTCGGGTCTAGACCTCGTATGCGGCCCTTTGCATCTCTTTACCATGAAATGAGCTCTAGTAACTTGAATGTCATTTAGTAGTAAATCTATAACAATCATAAAATTTATGACAAACTCTTATAAAGATTCTTAGACACATTATATGAGTTCAAAGGAAAAAATAATGTAATGTTAAACAATGATCCATGCATGTTATGTTTGGAAAAACGAAAAAAATAATTTATAAATTGGAGAGATATAGGAAATATAGTTAATGAGCTTAATCAACTGAGAATTCCATAATTTGTGGGAACCGTGAGAACCTTTACCTCAAGGTATTGTTTCATATGTCCCCCCCCCCTCGCGGGGTCTAAAGCTAACATTTAATGTATTGATGAATATATATTTGTTCCATAGTGTGTTTACTTATGTATTCGGTTCACAATATGAAACAAATATATGTTAATCAATATTATAAATTATAGTCTTTGATGAGAAAAAAAATCATATGATTTTTACTAGTTCTCAATATTATCATAATTTCATGAATTCTCAAAATAAGGTCTTTGCTGGCTAATAGTTAACTAGTTTGCACATTAATGATTGACTCGTCATATAAGTTAAGAAAAGTGGTTGATTAGGTATCAAAAATCCAAAAAAACTATGCATAAAAAATTAAATTAAATAAGTTTGTTAATCCAACTGAATTTTAAAAGACATATGTTTGGTTTTGAGTAATGCGGTCCCAAAATAAATAGAGCCAAGAACTTTTTGTGAAAACAATACAAAGTTAGGACATTTACTAATAAATGGAATATGATATGAGCTAACAATTAACAAATAAACACCTAGTGGTTCCACCTGGTTTACGCACATATAAAAAGGAGAAATATTCACCAAAGAGAAACCGATACATGAATACAAACTGAAATCACAAATTGTGATTCAAACTCTAAAAACTACCAAAGTTCATCCTCACACTTGTTTCTCTTTAATTTTTTATTTTTGTTGTGAACACAATACAAATGCTAAAAACAAAATTTGTTGCACGTATCCCTTGGTAAAGGGGCAAGACGAACTTTGAAAAAAGTTTATGTCAAATCATCGAAATTGAAATAAATGGCAGGACTGAAAATGCCATTGCGAACATCCACAAAAGCATCATTACCTGGCCTCTCCTTGCCTTCAATTTTCACTGTTTCGGTCATTGGTTGTTTCATATCACTTCTTTCAACACAGGGACGGACCCAGAAATTTTTTTATATGGTGACACTATATAATATAGATAAAAAATAATTACAAAAACACGGTTTTTATCAACGTGTTACCGACGTTCAATATCACCCGATTTGTTTTTAGCTTAATTCCACCGTTTCGAGGGATTTTTATAGTTTTTTGTTTCATCTCAAGTGATTTTTACGTTTTTTTTTTCAAATTCGTTGAACTTTTTCGGTTTTTTGGGTTGATTTCAAGAGTTCTTTTTGTTTTTTGGTCGATTACAAGGTACGGTTGCACTTTCTTGAACTTTTGAATATCATACGGTGACACCTTTTAAAACGATACGGTTAAACCTTTCATAAACTCAAAATTTTAAACCTTTCGACGGAGAGATAATACGGTGGCACGTGCCACCGTATGCTCCTCTTCAAAGCCTTCCCTGTTTCAACAATATCTTTATTCAGATATTGTTTTATATCGATTTGTATCAAATAAGTAATAAAGAGCTTCCATGGGGACCTTATTGAAAAATTTAAAACTAAAAGGTACTACATTACAAAACCTCCAATCTTATGGTCTTTTCTGCAATAAAACCCGAAGAAAAATATACCGGTTCCTCCAAATTCCAAAATGCCGATGAACAAACAGCCCGAGGTATCAATTCAACACATACAGAGAACCGCCCCAAACCTTTAGGTTTTCAGGTTCTTTAATTTGTCTTACACTGCTCGAATTTTAAGTATATATGCGAAGTTTGTTGAAAAATTGTTTCAGTATTGAGAAATTTGTTGGTGATATCGTGTTTTTTGTCAACTGGTTTTTGTTTTTGCAGTGAAATCTTAGCATTTCGATGGAGGATTCACAGGATGCTTGCGATCCCGTTGAAAGGGATAATAGTACGTGTTCGACATCTACAAGTTCCGGTTACCGGTTATTTGATCGGCAGACCACAATTCACCAGTTGATGGGCGGCGGAAAGGGTACAATTCGTTTTACTTCAAAACCTATTATTGTAATAAGAAGTAAACCTTCACGCAAAATTGTTAGTAATTTCTAATTCTATATTCGATGAAGTTTTATGAAATTGTTCTCTGAAACATTTACAGGATTCATATCAATTTTAAAGTTAGAAAGTGGAATAGGAAGAATGATTCATTGTCATTGTAATTGTGTCTTGGAAGTTGTATTGGGGGAGTGTATTGTTACGTTATATTTTGTGTGTTCAATTGTGAGTAGATGTAAAAGTCTTTTAGTTTATGCAGACATAGTTAATTTCTATATAGTTGGAGAATGTGGTTGATTTCTTATTGAAACCTTTAGTTTTAGCTCATGTTCATGTATGTAAACAGCTCAAATGTAGAATCTAAAGTAGAGTTATTTGGCAGTGAAGTGGATAATATACTCATCCATGGAGTATCTAATATAGTGTATTAGAATCTGATTTGGGGATTCCTTATCATTGTTTAATTGAATTCTATTGACATTTGGTGATATGTTTCAGTGAAACTATGATTTTGACTTTCATTACCTCAGATGTTGTCCTTATATTTTGTTTTCTTGATTCTCAGCGGCTGATGTTTTGTTATGGAAGAGACAACGTATTTCATGGGGCATCATTATTGTTGCAACTGTTGCGTGGCTAATATTTGAGCGATCAGGATTATCTTTCTTAACAATTTGTTCTGATGTTCTGCTGTTCTTGATTGTACTGCGGTTTTTACATGCCAATTATGCTTCTTTAAGGGATAAGTATGCATGCTTTTACCTTTATAAATTGTAACATTTGAATAATAATCATGGCCTTATTCCTTTATGTCATTCGCTTACTATAGCTGTTTTAAATTGCACAGACAAATTCAGACATTACCTGAACTGGTCTTGTCCGAGGAGATGGTCAATTATGCTGCTGCATCTTTTCGTATCAAAGTAAATTATTTGTTACTTATGGCGCATGATATCACCCTTGGCAAAGACTTCAGGCTCTTTTTCATGGTTTGTGATCACCAACTCCATAAGAGACTTGTTAGGCTTTATCTAATAATTAGTGCACTAACACTTGAGGAAATATTTATTTGTAATGTGTAGCCTTACTTTTTAATATCAGAAACATTAGCAATATTTGATTGTATTACTTCAGAGACCCTTGCTTGCGATTGAGATCTGCTGAATGTTATTGTGATTTGACGTTTTCGTTCATACATGAAAGAGAATATGACCGCTTTCTTTTGATAAAACCTGCAGGTAGTGGGCTTTCTGTGGTTCTTATCTGTCCTTGGGAGTTTAGTCTCTTTCTACACACTTGCTTATATAGGTATGAACATCAGTCTCCATCACGTCAACCTATTCAAGTGGTGATGTTTATTCTATATAAGCTCTTGATGTGTATGTTTTAATTTTTTTTGTTTCTGCTAGCATTAACCTCTTACAGGTGTTGGAACTTAATCAGTACCTGGTATTCTCACTATACATACATCTACTACCTCCCAGACCCTAAGTGTAGTTGGAAATGACACTAATCTTGTTGCATGCTCAATTATTTTTATGTCAAATATTGTGTAATGGAAGGATAAATACAATCTTACTAGTTTGAGAGAAGGGAAGACTAGTAACTTTTAGTATTTAAAGCAAGATTCAAGGGTTTCTATGTAGGATGAATATGTTAAGAAAGTGGAAAGCTACCGAGCATTAGACATGGAGCTATAATAATGCATGAGAAACATGTGACTTTCATGTACATTACCACGTGGTAGATCTATCTTAAGTTTATCCTTTTGTCTCTCCCATGGTGGGCAGACTATACCTGTAGAGGTTAGCATGCCATGTTGGTGGTTAGGCATGTTAGGTAATCTTTTCTTCTCATTGACACCATGGTGGGCCAGAATATTGAGAATATAAGGGGCGTGTGCTAGCATGAGAAGTATCACGGTCAATGAAGAGGTTGGGAAGGCTTGAGCACCTTTAAAGATCTTCTCAAGTATGGTGGTTTAGACTTTAGCAAGAATCCTTGTTTTGAACAAGATTTGTATTGTAGAAGCAGCAAACATGTAGGCTATTCAGGGAGAGATAAGAAGGTAGCTTCTTGATGAAGTCATAAACCCTCTGTCCTAAAACAACACCAAAAAGCTTAAGAATATATATACATATATATATATATATATATATATATATATATATATATATCCAGTTTGCTTCTGGATAACCCTGCTATCTTTTTGTTGTTGTCCAGCTGCTGACGATTGACTTAGAAGAAGGGGACACGGTATCTTAAAATTTAAATATACCTGAAATGATAGGATATCAACCTGCAAGTGGACTATTTTCTTGAACATTAATGCTATATCCTACAAATCCTCCTAACGGACTCTTGGCAAAGATTCCTACATTTGCAAAAGTCAACATCGTTTACTTGTGTTCATTAGGAGGATATAACATTACTCTTTCTTGAAAAGTGAAGGAGTAATATATTTTGTTATGGAGTTGTATATATGCTTTTTTCCAAGTTAATTCTGCTTTCATTAGCAGTAGCATTAAGTTCAGTACTCTTGTCTTGCTGATTGTGGTTATTATTGTTTTATCAAGACCAGTTATCATATGTTTCATTCATGATAGGCTGATGATACCTTTACATTATATCTTAATGCATTCATCAATTATGTCAATACTTTTTTTTACCTCAATCATCTTATGAACTGTTTCTGTTTCACATCTAGTTCGTGTAGAAACACTAGTACTGAAATTTAAGGCGAGTACAGTTGTAAATACTGAATCCTCTTCTTTAGAACCAATATGATTTTGTGGAACTTGTAAATCTTATTTATACTCAACTCAGGCTCTTTGTTTCACTGGGATGCTATTGGTGTTTGACTTTTGGACAACTGATAGGGTAAATTGCATAAAAACGCAATTGTATTTTTGCATGATTTCTATTTGCGAAACATACTTTCAAAACCTTCATTTTTGTATCTTTAATGTGATATCTCAAACATTTAGACTAAAGGTTATTACACAAAATAGGAATCAGACCAAAGTATGTTACATCTTCATGCATTCTGAGATGTAAACTAGGTACTTAAATGTTTGAGATGTCACATAGGTGTACCAAAATGCAGGTTCTGAAAATAAGATAACAAAATAAGAATCGGATCAAAGTAGGTTGCACTTGATTGCGATTTGCCTGAATTTAAATATCATGGAAGCAGTTAATAATGTGCGAGTGTACTCTTCAGCCATCACAGGATGTGGAATATTAGTCTATGCTTATAATTATGCAACTCCTTTTGGTGAATCTCTTTCGGGTTGCACTTCTTTAATGAACCCTAGACAACCTCTTTTGTGCGCCTGGTATGCTGACGGGATGGGACTGGACTGGACTCAAGGACTTAGGCTTGACATGATTGGGCGTGGGAGAGTAAGATTGACATGTGAAAGGATTCTGGAAGGTATTAGGGTTTTAATTTGACATGGGTGGTTTATTAGTATACCAATCTTGTCTCTCCCTGGTTCTTGTTCTACTTATTTTGGTGGGATAGAAAAAATGCATCTTTGTCCCGCTCAGGTCCTGTCTTGTCTCAATCTAATTTCGTGCCAGATGTGGGACAACAAGTTTTTGTCCCATCATGTTCCACATACCATACACACCTTAAGTTACTTGTTTTCCCTCGGCAATGGTGTAATTCCTAACATATTTTGGGTTTCAAATATGATGTCAGGAACGATCCTGTGTGTGACACTACCTGCATTGTACAATAGATACGAAGAGAGAGTTGATGGTTGTGTTGGTACCATCCATCGTAGCTTTTCAAGACATTACAAGATTGTGGATGAGAACGTTATGAGCAGACTCCCGCGGAATTTACCCAAAGACAAAGTGATGTAACCATACTCATACTCCCATCTCAAATACGTTTTGTTGTACATCCGTTCACAGATCCTTGCTTTTTCCTCAAGTCAATTGGTTAAAGCATTGACCTTCATCGTTATTTTATTAAATGAACCTTGTCCTTTGTAGTGCATTTTCTATATTTTTTTGGGTTGAATTTAATTCGTTTGGTCTTTCACAACAAATTCAGAAGATCGAATTATTTGGTAACTCAGCCTTCATTTGAAGCTTAACACGCTGGTTGCTGGCTCATGTGAAACATAAAACAATGAGTTTGAGCTGGGTTTCAAAAAGATTGCGTTTTTTTATCATGGTAGTTTTGAAGTATATATATATTTATATACGGCAAAACTTACACACATTTCTTATCTTTGGTGAGGCTTTGAACCCTTGACTTCCAGAGAGGTCGGGTTTTGTCAGTAACCTGGGTACTGTTGGGCCCTGTCAGATATTGCTGGGTCAATGACCTTTTGGTTTTATCATTGTAGTTTATGATTTGTCTTTTAACTGTGTTGGTCTAGCGTGTAATCTGTTGGCTCTTTTCAATTCATATGTAACTGTATTGTAAATACGAGTTTGAAGTTGAAGCTCGATTTTGTTATCTCAAACAGGTTTGGTCGGTTTTGAGTTGGCTTGTTCTGGGTAGGGGCATACTTAAATCCAAACTGATTATGTATGTGGTGGGGGTGCATAAAGTTACAAACCAAACCTCAACTCAGATTGAGTTGGACTCGAAACCAACTTGGTTTTCTTACAATGATTTAATGATTGTTCGTTGGTCGAGAGAGGTGCATTAGGCTGCCAAGACGACCAACGACTGTATTGAATTCTTCCTACATGTGGGTCGATGACCTAAACTCGTGGATATTAACATCTTTCTTAAATAGACTTTCGTTTGTTTCTCTGTTATAAGAGCCTTTGGTTATGGCATAAACTTTTGTATGTGTATACTTGTTTCTAGTAAGTAATAAACTTGCGATCTTTCCTTGTAGTCATATTTTTTTTTATCATCACATGTATGTATCTACGATTTTTTTGACAAATATATACCGGACTCGTTTGATTTGATTTGGTTTATGATATTTTTTAACAATTTTTCTGTACTTGGCTCGTTTGGTTTGATTTGGTATGTTTCTACGTTCTTTTTATTCTTGTTGACAAGTATATAGGAATATGATTTTTGTAATAGTCCAATACCGGATTATAGACACGGGATCGTGTGAGATTAAAAGTTATAGTGAGAACAAAACCATCTACTTTCAATTACCTTCAACTACCTTCATTGACCTATTTATATCACTATGACTGAAACTTTAACAAATTCATTCATGTAAAAGTGATTAAAGGTACGTAAAAGTTTGTGAACGTGAGTGAAATCAAAAATTAAGGTTGATGAATGTAGTTGAAGCTCCGAGTTTTTTTTATCAACAATCAATTGAAAGTGATTAAAGGTCTGCGGTCTTTTTAGCTGTTAAATCAAGAAAAGAGTTTCAACAGTTTAAAAGTATTCTCACCATACCTCTTATTTGCACAAAAACACAACCCCCGATTTATAATAGCAAAAAGGGAAATAACGTGATATTACCATAGTAACTTGTTTAATTAATTGAAATTAAATACTTCACTATCATGGATAAATAAAAGTGGACAGGGTAACCTTGTGGCTTAGCTCAACCGATAATAAGACTTAGGGGCTGTTTGGTTGGTTTTCCATTAAGTTCTGTATGGATAAAGTTGTCTGTGTGGATTAATCTGTCTGTATATATTTAAAAATATTTTTATTTGAGAGAGTTTTTTCAAAGAGGGAAGAAATGTGTTTTTTAATGGGAGGGACTTGTTTGGAAAAAACTTGGCTTTCTGTATAAAGCTCCCCCTAGAAATCTTACTGAATAAGCCACTTTCTATATCATTAAGTCACTATCAAACAGTCATATATAGCTGACTGAATAAGTTGTGTGTCTCATTAAGCTCATTAAGCTGCTAACAAACAGGCCCTTAGGTCTTTTGAGATCTTCCTCAAAAATCACCGGTTCGAGTGTTACAAGACCACTGGAAATTTTTCTAACTGTTCTTCAGAGCCCTAGAATTAATCGAGACGTGATTAAAAAAAAAGTGGATGGGGTTGTGCATGTAAAGTGAGGTTCAATTATTCAGTAACTTTAGGGTGATATGCAAATTGCCAAGCATGTGAGCACCTCACGTGGTGTTCTTTCTCATATCCCTTTTCAAGACTCCTCATGTGGTGTCGGGTGATGCAAACGTGCACCTACGCATCTTTCTAATCATTTCATTTTTAAAAGGAATCTTTGAAAGCATTTCTTTTAAAAGGGATTTGAAATTATATGGTTAATGTATTTATATAGAAAGAAAGAGAAAAGTTAAATTGAAAACCGATCTTCGGTTGTGAATCGAAGGATAAAGGAGAGCGTAACATGTATCCGTGGGTGTCCACATTTAGTATGAATAACGAAAGTGAACGTTCATACACTATCATGTTGAATAATACACGAATTTATGATCCATGTATTATTCATCATGTATTATTCATCATGAATATTATTCATGATGAATAATACATTAATGACCCATGAAAATGTTGACACATGGCGTGATCTCCTTTGTCTCCCAATTCACATCCGGAAATCGGTTTTCAAATGAACCTGCCTCTGCCCTCCTATATATATTATATTTAAAAATTATGTTCAAGATGTGTAGCACATTTTTTGCATCTTTTTGTTAACTTTTGGATATAAATATGACATAAATATAGATATAGTTTTTTCGAACTGAAATCTGGATTTTTTTTCTTGCCTTTTCTAATAATTCTTAATAGGAGATCGATAAAAATTCATGCTCAATACTCACTTAATAGTGTTTGATGCATGCTCGATAGGCGTAACAACAATCAAATGAACATTATAAGAAAATGATGTCAAATTATGAGGCCACAAGTAGTCAAGATGATCATATTACTGAAAAGACCTCAGGGGGATCATCTTTGTTAACCGGGAGTTGGATGGCAGGGTAAGATAAGAGCATGATGAATCGTTAAGGTGAAAAGAGTTTCTAACTAAGATTAAAAGCTTTTTTTCACCTGAATATCCCTATCACGCTCCTATTTGACTATCGAGTATAACTTGATTCCCACAGGTATCTTCAACAATATCAAACTTCAGTTGAGCTCTTGTTAATATCAAATACATATCCAATAGAACTGAGATATGATGACAGTACAGAGGGGCAAAATATTTTCATTGGTACCATGCCACTTTGCGAGGGGCGGGAGTCCTTAAGGAGCTACGAAGGGCCAAGACCCCTGTGTTTTTTCAAATGTGGAGGGTTGATCAGGAGGTCTAAGGTTTAAAAAAGATTATTTTTTGGGCCCACCACTATCTTATTAGTCCAATAAGGTTATAGGGATGAGTCAAATGAAAGTCCACGGTCCACCAAAGATTTTAGGATGAGTCCAATAAGGTTTTAGAAGATGCAACTGTATTATTTTAAAAGTGCAACCGTACATCATAATCAACCAAAAAACCAAAAAGAACTCTTGAAATCAACAAAAAAAACGAAAAAATCTCTTGAAATCCACAAAAAAATACCGAAAAGGTTTCTCGAAATCGATAAAAAAAACTTAAAAATCCCTCAAAATCCAGCAAAAAATTTAAAAATCCCTTGAAACGGCGGAATTAGGCTGAAAACACATCGGACGATATTGAACGTTGGTAAAAAGATGATGATACGTTAAAAAAACCGTATGAAAAAATATGGTGTCACTTTATGAAAAAGTTCCTGGGTCTGGGTCTGTCCCTGTTGGTAAGGACTAGAAATTATATAATATATTAGGCCCGACCCCTACGGTTGGAAAACTTGTTTTCCACCCCTGCATTTTGCATTGTTATTATCTCTTGTTCCATTGAATATGTACCTGATAAAATGGAGAAAATGAGGATTTTGAGCTAATATTTGCTCCAACAACTTTCCCAAAACTATCCCTAGAATGGAGAAAGTAAAAGATAGAATAGGTTTTCCTCCAAATTTGGAGATCACCCCAAAAATGATTACCAAGTGAGATGACCAATAGGAATCTTTGAAAATAAATATGTAAAGAGAGAAATAATATTTTAATAGATGAATGAAACATTTTAATATTATAATTAATGTTTGATTCTCCAAAATGGGGAATCATATCCATATGGAGATGAACGTAATTTTTTTTAAAGATTTTAACTTTTGGTTCTTAATTTTGGAGAATCTGTTGAGATGCTCTACACATTTGATAGCATTCAATAGAACTTTTTCCAGCATGATCAAAACAAATTATTAAACCAAACAATTCATACATATTAAGGTATAAAATAACTAAACTACCATTCAAACTTAAGGGCCCGATAAGCACCGACTATTAAGAGTCACCACCCTCACTTACCTTAACGGTTAACATTATTGGTCATTATAATCGACTATTGGTAAAGCGTCTTTTACCTGTTAAGAGTCTTCTCCCTCACTTGCCGGGTAAAATTATCGATCATTGCTATGTCTCTTATCGAATAAGATTCTCGGTCCATGACATTCTCATCCAGAAGGTAACTGACACCCGGTAAGCATTTGTTAAACGATCCCTTACTTGATAATAATCCCACAACTAAGGTCCAATAAATTTTTTTAATCGTGGGTGTCCAGGCCAGGTTGCAAACACCTCGACTAATCTCAGGGTCTGAATAACAGCCAGAAAAATCCACGGTGGCCTTGCAAAATTCGAACCAGTGACCTCTAACAAGAATCCCCAAAGACCCAAACTTTATTGTCAATTGAGCTGACCAAGAAAGTAGGTCCAAAAAAGTTATTTTGTCTTCACAATCATTTTCTCTCTATCTAGAAAAATAAAATTGTATTCAATCTCAAATGTGAAAAAACATTTATAATTGTAACCATTCATAAACAACTCTAGAATTTTGAGATTTAGTTTTTCAGTATTAACTTATCGTCAAGTTCATTATTAATTTTCTAAAAATCTAGCAGCAAACTGTAATTGTTCATCACCAACACAAGAAGAAACGAATTATGATTTATGATAGATCTCGATCAAACTTGTTTTGTGGAAAATCTAGCCAAGGTGGAACAATCATGACAGATTAAATCAAATAACACCTAACTATGGGACATTATTAGAATGATTTAAGTAAAGTGTTCCTTGTTACCTTTTTGGGGATTGATAATCTCGAAATTTGTATAGAAGATGTAGAAATGCATCTGGATCCCCATTCGATAATTGATATGTTACATACCTAGATTCTGTTTTCTCGATCGGCTGAGAATCACACAATCAGCGGCATCCTGTTGGCAACGAATAAACGAGAAGCATTGATAGTGTTTGATTCGTTAATCGTGCTTCAAAAGTGCAACTGAATTAACAGGATAGCCATTGCTTTTATATGATCTTAACTGAATCACGACGAAAGTTAGGGCTTAGATCGTCTCCATGATCGATTCCTTTTTTTTTTCCAGGATTTGAATATGTGTGGTAAATCTAACAATATAAGGATGATCATAGCACGATTATAGACCTTAATATAAAGCTTCAACAATTCCTGCTTCATGTTACTGAGCTATGGGCATCAATGATACAGAACTGACACATACAGAATCCAGTTATGAAGCAACACACGGTCACACGCATAGAGATATATACGTAGAAATACACTGGCAGCCATAGATGAACCACCGAGTAATGTCTCCTTTCTGAATCTTCAAAGCACTCATCGAAGACAGACTGTGCATCTAACGATGATTTCTAGGGTTTGATGATCGATTGTAGAGAGAATCGAGAAACCAACAAGCGATTGGAAATTGGAAATTGGGGGTGTTGACTTTGACTAGGTCATACGGTGGGAATTGAAGAAAGTCAAAATCAAGTATGTGTGTGTTTGCCGTTTGCGTAATTCATACGACGACGTTGGATGTATGTGCAATTAGTGATGGCCAAAAATCGGGCCCAGGTCGAGTCGGGCCAAAACGGGCTTCGAGCCCAAATAGTAAACCCAAAAACCGGGCCAATCGGGCTTTAGGCCGGGCCGGGCTTCACCCGAATATGTGTGGCCCGTTTAATGTTGGAAAAAACCGGTTATAGGAAAACCGGGACGGGACGGGTCCAAACCGGGCCGTGATCGGGCCGAGCATTTTCCGTATTTTTTTCAAAAAAATTAATTTCTTTATATAATAATTAATTACTAAGCTTTAAAAAATAAAAATTGGATTGGATCACTAAAATATACTTTAAAAATGCGTTTTATTTATAATAAGTCACTAAAATACACTTTAAAAATACGTTTTATATATAATTTTAAGTTACAAACTTACAATACAAGTATTTATAAGGGTTTGGGGAGGTAAAAAATACAAAAAAGGTCAAAAAACGTATATAAACGGTAACATAACGTTTTTTTTTAAATACGAACCGGGCCGGGCCGTGAACCGGGCCGGGCCGCTAAATCCTCCAAAAACATGAACCGGTTCATGTTTTCGGGCTCCAAACCGGTTTTCCACCGAGCCGGGTTGGGCTTTCAAGCGGGTCGGGCTCGGTTAACCGATCGGACCGGGTCGGACCGAGATGGCCATCACTATGTGCAATATTGCAATTTGTTGGTGTAAAATAACCACATCTTCACAAATTCATCGGTTACAAAATCAGATATATTTTTAAAATTTTGTTGAAAAAAACTAATAAATTACTTTAATCAACCATTTAAGGTTATCACAATATAATTACAGAAACATCAACGTTTTAAAAGTATGCATGTGTCAGGTAGAATGATTTATGACACTCGTCTTTAATCCAACGTTAGTTTCTTTTTCTTATGATCATTAATGACAATGATGCAAGTGCATAACTAAGATGCCATACGATATGTGGATTCAATAAGAGTTATTTACAGTTTGTTAATAACTTAATGAGTTTAATGTTATAGATAGTGACTTAATAGTATGAAAAGTGACTTATTTATTTAGTTTTTAGGAAGGGGGGGGGGGGGGGGGGGGTTATGTAGAAAGTCAAAGTTCTTCCAAACTTGTCTTTCCCACTTGAAAGAACACATTCCTTCCATTTATGAGAAACTCTCGTAAACATAAACTTTTGCAATCTATACAAATAGATTAATATAAGGATTGTTTACTTACAACTTAATAAGGTTAATAATTTGGACGACTTATCTGTTCATCCATACATGAGTGTTTCTTTATGGCTTAATCGTTTAGTCATTAAGCTAAAATGATTATATGGAATACGCCAAGGCCCCTAACTTATCCTTATTTAGCTACCCCAAACAAATTAATACCAGAAATGCCTAGAAATAATTCAAACCTTCTTTCTTTGCCTCCCTCAAACCCGTTGGTCTCCCGTCCATCAAACAGACAACTTAATTCATATAGGATTTAAAACAATAAAAAAACAACTCCTTAATGGAAAACTAAGCAAGCAACCCCTTAGTTAAATGATATTAAATGAATTTTTAGTTAGTGACATAACATTTTGTTGAAAATTAACTCAATAAACTTCAAATGACATACCTTTGGTGTTAAACTCTCTCCATAGTTCAAATCTTTGTGTAAAAGAGTTTGCTCCTAAATAATCTTGGAAATACACTAAAATGTTAATTTGTAAAAGTGACTTTTCAGATAAAGTAATCCTGTTAAATTGTCTGAAAAAACAAAAATTCTTTATAGTTATGAATACCTAACAACAATAAATGTTAAATCTCTATATATATTAAAGCAAAACCATGGATAGATGATGTGGCCTCTTGAGAATTCTTGATTTACTATTATCTTTTTTCTCATGTTTTTGAATTATTTTTTAATAAAAAATGTTAATAAATTAATGAGCAACCTTTCATTTTCTCTTTAATTATTTTAATATATCTTAATATTAAATAATAATACTCTTCTTCATTGAGAAAATATTTTATTTATGTTTTTTGAATGTATTTAAATATTAAATAATAACACTCTTATTTATTAATATAATATTTTATTCATATTGGAAAAAACATATTCATATATATAATTTTAATTTCATTTTAATAAATGTGTGTATATAAAGATAAAAAAATCTATCTATCTATATATATATATAAAAGGAAAACCTACAAATGATGATGTGGCACAATGTTATAGTAGTATTCACCTAAAGGAATTTTCTCATTGTTTTGAATTTTTTTTAAATACCAATAAATTAAATACCTTTCTACCTTTAAATGAAAATTGTGTACTTCATTATAAGAAGAATCATTTGGTAATTTTACTTCCTATTTAATTAACTTTAACCTTCAAACTATCCAATTTCCTATATGCATTCATTTAGGATTATTAGATAGAAATTATGTAGTTTTTTTGAATTTTTAAAATATTAAATACATTAAAGACTTCAATACCCCTCTATGAAAAATGCATTTTATATTTCAAGGAGGCTACTTTAGTAATTTTGGTACCACTTTGATTAGCTTTTAGTATCAAGCCATCCATCTTCTTATATTAATCAAATTTTTATTGCAATTTATGTTAATTAATAATTTATTTTCACTTTTTTATGTTATTAACCATTCATTTTCCTACATTTATTTTAATTAACCATCCATTTCCTCTTATTTAAACACACATGTTTTTTTTCACTTCTTTGTCATACAACAACCTACCTCCCATTATTTCTTTCTAACACATTTTCTCTTACTAAAAGATCGATCTAGCCTGTGGACTTTTGTTTGCCATTGTGTTGATTTCATATGATGTTTATGTTGTGTTTTTTTTGTAGTAAGTGACACAAGTAGAAACAAGTTCTAAAGATCGCCAAATATCCGAAAGAGCATCAAAGTCTCATCACCATGTTACACATATACGTTACTAAATGTAAGGGGGCGTTTGGTTCGCATAATGTTTTTGGATGGAATGGAATCTGTCAAAAGAATTTGACTTTGATGGAATTGGAATGGAATGTTGTCAGGTTTGACCACCTGTTTGGTTGACAGAATTGGAATGGAATCTATTAAATGAATTGGAATTTTTCTGTTTGGTTCACAGATTGTAGCTTCGGAATTGGAATGGAATTTTGGTAAATTACCAAAATACCCTTTTTGATTATTTTAATTTTTTAAACAAAAATTACTTTAATAAATAGTCATTAAATAGTTTAATTTTTAACAAAAAATGTTTTATTATTTTAGCACATGAATGATGCCGAGAGAGTGAGGAGAGAGAGAGAGGAGAGAGGGAGAGAGAGAGGAGAGAGTGGATAGAGGGAGAGAGAGAGGAGAGAGGGAGAGAGAGAGAGATGAGGTGAGAGAGAGGAGAGAGAGAGGAGGAGGAGAGAGGGAGAGAGAGGAGAGAGAGAGGAGAGAGTGGAGGAGAGAGAGAGGAGAGATAAAGAGAGAGGGAAGAGAAAGAGAGAGGAGGTGAGAGAGAGGAGAGAGTGGATAGATAAAGGATAGAGGGAGAGAGAGGAGAGAGAGATAGAGAGAGGAGAGAGAGGGAAGAGAGAGAGGAGAGATATAGGATAGAGGGAGAGAGAGGAGAGAGAGGGAAGAGAGAGAGAGGAGAGAGTGGAGGTGAGAGAGAGGAGAGATAAAGAGAGGAGAGAGATATAGAGGAGAGAGAGGAGAGAGGAGAGAGAGATAGCAAGAGTATAGAGAGGAGAGAGAGGGAGATAGAGATGAGAGAGATAGTTGGTGTTTGGTGATAATCAATATTAGTAGAGTTTAGTTTGGAGTAAAGGGTAAATTTGGAATTATGAAAATATAAGATTCCATTCCATTGAAATCCTTGGGTTTTAGGATGAAATGTTCAAATTCTTCATTTGTGGAATTTGGTGGAATTCACACATTCATTCAATAGAAAAGAATGAACCAAACAAAAGAATTGAATTTGGTCAAAGGAATTGGACATTCCAATTCCATCTGATTCCATCAGAATCTATGAACCAAACGCCCCCTAAGTCTTTCATTCAACTACTTCTTCAATTTCAATCTATTCTTACTTTTGTCTATTTTAGAATTTCATGAGGTATTATTATCTTTATTCTTATTTCTATATTTTTTTCTTTCGAACATAACATGCAATACTAAAATTGTATATTGTTTATTCAAATATAACATTGTTACTCGCAAACGGGTTGCAAATCTATAATTTTATATTCACTTATTGTTTGATGTATATACTAATAGATTTTTGGTGTTACATTTGAGAAATTAAAGTTTTATGTGAATGTAAATCTACTAATACTATCCAAAGTTTATTTTCTTGACCTTCAATGATTGAATCATATTTAAAACTAGACCAATTTTCATTTACGAATTTACTTTTTTGCTTGATACAATTTAAGAGTTCCAACAATGATACTTTGCTACAATTTAATGAGATTTATACCATTGTCAACAATGTTATCGAAGATTATCAATTTAGAAAATGAAACTGGTACATCTCCTCCACACAAGAAAAGTAAAAAACTGAAGGTGTTTGACAATGCTATGTAATCGTGTTAAGTGACATTTGCCTCAATCCAAATTTTGACCTAGATTGCAAAAAATAAAAATAAAAAAAATACTATTTAAAAAGAAAAAATATTCGAAGAAAATAACTCTACGACTAAATGAAAAAGGGGTTGGACCATTGATATTTTTTTTTGAATTAGATTTTAAATACTTCTATATCTTTTTTATATAAGAAGATAATATTTATGATAAATATAAACACTTTTTATATTACATTTAATTATGTATTATTGTATTTTTTTTAAAGACGCTTATAATTTTTAAAAATATTATAATAGTTGGTTTTTAAATATGAAGGTTATTTAAACTACATATTTGAATAATAATAATAATAATAACATAAATATTTGATAATATAGTTTTATTAAGTAATAACGGATATATTTTGTTTATTTATTGTTTCTATTTATTATAAGTTTATATATTTATAATTTTATTTTTAGTTATTGTGGTGTTAGAGTTTTGTTTATTCTAAATCTTTCACCATGTTGGAGCATTTTGACTTATTTTTTATTTTTATGTTATTTTTTGTATCAATTTATTTTAAACGACATCAATAAATGTTATATAAAAATATTTAAACTATATTTGTTATTAATAATTTTCATCACACATCCAACATATTTCATAACTCTATTAATTGAATAGGCTCAAAACCAATATTTATTTAAAATAAAGTATTGTACATGGACTTGCACCTATTATGTATTTAGAAATGGTTAATAACATAAATTGAAATAGATATGTCAAATTACTAAAAAGTCCCTCAATTTTACTGAAAATTTAAGTTACATATGAACATAGAGAAGTCTTTTAACATATTCAACATTTTAAAAAGTCAAAAATTTCAGAAAAATGATAAGAGATTATACGTATTAAAATATGCTACATTATCTCTTCAAGACCTCTCCTATGTACAAAATTATATAGACTTGGGATAATGGGAGATCATGATGTTTTCGTGAGACCGTTAAAACAACAAAATAACACTAAAACTTCATAGCAAAACATTGAGAAGTTAGAAAAAAACTTCCAACCTTCATAGGAAAAACATGTGAAGTTTTACCTTCATAGAGTACCAAACACTATATATATAGTCAATGAAAATGATTTTTACATTTTTGTTAACATTTATTTTGATCATCGTGCAACGCGCGATATCAAACACTAGTATATATATTAAAGCAAAACCATGGATAGACGATGTGGCCTCTTGAGAATGCTTGATTTACTATTATCTTTTTTCTCATGTTTTTGAATTATTTTTTAATAAAAAATGTTAATAAATTAATGAACAACCTTTCATTTTCTCTTTAATTATTTTAATATATCTTAATATTAAATAATAATACTCTTTTTCATTGAGAAAATATTTTATTTATGTTTTTTGAATGTATTTAAACATTAAATAATAACACTCTTATTTATTAATATAATATTTTATTCATATTGGAAAAAACATATTCATATATATAATTTTAATTTCATTTTAATAAATGTGTGTATATAAAGATAAAAAAAATAATTAAATTTAGAAATTTTAAACACTTAAAAAACATATTAAAATATATATGGATCCATCTATATATCTATTAAAGCAAAACCATTTATCTATCTATCTATCTATATATATATATTAAAGAAAAACCAAGAGTAGTGAGGTGACACTCTCTTAGAGTAGGATTGTTAGCTAGAAATTTTGTGTTTTTTTTTATTTTTTTTAAATGTTAAATATATTAAAGACTTTAATACCCTCTATGAAAATATATTTTTTATTGCAAGGAGGCTACTTTGGTCATTTTGGTACATCTTTAATTAACTTTCAATACCTAATTAAACTATCCAACTTCCTATAACTTAAACCATTTTACTTTAAGTATATGTATTTATATATAAAAGATATATATATATATATATATATATATATATATATATATATATATATATATTAAAGAAAAACCAAGAGTAGTGAGGTGACACTCTCTTAGAGTATGATTGTTAGCTAGAAATTTTGTGGGTTTTTTTTTTTTTTAAATGTTAAATATATTAAAGACTTTAATACCCTCTATGAAAATATATTTTTTATTGCAAGAAGACTACTTTGGTCATTTTGGTACACCTTTAATTAACTTTCAATACCTAATTAAACCATCCAACTTCCTATAACTTAAACCATTTTACTTTAAGTATATCTATTTATATATAAAAGAATATGAAAATATATTTTTTATTGCAAGGAGACTACTTTGGTCATTTTGGCACACCTTTAATTAACTTTCAATACCTAATTAAACCATCCAACTTCCTATAACTTAAACCATTTTACTTTAAATATATGTATTTATATATAAAAGAATAAACCACATAAAGAATTAACTATTTTTTTTATTACAATTTATGTTAATTAATCATTTATTTCCATTGTTTATGTTATTAACCATTCATTTTTCTTCATTTATTTTAATTAATCATCATTTTCCCTTATTTAAGCACAAGTGTTTTTTTTTCTTTGTTGGATATGTTATTGAGTTTTTTCACTTCTTTGTCATACAACGATCTACCTCTCATTCTTTCCTTCTAACATATTTTTTCTCACTAAAAGATTGATTTAGGGTATGAATTTTTGTTTATAGTCAAAAAAATTTTTTGTCATTGTATTGACTTCATACGATCTTTATGTTGTGTTTTTTTTGTAGTAAATGACACAAACATAATCAAGATCTAAAGATCACCAAATATGCAAAAGAACATCAAAGCTTTATAACCACGTTACACATATATATTACTACATGTAAGTCTATTACTCAACTATTCATTCAGTTTAAATATATTCTTTAATTGTCCATTTTATAATTGCATGATGTATTATTAGCTTAACTTTTATTTCTATATATTTTCTTCTCGGGAGCATAACCCCCTAACGCTAAAAGAATATTTGTGTATTATTTATTCAAGTATTACATTGTTACTCTCAAGGGTCGTAAATCTACATTTTTATATTCTCTTATTGTTTGATATATATATATATATATATATATATATATATATATATATATATATATACTTATATATATTTTTAGTGTCACATTTGAGAAATTGAAGTTTTATGAGAATGTAAATCCACCAATATTATCCAAAGCTTGTTTTCTTGACCTTCAATGATTGATCATGTTTAAAATAGACTAATTATCATATATGAATTTGCATTTTGCTTCATACAACTTAGGAGTTCCAACTATGAAACCACGGTTGAAATTAATCAAAGTCAACCAAATGGTAAAATTTATACATGCAATATCTATTTTGTATATTATAGTAAAAGCTAGCCAATGGTTCAATGAGAAGTTTTCAAAAACATTTATCTTTTTTTTTCTTCTTATTTTGATTTATTTTTAAAATCAACACAATAATTACTAAACCATTTATTTTCTTGCATTTTCAATTTCATTTTAGTTTTCTTATAAATGGTTCAACGAGAAGTTTTCAGGCACATTTATCTTTTATCTTTTTATTTTTTTATTTGTTTTTTAAATCAACACAGTAATTACTAAACCTTTTATTTTCTCATATTTTTAATTTCATTTTAGTTTTCTTTTAAATGAAATTAGAATCCACAAATACATAAAACTATATTTATTTATTTATATGATAAAACACATTCTAAATAATTTCTGTCATTAATTGAAAACTTATCGTTTAATCTATAAAATATAAAAAAAAATTATAAATACTTTAATTATTTGTGATGTTATAATAAATATAATTAAATTGGCAGATGTACCTTCATCTTTTAATTTCGAAAAGAAAAAAAACTTCATATAATGTCATCAATTATATAAACAATTCATAAATTAGACAAACCGTTTAGTTTAGATCATTTCTAACATAAATTGAGAAAAACTATCATGTATATATATATATATATATATATATATATATATTAAAATTCCACTAATAAAATTTAATGATTTCTACAAATAATTTGTATACAGTTTGTTGATTATCATATTTAACAATTAACATGTATCATATAGACAACCTACATATTACTATCAGAGTTACTCACGCTACCGCGCAACGCGCGGTTCCGACACTAGTAAGAAATTATAAGGAATCAAAGTCTCGCATTTGCTCTCATATCTTCTCTACAAATTGAAGAACCAAAAAGAGGGGGGGAAATTGCATTTGCGTAGCATTTTCTAATTTGATGAGACATTAATAAAACTCGTCTACCTCTAACACGTAGATCAATTAGGCTATGTTTGACAAAAAAAAACTAGCTTATCAGCTAGTGTACATATTTGGATGCTCATAAGCTAGCTTATTGAAACGCTACTCAAAGTA
The DNA here is from genome assembly GCA_023525745.1 of Arctium lappa. Classification (NCBI taxonomy): domain Eukaryota; kingdom Viridiplantae; phylum Streptophyta; class Magnoliopsida; order Asterales; family Asteraceae; genus Arctium; species Arctium lappa. The sequence goes on from CM042049.1 coordinate 131,440,780, forward strand.
GCGTTTTGAAAAGCTAGCTTATCAGCTACAAGCTAGCTTATAAGCTAGTTTGTCAAACAAAACCTTAGTAAAGGGACGAGACAACTTTTTTCAAATAAAACCTGTGATAACACAAAAAAAAAATCAATCAAACTACTTTATATATATATATTTTTAGTAGCATGTAAATTAACTTCAAAAGGCAAAATAAATGAATAAATAGACATTTATAACCATATTTGTTATTTACGACGTCATATCAAAAAAAATAAATAAACTAATAATAAAATTAATATCGGAAATGATTGATTTTTAGGTATAACCACCACCCTATACACACCAATGCCCACATGGCTTGTTACATTCCATTAATTAGAGGGTTTATCTATCCACATCATCTTCATGCATCAAATAAGTAATAAGTAACAATGTGATTGAAATTTTGAGAGCTAATCTTTTTTTTTTTTTTTGGTAACCGTGGGTTTCCGGGCCAGTTTACGTGCACTGACTAATCCCCGGACGACCACGAATGGCCTAAAGTCATCGCAGGTGAACCTCCATGGCCACAAGGGCTTTGGCAGCACCTGGATTTGAACCCTGGATAGATGAGATTTTTCACTACATCCCCCAAAAGCTTAACAGTGCACCACAACCCAAGTGGTTGAGCTAATCTAATTGATAATAAGGTCATGGATTATTTAAGGTGTTTTTATGATTTTTCAAAAAACAAAGAGATCTGTATTTATTGAAATAATATAAAGTTGATGAAGAGAAACCGTATTTTCATTCAATTTATATTTCATAGAACATACTTTTAAAAACATACTAAAATGGTTTTTAGTTTAAAATTTGTCAATTTTAACACCTAAGGCTAATGTGATATAGGATAAACTTGACGTATTTTTTAAAGTATGTTCTCAAAAATAAATATTTTTTAAATTCCTTAAATATACTTTTAAACTATAGGGTTGAGTTTTGGTGAGAAGTTGAGTTAACTGTGAGAAACGCGAGAAATGATTATCAACCGTTGGATGAGAAATGAATGCACATTAAGATGAGATGCATCAAGATAAGATACACTGAGATGCACCTGATCAATTCTCTTTTAAACTGCAATTCATGAGATCAACAGTTCAGATTCACTTATCACACTTCTCACCGTTAACTCAATTTCTCACACGATCCTTCGCCTTAAACTATAACCCTTATATATATAACTATAAAACCTTATTGTTGTGTTATTGAACTTGAGAAGAGCAGGAAAGGATGGAAAAGAAAAAGAAAAAAAAATTCTTTATTTGTGTTCTTGAGAAAAAATGGAAAAGAAGAAAAAAAAAAGGAAAAAAAATAATTTTTCCAACGTGTTATGATTGATGAGTCAATATTTAATTTTATAAATATTTATAATTATTGTTATTTATTTACTTTTACTTTCCTTTCTTTTCCTTTCATATTTAGGAGGAAAGTTTTTAAAGAAAAATCAATATTGTTTTTTTTTCTTCTTAAAAAAACTTAAAGAACACGACAATTTTTCCTCGGGAGAGGCTAATGACACCATATTCTTTACTAATGACACCTTTATAAATGATTTTCTCCTCACATACATCAACATCAAAACCTGTTTTTTACATTACTAATGCACGAATTAACCTGATTTTGACATTAATAAAGGTGTCATTAGCATTGCCCTTTTTCCCCACTTTCTTTCGAAATAAAATAAAAACCTCAAAAACATAACATAAATATGGAATTAAATAAAAATAGGTTATTGTTTAATACAATTTCTTTTACTTACCAGCCATGCTACCACCACCAACTAACCTATTAACTACATACCTAGTTGTAATAAGTTCTTCATTAAACTCGCCACCTTTTACAACTCTATGTATGGAAGGCCAAAAGATTCAATCTCTTCGATCAACTCCACTTTTTAGTCATTTTTGAAAAAAAATGTCTTAGACCATCTCCAACAGTTTCTCCAAAATGGAGAAAATGGAGATTTTAGACATTTTTTTGCTTCAACAGATTCTCCAAATCTTTCTTCAAAATAGAGAAAGTAGGAAAGAAAGTGTAATTTTCTCCAAATATGGAGAACTCTCCAAAATCTCCAAAAGTGATTACTATGAGAGAGAAATTATATTTTTTTATTATATTCTACCAATAAGATTTCTTCAAATGAGATGGGTATGAGAGATAAATAATATTTTATTAGATTTATATAATATTTTAATATTATAAGTAATGATTTCATCTCCAAAATGAAGAATCTGTTGGAGATGAATGTAAATTTTTATGTAGATTTTGACTTTTAATTCTCCATTTTGAAGAAATTTTGAAGATGTTGTTGGAGATGCTCTTACTTATTTTTATAAAACCTACTTTCAGATTAAAAAAACAATTATTTACGTAAATCGAGATCTTTACGCAAATGTAAATTCTTACGCAAATTAGCATAAAGTTTTTTTTTTCCTTTTCATTTAAAATCTAAAAATCAAGTTTACCAAATACGTAAGACATTAACTTAAGCTCTAGTTAAAACGAGGATTCAATTAAAACAGTGACCGAAAAGTGATTTTGTTTGGAAAATCGGCTATTTTAGTCAATTTCCACTCGATGTATCACATAATTTCTTTTCATTCTATGAAAAAAAAAACTGAAAATTATAAGATATATACCATATGAAAAATAGTGTTGTAGTTACGTTGTCATTATTGGCACTCAGTGTGAGATGAGATTGTTAATGAAATCAGAACCATAAAAGATTAAGAACCGTGAAAAACACTGATCATATGTTGTTTCACAATGTGAAACAATGAATGCGATTATACAGTTTTGTTTCACATTGTGAAACAAAAAATTTAGAAAACAGTGAATCCTCCTGTTAAGTTGTCATGCATTACGATAGAAACTCTCAATTCTCTGGCAATTATAGCCCTTTTCATCATTCTTCGCATGTGCGTAGACATTTAAAATAGTCACATTGTGAAACAACATTGTATTTTCACATGCATTGTTTTCATAATGTAAAATAACACATAAAAACTGGTTTTCCTATTCTCAATTTTTTTGTGGTTCTCATTTGATTAGTCTTAAATGTGTGTGTATAATATATATATATATATATATATGTGTGTGTTTATGTGTATAATTTAGTGCTATACTTGATAGCAATAGAAGAGAAGAAAGAGCAAGTAGCAGAGGAATTTCCAGTTTTACACTTCAATAACTTTAAGATGAAATTACAAACTTTATGACAAGTACATATGATGCCTTTGAATCCAAATAAAGGCATTTTTCCTTTTCACAAGGACAAAACGGTAATAACACTATTTTCAGATACAGTTCTAAGCGGGTGCTAACTAGCCACCTCAGCAATAGAGCCACAGTGCTCTCACCCCCACCCCAAACCTCACCCAATAAAAAACATATACAAATTTCTTTAGATTTTAATCGTAACTCTTAATTTTTAAATTCCAATTCTAACTTTTTCCTTTAAAAAAGTAAAATTAAAATTGACTCCCTTGAAAAGTTTGACCAAACTGCCAATTAGATGGCGCCACGTTGAAGCTTGTGATGGTTCTTCCGTCACTGGTTGTAACTTGAAAAGAGAGGGATTGACCGTTGAGATAAGAGTTGCTTTGCCAGTTTTGTCCCCAGTTCCTTGACATCGCTTGCCATCCAGTTTTTGACCCTTTGATTGAAACCGAATGGACATCCCCTGCACCTCCAACGTTGGTGATCAAAACCAAATTGAAGTACGAGTGACCATTTATTGTAAACCTCACTCCTCCTTTCTTCACACAAGGCACCCTATAATCACAAAAACCAAAACATCGGAATATTTCAATCGGAAATACGGTCTAGAATCAAGTAGCAGAGCAGTTGTTTTCATAAAATTAAATAATTAGATCAAAACTAGGCATTATAATGTATTGGTACCTTTGGAAGGAGACAGGTACGATACCAGCTCGATATTGTGCAATTTGCAAGAAAGCAGGCTCAGCCAGATCAAAGTGTTGGAGGGGAGGGTTGCACCACCCACCATTGTCGTTAGACAAGCTAGGGTTAGGTGGACAAAAATTGGTCGCTGTCACAATTATGGAACCAGGGAGGCACCATCGAGGGTCGTCATTGCATCTCATTTCGTAACACGACCCGCAACTCAAGCCATTGTTAAAAAGAGCGGTACTCAATGCCGCAGTGTTGGTACCGTATCCCTGGCTATACAAATTCCCATACCCACAAGCACCACCTGCAAGAAAACAAACGACATACATAAACTACCAGCTAAACATATGTAACTTTCAAAAGACCAATCATATGTTAACGAACTAAAACGAATGTTTTGAACGTACCCATTGTTCCAGAGGCATCTCCGCCGCCATAAAAAGTGGCATGTGCATTCTCCCAACCTCCATAGACAAGATTGAATGAGGAAAGGAGCAGAGAAAGAATGGTGAAAGTTGAAAAGGCCATTTGAAAGATAAGGAAAGAGGTTGGTATAATATGGAGGGAATGGGGATAACTAACTTATATAGGGGAAGTTAGAAGGAGGCAAAGGCTTAGGACCAGAAAGTGACAATTTTAGCATATGGTGAACCATATCTATAATAATATATCAGTTGTATTGTATTGTATACAATAAATCAATTAAATTTGTTATAAATAAGTTGTGTAGTATAAAATATGTTGATTTTGATTGGTATGTATTTAATATTTTATGACTTTGTAATCCAAGTTGAAGTTGAACTACCAAATTGATGGTCCCACTTGCACATGCATTTCCTTAACTGTTTCTTTCATTTTCAATTTTGTTTTATTTTATTTTTTTCTCATTAATTTGTTTATTAATACAATTCAATGCTGAGTTCGAATATTAATTAGAAAATTTTAATTTAAAAATTATTAGTAAGTATAATGTCAATTTAAATAATTTGTGCTTAAATCGCGCCGTGAGAAAAACGTGGAAACTTGTCCACCTTGACTTGGGACGGCAGGGACTTGAACGTTGGCTGCTAAACATAGAGATACAACAAGAGGACCATTTAACCATTTTAATACGAAATACAAGAGATCTTACATAAATAATTACGAGGAAGGTTTAGGGAAAACCTTAAAAAATTGAAAAACTCAAGAACATTTTGGTAGACTTTCATTTAGACAGTATGTAATTGTGCATATAAGTAAATTAAGTTGTTTTTTTATTTTTTATTTACACGTGCATTATGCATTTGTGCATATGCACGTGTACATGTTACAAATTACTTGTATGCACAAGTGCATATCGTTCACATGAAGGACTACCAGAATGTTTTTCAGTTTTCCGTTTTTTAAAATTTTTCTCTTGAACCTGACCCATATATATATATATATATACACACACACACACACGAAAGATCGTGTGAGAATAAGAGTTAAGATAAGAAGTGTAAAAGGGGATTTAGACCCTTGATCATTTTTAATCTCAAAACAACACATGAATTGCGGTTTACAAGGGAATTGAATCAGTGCATCTCATTAATGTTGATCTTCAATTAAGATCGATACAATGGTGGAGATCTCATTCTTATCCTTCTCAACGTAACTTTTATTTTCAACGGAACTCAACCCTATGTGTGTATATATATATATAAAGAGAGATAGAGAGAGAGGTGTATGGTTTATTATACAACCCAACATATTGTTATAAACAATAGAACCGATTTCGGCTGTCTATCTAGTGTAATGGGTATGTGTTTTATAAATATATTAATTGTTTCTTAATATAAATCGTTGAAAATAATTAATAAATTCTAATTAAATTCTAAAATTTTCTAAATCATAATAAATGAACCCAGATCATTTTCATAAATATATCAATTGAATAGTCTGTATAATTTGTAACATGACATGGTTTGTATTTACAAACCCGCTTTCATGTAAGCTTTCATATATTAAACATGTTTGAAAATGTTGTGACTTTGATTCTTTATATGATTAGATCTTATGTCAACAAAGAAAACCCCATTCGTTTAATTTTGATTTGGATTCTGATAAATTAATTACTTGTTTGCTCAAAATAATTGAACTTAATATTCTAATTTTGATTCAAATGAGCGGTGTTAAACTTTTAGAACTGTTTTTTTTCCCACACAAAACAATCATGAGTATTTAACATATGAAACAACACCATATAAAAACTGCATTTTCAAACATGTTGTTTCATATGTGAAACAATACATGAAAAATGGTTTGTAAATTTGTACAATCTATTGAATTTGTAAATAATTATGCGTCTATACACACATACAAAGGAGTGTTCAAACAAGAACACTGTCTTTCTATAAAAACGTAACAACACCCATATCGCATGAATACTACATTAAAAGGCATACAACTTTGGCCGAGTACACCTATATATAAATAGAGGGAGGTTCAAAAGAAAACCATAAAAAAATGAAAAATTAAAGAACACTCTGATAACCGTTTATCTGGACGATATACATCTGTGCATACACGTAATTGAAGTTGTTTTTTTATGCACGTGTGCATGTTACAAATTACTTGTATTCATATATTCATACCGTCAAATGAATGTCTACCACAATGTTTTTCAGTTCTTCAATTTTCTCCTAAACCTGACCCTATATAAATAATATATGTAAAATATATAACATTAACAAACCTCTTTTTTAAGTTTTATATGGATGAATTGGTTAGCGGTTCTAATCTGGATCCGTTTTTTTATCGGGTTAACAAACCTTCCGGAGATTTTAGGTTCGGAAAAGTCAAGGAAAATCTAGGGGCTGGGCTTTTGGTTGAAGAGGTGAGCCATTTGGATTTTGGACCCCCACATATTATTTTAATTATTAATAAATATTTGTATTAAAATAAATTTTATTTTATTCTATCGTTTTTTTTGTTGGCATGTTTAAAACAAAATTGATAAATACATCACATATGAAGGTAAAATAAATGTTATTAGAGTATATCTCTCTATCTTAAAATGAATGTGTACATCATTATTTTAGTTTGTTTCAAAATAAGTATTCACTTTAGATGTTTAGTTTTCATGCTATCCTTAATTATGAGATAGAGAAAAAAATCTCTATGTAATTAAGGATGAAAATATTTTTTTGGTAATTAAAAATTGTAATAGTTACATAGGTTTTTTTTTTAAACCTCTTAATGACTCTTAAGTCTGAATCATTCAGACCTTTTTACACACCACCTCTTATTAATCATAACTAAAATAAGATTTCAAACTTTAGACCTCTTAAAAAACAAACGACACCATAATCTAAAAATTGTGTCTTTTTCATTATGGGTTTTTATTAAATTTTATCAATAAGAAACCTTAATATGAGATGTTTAAAAGAGAGAAATAATACTTTATTAAATATACAAAATATTTTTTTTGAAGGGTGTCATAAACTATGCCTAGACTAATCTCTTGGCAAAATTATGACTGTAAGACATCAACCCTGATTAAACTTCAACGGCCACAATTGTTGTGTACGCCTAGATTCAAATCCTGGGTAGATGAGATATTTCACCACATTCTCAAGGTCTTAACCAGTACAACACAACCCTTGTGATTTAAATATACGAAATATTTTAATAATATAATTTCCAAAATAGAGATTTTAGACTTTTATTCTCCATTTTAGAAAACTTTTGAAGAATATGTGGGAGATGTTCTAACGGGGTTGTTTGTTAATTTAAATCTAATTTCAATTCTATAATGATTTATTTAATTTAATCATTTTAAATTGATTACTAAAAAATTTAATAAATTTTATACATTTTTTATAATTAAATAAATAAATCCTTCAAAAAACTAAATAAATAAATAAATCATAAAGTGATTAAGAAAAAACAAACCACCATTAAAAGTTAAAATTTGATTAGAGGACAAGCAAGTAATTTAACTGTGGCACATTTTTATGACATTGAGATCTGTTTACCCCTCGATTTTCTCCCAATCTCCCTCCCAACCCCTACATTTTTTAACATGTAAATTTTTCACAACTTGGAGGCACGACACAACGCTGAATGCTCATCCGTGAACTGAAACAGACAGAAAATGCATATGATATAAACGTCCATACAAATTTCACCATAATTAGCACATGAAGCTTTTCATTTTCTTAAACAAGACATTGTATGTTATAAGTTATCAGTATTTAATTCTTCTAAAGTTATTTAACGTATTCGTTTTGGTTAACCAAAACATATGTTCCTAAATCTTAAAAAAAAGGTTGTTGGTACACAAATGGAAAAGTTAGGAGATAACAATCGTTTTCTAATTTGTCGGTTCTTAAACTACAATTTACAGTACAGTCGGTATAATGTCTAGTTTAAAAATATTGAAAGAGCCGTGTTTAGGTAACAATCATAAGAGATGCTCAGTTAGCACACGTGGGTAGTTATCAAAACACGAAATTTTTGTTGGTATATGAATATTTTCACATATAAAGAAAATTGTCGTTTTGTGCACATGTCAATTTATAAAACACCGTTTCTTTTAGAAGTAAAGTAAAATAAAAATAAAACGAGATGTGGATATCGAGGTTACGTGTGTTAATAAAATAATGAATTGATTTTAGGGAAAATTGAATGATTAGGAAAAGGTTAGTTTATGAAATTGTGTGGGGTTATATGACTAATTGTCAAAAATAAAAGGGCCTACCATGTTACCAAGCACATGCAAGTTCCTGATTTTGCGGCCGTTTATTTTTTTAAGAGATAATTCTTTGACCGTCATTTAGAAATCGTGCTCTCGTCAATATCATTTTTTTATAAATAAAAATATTTCATCGGTCCTAAATTTAGGGGTGCTCAAAAAACCGATCAACCCAATCCGACCAACTTGGAAAAAAAAACGCGAGATAAACCGACATATAATCGATACAAACTTAGGACAACACGAAGCTATTTGGTTGATATTAAGTTAGGCTCAAAGTAACACGGTCAACTCGATAAACGTTTTAGCAACTTCTCTAAAATTATTTATATTTCTCTTTAATATGTATACATAACCAAAAACAACTCAACAATAACGAACAATAGAACTTATAATAGGACATTATTGGAAAATTATATGTAATACCTAAATATTTGATAAACTCGTATATTCTTTTGAATGATAGATCATATTTCAAATAATAATTTTCTTATTTTTATATTTTCAATATTGTTTAAACACAACTCGACCAACCCGAACTAGGGGTGTGCAAAACCCGAAAAGTCCGAAATCCGAACCCGAACCAAAAATAGGATGTTTTTGCAAAACCCGAATACCCTGAAATCCGAAAATCTGAAACCCGACTTTTTTGGGGATATTTGGGTTCGGGTTGGGTTTGATCTTTGGCCACCCGACCTGTCCGAAAACCTGAAATAATATACATACATATTTATATATTATATAAATATATTTATTTGTCTAATTATCTTTTGAAAATCATAAATTATAGTCGATCAAAATGTTATTTAAATTATAAATTTACTATCGATTTCTTTAATCTCTCAATCGATTGAGTTCATTATCAAAATCGATTGAATTTATATATATTTTTTGCATTATAATAATACCCGAACCCGGGCGACATCAACCCGAAACCCGACCAAAACAAACCAAACCCGAAGCAATCCGAAACCTAAAATTCGGGTCTTAATTTCCATATCCGAAGTCCGATCGGGTTTTTTATTTTCCCACCCGAACCCGTCCGACCCACCCGATGCACACCCTTAACCCGAACGGGTTGGGTTGGGTTGGATTGCACTTTTGTTTAGGATATGTTGGGTTGAAAAATTTCAAACCATCAACATTGAGTTGGGTTGTTGAAACGTCTTCAAACCGATCAAATTAAACCCGTGAGCACCCCTACCTAAAATACATGTCCACAATTGAAAATATATACGGAGTATAATTTTAGAAATGTATAATTAATACATTGTTGATCAACAAAAAGACAATTTTATCCCTAAATATAGAGAGAGAAAATTTAATATTATCTTACAAATAAGGGAATAATAGGAAAATAGACTTTTATTTTTGAAACTTTATACTTATTTTGGATCAAAATAAAACAGTAATGTAGACACTTATTTTGTGATGTAGAGAGTAGTTAATATGTTAATTCATCCGTCTCAAAATAAATGTCTACAATGAAAATGACATACGGTTTTAGGAATATACAATTATTACGCTTTTTAATTTACTAAAAAACGATTTTACCATTAATAATAGTAAGCTACTTATTCTGAAAGAGAGAGAGAGAGAAATTTTCTCCATCACATAAGTAGAAAGAAAAAATAAATTATATTTTAAAAGTAGATATTTATTTTAAGACAAACTAAAATAAAAATGTGAAAATTTATTTTGAGAAAAGGAAGTATCTATACTACATTATAAAGATGACATAAAAAACTCTTAAAAACAAGTCTTAAAACTTAATGTACCGCTATTTAATGCTAATTACTCAAAAAACAATCATTAAAGTTGTATGTACTAAATTTAATGTTATTTATTAATTTTTAATCATTATCTCTAACCATTTTAACTCCCCTAAAATCATTTCTCACTTTAACTCTCCTAAAATAACTCTCAACATAATTAAATATAAAATCAAAATCAAATTTTAAATATAAAAAATCTAAAATATAATTAAAAAAATCTAACAAAATATTTTATTAAAAAAATTATGTTATTAAACCAAAATAAATTACATTATATTATTAAATCTAAATTAAACAAATTTATATAAAAAAATCATTATCACTCTCTCACAACCATCCAAAATCGTAATGTAAATCGACAAAAAACAGAAAATAAAATGAAACATTAAAATCATGATGTATCTAGCTGTATTGCACAAATACACTTCTAGTTAAATATGAAATTATTAAGAACGTTTTTTGGAAAGCAAAAAAAAAAAATGTTTTAATCTTTTATATGTATATATATATTACCAATTTTCATGAAAATAAAATAACATTTGTTTTTATTTTTATTTTTATTTTTATTTTTATTTTTTAAACCAATTTTTAATAATTTATCGTTAAGAAATTTATAATCAAATTAATGTTATTTAAAAAAGGAATGAAAACATAATCAGTTATATTTGGGTTGTTTTAACTGACATAGTGGTGTACAACAAATTAATTTTTAATTTATAAAATAAAAGTTAACCCTAATGACTTATTAGGTGAACTAGGTTGTGCGACTAATTCATTGATGGTTTGTTGTTCACATAATGTGAATGTTGGGTTGAAAAGTTGTTTAATTAAAGAAAACATTACAGTATTTCGGATAAATACTTGAACCTTCGACCTAACTTACATATTTATAACAAACATGTAACACCCTAAAACAGGGATAACAAAAACTTTCCATAAATGGAGAAGTGGTATAAAGTTTGCCATAGCAAGAGTCTCTCAAAAAGGGGAATATATAAACAACCTGTTTAATCACAATTGTAATTTAACGGACAATTAACAACAACCAACTAATCTAATTTTTACGTCTAGAAAAAAGATTACAAAAAGGGTTGTTATCTATAGACCCAAACGATCTATATCCAAAAGTATAACGCGTCCATATGCAAGTCCCCAAGCTCTCACCCCAAAGCAACTAAACCTGCTTAAGACCGCCGCCGCTAGAACCTGGGATACACATCGACACCAAACAAGTGTTAGGCCAAAAAGCCTAGTGAGTTGAACAATAAATAGCATGCATGAACAGTCATAGATTCTTATCAGCAGTTAACTACTTTTCCACATGTCTGGAGTCAACGGGGGATACCCATAGCACCAATCAATTCCACTCCAAAGAGTCGATGCACCTTGATGCCCTTAACAAGGAACACCCCAAAGGCCCGGCCCACTCGGAGATCAGACCGTGCAGGAAACTTTCCGAGTGGCGGAGGTCTACTGGGCACATACTATCACAGTGGTACCCCGAGACTACATCCTCCTAGTGGAATTGCCTTGGTTCGCCCAACATAATGCATATAAGGAGGTCCTTAAGGTATCTTTCAACCAAATATAATCCGATACCAACCACGGGTACGATAACACCCTCCTAATAACATAAGTCTAACATAAGACTTAAATATCCACATAACCGCGTAGTAGATACAATAACACCAAGTGTGTATTCCAAATGAAAATCATCATGTTATACCAAACATATATTCCATAAACATGTCAAATACCCATTGTGGGCACACATAATGCAAATCCCCAATTAATTACACAACATAGAGTAAATCATGGGATAATCCTTCATATACACATCCCTCACATAATCTCATGGAAATACCATCAAATACATAAACCCGTAAAGATGACCATTTTGAGCAAATATGTGCTAATAACAACAATTAAGCAATTATGATGTATACCCAGTTTTAACAAAAGTTTAGTAAACTCACCTTGCTAGATTTAAGCTAAATCTAGTATTTACCCACTTAGATCTTTCTTTGAAGAAACTTGGTTCTTCAAACCAAATCTTCTAAAACCTAGATTCACAAAGTTTCAACCATGAATATACATTTTCCACCATAAATAAATGATCACCAAACACTTGGTCATCAAAATCTCTACTTTGGATAAAACCCTAATTTTGACCCAAAACTCCCAAAATCATCCAAACCGAAATTTAGAGAAATCAAACACTAGAAAACCAACAATGGAGCTTTTATAACTTATTCCATGGTTTAGAAAAGGTTAGAATGACTTACAAGTAGGTTTATTGAAAAACCTCAAAATATGGTCAACAATGGTGGAAGATGGTTGGAGAAGATGAAGATGAGGTTGGTGATGAAGCTTCCAAACCGAAACCTTGGGTGAAGGTCCTCACTCTAGCAACAATTGGTGATGATTTGGTGTTTGGTAGGAGTTTAAATGAGGTAGGTTGAGAGGAAGGGTTGGGAGAGAATGAGAGAAATGAGAAAGATGAGAAATAAGGATATTTGGGGTTAATGTCACTAAATGCCCGTATATTTGGCCTACCTCGACAACAATATTGTCCGCTTTGCCCCTGGATTTAACCAACGTGTAGCGCACGGATTTGTTTCTGGCGACCTGGTGAGAAACTTCCCAGGGGGTCACCCATCCTGGGACTACTCCCACCCAAGCACGCTTAACCTCAGAGTTCCCAGAACCTGACGTGCTTGTGGCCCCAAAACGCGTTGTTGTTAGGAAGGCCAAGATATTACTTATAACACCCAGTATCACTTCTGTCCACGGCCGATATGGGATATGCCTAAGGTGTTACAAACACCCCCCATTGGGACTTATCGTCCTCGATGAGGTTTGCCCCATATCCCGAACGGCACAGGAGTGACTTTGATACCATCTGTAACATCCCGCCTACCTCGACAACAATAATGTCCGCTTTGCCCCTGGATTTAACCAACGTGTAGCGCACGGATTTGTTTCTGGCGACCTGGTGAGAAACTTCCCAGGGGGTCACCCATCCTGGGACTACTCCCACCCAAGCACGCTTAACCTCAGAGTTCCCAGAACCTGACGTGCTTGTGGCCCCAAAACGCGTTGTTGTTAGGAAGGGCAAGATATTACTTATAACACCCAGCATCACTTCTGTCCACGGCCGATATGGGATATGCCTAAGGTGTTACAAAACATCACACTTAACTTTATATTTTCCTTTTTTTTTTAATTCTTTTTGTGAAAAAAGATGATTAAAAATGTATACTTATAGATGATCGTCTCATATCAAACTAAAAACAAAAATTGAAACAAACAATAGAAAAGTTACTAAATACCGGATAAACCTTATCCTTGCCTTCTTCTACTTCTAATATTCCTTGTCCATAGATGTGTACAAACTAGTCAGCTAAAAAGTTTAATGACTTTCATGTTTTCTTACATAGCATGCATATACTGAAACATTGCTTCTTAAACACTTATTACAAATACAAAATCATGTTGTGAAAAACATACTCACATTTATGAAAACTACAACGATAATGAAAGATTCCCTTTCAAATTGAGATCTCGATAATTATGGGTCCAACTCCTTAACGTGTGACTTAGATGGACTTGTTCCAAATTAGATCGATCTAACATCGGTGGACTCACTGTGTCCCAACTTTCCTTATTGTGTCATTGGTGTCCTAGTAAGTGAACTCATATGCATATAAAACTCATTTTTAAATGCATAAGACTTTAAAACATTCTGAATACTAGTGCATATGCTAACATGAATTAAATAACAATCGAGGCATATAACATGCATATCTCTTGTTTCAAGACTACATACATGTAATATATATACCAAGACGTGAAACATACTAATTCATGTCAAGATATAGTCCATACACAAACATATATCCCATTTTAGAACACATAAAATTCACCTGAATTAGTAGATGCTCATTTATCCTTGTTTGCTAATAACCTAATCAAACACCATTCATGTAATTAAGTCCTTGTACTATTTACATAATACTTTTACATTTGGTTCTATACGGCATCCTTGACAGTCTCCTTTATAGGTCAAAGTTCGGTCATTGCAACTTACCAATACGATCGACTTAGGTTCGCGTCGCTTGGTTGAGATGATAGGGTATGCGAGCTCCATCTTGCAACCCAACTGACCTATCATATGACCTTCTCTGGCAACCTAGGGTCATGTATTGAGTCCCAGAGACTTACCTAGCGACCTCAGGTGACTTGCCTAGGTCGCATACGACACACAAAGCCTCTGCTATTTTCTACAGCGACTTGTAAACATTTGTTTTGAATTTTATTTTGCTTTTAACACTTGTATCGTAACTCGTTTCTTGCTTTCTAACATGAATTTCATACTAATTTTAGCCATAATTAAACCAAGAGCTTGTAACGCTATTGAACTACAAATTAAACACAAATTTAGTACATGTTATCACCTTGAATTGACGGTCTTGCTCTTTTATTCACTGCACAAACCCGACTCTAAGGGGGCGTTTGGTTCGTATAATGGAATTTGATGGAATTGGAATTCATTAAAGGAATTTGACTTTGAAGAAAATGGAATGGAATTTGACCACGTGTTTGGTTGGTAGGAATTGGATGAAATTCAATTATTTCACTTTAGGCAAGGAATGATGAATTCCTTGATTTGTGGAATTCAATGGAATTCAAATGATTCCATCATGATCAATATATGAATCAAACAAAGGAATTAGAATTTCGTCAAAGGAATTATCCATTTTAATTCATTCAAAATCAATGAACCAAAACACCCCTAACTTTGCTTCAAAAAATACAACATTTTCTTCTCTTTTCTCTATGATTCCTCCTTTCTTCTTTTGCTCCTATCCAATTAATATATGAAAATGGGGTAAATGAATCCCACCTTTATAATTTGGTCCTTGTGCTTTCTTACTTTCTATTCTAGCCCTTAAACTTATGTTTCAAGCCTTTACAGATTTAGCCCTTACACTTCTTCTCATTTTATTTAAATACCTATCTATTACTCTTCTTCCGAATAAAATACAATGCTGGTTAATTCAATAATAATACTTAATTATCTTTTATAAATAAATGTAAGTATATGTTGTAAATTACGCTTTTGCATAATTTTTTATATAGTATTTTAATGACTATTACTAAAATTTTATGTAATAATGATCAACAATTTATTTTCAAAAATAAACCGTGTTTAAGATAACTTTAAACACAAAAATATGTTTTATAACTATAGCCAAGGAAAAATTGTTGGTGTCATTAATAAAGTTTAAAACGAGTCGTTTAGATCACTTAACTAACGAAATCGTGATTACATAATTCCGAAACATGTAAATTCATAATTTACTATTAGAAATTAGCATATTCATTTACTCTATTTCTATTTTGTGGCGAATTTGTAAGTCTTTGAATGGTTAAACAAATTCAAGATAATATAAACGTAAAGTGCGCGGAAATGGCCAAACAGAGGGCGAAGATAAGACGGATTAGAGAGGGAGACGAAAATTCTAAACTATTCCATGCGACAATAAAGAATAGAGAAAGAAAAAACCATATCCGAGGCTTCAACATCGGTTCAGAATGGACGGAGGACCCGAATAAAATAAAGGAATTCGTCTTTGATTTTTTCAAAAAGAAATTTTCAAATAGTTCGATAGATGGATTAATCTCAAAAGTGGGGTGTGTGAAGAAGCTATCAAAGGATGAGGCCAAAAATCTCGAGAGACGTGCTACGGAAGAGAAAGTTTGGAACGCAATAAAGGAGTGTAGAGGTAATAAGTCTCTGGGCCCGGACGGATTTACAATAGGCTTTATAAGGCACTTTTGGGGTTTGATCAAAAGGGGAATTGATGATGGCTATAAATTGGTTGTTGGAAAGGGGGGAAGTGAGTGAGGGGTGTAACGCCTCCTTTGTGACGTTGATCCCGAAAAACGCTTGATTTTAGGCCAATTAGTCTAATTGGGATTTTCTATAAAATTGTGTCGAAATTGTTGGCGGAAAGAATGAAAACGGTGATGGGAAAATTAATAAGTAGGGAACAAAGTGCATTTTTAAAAGGAAGGTCCATTCTAGACGGGGTGCTCATAGCCAATGAGACGGTGTCGTGGCTCAAAAAGAAGAAGAGGAAATGATTGATTTTCAAGGTAGATTTCGAAAAGGCATACGATACGATAGATTGGTGTTTTTTATTGGAAACGTTAAAAGAGATGGGTTTAGGGGAAAAATGGAGAGGATGGATCAAGGTTTGTCTAAAGTCATCAAAGATCTCGGTGTTGGTTAACGGCACACCGACTCGTGAATTTCACATGGAAAGAGGTTTGAGACAAGGTGACCCGCTTGCACCGTTCCTATTTTTGGTGGTAGCCGAAACATTACACGTTGATGGCAAAAGCGGTAGAAAAGGGAGTATTCGAGGGCATAAAAGTGGGGTGTGATGAGGTAACGATATCACATCTACAATATGCGGACGACGTTGTGTTTTTTTGGAGAATGGAACGTGTCTAACATAAAGAATCTATTGAAGGTTTTGAAATGTTTTCACATCGTTTCGGGTTTAAAGATTAATATGAGAAAAAGTAAATTTTTTGGGGTCGAAGTGTCAGAAGAAGAGGTTCAAGCTTGGGCGAGAGGATTGAGTTGCGAATATGGTACTCTACCTTTTGTGTACCCAGGTTTACCGGTAGGAGCGTCAATGAGGAGTATTGAGCATTGGAATCTGATAGTTGAAAAGGTAAAAAATAAACTTATAAATTGGAAGACAAGAATGATGTCTTTTGGAGGAAGATGGACATTGGTAAGGTCGGTCCTTGGTAGTATATCCTTATATTTCTTCTCGTTGTTTCGTGCCCCGAAAGGAGTGATAAATACTCTCGAGAGTGTGAGAAGTCGTTTTTTTTTTTGGGGGGGGGGGGGGGGATGTGAGGATGGGGGAAAAAGGGGGGGGGGGATAGCTTGGGTAAATTGGGAAAGGGTTTTAGGAGGATTAAAAAGGGGTGGGTTAAACATTGGGAGTTTGAATGATGCAAACTGGGGAGGAAACAAATTGGATTAAAGCGGTGCCGAAGAAAATTGGAATTTTTGGTTGGAGAGCGAGGCTCGAGAGAATCCCAACAAGACCGGTGTTGGATAGCTTAGGTATAGAATTAGACTCGTTACTATGCCCGAGGTGTGGGAATAAAGTAGAGACGGTAGAACATGCTCTTATAAAGTGTGACGAGGTGAAGAAACTATGGTTAGCACTCGGTAGATGGTGGAATCTCAACCTCCAGCCGGTTGGGTCCCTTAGTGATGTGTTTAGTGCAGGTGGTCAATTGGGAAATAATCCAAAAGGAGCTCGAAGATGGGAAGCGGTGGCCTGGTGCGTCCTATACCTTATTTGGGCCCAACGAAACAAAATGCTCTTTGAAAGAAATCGAGGTAAGATTGTGGAACGATTTTTCGAGTTCCAAATAAAAACATTCGAATGGATTACAAGGAGAGACGAAGATTTGGCTATCGATTGGATAAGCTGGTTAATGAACCCCAGCATGTGGTAGGACGAATGTAAGCAGAAAAGATCGACAGGCGAACCGGAGGAGGCGGTTAGGGTCACGTGTAACACCCGGAAATTCTCAAGGTAAGTATTTGTTTCCTTTAATTCATTAATTGTGCCTATGTGAATATATGAGCCTTTGAATGCTAATTTGTCGTAGAGCATATCTATTTTATCGCTATTTCTAACTAAGGTTATACTGGTACTAGTTGGGAGCTTAGACGTGTGAGGAACCTGTCGAAACAGCAAGCTCACTGTGATCGGCGACAATGCCCTTGGGCAAAGTCGCGATGGCAAAGTCGCGGTGGGGGAGGTGCCCGCAGTACGACCCCGATGACAATGACCCTCGCGATTGTGACCTTGGCATTCTCGCCTGTCACAATCGCCAACTTGGTACCGAGAGGTGTAGGATCTCGGCGACTATGCCCGCGATAATGCCATATGGCAAAGTCGCCGGGCAATGTCGCCCGCGACGTCCAGTCTTCTGTTTTTAACTCAAATCTGATGCCTCACTTCTCACTTCTTCATTTGAAATCGGGAACTCTCTCATTTGGGCGATTTTTGGGCATTCCAAACTCATACACATTTATTGCTAGGGTTTGGGGTTGTTGGGGGTGATTCTTGGCTCATCAAGTCTCATCCAAGTGCATTTATTGAAGATCTTCATCAAGTCATTCCTCTCTTACATCAAGTCTCATCTTCAACATCTAGGGTTTTCTTCTTTTCTAGGTTTTGGTACAAAACCTAGATAGTGAGTTTACTAATCTTTTGTTAAAACTAGATACACATCATTATCTTCTATTTGTTGATGTCAATGCATATCTCAAATGTTCATATTTAATGTTTCAAGTATTTTGGGGGGTTTTACCCATGGATTTATGTATATGGAAATTACCATGTGTTATATGTGTATATCTTGGTATGTTGATGATTCCTTCTTGGAATGCCTTTTTGGCGACCTTACATTCTCACGAAGTATTTGGATTGATATTATGTCATATGTTGGATTTACATGATTAGGATGGTTATAGTGTGTTCTTGGTGGATATCCGAAATGTTGACGGATTGAAACACATCTTGAGACCTCCTAAAAGCATTATGTGGACGAACCAAGTCTGTGATTCACTATAGGAATGTTGGTGGGTGACATTTGGAGAATTTCCTAAAGCGGTAGTCTCCTGTGTACCTAGACCTCCGCCGTCGGGGAATTTCCTAAGCGGTAGTCCCCGGTGCGTGACGGGCCTTTGGGTTGCCAGAGAAAGTGGCTTCAAGGTGCATTGCCTCTTTGGGTGAACCGGATTGGAGATATGGGTCGCTCCCGTTGACTCCACATCTACGTGATTAATTGTTTAACTGCTGATAAGAACTGTAAATGTTTTCTGGCATGTTTTTACTTGTTCAACTCACTAGGCTTTTTGGCCTAACACTTGTTTGGTGTCGATGTGTATCTCAGGTGTTAGCGGTGCTGCTCCTAGGCAAGTTTAGACGCTTTGGACGAGAGCTTGGGGATACGACATTTGGATGATTTTGAGAAGCCTTGGGTTTATAGATGACACCCTTTTTTGTAATCTCTTTTCTAGATGTAGAAATTAGATTAGTTGGTTGTTGTTTATTTATCCGTTAAATTACAATTGTGATTAAACAGATTTATTTGTACTATTCCCCCTTTTGAGAGGCTCTTGCTATGGCAATCTATATACCACTTCTCCTCTTTTGGAAAGTTTTTGTTATCCCTATTTTTAGGGTGTTACATCACGATACTGTGTTGTGATGCGACGCTACAGGTGAAGGTGGACTGGTTTTAGAAACTGCAAGTGACATGAAGGTGGCATAATCTGGTTCGGCGGAGGAGCGATTGGAGTGAACGAATTGTGAAAGTCGAGATAATGAGATGTTGGCAAGTAGATTGTTGAGGGATCACTAGAGCGAGATCGCGATTTCAAGGTGGAGGCAGAAGGCTGGATTTCGTGGCTGTCCTTTGGAACAATATGTGCCTGATAAGATGTCGTGGTGGTTCGTAGTCTTCTGGTGTTTGCTGCTGGGACGGTGGAGTTTGCAGCTCACAAACAATTGTCGTTCTCGGTTTTCCTTTGTTTTATGTTCGATCGCTAACTGTTGTTGTTATTCTGTTATGTTGGACCGGCAACTTCGTATGAGTTGTTTTCTGGTTTAAGGTTGTTGCCTCTTTTGGTATTAAAGTTCTCTTATTGTTGCTAAAAAAAAAGAAAACTAAATATCATGAGACGGTAAAAATATAAGTTAAGAGAAGGTTCATATATGAATCAATGAAAAAAGTCATTTTAAGATACATATATGAACTCATATGAATAATATGTAATATCAGTTAACATGTTCATCTTCAAATAAATTTTTACGAATTTTCTAAATGGATTCACATATGAACCTTCCATTTGTACACTCTCATGATATTTAGTCTTTTTATTTGAACCGACTCCTTTAAACGTAGCTTTTGAACCTTATTTAAGAGCATCTCCAACAGTTATGCTAAAATGGAAAAAATTGAGATTTTAACATTTTTGTTGCTCCAACAGCTATGTTATTCTCAATGTTATCCCCCTAAAACTAATTAGAGCATCTCCAACAGATATGCTATAATTTTTCTAAAATAGAGTATGAAAAATTAAAATCTCTATCAAAAATTACATCAAACTCCAACAGCTACTCTATTTTAACAATTCTATCACAAACTATATTATTAAAATATTCAATACACTTAATAAAATATTATTTCTCTCTACTAAACACACAACTCCAATGAATCCTATTGGTGAATATTATTTCTCTCTGTTAAATATAGAGTTTTAGAGATTTCTCCAAATTTGGAGATTTTTACCTTCTCTCTCTCTTCTTTTCTCCATTTTAACATATGATATAGCATAGCCGTTGGAGCAAAAAAAATGCTAAATTATCACTTTTCTCTATTTTAACATAGTTGTTGGAGATGCTCTTATTACCCCCAAAAAGCAAATTTTTTCTCCCTCAACTTTCCATATATTGAATATTTTAATAATATAATTAAATAAATTGATTATTTTAATAAGATAATTAATACTATAGTTGCTAAAATAGAATAGTTGAGTTTGATGCAATTTTTTTAGAGATTTTGATTTTTTACTCTATTTTAAAAATCTTTAACATAGCTATTGAAGATACTCTAAATACAATAAATATTTGAAAATGTTTTAATAAACGGATAATTATATGTTTTTTTTTTCAAATCTTTTAAAAGATTTAATTTGGGGCTAGAGAGAAATTGAAGCCACACACACACACACACAAAAAAAAAAAAAAAAAAAAAAAAGTGAAAAGGGTTTCCAAATTGTGCATGTTGTGTTGGGGTCCGATGAAAGCCCTACTCACAAGCTGTTGTCTGCTTTTGGAATATTGCACCCATTTGATGTGATGCTATCTCTCTCAATTTTCCCTTTTTCTTTTTTTTACCATATTGCACCAAAATATTTATATTGGACCCCTAGAAAATATTGGTTACAAATGTATAGTAACACAATACATCAAGTTTATATACTATATACGTAAAACTGTAACGTGGTGGCCGATGATAATTTTGCATGTTATATCACGTGATTTTGTATATGTTTTGTAACGAACGATGTATGCTTCCATTGATCCTCATACAGTCTCGTGATCTTGTATAAGATTAACTGTTGAAAAATAATTTTTTTTTACCAATATGTAATTATTCTAAACTTTTCATGAAGTCTTTATAATAAATATTTGACAAAGAAACAAATGATGTTGACTTTTATAAATATACAAATTTTTACCAAAAGTTTATTTGATACGTAAGGTGCTTCGTTTCATTCTTGATGAGTATTCCTCACATGATGTTTGATCCACCTTCCTGGTGTTGTAAGGATCACCTCTCATACCATTTGTAACACCGTAAAGCAACATTTTGGTCAAATAATTTTGAGTCTAACTCAAGGTCATGGTGGAAGTTATTGGTAGCCCACAATTTTGAGTTTGTGATGAGCTCACAAATCTACTTTTCTATCCATGTAGGAGGTTGTTACAATCTGTAACATTTCTTGTACGGTTTCTACAAAATTTATTGGAAGTAACTCATTTCATGAGAATAATAGCTACTTTGTAAGAAAAAGAAAAGAAAAAAAAAACGATCCAAAAATCAAAATCTCAATTTTCGAATGATTTATTAGAAACAATATATTAATGTGAAATGGTCCAATTGAGTTGGAAATCAAATTGCGACACATTGTGGGGGAAACAAGAAGCAATAGCCATCGAGGGGTAGTTATTAACATGGTCTTGTTTGTATAGCAGCCACAGACACAAGTGCCCCCACATGACCTTTCCATCAAGGTGCAACATCCACATCAGTGTTGGGGGGTGCTCTCTTACTCTGCCATGTGCATTTAATTGGTGTGTGGGTTGAGTTCAACACCCTACCCTCAATGGACCATGTCCTCTGACTCAGGTAACCTACTCGTATTCGGCACGATAACAAGTCTAGGCCGAAACAGTGTTTGTGCAAGTATACCACCTCAAAACCAACTGTGTTACATCCTGATGTTAGGTTGAAAAAGTGTTTTTGCAAAGAATACCACCCTAGAACGAACTGTATTACACCCTGATGTCAGGTTGAAACAAAATAGTGTTTGTGCAAGTATGCCACCCTTAAACCAATTGTGTTATCCCCCGATGCTATGTTGAAACAGGGTTTGTGCAAGTATACCAATCCCAGAACCAACTATTCTATGAATTGATGTTAGATTGAAACAATGTTTGTGCAAGTATACCACCCCAAAAACAATTGTGCTATGTCCTGGTGCTAGATTGAAATAGTATTGCCGACGACTTAGCCACCACTAGGGGCTAGGGTGTTGTCTTCTAGATTTGTTGAAATAACAAGAGAACAACAACCTTAGGCCTCCCGAGCCATACAGTTGGTTCCAGGATGGTATACTTGTATAAACAACCTTGATTGAAAGAAGTCCACGAAGAATAAAGTCGCATAAATTTGATTACATTAATCAACACAAGAAAATTTTGGCACATTATAAATCCATAACCAAATAGCCAGCATCGGGTCGATAAAGAAAAACATAGGAAGGGAGTTGTTAAGGGTGAAACACAATGGATTGTAAAAATAAATTATTTTGAAGAAAATGGTGCTTG
This sequence comes from Arctium lappa, assembly GCA_023525745.1. Lineage (NCBI taxonomy): Eukaryota > Viridiplantae > Streptophyta > Magnoliopsida > Asterales > Asteraceae > Arctium > Arctium lappa. The sequence goes on from CM042049.1 coordinate 131,463,927, forward strand.
TGGGCACTAACAAGGTGTTAGTCTATGAACAATTAAAAGAATTTGGTGGAACACAAATCATGTGGAAAGAAAAAACAATGAGAATCAAAATGTACTGCTGCTTTCAGTGGCAGAGATTGAAGGGCCTTCAGATTTGACAAGATGAGAATTGCCTACTCTGGTGCTGATATCAAGCCCCTGGAAGCGGCCGAGTGGATCTTGCTGTAGCTCAGCGAGTGCCTGAGCATGGGCGGTGGCAAGTAGGTGGTGGTGGTGGTTGGACTGGTGGTATTGTTGAGGCTCTGGCGGTTGATGGTGGTTTGTGAAGAAGTTCGATTGGTTGTAGGGAACATGGTGCATTCCCAAATTGTAACCATCTGAACAGCTTGCTATTTCACCAGTTGCCATCCTCAGTCTTTCCACTTCTTGCTTCAGTGCCTCATTTAGAGCTGTGTTTATGAAAATGGTCAGATGGATGTAAAATTGCAAGTGAAATAGAGTTTTAGAAATCTTACCATCGCGTAATTGAGCTTGTTGTTCCATAGCTTGTAGTCGGAGCTTGAGTTCTGTGTTTTCAGAAGACAGGCCGGTTGTATCCCTCTGTATAAAGAAAACATCAGTTTACACATATGAATATACAGGTCACAGGTGAAGTTGGTTTCATTGCAAATGCAGTACTTTTCTTTTTCTTTCTCTTGTAACAAATGCCTTTTTTTCCTTAAGTTTTTATGGTTGGGACTTCTTAAAGAGAACTTGATGAAATCCATTGGTAGGAGAACCTTATTTTATAGATCACAGGAGCATAAGGAGACTTCAAATCCATCAAATTGTCAGCGTTTGTTTCTTTTTTTGCTGGGAGAGAGCGTTGGATGGTGGTTATGGGTACTTAAAACTAGGGAATTTGGTCACTTGATTAAGGATTATGAAATAGATCCCCTTTAGGATTTTGGGTATATGCTGGCATTTATCCACCTGTAAATGGATAGATTTTATGGTCCTTGTTCATATAAAGCTGTAATTCCTATGTTGAAAGTTACGATACAAATTTAGGGACTTGGAAACACGACAGAGGAAAGAATTCTGATAACAAGCTGCAGGAGGTTTACACAATCACCTGGAACATAGTTAATTGTGTTGAAAGGGTGGTTGCTTCTGTTTGCAGGGTCTGAACTTTTCTCTCAAGCTCAGACATATAGCGTGCCTTCCTCTCTTTCGAACGAGCGGCAGATTGTCGATTTGCCAAAATCCTGTATGCTACAAAGGATAAGATGATCTGAAACTCTCAAAGCTAAAACTTCATAGGATGTACTAAACCATGATATGCAATATTACCCTTATCTTAATATAAAAATTCTATAGGGATGGTTACTTAAATCTACTTGTTTGTTAGCATGACTGCACTATGGCTCAGGTCATTTTTTTTTTTGTTTAATATACCAAGATGTTCTCAGTCACACTTTGCAAGAGGATCACATGGAGGAGCCCTAAAGAACCAAGATGTAACACAAAATGGTCTCTTTATAGCATCTTATGCTTTCACAACAAAAAGAATGCTAGCTAAATTTATGTTCTTGCCTGTAGAATTAGCATGAAACCTTTTTGCCTATGGCTTCTATGAATAAAGCAGAAGTTGCTGATGATGGATAAGTATTTGTAAGACAGTATTTACCAACGTCAAATATATGTTTAGAAAACATCAGTGTGAACTCGGAGTTTGGTGAAAATTAGTCAATTTGTGTGATTGTAGTACACCATTTTTCTGGCATACCACCCATAATCTCTACATAAAACTTATTACTGTGCAAATTTGGGAGGGAAAACAATGACACTTGCCACAAGTCTTTGCTTACATTTGGGTAAATGCATTACAAGTCTTTGTTACTAATGGATACCTTGTTTGACAATTATGTCCCATAACTTACTCCTGTTCACCTGGCAGCCAACTAATACAAAATTAGAAATGCAACTGTACTTAATCCCGACAGAATTGCAATCCCAATCTCTAACTGCATTCATATTTCTACAATAGAATATCGCATCAGTTACTCAATTAGATTGAACTAAATCATTAGATTTGCAAATATCCGCGTCTAATTAGCTTCCTACGTCTTAAATTACTGTTGACAGTTCCATCCATATCCTAAAGCAGTAAATCAAATTACTGATAGCAAAAAGTTTAGCATAAGTTGCATAACGTAAACTATAGGTAATAGTACCTCTTAGCTCGCTTCGGATCAACAGTCCACAATTCAGCAAGCTTATCAGGAGCCATTGCCTTCTTCGCTTCAATACTTTCACTCAAAAAACTCGAACTATCCACCGAATTACTATGCCGATGTCGAGGTCTAGAGCTGGTATTTTCTCCATCACCAACGCCACCATAATTATCCTCCGAAGGTCCACTTCCACCACCAGCATTGTTGATCCGACCGTTATCCAGAACGCCGGCGTCGTTCAAGTTGGATCCGAGCTTCTCAATGTCCATATAAGTACAAAACAGATCTTCCTCAGATCCAATCTCTTCGAAGCTTCCAGACGGTGCATCGTATGGGTCTGACGCCAGATCTAGATCGTCCGGTAGCCGGAAGTTCACCTCGGAGTGTGCTCGCCGATGATGAGACGGCCTAAACGGAAACGACGCCGCATTTTGCGGCTTAGAATCTGGATTCGATGGATCTTGCATTTCTACCTGTGGCGTTTAGTCTTCAATTTTCTCCCCCACGAAATCCTGTTTGTTTGTGCTTTCAGTTCTTTTGCTGTCCGGATGCAGAAGAAGGAGAGTTTCTGGATCTCGTCTGGTAATTCGGGTCAAACTTCGGGTAACTACCCATGGACTTGGTGCAGTAATCCATAAGATATTGGGCCATATTTTTGGGCCTCAAATAGTGAGCTTTATGGGCTAAAAGTGTACGCATTATTATTACTGGTCAGGTCTACTGGCCCAGTACGAATATAAAGAAAAATGGAATTAAAAAAATCCACGTAGGATATGCCAGGTGTGTAAGAAAGCATAAAAGGTGAATGGCGGCACACGCACACGTAAGCCAGTCTTACGTAGGCACGCGCTCTCCATGCACATGCACGACCATTGCGTCCAATTGTCACCCGTCAACTCCAATCGTTTTCTTTCAAGTAAAGTAATCCACATCCTATACTTTTTATCGTACAAGGAACCCACTCTTCAAAAAATAGACATTTATTTTAAATATAATTTTTTAATACTTTATTCCATTGTAGAATTCGGATTGGTTAAAGTAGGATAAATTATCCAAAGTTGAATAATTTTACATTTTTTTTCTTATTTTTTCTTTATTTTGGTGAAAAGTTTTAAAAAATTTGTTAGAACAAAAAAATATCCAAAATCTCTCATTTTCTCTATTTTAAAAATATGTCAGAGATACTCTTAGAATATATACAAGTAATTTATAAGAAGGAAAAAAATAGTATTGAATTGCAAATAATGCTGATAAAAACCATAAAATAAGATAAACAAAATCACCTACTAACGATTTCATGGCTTCTAGTTTCTCCCACTTTTATGATACAACACACACATAGACTGATTAATTTACTCCAAAACTTATGATCAGTTAGATTATCGATGCTTACATAAACTTAATAAACCAGCATACCAATTTTTTTCAATGACAATAACTGTGTAGTTAAACAAGTATTCATCTACAAATGTATAAATATATAATCCTGGATGAGTATATTGTCTCCTTATTTAGTGAGTTTTGAACTATTGCAATTTATAGTTATTTAATGGCAAGTGGAATAAAATGAGTCAAAATGCAATAGATGAAACACCATGTGAACAATTCCATATTTGAAATTGAATTAAACAAAAATTAAGCAATGATCCAAGGACAAATGTCGAGTCCGATATCATTTGATCAAAATCAATAAACTTGGTGAAGAATAGTTGTATTGTTTCAATTAAAATTAATATAGAAAATCAAAACAAAAGTAAATATAGCTAACAGGTATCTCAGATGTTTATAGCCAAATTCTAATTTGGAGAAATCGAACTTAAATTATGAGCAATAGCGTGAATAAGTTGCATTATGGATTGCAACTTAACAAAACATTTGAAGAAGATGGGCAGAAGACGATGAAGATATAACTGTAATGAGCAATGAAACTTGAAAAATATCATTTAACCATATCCGACATGTTTAAACATTAATAAACGAGCAATATTGTAGTCTTGATGAGCATCATTGTAACATGTTGTGGATGTAGATTTATATTATAAACTTTCAAAAAAAAAATATCCAAAGTATGTACGTTCATAAAAAATACCATGGCATCTACTGAACAAGTTGGATAACAGGACAAAATTATTTTAAATTAAAATAACTAAATTTTAATATATCAAGAAGAGTTGGAATGAGTTTAATTTTTTTACTTAGATAAAGAATTAAGTAAAAACTATTATTATATCCTTTTGAATAATTTTGAAGGTAATAAATATTTGAGTATCTTTTGCGAACTTTTAAACTAACAGATCCATTTTTAGTATATATATAAATTTACTCGTTATTGATAACAGACTACTCATTTTTTTCTCTTATATAGACAAATTAAAATTATCACAACTATAGTCTAAAATATATATTTGTAAGATTTATTTTTTACATTAGATTTAACCAAATTTAAACATAAAAAAGGATGTATACAGCGTTATCCATTTATTTTAATTATCCACCTTATTTTGTAATTCTGTCGTTATATTTTAAAATCATTAATTCATTGGTGGATATTTACATACAAAATATGGAATAATATTATTTTTGTAATTTTTCAGAAAAAAAGATTCCTATTGGTTATCAAATTTCAAGTCTTTTTCAATAGAAGGTGATTTATTCGATCACAACCAGTTACTATAAATTCCACCCTAGTCTCTCCCACATCTTATAACTCTCCTTGTTCCCTTTACGTGCAAGCAACATATCTCCGACGAGAAAGGGCCGGAGCTTCCGCTTCCGCCTGCCGGAATTAAACTCCGCCGCTGTCAACCGTCGTATACGATGGCATGTTTAGGTCCTCGTTACGTACTTACTCAGTCTACTTCGAATTTTCTTGACGATCGATCGGATGTGATTTCCGGATTCAACCGCCTTCATTCTCTCTCAACCACAAAACTCGTCGTTAAAAATCATTCTACCAGAATCTGTGCGGCGGCAACGGTTGTTTCCGATCGTCCAGTTTCTAATCTGATTTCCTCTTCCATCGACGCCGATCTGGTGCTTGCGGACAGAATCGTTAACGATGATAACGAGTTTTATGATTCTACAATCGAGAGCCCTAATTACGTTCCGGACAAGCTCGAGGAATGGGTTCGAGGATCAGTAACAGAGATCGTGAAGAACATAAGACAAGCGCCATTGCTGCTTCAGATCTACGCCAACGGCGAGGTGAAGACGGAGAAGGCGATGAAAGCTAAGAGCTGGCCAAACGTGATTTCAGAGAGATCGTCTTCACCGGACGGAATCATACTGGTGGAAGAGCTCGGTGAAAACAGAGATGACGAATCCAGCCGTGAATTCAAGGAAAATGGCGGAACTAGGGCTTTTGGAGTACTGATTCAAGGTAAAATCAAAGGAAGAGATCACTGTAAGTCGGCATGTTATTTGTTGAAAACAAGCAGCGTTAATGGAGGAGGATTAGGGTTTGCTTGCAGCCATTATTGCTTGATGAAGGTGAAGAGCTTTAGGGAAACTGCATCGTCGCAGTTGAATGGTTGTTGGCTGGTATAGTGAAATCCAACGATCAAATATGGCAATTGGTAATATATCAATTTGAAGTACAGTTTTAGATGTAAATAAACACATTGTTTAAGATAGAGCGGGGGTTTATTGTAATAACCATAATTTGGTTGGGGGGGTTTATTGTAATAACCATAATTTGGTTTGTTAAATATGAAATTTGTATTTAACTTCATATTTGATTTTGTTGTTTTGAAATAACATGAAAATTGAAAACCATAATTTAGGCTATGTTTGCCAAAAAAAGCTAGTTTTTTTCCTGATAAATGTTTGAATGACCATTGATAAGTAGGGTCGTATCCTCAAGGACTCGATGTTAACCACAAGTCAAAGACGAATTCAAGTGCAAGTTTATTACAAACATTATATAAAGGGGGGGGGGGGGGGGGGGGGGGAAGGGTTGTCTGAATTGAGTCTAAAAATGTAAAATAATGTAAGACTATAAATAATAACGAGATGAATCTAGTAATAAATGCAACCAATCTTTTATTAAACAATGTACCATCGACTTATATAAAAATAAATTTTCTCAATAGATTTCAGACTAGCCGTAAGTGTCGACACGTGTCAAACACTTCGTTTGTCTTTACGATTAAACTAGCCCGAGGAGCTCGGTGAACTAATTCCTAATTGATTAAGTTAAGTCTAGCCACGAACTTAGACTTGACCTATCAATCGCATTAAAATCTAGACAAACACCGATCCTAACTAATGACCGGAAGCCCAACCATTTAAGCTAGATTAAACAATCCTATAATGCAATTCAAAGGATATGGTGCTCAATTGATGCACTATTTGCTACTTAGTTGAAATTAAGAACAATCACGATTATTAAAATCAACTAGCAATTCAAAATTTAGGCTATAGGGTTCAAGGGATCCTTCTCAAAACCAAAACCCAAAAATTGAGAAAACGCTTCTAACAAGGATTGAATAAATGAAATCTAATTGATAATCAAGCAAAATCATGTCTCAACAAAGTTTAAAATCAACTAGTTACATCTCATTACTAGAAATAAAGAATTAGCTACTCATAATTCTATTTCTAAAAGCAAAATTAACTTACAAATGTAAAAATCTGGAAATTTGATGAAGAACCCTAGTTTAGAAATCCCCAAATCGACTCCAAACTTCTTCAACAATCTCGAAATCGGCTTTGTGCATCCCCTCTGAAAACTGATCGAATCCTCCCCAAAATTCGTCCTCCATATGAACGCAATCGAACCCCCTTTTATACCCCGTTGGAAGAAAACCGCTCAAAAAGATCGTGGCTACTCGAATATGAAGCTCGCGACTTGCAGCGCGGGTTAAACCCGCACTAAACTCGACCGCATACGATTTGAAACATTGGGACAGTGCTTATCGGGACTTAGGTCGCGAGTTTACTTAACGAGAAGTCGCGCGAACGATTTCTTTGACTCCGAAACAGCGCCTACAGCGAGTTTGGTCGCTACTTCCTTTAAAAATCACAACACAAACCACATTTAAAAATCTTTTTTTTTTCAAATTAATTTAACTACAAATAATCAAAATGCTAAACTTAGGGGTATTTTAAGCATTTAAACACAACTAATTGTAGGTTCATTTTGACGTAAAAATGTATAGAAATTGGTACTCATCAACCATAAGCTAGCTTATTGAAAAACCACTCGTAGTAGCGTTAGCTAGTTTGTCAAATAATGCCTTAATCATTAATCGGGGTGGACCCAGCTAAGAGCATATGGTGGCACGGGTCACTGCTTCATAGCTACGTCGTGATTAGAAAGAAAAAAAAATACTTTCTTGAAAGTGCTAACATACTGTTTCATTGAGTGTCTTTGTATTATTTGAAACTACAATAATAATACAAGTTTCTCTTGACAGAGTATGAAATTTTCTTCTCTTGCAATCAAAGATTTGAATCATGTTTGTACCTAATCTCTTAGTTCTTACCTTTTAATTTCAGATTTATTATGTTGCTGAAAATTGGGATAAAAATCTTATAAGAAGACTTGAACACTGGTCTTTGCATCCGCTAGGCAAGGATCAATCAACAAATCAATAATGATTGTGTGGAAAAATATTCATAACCTTATTTTTCATAGGCAAATGGTGTCATTGTCGGGTCCAGTCGCTTTGGACTGGGCCGGGTCGTTGCGGATTAGTCGGTGCTGCCCAATTGGATGTCCGGATACCGCGAGTGCATGTGTGTGGGCGTAGCCCAAGTTACCGTACAAAAAAAAAATGGTGTCATTGTCACCACTTAAAAAAAATTAGATTCACTTCTGGTTTATTGACTTTAGTCATTTTAGTTATAGTGTTAAACATAAGCTGACGATATATTTTAAATAGTTTAATAGTTTTACTTTTACCTCATAAATTGGAAACAATTAATTGGTCCTTTTCACAATTTTGATCACTTGGGCACATATTTGTATACTTGGATATGTGCTTAAATATTGAAACAATTATCTTATTAATGAGATATATTTTTGTTTATTTTACTAGATAAATTTGAAATCCAAATGAACATTTGCTTTACAGTTGTCATGTCCTGTTTTGTCATATTTTCTCGAAGAGATAAAATAAAAATTCAAATAAAAATACCTTTATCTTATGAAATTAAACAAGAATGTTTATATCACATATGATAACATACACGAGAAATTTGTGGTGTGCACTTGGCCTGCAACCTAAATATATCACATGTGATTGACTATAGTAAAAGAACTTTCTCACCTTTTCGTAAAATAGTAGTGTTCTCGTTTGAACTAATCTCACCCCTATGCAGACATGTTTCAAGAGACCGATAAAACGTTAACAAGAAAACCCCGATTTGCTGGGAAAAAGGGTATTTAGGTATGCATTATGATAAGAAAAAAAAATTATATATTTCTAAAAGGCAAAACGCCTGCAAACCAACAATTTTACCTCTGCCAATTTCATATTTTCATCCCATACCACATCTACATGACTCTTGTATATTTACACCTAAAAGGACTGATAACCACATGTACCCATTCTGGGTTAGGGTCGCTAGAGCCAATTGGGTGGTGTCATCTTACTTGAACCTACGTCTAAAGGCCGAGTATCTTCAACCTTGGCTAGAGATCGATACTGCAATTTAACACTCTCCGCGTTGTCCAGTGTCTTCACCACATACCTGTGTATAACATTCATTATAGATAGATATACGCTAATGGGCATTAATTTGAATACACAAGAGTACTATGTTTGACTCTATTCAGTTGTACTTTAAATCACTTTAAATCATAATGAATTATATTCATACCCCCCCCCCCCCCTTTTCTCCACGGGGGGAGAAAAAAGTGGTATGTAATTGAGGAGGGGGTATGAATATTGAAATATTTTACTTAAGCTATATTTGACAACAAACTAACTGATAACTTATAAGCTAGTTGTTACCCAATAAATTAACCGATAAACTAGTCATTATAAAAATTAAAGGATAAGCTAGATAATAATATAAAATTACCTAAAAAGACATGTTGAATAATTAAATTGAAAAATATGAGGGGTATAATTGGAAAAAAAAAACCTCGAGCTTATTAAAATGTTACTTGACATAGTTTTCAAAAAGTTGGCTTATACCTTATATAAGCTACTTTATGGTTGTCAAACATGGCTTTAAACCATGTACCCAATGAAGTGTTTCAATTTTCCTATGTCCGATGGAGCAATAAAATGGAACAAATCATGAAATCTAGAGATATTGGGGAAGAAACGGACCATCCATTCAAGCACTGAGTTGTTACAACAGCTTCACGACCAACAAAACGTGGAGGCGTCCTCTTATTACCCTGAAAATAATCCTAAAGTGAGAAATTGTAACAAGCATCTGCACGTAATCAAATGAAACTAGCAAGCAGATTTAACCAATAACCTTGATGATAACACGGTCAGTGACAAAAAAGGGAAATTGGACACCTCTGCCCTTCGATTGGTCCACGAGTGCTACATCACCGTAATTACTTTTATCCTGCATGAGCCAAGAAGAATTCTATTATGCTAAGAAGCCTATTTTGGTGAATAACAATCTTTCAACAAAATTTTATACCCGGAACAAAAACAGACCTGCTCTAATCTATTTTTTCTTTTGGAGGCACGGTGAGTTTGCAACTCTTCTTCCCTACGGAATGCAAGAACAGCAGATCGCAGAGCTACACAAGTAGACAAATAAAAATGTAAAAATTATCAAAAACCGGATCAAAAACTACATAACGACTCCATTTGAGATCTCGTGTTAGAAACATTCGATGGCCAAGATCAAAAAAATTCCAAGTTGGTCTTCACAAGATCGGAATTAAAGAGGATGTCTAAAACTCGGTTTAAAAATGAGCAACATCCATCACCACATCTGGATGTAAAAGAATGGCCAAAACAAGAGAATAACAAAATATGAAGATACAAGAATACATGTGAGCGTTGTAACAGAACAAATAAAACATCATTGTTACAGGATTTGGTTCGGTAGATACGGTCACGATTTGAACTTTAAGGCATATTATTCGCTATCTATAATAGATATGCATTATATAAACCCCATAAAGCTTCCAAAGAAGGGTACATCCATACTCCATACCTCTGAAGTCATAACCAGAAAACAACTGCACCCACAAACTAAAAGGATCCACAGGGGTAGAAGTAGAATGTACTGAAGTAATTATGCAGAACAGTGGTACATAAACGTCCATAATGCACACAGGCATGAAAGGAAAGCCAGCAAACGTAACATTTATAAGAGAGCATTTAAATTCTATCAGAAATGGAAAGCTTTTCTTACATAGATTTGAAGCGACAGAACCTTCCGACACCGGGTGTGAACAAGTGTAGCAGGCTTTCTGGATCGTACAAATAGAAAGTCAGCACACATTGTTGATCCACAATAAGAAACACTTTTCTTTGCATAAATAGTATCTTTAGCTATCTACAGCACATACAAATAATACGACCCTTCTTTTCACATGATCATAGGCAACAAACAGTACCATCCACCATTTACCGATTATCTTACACACGTAGATGCTAAAACAAAAGGCTAATTTAGCAAGCGACATAAAGTACTTATTTCATGTAGTAATGACTGATGTTGTAATAATGAGACCTTAAAATAGGGCCATAACCCGTTTAGCAATTATGATACACACCAAATACGTGTGTGAAAGGCTAAAGCAGAAAGCCAATAAAGCACAGAACAACAGAACATTAAGTGATATTGTAATAATGAGACTTCAAACGCTACTCACCATCCGCATAACATGTTGCATTCCGCCGCTACCAAAAGAATGTCCACAAGGCAATATCATAGCATCATCCATGAGAGCTCCTCTGTATGAACATAAAACCATAAACATGAAACAACACATAATCTTTATACATCAAGAATAACAATAACAAAGCAACAAGTTGTTCTATCAAGTCACCACAACAAAACCAGCTTTATAGGACGCCAAATATATCTAAACATCTTAATAGACTTCTTTATAGGACTCAAGTTTATGGGACCAAACAATTGTACGTCCTATAAAAAAAGTGTCCTATAAAACGGTCTAGTAAGGCACTCAGACATATTTGTCATCCTATAAAGCCGACTTTGTTGTAGTAAGTCATATAAAGGGTACCTACAATATCACATATTTGGTGATGATCTCTATTGGAAACTTTCTAGTTAAACTACGCTCAAATTAACACTTGGCGGTTTAATTCTTAACCTATGCAATATGTAGTTAAATGAAGCATATATGTAGTAAAATGGCACGACAATATAAATGAATTTGCACGAACTCACGTCAAAGGATCCGACAATATCGCTCTTAAAGACTCCCCCGCTCCACCTGAATTAAAAACATCCTTTCTTCCACTAAACCCACACCCATTTTCAACCAACATATCTTTGAGCCCTGCTCCTGAACCCTCCACCCCACGAAGATACTGCGAGTAATACAATTCACCATTAGGATCAGCAACTGTAATAGCATTCTGGTACTGACATAATTGTGTTTGCTGATGATTCTGGTTCACAATTCCTTCTTTCATTACTTCACTACTGGAACCTAACAACACATCAAAGAAATTTCAAATTCAATCATACAAGAAAGTTGAACAAAAATCAAAACTAAGGTCCGTGAACAGAAGAAACAAAAACAGAAATCCAGAGAAATGATAATTGTTTGAAAAACTTACCAATGGAGGGAAAATGTGTCCTTTTTCCATTCCCATTTTTCTCACAGCTACTGTGCCCACTAACATTACTTTCATGAGCATTTTTTACATCATCACTGCTATTCACAAGTCCAACCACGTGACCATCATCCATGTCGTCATCTTCATCTTCTCCATCTCCATTATCATCATCACTATCCGATCCATCTCCGCTGGGAGAACTAGAATCACGCCCGTTTCTGATATCCCAGTCGTGGATACCACGGTGGTAGGCGGGGGCAGCATCGCAGATTCTCCGGCGGAAGTCGGTTGTGGATTGCGGTTGATAGTGTCGATTTTGATGTTCGATGAAGCCGGTGAGCTCGCGGGTGGTTTTGTTGTTGGTTGTATGTCCGGCGGGATGATGAGCGGAAGTGTGGCGTTGGTGGTGGTGGTGGTGGTGCGGTGGGTTACATCGGAAGGGTAAGTTGGAGTCGTCTTGGAATAGGAATTGAGGGTGGTGGTTGTCGGAACGGTGTGATAGAACTAGAGCGATCTCTTCGGAAGCCATGACTGTAAAACCCTAACCCTAATTTTGTTAATTGTGAAGGGGATTAGAAGGCGATTGATTGAGTGTTGGAAGGGGGTGGTGACCGCGGTGGGACACGCCGGTTTATTCGTTTCATTCGGCTTTTTCGTCTTATTTTCATACCAAAAACGGATTTCTTTAACGTTTTATATATAAAAAAACATAAAATATTATTAATGATTAAGAGAAAAGTTCACCACCCCCAATAAATTATATCATTTTGAATTATTAAGTCCTAAACTATTTTTTGAAATGAAAAAACCATTAAATTTTTTCATTTTGAAAGATTATGTCCCTCAACTATTTTTTCGAATGAAAAAAACATTAAAATTTCTAATTTTAAATGATTAAGTACCTAAACAATTTTTTTAATAAATAAACCATCGAAAATCTAAAATTTTGTTATCTTTTTTTAAAGATACCTGGAATTGATTATGAATGTTTTAAAGTAAAAACAAATTTAAATCAATTTTACCGTTCTCAAACTCTACGTCATTAAAATGTCTCACAAACAATCGTATCGCTACGTCTTGCCACTCCCCGTTTCCCGAACATTGTCCGATCTCCCTCTTTTTGATCTATTTTTTATCCATCAAAAGAGAAAGAATCAAAAGATAACCGATTATAGGTAGTTTTTTTTCTTAAAATAATGTAAGTAACCAATTTTTAGAAGTTCGATGATTTAATTAATTGAAAAAAAATGTTTAGGGACTTAATTATTAAAAATAAGAAAATTTAATAGTTTTTTAATTCAAAATGAGATAGCTTAATAGTTTTTTTATTCAAAAAACATAGTTCTAATTATTTAAAATAGAATAGTTTGTTTAGATTTTTTTGAACTTTTCCCATAATTTAATTGTTAAACATCATATGTTTGAAGTTTGATGTTTCTACATATTTTATAATGATGTGTTTTCTTGCTATTGATCACTTTAGTCTTTAGATTTCCTTTTTTAAAATATTTGAGATAAATCTCAACATGGTTATAAAGTTTTAATACTTTAAAGTGTCTTCAAAGAAATTTAAGGGATTTATATAAATGTACAACATTAATCTTATTTTGCCATGTTTTAATTATTTATTTCGATTTTGATCAAATATGAATAAAAAGATTTAAGAAATAAGCGCGACTACTAAAAGAATAAATCAAATCAAGATAGTAGGATATATAATGAGTTATTGAGTTGTTAAAAATGAGCGGTAATGTGTTATGGCAAACACCATAGTGTAAGGCTCGTCTCTCGTGTCATGTTACCCTTATAATATTCTATGGTTTTTAGTATATCATAAGTTGAGCTCTGTTCTTTATCAAGAACTTACTCTAGCATTTGAAAAATCTAACTAAATGGTCTTCACTCCTTTTATTCTTTCTACGATAATCCAAACTGCACCTCCATGAGTCTGCACGGAACCAATCGATTCCTGAGCCAGTACATGTATGGTTTTATATATTATATACAAGCTTATCACCACAAGTTTCCTTGAAAAACATCATGGATCCTAAGGCTTGAGGATCAATATCACCGTAACGTCATGTCTCACGTCATTTAGATGCAGGTTGGCATAGTCATATAAAATGTAATATGAAATAATAATAAAGGTTTATGAGAATATATCTGACTACTAACTAAGGGCGAAGTAACAATCGACACTTACCCATGACTTTAGCTCCATGCGACGTCAAATGGATTTATATGGATCTTCATTTACGTCATTACGTGTAATGCATTTAAGTGAAATTTATGGGTATCATGTTTTTTTCTCTTTTATCAACTCAAAATTTTGAATTAAAAACGATTCAACAACCATCAATAGTAATACAAATCAATAGAACGTGTATCCATTTAATAATTGAAATGTATATCGATGAATTGAGAGGAGATAAGGTCAATAGTTCATAACTATTTTATGAATTTATATTTAAGAAAAAAAACTTATGTTGCTTCTGATATACACCTTGTAATCATGGTCAATGTGTTGGAATTTCTTTTTTGACAATGAAAAATTCCAAAGGGATATTATCAATGTTTTAAAACCCGGGTCGACCTGGCCGGTTCAACCGGTTGAACCGGGAACCGGTCGAGAGACCGGGTCAACTATCACCGGGTTTTGGGGGATTTATGAACTGGATCGAACCGCCGGGTTTTTGAGAAAACCGGTTGAACCGGTATGATTGAACTGGCAAAAACCCGGGTTGACCCGGTTAAAAAAATATTTTTTTTATATTTGTGTTTTTTATGTTTTTAGATTGATATAAAACTTGTTATGTGTTTTTTTTAATGTTTTTGGATTGATGTAAACTTTTTGTTATGTGTATTTTTAATGTTTTAACTTGTGTATATCAAATTCTTGGTTTTATATATATACATATATAGAGGGAGGATCATGCGAGAAGTTAAACATTTTGCGAGAAGGCGAGAAGTGTTTAATCATATATGATTACACTGCACGGCTTGTAAGTGTGTTTAATCATGAATGATTAAACGTTTATGTATTGACAATATAACATGTGTTTAATCATATATGATTAAACATTTATCGCCTTCTCGCAAAATGTTTAGTTTCTCGTTTGAATCTAATACGTAAAAAATTTGAAACCGGGTCAACCACCCGGTTGAACCGTGACCCGGTCATAACACCGGGTCAATCAAAAAACCGATTTTTAAAACATTGGATATTATCAAAAAATGGAAGGATGTTGAATTGCTTTAACTCATGTATCTATCTATCTATCAATCATATTGATTGTATATTAATTTTAAATACCCCACAACCAAGTGAAAGGATTACATACCAATGAGATGAGGCTGGTCAAAGATAATTTTAAAGTTAATAGTGAACAAGATAAAAATAGTTATTCTTTATAGTTTTCTGAAAAAATTAACGTACATTCAAATATTCAATAATCCTTCATAGTTAATCGTAATCCTATGTTCATTCTTAGATCCTAGTTAACAGTAATCTTACTAATAAATTCCCATTAAACAAAATATTAAAACAAGTATATGAGTAAGATGGCGCTTGTAATATCAATGATCGGTTTTGATGGACGAGAATTACCTATAATGAAGGAGAAGATTGTTACCGGGTAAGATAGGTTTACCAACAATCTATTTTGACAATCAAGAATGTTACCAGATAAGAAACCTTGTGGGGTTAGTTCAAGTGGCAATAAGGCTTGGGCCTTCGAGGATCCTCTTTAGAGGTCACCAGTTTGAGTCCTACAAAGTCAACAAGGATTTTTCTGGTTGTTCTCCAAAGCCCCTAAGATTAGTCCAAGTGCATGCAAAACGGTCCAGACACCTATGACTAACAAAAAGGAAATGTTACCCGGTAAGATAATTAAAGACGGTAACTCTTGCCTGAAGTTTATCAAATAAGCATTTGTTAAACAACTCTAAGGGGGTGTTTACTTGGGGCTTAATGAGCTTAATGACAAAACCGGCTTATTCGCACAGACGTTTGGAGTGTTTACTTCGGGCTTAATGACAAAACCGGCTTATTCGCGCAGACATTTCTGGCTTATTCACTAAGTAGGGGAAAGATAGGTTGTCCCCATTAAGACACATCTTTGACATTTCTACCCTTTAAAAATAAAGACATGTCTACCCTTCTACTCAATAATCACGCAATAAAAACCTAGTTGCTCGATTTCACCTTCACTGCTTGTTCGATTTCAATTTCGATTTCAATTTCGATTTCACCTTCACCGCTCGTTCGATTTTACTGCTTCGAGTTCATTGTTGGTTCGATTACACTATTTCAATTCACTGTTGGTTCGATTTCAACCCTAGACAATAATTTCCTTTGGTCGATTTCTCCAAAGGTAATGATTTTACTGATTATTCGATACTTGTTTCTTCTCCATACTCGATTGTTGTTCCATACTTGTTTCTTCAGTCGATTGTTGTTCCATACTTGTTTTTTCAGTCGATTGTTGTTCCATACTTATTTTTTAAGGGGGTGTTTGGGATTGCTTATTTGAGGTGATTTTTAACTTATTGCGATTTGGCACCGGAGATAAGCACTTTTGAGTGTTTGGATGGAGAAAAATGAAAAGAGTTTATAGCGGTGTCAAACCGTTGAAAAGCTGTTTTTGATAAGTCATTTGGTTTTAACTTATCAAATTATTTGAAAAGTGCTTATGACTTTTTGGGTTATTTTATATGTATAAGCAATCCCAGACACCTTTGAATAACAACTTATTTGCTTATTACGTTTTGGTATCACAATAAGCTAATCCAAACACTTTTTTAAAAACGCTGGTTTGATACCACATAAGTTGATAAACATTTTTCAAAATAAGCATAAGTTGTTTTAAATAAGCAATCCCAAACACCCCCTAAGTCGATTGTTGTTCCATACTTGTTTTCTTCAGTCGATTGTTGTTCCTTACTTGTTTTTTCAGTCGATTTTTGTTTCATACTTGTTTCTTTTCCATAGTTGCTCGACATTTCTGCAACGTAAATTTTTGTAACCATGATTTCTACAATGTCGATTTCATACTTGTTTCATATTTTCTCTTTTTTGTTTGAACTTGGCTACATTGTGTTTGAACTTGGAAGTTTAAGTACTTAATGAATTTTTGTTTGATTTTTGGATTATATCAATGAATTTATGAATATATGGCTTAAAAAGTAAACATCAATTTATAAAACAACTTAAAATTCATATTCGGGGGTAAATTGGTCATTCTGTTATTCAGATAAAAAAAAAGTAATCAACAATATCAATTTATCCAGACAGACAAATTTATCCAGATAGACACATTTATCCATACAAAACTTAATGAAAAATTTAGTAATCAATCCCTAAAATCTAAGGGGCATTTTTGAATATATAAATCTCCAAATTTATATAAAACCGGTTGATGTAACATTAAAGTTGTTGGGTTTTTTTTTTCCAAGTGGAAGAATTATTATATTTGGAAACAAATTATTATTGTAAATATTTGAAGTCAAGTAAACAAGATTATTGGCGAATGTCGACTCCATTCCATTCCATTCCACCGGCTGACGAAACATCCAAATCCTGCAAACTACGAACGACTTTTCCACCATCGTCGTATTCTTGGAATGGAATCGAACAAGATTTTGATTCGCAGACGCGTTTTCTCTATCACTCCGTCGACTATCTTCATCGTTTTTAATTCATTCCCATCCCCCATTTTTCATTGGAATCGTCAATCCTTCACTTGTCACCAACATTTCAATGGTTTTCGTGATTCCAATCTAACCTTCATCACGAAAGAGGGAACTATAGATATTATCTAGTTAGTTGGGGCAAGATGATTATTAGGAGTCTGCTCATCATCACAATTTTGATCGTTTTGCCTCTCGAATCATATGCGTTATCCCCCTTGTTTTCTTTCAGACACCTCTATGAACAGAGCAACGTACGGTTTCCGAAATTCTTCTTATATCTTCTAATTTTAATCCAATTTGTGTGTTTTATGAAGTTGAATTATGATTTAATTTCTATCTACGTGTGTTTGTGTGTGTTTTTCGATTGCTCAAGCTTTGATTGGTGTCTAATATGGTGTTTAAGTTCAATTGATTGATGTTTTTTCAGGATTCTCCTTCGCCTAGCCCTGCTAATGGGGTTGATTTAGCTTCCGGTGGAACAGATTTCGAGAATTCTTGTAATAGGGCATCTAGAAGTTGCCAGATGAAGAACATAGCTGCCTGCTTGACTTATTCTCAAAATGGTGAATTCTTTTACATTTTTGAATTTTACTTGTTGATGGATTTGAATCCTTATTGGGGGCATGATGTTTGTAGGGGGAAAGTTACCAATTATTTTATGTATTATTGATGATGAATAATCATGAATATCTGTCATCTAGGAGTCATGGCATTCATTATGAATAAGGTTGAATAGTTGGTTTTTTAGGTTCTCAAAATATTTACAGTTCTCATTTGACATACGCCTGTTTGATCAAGGTGTACAATAGAATAAGGGGCGTTTGGTTTGATGGAATGGTTTTGAGGGATTTGGATTTTGTGAAAAGATTTGGAATTTTTGGTGTGTTTGGTTTGTAGATTTGGAATGAATTTGGATTACATTCTTTATATAAACAAATTATAAATAATTATAAAAATAATTAAATTACTTTTTTATTAATTGATTATTACAAATCCAATGTTTTTAACATATTTTAAAATATTATTACATAAAAATTCTACGAAATCCCGTGAAATACCAACCACTGCTGTGGGATTTGAAAATCCTATATTTCTGGGATTTCAATGAAATCCTGGGCCTGGGTATTCAAATCCAGAAAATCCTTCAAACCAAACGTGGGATTGTCCAATCTAATCTTACAAACCAAATGGGATCTAACAAATGGTGGCAGATGAAGTATAATGTTAAGGTCAATGGCTTTGTTTAATTGTTTCCATCTTTGTGATTTTCATGTTCTATATGCTATCATAATCTTGAAGAATAACCCATGATCATCATGTTGCCTGATGAGCTAAGCAATTAACACGGTTGGTTGCGGAAATTGCGGTCAGGACCTTGATTTGCAATAGCGGTTATCGCGGTGAGATAGAGGTGCAATAGCGGTAAAAAAAATAGGTTCATAAATTAAATATGAATATACATAACTATATATAACTTAATATTGTATGCCTAATATATATTAAGTCAAACAATTCATTAATTCAAAAAAAGTGTCAAACCACACAAGCAACATAGTAATAGAGTTTATAAAGCTTGTAGATGATTAAATGAGCCAATTGTAATCCACCGGCTCCGTGTCGGAATCGACATCATTTAATACATCGATTGTTTCATTTATGTCATCATCCCTATCTTCCCCTTCTTCCTCTTAATCTCCAACTCCAAGTTGAGGAGTAGCAATCGAGTAGGAGTCAAGAGGTATGGAGTCGAGGGTTCACGACTTCCAGTCTGAAGTTGAGAGTTTAGAGTTGGTACTTGTAGTCGATCGATGAAGATGAGAAAGGTAGGGAGATGGAGTTAATTTAGGTCAAACTAAAGTCTAAAAGTAAAAGAAAGGCTAAACATATTAAATTAAAAGGCCATAGAAAAAAAGTCCAAATGTTCTAAAAACTCAAAAGGCTCCTAGCATTCATATTGCGGTGTAGCGGACTGCTATTGTAAACCCAAATTGCGGTGCAATAGCGGTGAGTAGCGCCGCTAATTGCGGCACTGCAATTTTGAACCGCAATTTTCCTCGAGACCACAATCCACAATTTCGCCGCAGTTAACTGCATAGCTGATGAGGCCATCATGTAACATAGGTAGCTGGTCACAGTAATCAATTGGTAGAGCTATAAGGGTAATGAATTTACTAAACTTCAATACTTCTATTAATTCTATAAAAAAAACTATTGAAGGAGGTTCTTGATTCTAATTAAAATTTCAGGTGTTATGAAATGATAGCATGTATGTGGTTAGCATTCATAGTGATGTTGATAGCAATTATCATACAAGCATTTGCTATCACTCAACAAACAATTTTCTTTACCATTGTCTGTTGGCAAGATCTTAATGGTACATGCTTCACCATAGCTATCAAGATTTTAATTCTTCAAAGAATTCGTTGTAGGAAGCAAGTCTAAAAACATAATTTTCTAATACCCTTTAATAAACCAACACAACGTAACGTGCTTATTATACAATCCATGGATACGTTGATAGGTGAGGCTACGTTATGGATATAAAGCTAACAGATGTGAGTTTAGATATTACAATTGCAGACTGACTAGGTGACAGATTTGAGTTATGAAAACAACATTTTTGCAAAATGTAAAGAGAACTGGAAAATTAATTAAGAAAATATAAGGTTATAATTGGAAAAAAAGTGGAAAAAGGAGCGAATAGAAAGCCACTTCAAGTAAAGTAGCATTTTAAAAGGCTAGCTTATGGCTAACTGAAGAGGGCTTTCAATAACATCAAAAAATGAGCTAGTTCAAACATGGGCTAAATAGGTAAAGTTACTCTTTTCATGTAGGCACTCATGAAGATGGATTCCTCCTTGTCCAGAACAACCACAAATCCCCGCTGCATGTGAAAATTATGATTCTTCCTGCTAACAACACGATCAAGGAGATAGATTTACCAAGCCATCAAATGGAAAAGGTTTGTTTCTTTTCGTTGACATGCTGCCAATTTTCGTGATTTAGGATGTCAAATGGCACTTTTTGATTCAATACAAAGTACTTAGGCTATGTTTGGCAGCTAGAAGATAAGCTAATTGTTGGCTCAAGCCTCAACTAACAATAAGGCCTCTTTGGGGGTTATGCTTGGAGGTCAGTCGTTTGAGTCCTGCAAGGCCACTGGGATTTTCCTGTCTGTTCTTTAGTTCTCTAGGGCCCCTGGGATTAGTCGAGGTGCGTGCAAGTTGGCACAGACACCCATAGTTAACCAAAAAACTAGTTGTTGGCTGAAAAGTTAATTGATAAACTAGTCAAGTTTGGTAAAAATTAGCTAATAAGCTAGATGACAATGTAAACTTACTTAAAATGATAGACTTTTTGGTTATTTGTGTAAAATATAAGGGGCATAATTGGGAAAAAAAAGTGAAAAAAACCCTAGTTTAAGACTTACCAAACGAGGCTTGAAAAAGTTCAAAAAATAAGCTAGCTTATGGTTGCCGAACCTGGCCTAAATAGAGACTTAAAACTTTATCTTTGAGCTCTTCAAGTTATCAACTGTTTTACCTTATCCTTGTCTCAGATCAAGATTTCTGTTGAATTAAGTTCTGCAATAGCATTGAATACTAGAGATGGGGATTGCGTAATTCATGCTGCAGCTCGAGCTCCAGCACCGGAAAACCATTTCCAGAAATACCCTTCATATATGACCACCTATATTACCCCACAAAATGGCGCATATTTAGTAATCCTACTAGTTATTGTCGGAGGAACTTTGACTTGTTTCAAATCGAGGATACGGGCCAGGCACCTTGATGGAGTCCCGTACCATGAACTCGAAATGGGAAATTCACCAGCTCTTTCGTCGCTGGATTTGGAAGATAGTGAAGTCGAGAACTGGGATCAAGATTGGGACGATGAATGGGGTGACGAAAAACCCGTCAAATCTGGTGGTGAGAATCCTGTAATGGTCAAACAAACAAATGGTTTGACTACAAAATTACCTCATTCTGATGGAAGGAGAAAGGAATGGGATGATTAGTACTTTGAATGTATTTGCCCACAATGGGTAAGGATGTTCATGTGTTTACCGAAACAGTCGATTCGCATACTCAAACTTCACCTTCAGATGGAATATACTGTACTCGTTTGGTTTGGTCTAGGCATGTTCAAAGCGTTTTATACTATGTTTAGAAAAGATTATTTAGGTTTTTTCTATATAATAGATGCCAAAGGATTTGGTCACTCAATTTTGATACATGCAAAGAGGATGTCATTTCTTGTTTTTTTGTTTGTCTTAGTATTGTTGGTGTTCTTTTCTTTGTATTATAAATGGATGAGATAAGAGCTCCCAGAGACCACTTTCCTATATATATTTAAAATTATTTAAAACCGCAGACCGTACCATGAAGTACAATTTGATAAAAAGGCAAACCTCACTCCGGAAGTTCAAAACTGCAGTGCGATGTATGTGGTTTGGTGGTTTATAAGGGTGCAAATGAGTTGGGTTGGTTGGATAGAAGGTGTTTGAACAATCCATCCCAACTAATATGGTTTAAAAAATCTCAACCTGTTAAAAAATATTGAAAGGACAACCCAACCCAAATCAACCCGTATGGGTTGGGTTAGTCGAATTATGACATATAGCAACTCTACAAAAGCATACTTAAACAATCATTAGTCACTACGGGTGGTTATTAACCTTTTATGCTATATGGGGAACAAAGAAAAAGATAGATGGACACCAAAAAGAAAATTGAAGATTCTTGCAAATAGGAAGTAAAATTATGGATGAAATTGTGAAACAATTGTGAAAAAAACAAACTTGTAGATCAAAGGCAATGTTAACATGTCTAGCAGAAGATGCTGATAACATAGGGGTATCGAGTTCATCGGGTTGAGTTGGGTTCAAGGGTGTTTGGGATTGCTTATTTATAACAACCTATGCTTTCTTTTTAAACCGTTTATCAACTTATGCGGTGACAAAAATGAGTTTTATAAAAAATGTTTGGATTAGTTTATTGTGGTACCAAAACGTAATAAGTTAATAAGTTGTCATTTAGGGGTGTTTGAGATTGCTTTAGGGGTGAGCATCGGCACCGAAAATACCGAACCGTACCGGAACCGGTACCGATTATATTTTTTGGTTCGGTACTCGGTACTTGTAATGTCGTTGATTTGGGATTCGGTACTCGGTACTAATACCGAACCGTCCAGGTAAAACCAAAGGTCATTTTAATTACTTTCGGTACCATGCTCACCCTATGTAAAATCATCAAGCTATGCATGCTACTATAAAGTGTTAGCTAATTTAGGCTCAAACAACACAAAGAGTCAAGTGACTCAAGTCAGACTCACCATAAAGTTTAGGCTCATCGTGAACCTTGTTCGTGAGCTCCAAGAGGCTTGATTTATATTTAAATGCATTCTCAAATGTGTGGATAATTTAGTTAAACGACCATATTTGAGATTTTAATACGACTTTCTGAAAAAAAAAGTAACAAATTTTGAATGTATATGATGTTAAACATCTCATCTATGATGTAAAAGAATATAGTCATGTAAAATTTTAAAAATACACTAATAGGACGTTTGGTTTGATGGAATGATTTTGAGATATTCGGAAAATTCGGGATGAATACCGAATACCCGGTACCGGTACCAGTACCGTATATGATTACTCGGTTCGGTATTCGGTACCGCCTTTAGACCACATTTGGGATTCGGGAAAATCGGTACCGGACCGGTCTGGTACCATGCTCACCCCTAGATTGCTTATACATGTAAAATAACCAAAAAAATCATAAGTTGTTTCAAATAAGTTGATAAGTCAGAATGGTTTAACTTATCAAAAACTATTTATTAGCGGTGTGGAAAAGCTATAAGCACTTTGTTTTTTTTTTCCAATCCAAACACTGAAATAGCTTATTAACGTTGAGGAAAAACTATAAGTCAATAAGGAGTTTAAATAAGCAATCCTAAACACCCCCTAAGTCCAACCCAATTCCAACTCAATATCTATTGTTTAAATTTTTTACAACATTGGATGGTTTTACAATTATTTCGGGTTCGGTTGGTGCGGATTAATCGGATTTTATGCACCCCTAAATTTATCTTGTGAATTGAGTAATTGGTTTTGTATACAAGTGAACTGAAATTGAAGTTGGAGAAAAGGGCTATAAAAATTTCACTTGACCCCCTTCAACTATTAGATAATTACAATTCTGGCTTGTAATTCCAAGGTTGGTGTACTGTCATGGGATCACTGACAGAAAGGATGGTTTCTGTTAGTTGGTGGAAGGAAGGACATGTAGAATACCATATCTACCCCTGGAATTGAGGCTTGTATGATTGATGTGCTGCATGGTGTTTTATGTAATTAAATATAACACTGTCCTTCCAATTCCGATTCCAAGAAGGAATTAAAGCAATCCCAGATTCCACTTAGAAAAAGTGAAAAAAGAAGATGGTGTTGATAATTGTCTTGAAGAAGAAGAAAAAGTAAAAGTATGTATTCATGTTTCTTGCACACTTTCTCTTCATTACACATTACATACCATGCTTTTTTCTATTCTTTCCATTTTCCCTTTTATATATTCTAGCCAATCCTTTTTCCAGCTTTTGCTTTTCTTTTTTCCGACCATTGGATTTCGTTTTTATTTTGATACCGTAAATAATTCATCGTACCCGATTTATACCCTAAAAGGGCCCGTCCGGTTTGCTGGATTTGATAGGATTTGGAGGGATTTGAACCGAATTTTATTCCAATTTTGCGTTTGGTTTAAAAGAAAGTATAGAAGTGAAATCCCGAGATTTCTATGATATTCACAAACATTGGATTTAGAAATCTCATGCAAGTACTTGGTATTTCATGAGATTCACCATCTCCTTTTATTTTAAACTAAGAGGTTGTTTGTTTACCTCTTAAATTTCCATTAAGAGACAACATCTGAATCGCTAAGAGGTGAATCATGTTTGGCAAAAAAAAAAAAAAAAAATTGTCTCTTAATGGTTCAAAAACCCTCTGAATGATTTTGTATCTTGGGCCTCCCTTAACCATTAAGCACCCTAATTTCATTATGAACAATTGCCAAACAATCATATTTCATTTTGCACTATATCATAAGAGTCTCTTAATCATTCTAACCACTTAATCATTCTGTACCAAACCATTCAACAATTGTCAAACAGCCCCTAAATCAAACAAAACAAACCCAGTATGTCTTACTTGTAAACAAGGTATGGGGATAAGATGTACATAGTCTTACCATTTACCTCCCCTTCGCTCTCTTCTTTCCTTATTTTGGTCATGAGTGCACCATAAATGAAAATTTTAGGCAATTTGTATCAATATATAACCATAAATGTATGTGCGTTATTTCAAAATGTTTGTATTATTATAGAAAATGAGAGTTGGGGTTCGCGGGCCGGATTAAGGACCACCAAAGTCCCATGCCACCAGTGAACTTATTTCTTATATTGTAAACAAAAATTACAACCTTTAGCAATGCTATAATTGTAATTCGTTTTGTGCTATTTCTTTTAATCAGATATCGCCAACATACAATATTCGCAAGAATGACAAATTAGAAGTTTTTATTGAAAGGCAACAACATTTATTAAGAAAAAACCAACAAAGTTACAAAAAGGAAGCCCAATACAAGGTGCAGCAACCCACCAAACAAAAAAAAAATGGACAGAGGTAGGAACGTTGAAGTAAATCGTATCGTAGGGGAACCAAGCAACCTAGTCGAACGACGACCGGTCACCGACAAGGATTATCACAACGATAACAATGTAAATAATTTGTGTTACCATTTATATAAATTGATGGAGTTTGTATTAGCTTTTGTTGAATGATGTGTGAGTGCATAGCCATTAGCCATTAAGCCGAGTGAGACATATTTGCATGGGTTAAAAAAATAGTACCACAAACTTCAAAAAAGTTGGCTTAGCCATCCATTGGCAGCCGTGACTGGTAGAGTATTGACTCCATGGTCATGGCCATTAATGGTGCATTTATGGACTTTACTCGATTACACACAAAGATCCTCTTTTGGTCGGAAATTTTGCAAAGATCCTCAATTTGCACCCATTTTTAATTCTCTTAAATCATATATATTTACTTATTAAAAAAACTTGTAGTGATTTCTTGGAGTTATTGAAATAGCTAGCACACACTTTGAGAAACACATAATACGTTAAAGAAAAAACTATAATATTTTTCTTTGCAACAAGTTTTTAGTTACATATTTTAAATATAATGCTTTTGTTTACTATAAGTTTTTAATTTAGTTATTTAAGTTATTACTTGAATTTTATTTCTTCAACTATAATCTACAATCATTTAGATTGTCTGATTGATAAAGACAAAAACTTTATAATAACTTGTATCTCATGTCAAAAACAATTTTAAAGGGAGTTTGGTTAGAGTTATTAAATAGTAATTAAAGGAAATAAAAATAATAATAAAAACTATTTGGTTTTTATATAACATAATGGACACAATCCTCCATGAGCCCAAAATTTCATAATTAGATTCTCTTTTTTTTTTTTTGGGGGGGGGGGGGGAGTGAAATTATGAAAACTCATTCCCATTTTAATTTAACACCTCCTTAGATTAGATTTATATAAATTTGATTTTTTTTTAAAAAAAAAGACATTTTCAATGGGAGTATTTAAAAATGCATCATAACAATCTTCAAAATAGTCATCAATCTTCAACAGCGGCACCTATTCAACCAAGTATCTAACATAATACAACAGTTCCCATACCAACGAATCAACCCCTGCTGCTGGACCGATAGACCGGCACCCGCCGCACGATCACCGATTGATATGATGCAACAGGTGCCGCTTTTTTTTTTTTGATAAGGGACACAACTCGTTTGGGGGAATGGTTTTTGGCGGCAAACCTTGCTGTATTGGGGTCTTGAAGGTGGCTCATTTTGGGTCCCTTTTGTACTGTTGTTGCTTTCTTGGTCCTGGTATGGTATATAATCTCTGCTTTAAAAAAAAAAAAAGAGGGTTCCAACATATATTAAGAATAATTTGTCGGATCTAGCTGATATATAGCACTCACTCTTCAATGAAGGCTAGACGGGTGCAAATACTCTAGAATGTCGAGTATCTTAAAGTGAAGATATTATCTTCAATATCGTATGAAAATATATGAAACTCAACCAAATTATTTTTCAAAAAATTATTATGAGCAAATGTCAAATTCTAGCTTATCACTCCCCACAAATAGAAATACAAGTTGTCAATAATATGTTGTGGAATAAGTATGTTACATTTATATTATGGGTTTAATTATTTGAGAATCATATATGTTTGTGATGACCGTAAAAACTATCATCTTAAAATATTGTTTCACATGATTTTTTCCATTTAAGTCTAGAATTTAATTTATTGATTGAAATATATTTGTTTCATATTTTTGTGTTCACATTATGAAACTTTTTAATTGATTTTTGTTTCACAAATACATAAAAAAAATATTCATATTGTGAAACAAATATATGTTAATCAATACATTAAATTCAAGCCGTAGATAAAAAAATCACATGAAATAATATATGATGCATCAATTATTAAGATTATTACAATTTTATGGGTTTAATACAATTGAAAAATTAAAGTTATTTTTATCTTAAAATTTTGGAGGCTTTCATGCAAAGATGGTGGGTGTCTAATGATAGTGCACCTATAGGGTGGCTCATATCTGGAGACCAGAAAGATAACCAAATTTATTCAAAAAACATGTGGTGGTTGATTATGAAAATGACAATATGGTCCCTCAATCACCCTCTTTATTAAGTGGATTTGGAGGGAAGGGACAACTCATTTTAACTAGCTTTAGCACATGGTTTTAAGATGCTCTTCATAATAATACAACTTCTACTTCATTTTTGTCTTACCAAATCACATCTTTGCAAAATATAACAACACTTTGCCTTCAATGGCGGATTCAAAACCTCCGATGATTAGGACATACGGTAAACGTTAGAGATAAGAATGATTTTTCTTTTTTCTTTTTTACTTTTAAAGGTTAAGTTCATTATATTAAAGCATAGATCTGTCCTTGTCTGCCTGTATCAATAACTTCTGTTACAAGAACATGATCATGTATTTAAGCCATAAGCATCCTCTTTCGTATATGTATAACAAAAATTTAGAAAGGTCGACATGTATTCGTAGAGTTTGTTTTCATCGACTCAGAGCAATTAACAACATTTAATGCATAATGTACAAATGGTAGAAAGAAAGAAAAAAAGGCTTTTTATATACTCGAGTTTCCCACTTTGTTTATTGTGTCTTGTTTCACTTTCCATTACTTTATTCACCACTTTAATTATTTTTATTTTTTTGCTTCAAAGTGGGTGCCAAGAATCTTAGACATCTATCGAGTTCACTTTTTGACTTTCATCTTATTATATAATAATTGAACTATATTACGTCTCTTTTTTTCAATATTTCTATTTTATGGTCCAATTTATTTGAAGAAAATTAATACCCACCATTACCAAATAGTAATTTGCAAAAGGAAAACAATATAACCACCCTTCACTTCATACTAATTAGGATTAAACACTACATTAGGACTAAACACTACATTTACAAGTTTGACACGATATTAAATCGGAACATGAACGACGAATTTAAACACGTCCTACCAAAATAAGTGAACAACGATCGATAAACTACCAAAAGATTATACAAGAACCATAATCATGACAATCAAATGGGAGAAAGATAGGTTTCAATAAATCTCCGATCTAAAATGGTCCAGAATTGCACTCCGGTGAAAAGGAATCCGGTAACTTAACGCTAACAGTAACAGAGATATAATCAGAAAACAACATAGCTAAACAGGACCAAAAGAATCTTATCTCTGCGTGAAGGATTAAAAAAAAATACTAACCGGATTCCTCTTCGCCGGAAAACCAATAATCCATCATCATTAGATTTAAAGATTACATACTAGAACAGCTATTTTATCCTGATTCCTCCTGGCTTTCCGATGGGCATTTGATAAGCCCCAATATGTTGATGACTTCCGCCATATCAGGCCGGTTTGAAGGCACTTGTGATGTGCAGATTAACCCCAATTTCATCACCGGAATCGCTTCCTCCGCCGGAAACTTCCCCTGAAGCCGTTCGTCGATGCATTCGTCCACCCTTCCTTCTTCCAGTGAACCACGAACCATATCGCAAAGTATCACTACGTCGTCCTCCATGTACTCCACCGGCCTCCTCCCGGTCACGATCTCAAGAACCAACACCCCGAATCCGTACACGTCGCATTTCTCTGTGATCTTCACTGTTTTGCAAGCAAATTCTGGTGCCATGTAGCCAAGGGCGCTCTGTATCTTGCTGCTTAAAACGTAACGGTCTAGCATCGGTAGAAGTCTTGCTAGACCGAAATCGGCTACTTTCGGCTCACCCAAACCGTCAATCAGGATGTTGCTGGACTTGAGATTGTAGTGTATGACGTTAAGCTGGTGCAAGTGAGCCAAGCTTTTCGCTATCCCAAGAATGATATTGAATCTTTCGTTCCACGTGAGGGAACTTCTGCGACCATCTTCGTCTTCTTCGTGGAGATGCTTGTAAAGATTCCCACCAGAAACGTATTCGTAAATCAGGAGTTGCAGAGATGGAGTCCAATAGTATCCTTCAAGAGCTACAAGATTTGGGTGATGAATCTTTCCCAGTTTCTTAACCTCCCTCTCGAAATCTTCTTGAGACTTAACAAGGCTCGAGACCGTGAGTTTCTTGATAGCCACCGATCGGCCATCTCCAAGAACAGTTCGGTAAACTGCTCCAAACCCACCACGCCCAAGCTCACAATCCTTGTTTAAAAGGGCATGTGCTCCTGTGCTGAAGTCAGGATCACCGGAAAACATAACCAACTTGCCAGAATTCGTGTCTGTAGTGGGGGAACTGCTAAAGTCACCACCGGATAATGGAACAGCTGCTGCTGATCGGGACATGGAAGAACGGACTCGAAGATTGAGAACGGTGATGAAGATTATTCCAATCACAATCACAGCAGCTGCACCAATGGCAATGAGAGCCGAAATGCTAAGAAGTATTCTCTTGTGCCCGAGAGTTGGAGGGATAGAGTCGGGATCCGTTCCAGTTGAGTTGGGGTTCAGTACAATCGGCTTGGGAAGCACAGCAGGGCAACTTTTATTCACCGCAGCACCACAGAGAGTTGGATTGCCGGAAACTGAGGATGGAGATATGGTGTTGAAGAAAGCTCCAGCTGGTAATTCACCTTGTAGTTGATTGTGTGAAACATTGAAGGAAACAAGATGGATAAGATTTGCTAATGGCTTAGGCAGGGTTCCAGTGAGTTTGTTAAAAGACAAATCTACAAACTGAAGATCAGTGAGCTTTGCCATTGCTACAGGAACTTGCCCAGAGAGGTTGTTTCTTGATAATATCCTGCAAAAATCATAGATTTACCCCATCATTCTTTGCAAACAGTGTGGGAAAATTCAAAATTATCTACTCTCTTAAAGGAATATGGTTGAACTAAACTCAAAATTGTCAATTATCTCTACTCAAAATGCTTAATTAAAGATCAAGAAAGAACAAAAAGGTTAATAGAAATCTGGAAAACAAGAAACAGGAGAATCTTACAACGAAGTTAGGGATGAATAGGTTCCGATGGAACTTGGAATGCTGCCAGAAAGGGAATTTCGTGCTAGTATGAGATCCTTCAGATTGCGTGCTCCTCCTATTTGCGAAGGAATGCTTCCATTTAACTGGTTTTCACTCAAATCAAGACTATCCAAAGCCTTTAGCTTGCCCATAGTTTCTGGAATTTCACCTATCAGTGAATTCTTGGATATGTTCAAGAATCGCAGGCTGCTAAAGCTCCCAATATCAGATGGGATTTCACCAGACAATGCATTGTGGGATATGTCAAGAACTTGAAGATTCTCGTGTGAGATTCCAATAGCAGAAGTAACAGCACCATAGATGCTTCCAGTCAGCTTATTCCCAGAAAACAGAACGCTTTGTAGCCCCAATTGAAACACCCAGGTAGGAAGAAACCCTGTCAATGAATTTCGACTCACATCCAAGCTCTGAATGCTTTTGCAATTGATCATCGAAGCTGGCAAGCTCCCAGAAAAGCCATTGTTGGAAATATTCAGTACTTTCAATGACTGAATATTACCAATAGCATTTGGTACCGCACCAGAAAACATATTCTTAGAAAGATCAACAGTCTGAAGGCTTCCCATTTCCCCAATCCATTCAGTGACCTCACCAGTGAACAAATTGCCATGAAAATTTAGATCATTACACAAAGAAAGTTTCTGCAATGTGCTTGGCAGAAGCCCAGAAAACGAGTTTTCACTAAAATCAACTGATCTCAACAGTGCACAAGCTCCAATTTCATCTGGAACTGAACCAGTAAACTGGTTCTTTCTTAACTTAATTTCCCTCAGGTTATACAAACCTTCAATCTCCTTAGGAATCTCACCCTCCAAAAGATTATCAGAAAGATCAAGTGATCTAAGTCCATGCAAGGACCAGATACCTGAGGGTAATAGGCCTGAAAACTGGTTGGATGAAAAGTTGAGTGCACCAAGAGCTGAACATGAAACCAAACTATCTGGAATTTGGCCTGAAAACTTGTTACTGGCTAAAGATATTGACCTTAAGGATGCACATTGCTCGAAAAAATTAGGAGGAATTGGTCCAGACAAACCATTTTCACTCAAGTCAATCACCCTAAGGTTAGTAAGTTGAGCGAGATTAACTCCTATGCTTCCAGTAAGATTGTTCCTAGCCAATGATAACTTACTGAGAAATTTCAACTGCATCAGGCCTCGACCCATCCTTCCGGATAGCCCAAATCCATCGAGAACAAGGTCAGACACCCTGTTAGATCTAGGGTTACACTTAATACCTTTCCATTTACAAGGACTATCATCATCTTCATTCCAAGAAGCCAATTTACCATCTGGATCTTGAAGGTCTGCTTTGAACACAATCAATCCCAGCACATCATCATCCAGAGTTGGATTCAACGATTGAACGATAATTACATGAGCCAGTAGCAAAAAAATACAGATACTAAGCGATTTTCTCATTTTAAGAGCCCTAGCTTCACAAACACACAACACAATTGCTAATGGAAACCTAACAAACTCACCGCATTTTAGTGAGCCAAATGATTAGACCTGGAAAATTGAAATCAACTTTACTTTATACAAATAGCACACGCTAATGTTCAAGTGCCGTTAACAATTTTACTTTGTTAACGGAAAGAAATAGCAAGCGAACTCGGCGGAAGAAAAATTAATGTTAAGAGGATTTTCAGGTTACGAGCAACGTTTTACCAAAATAAACAACAAAATCGCCGGCGAAAGTCACCGGAGAAAATGCCAAAAGAGAATTTCAAGTGTTTTTCGTTACCGGAAAAAGTAAATGGCAAAGGCGGAGATGGTGATTCCGGCCGCCGTGCGACAGCTCTCTCTTTCCTTTTTCTAGGTTTTTCTCTCTCTCTCTCACTCAAAGACTGTTATTCTTCTCAGACAGAGAAAAATACACAAGGCTTTATTTAGGCAAAGAGATTAAGGAAGGAAGGGGGTGGGTCCCATATATTTATGGGTGGACACGTGTCGGTATTTTAGTGGATGAAAGTGAGTTGTCATACACGTAGGCATTAGACGGTTGGGGTGTAGACGGTGCAACGGAGGCGCAATGGAATTTGTAATTAATTTCTAAGGGGTCTTTTTTTATAAACTGACCAAACATCAGGGATCAGTTGTAATATAGATATAAGTTGAAGGGGCTAAAAGTAAGTGACAAGTCAATTGTTCTTTTTTTTTTAGTTTGTTCTTGTTACTATTTTTGGTGAACTTACTTATATTTTTTTTATTAAAAAACTAAGAAAATATAATATAAATTTACAAAAAGAAAATAAGTCTATAATTGTGTAAACAAAAAGAATTTGAAAAAAAACAATTTATTATTTGAAATATTTTGTGATATACTAAAAGGTTTTAATTTTTCTTGATCAAACTGACGTTACAATTCGTATATATAATTTTTGGTTGTTCAAAGCGGTGAGTAGTGGACTTCTTTTCCCTTCTTTATTGCTTGTTTGATCTCTTACTTTTTCTTTTCTTTATTTTTTTGCTTGGTTTCTACAGATTGCAGAAAGTATGCCTTTTTTTTGTTTTAGACTCTTGAGTTTTACTCCTTTAATATATTTGTTGCTTTTTTTCTAAAAAATAAACACAAAAATGATGTTTCTAAAATACATTCCTTGAAGTAAAACAAAAACAAAATATATTTCAATTTAATACAATGTGTTTTCTAACAAGACACCATGCCATATCTCACTATGATTCTTTAAGATTTGAATCTTTTTTTTGAACGGCAGTCTAAACGCACACACCCGTCCCGGACTCCCGATCGAAGTCGACGAGGTATCCGGGATCCAAACGGGCACCCGACTAATCCTCGCGACCATGAACCGTTATCAATCCATAGCCTCGTCCATGCCCGACCCGAAGGCCAACCCATGGACTGGGGTATCTCC
This sequence comes from Arctium lappa, assembly GCA_023525745.1. Lineage (NCBI taxonomy): Eukaryota > Viridiplantae > Streptophyta > Magnoliopsida > Asterales > Asteraceae > Arctium > Arctium lappa. The sequence goes on from CM042049.1 coordinate 131,497,094, forward strand.
ACCCGTTCCCCCAAGGAATCGAACCCGGATAGACAGGGACACCATTCACTGTCCCCCCAAGATGTTACCGACCACTGGGCTACAAGATTTAAGATTTGAATCTTGACTCACACCGTGACACTTATGTCTATAATACCATTGAATATATGGTTCATGTTGTGATTTCTCTTTGATTATTAATTAATATCGAAGAAAAAATATACCTAAAAAGAATATAAATACATAATTATTGAATTTTGTTTAAGATTTTTAGGTATGATTTGTGGTGAATGAAAGAAGGGTCATTAAATGAGGTAAGAGGGGAAGATGGAGGGGTAGGTGATGTAATTAAAGTAAAGGTATGTGATCGGCGTTCAGAGAAGCAGATACTTTTGGTTTTTTGCCTTTTGACCCTTTCCTTTTTTTCTTCAATATTTGCAGTCAGGTGTCCCCACATTCTCCCTCTTAACTTTTACCTCCCCTCTTTTTTATTTTATTTTTAATTCCAATTTTGAAAGAAAAAAAAAACTATTTAGGCTATGTTTGGCAAACTAGTTGAAAAGCTAGCTGGTAGCTTATAAGCTAGATGATGAAAAAGTCACGTTTGATAAAACTAGCTTATAAACATTTAAATTACCAAAAACGACATTAATTATTTATTTATAATTAAAAGTTACTAATATATAATTATGAATATTAATGAGGGGCATAATTGAAAAATAATCATAAAAAGCTCCTCATAAGTTACTCCAAGTAGCTTATCAAAAAGTTAACTTATAAACTAGCTGATAAGTTAGCTTATGGTCATCCAAACATGTACCAAGAAAATAAGCTAGCTTAATTTTGCCAAACAATGGCTTAATCACAAACTTAAAAAATATAAATATTAAATGCATCCTCTGTTTTACCTAACGTCCCCTATTTTGGTCCTGTTTTCGCCTTGTTTCGTCTCATCAATGGTGTTTTTAAATTATATTTTATTCAAACGATCGTGGATGAATAATGTGTGGACATTTTTCCCTACAAAATGTTTTTAATGATTAATAAATTTGCGTATGATTGATGGCATTTAAAATTAAATTCTACCTGGTATTTAATATAGTACTATTATCATTACATGAATTTTATATGTTACTATAATGAATTATGATTAGAGCATCCACAGTGTACGAGTTTTTCACCGAGCTTTTTCATAACTTTTTTCTTACACATTATTGTCACATCAACAACTTAAAAATCTTTATATACTTCCGCTATGTGAAAAACCTCACCCAAGCTTTTTCATTACTTTTTTAAACTATTCAGGGTCTCACTCTTTTAACTTTATATCATTTTTATTCTTATTTATAAAAATAAATACATTAAAATTCATACAAATTAATAAAAATTAGGTTATTAAAAAATATATAAAAGTTGTATAAAAAGTTTGTAAAATTAAAATTAAAAATGTTAAATTTAAAAGTATGTATAACCGAAAATAAAAAGTGGGTCATTAAGAAATCTGTTAAAATTGTATAAATATGTCAAATTTGAGATATTATTTTAAAAATATAAAATATAATTAATTTCATTATGTATTTATTTAATAATTATATTTAAATAGGATTACTTTAAATATATTAATAAATAAAACTGGTTAATAAATAAAACTGATTAAATACGAAACTTTTATAAAATTCTATAAAGTTAAAACTGATTAAATACGAATAAGCTATGAAAAAGCAGGTCGTGCAGTTACGAGCTATGACGAAAAACCTCGTGAAAAAACTCAAGTGAAAAAGCTCTCCACTATATGAAAAACCTCAAATAGAGGTTTTTGTTTTTTGAAAAACCTCCCAAAAGGTTTTGAAAAAACACATTGTGGATGCTCTTAGATCCATGAAACTAGTTTATTAAAAATCAACTGGACATTCAAACTTGAGGAGTTGAGGGGCCCATGTATTTGTAAAATCATGTTGTACTGAAAACAAATTCGAAACAAAAAATGTATGACAATGACGAAAGCTAGTGATAAGAATTTATTTGTGGACTCATGCTTGAGCAATTGGTACCAAAATAAATTTTTTATTCAACCTCGTAAAAATATTGTATTATGATTTTTATGATATTGTGTTTTTTTTTTAAATTAAGAATAGAAAATACGTTTTGGATTGCAGTTTAACTTTTTCGTTTTCACAAAAGAAAATGATTAACAATACATCATAAATAAGGTGGCGTTTGTTTTTCAAGAGACCTGAAGTCTAAAGTCTTATTTCAATTCTTATTAATAAAAGGTGGTGTTGAAGTTTGAAATCTAAATCAATAAGGTTGCTTGTTTTTGTAATGTTTGGAGTTGTCTTGAGAGAACGGAAAGCATGTGAAATTGTGAATAGAGGCGGTAATAAGAGGTTTTAAGAAGTTAAGTCATCACTTTTTATTTAAATGTATTTAAGAGTTAAGAGGTTCTTAAAACTATAAAGAAAAAAAAAACAGTCTAACCAATTCAGACTTAATAGCCATTAAAAAAATTCAAAAAAAAAATCAACCCCTAATTATAAAACTAAATTATATGTTGGTATTTTCATGGTTCATATATAAAATGTTTTTTTTTAAAGGGTGTCTTAGGTTCTGCCTAGACTAATTCCTTGACAAATTATGACTGTAAAACATCAGTCCTGATTAAACCTCAGTGACCACAATTATTATGTACGTTTGGATGATAACATAACTCACATACAAGCGTTCCATGATGCAATGTTACTATTTGAAGCAATAAGCCCAAAGGAGATCGTTGCAACTGTTCTCCTTTTCCTTTTTTAAATGACTCAAAAAAATATCACCAAAAAAGTTAATTATAATCTAACAAAAATTGGCTTAAAAAGTTCACCGTCATATAATTCGTTATCAATAAAAAAATAAAAATAAAAAGTTCAACTATTTTCACAAACCAACTACAAAAATAAGATTAGATACAAATTGTACTTTTTGAGATAAATATCAAGGTTACCAAAGTTTGATTAAAATGTGATGTGACTATAAAAATAGTAAATGATGTCGAGTCTCATATCATTCATATTAGGAAGTCGGATTTACCCCTAACTTATATATCTGTTTTGTTAATAAAAATAAAAGTATAAACATTGGTAGTCAAAAGTACTAGATGAACATTTAACATATGGGTCGCTTCTAGTGGAGCATGGAAAGAGAGTTATATATATATATATATATATATATATATATGGGTTAAATCAAATGAGAACCAAAAAAATGTTGAAAACCGTGAGAACCGATCTAAGCCGTAATTTGGTTTTGATCTCATGATTTTAATTAAAAATTGTTTCACCATATGAAGAGGGCATAATCGTCATTTTGTAACAGAGATTCACCAGATGAAACACATATTATTTCATCTCATGAAACAAAAACAAAATTTTCATAAGTATGATATTTCTCCTTATGAAATCCAAACATAATGTTCATATACATGTTATTTCACCACATGAAATCAAACACATTTTTTACTGGTAATCAGTTTCACCCATTGTTCTAAAAAACTCGCCGCACAGCCGCCATGGCGCGCCATGGCACCAAGGCTTGTGTGTCACGCCACGTTAAGCCCATGGCACGCCATGGCCTAATGCACAGTTATCGTAATGAAATATTTGATTTTTCTTTATGTTTTTAATGTATTATTTGCAAGTTTTTAACATATAACCTAATTTAACTTGCTTATTACTATTGACTCATTGAGTAACACTACAAAACATACGTTTTTATATATAATATTATATATGAATTATAAATTTGACACCATAAGTCACGCCATGGCTTCACCATGGCTCCTAAGGCTTGAGGCTTGGCCTCGCCGCCACGCCACGCTTCACGCCATGGCTTCACCATGGCTCCTTATTTTTTTTCATTTTACACATATTAACACAAATAATTATATATTAACAAAAATGCAATGAAAAAATACGTTCATTTTTCTACAAGTTATATCATTATAAGCGTCTCCTCAATATCTTCAAAACGAGCCAAATATTGAATATTTTTTAATTTAACCGTACTATTAAATATCATGAATATCTACGAAATAATTTGTTTTTCTGTCCATACGTTTTTTTTTCCACCGTTAGCACGTTAAAAATACATAATCGTAAAATACGTTTCATTCTTATTATAAATAATATCATTATAATTTTTTTCGTCAATAATTGTAATATAAACTAATTATTGAATATCTTTATGGCTTTAGGTTTCATAAGTTGTGATTTTTAGGTCATGGTTGATTATTGATGAAATGTATATAAGAAAATAGCATTAATTGTTCGTTCTTTACTTACATTCCGCTGCATCGCGCGGGTATATGCCTAGTATATATATATATATATATATATATATATATATATATATATATATATATATATATATATATATATATATATATAGGGGGCCTTTGTTAAGAACCCATAAAATTATAATAATCTTGAGAATCAGTAAAACATGTGCTATTTTGCATGATTTTTTTTCCATTCATGACTTGGATTTAGTGTATTTATTAACATGTATTTGTTCTACAATGTGTTGTTTTATATGTATTTGGTTTACAATGTGGACATCCTTTTGTATTTGTGAAACAAAAAATACAATTAAAAAGTTTCACATTGTGAATTGAATACATATGAAACAAAAAAATTGTAAATCGAATATATGTTAATTGTAGACTTAGATGGAAAAAATAATGTGAAACAACATCTTACGATAATGGTTCTCGTAATTATTATATTATATGAGATTCTCAAATGATTAAACTCTTATATATAATACATTTTTTTTAACTAACCGGGCTCTCGATAGGGTATGGCCCCCATCGAGGATTATTTCCCCCGAACCCATCTATGGCGAAGGAGGCCCGTGGTGGTTGTGGAGTGTTTTTTTTAAATAATATAAGTATAATTTATACAATACAATTATGGTTCCAACTATATTTTAAACTTTAAATTCCCAATTAAAGTTTTGAGTTTCAACGGAAAAGCTTTGAATGGATTTCTAGGAAACTTAGGAAGAAAAATATCGATTGGAATTTGTGGTTAGCTGATCCGCGTAGGGTGTGGGGAGAAGATGATTCGTTATGACGAACACAGAGGTTTGGAGCGGCTACCGATGTGAGGCGGGGATGATTTTCTTTTTTCTGTGGGTTGTCTTGGGTTTCGTACATCCGGGTAGTTGCTTAGGAAGCGGTTGATCTGGAAGTCGGCAATAGGCGGTTTGGAGAGGACGTAGGCGCATCGCTGGTGCTGCTGTTTCTTGCGGCTCGGAGAGGTGCTGGGATGGATTTGTTGCTGTTTGTTTTTGTGTTCGGTCTCATGTAGCTGCTGCAGGAGCGTTGGAGGCAGCCCGGGTCCGTTTTTCTTTGTTTCTAATCTGTTTTGATCATCAGGTCTGTTAATGGTCTATTTAGGGGGTGGCTTTCGGTAGTCACGGCCTGGCTCGGTCGTTTGTCGTGTTCCTGTTTTGATTGTTTAGGGGTTGGTTTGTTTAGAGGATGGTTTGTTGGGTTCCTATACTTTGGCTTGGAAGCAACTACTTTATGGTGGCCCTTTTTTGATTGGGTTTGTGCCTTGCAAACCTGATTGTGGTTTGTTTGGTACATGTTTTTTGTTGTAATTTGGTTGGTTGGTGGTAATATATGATTGCTTTTCAAAAAAAAAAAATCCCAATTAATTTAAAATTTGGTAAAAAGGTCCCTAGAGTTTATATCATGCTTTATTTATAAAAAAACACAAATTAAGGTTGAACCAAACGGTATATCCATCATTTTACACCGAATTTAATATAATAACTAAAAGTTGAATGTCTTGGTTTGATGATTTATTTTACACTAGTGTGTGCCACCCCGCGTTGCGCGGTGACGAAATATGTATTACGGAGCTCTTTACCAAATGCTTATTAGGTAAACGCTTATTGGCAACAGTTATCACCCACCCTTACCTTATAAAGTAACATTTTCAATCATAAAAATGGATTGTGATAGGCGTCTTCTACCCGATAAGCGCTTACTAAGTAAGAGTTTCCCTTCCACTTACTAGATAAGATTCCCGGTTCTTGTCATGCTCACCAGTATGATATGTGATGCCCGATAAGCATTTACACGGTAAGAGTTCGATAAATGACCAATAAGTGCAAATAGCGACTACGTTAATTGGGAATTACCATAATATAATGTTAAGCAATGAATATTAGTTGTTTTAGATGTAAATTATTTTATTGATTAGTTTCTTAAAAATTGGTATTTTTTATGATTATTCGACTCTTTTTTTAAGTTCTCTCCATGCATGGACGGACCCAAAGAAGGGCCAACGTGGCACGTGCCACCGTATTATCTCTACGATGAAAGGTTAAAAAATTTACGTTTATGAAAGGTGCAACCTTATCGGTTTAGATGTGTCACCGTATGATATTCATAAGTTCAAAAAGGTGCAACCAAAAAACAAAAAAAAACTTTTGAGATCAATAAAAAAAACCGAAAAAAAAAACTATTGGAATCAACCAAAAAAAACCCGAAAAAATCTCTTGAAATCGATTAAAAAAAAGAACGTAAAAGTTCCTCAAAAGCAAGTAAAAAACTTTAAAAATCCATCAAAGTGGTGGAATTAGGCTATAAACATATCGAATAATATTGAACGTCGGTACAAAGATGAAGACACGTCGATAAAAACAGTGTTTTTTGTAATTAGTTTTTGTCTATATTATATTATATGGTGTCGCCGTATTAAAAAAATTATGGGTCTGTCCTTGTCCTCGTATGTGTGTGTGTATATATATATATATATATATATATGTTTGTGTGTGTTAATTGACACTTCAAAATATGTAACTCACTTTCTTCAAACATACTTGTAGACTTTTCTATCTACTATACTTCATATATATCTCGATGAGATCCTTTAAAAATTTTGATTTGAGCTTAACAGGTAGGTACATGAGCATTCAGGGATTCTACACCAATGTAGCCTCTTCCTCTTGATTAACAAATCAAGCAGAATTTACTTGTCTTCTTTTGATTATATAATTTGTATGTTGCACTTCCAAGAACTATAAATCTAAGTCATCTACTCCACTCAGAGGAAGAAACTCTTGGCAGCATATATAGTTCTGTATAACACATGGACTTCAAATTGTAACACAAATTTTGATCAGCATGTTAAGTTTTGTAAAACTTTCATTTCAAGTACACATACAGATTGGTTAATGTTTACCAACATCTTTAGACGAAAGGTGCATGACATCATAAAGACAAAAGATTGAAAAGGGTACACTACCATAGTACCATCTAAAGATAAAAGAAAAGGAGCACCAAACAGGTATCAATTTCACCAAAGAGAAAGTAAAACATTGGAACCCTATAATGAGAACTGTGAAATCAAAAACTACAAAATCAAATCCTTCAATAATTCAACACATCAGTTTTCTTAAGGAAGCGAAAAAGAAAAAGAAAGCTTGAAATTGTCAACATTAATGTCAAAAGATGAAAATGGGTGATGAGTCTACTAACATCAAAAATAATATTCATGAAAGAAAGTTCTCAAAGAACTAAAAAGTTGATTTAGATTCATTAACATGAGCGAGAGTGTTGACTAATACCGGTAAACGCTTATCGGGTAAGCATGTGGGTAAACGGCCCCTAACTCTTCAACCCAGCCAAAAGTTACCAGTCCTGTAAGCAGAACTGAAAAATCCAAATTAAATCATGCAATAGAAGAATTTGTTTACATCTGCATCTTCTGAATGCAACTAAACAACATGTTATCATAAATAATAGTTATTTTCTGCCAAAATATACTTTGTATGCCAATGGATAGGTTCTTGACATAGGACTAAAAGTTAGCTTTTAGCTCACTGATTCTTCAAGAAAAAAGAGTCAAAATCAAATCACCTTGAGTCACCACATATCCCACTGTCATCGTTTCTGCAAAATCTCGAACTGGCAGAATGCCAATCAACCCTTTATCCTCCCCCTGCCACAGTTCTTGTTCCACCAATTTCACACTGCATCAATCATAATACCAATCACATCCAATCTGTGATGAAATATAATATCTAGAGTTACATGTATATAAGCGAGTAACTCCGGCTTTCAAAAGAGATCACTACCACAAGCATTTAGCAGAAAAGCTCAAACAAATTCCACAGACATATAAACACAGCCCAGAAACACCTAATCCTTCTATTATTGCCTCAAACTTTATGCACTCCACATTCAGAAGCAAAGATGGATCATGAGATATGATCAAAGCCCAACTAAGTTATAAAGGGGTTGTTTACTTACAGTTTAATGAGCTTAATGATCTGGACGACTTATTCACTCAGCCATAATGAGTTTTTCTTTACGGCTTAATCGGTAAGCCATTAAGTTAAAATGACTATATGGAGTAAGTCAGGACCCCTCACTTGTCCCCATTAAGCTACCTCATACAATTTAATACCAGAAATGCCCTTGAAGTAATCCAGCCCTCTCTCTTTGCCTCCCTCAAACCCATTGGTCCCCGTCCCTCAGACAGACAAATTTATCTGGACACACAACTTAATCCATACAAAGCTCAACGTAAAATAAAGTAAACAAATAGAACATTATTATTCCTAATCCTTTTATTCACTTTATTACCCATACAAAATTCTCACTTAAATGACAAAATTATTTATACTTTTAAGCATTAATCCAATTCAAATCTCCTCTAATCCCATTCAAATTACAAAACAACAAACTTCCAACAATCAGTTCCATTAAAAATTACAAATACAATACAACCATCCAATTATTGAATTGGTAGCGTGTTTATCAAGCCATAACCAATCAAGCTTTCTATCCTTATCCATTCCAATCTAAATAACTATCCATAAAAGAGACAAATAACACAACTACTTCCACAAATTATGCCCGCACAATGAAATTAAAGCAATAAAAACACAAATTCATATGAATCATCAAATGAAAACTCAATCAATTAAGCTAAAATCTCGTCACCTGCTTGGAGAAGTGAATTGAATTCGAATGATTGCACCAGACAACAAAACTTTGTTCTTGAAAGGAAGAATTCCAGGCTCGAAAGTTCCACCGATTCCACCATCAAAGAATACAATGTGTTTTCTCCAATCTTATGGAGGTTCTGTATGTGTAATTTTGAAGGTATTATACATACATACATGTGTGTGTGTATATATATAGATATATAGATACAGAAGAATTTTGGCAGGGATGAAAGATCAATCAGACTTCTGACAGTTTTTGGTACTAATATGTACATATAAAATTTTTTTATATACTACCTATAAATGATAATTCACCATTTTTGAAACCAAAAATAAACTAAAAATCAAACCATCTACATATTTGAGGCGGATTTGATACAAAAAAGCACCAATTCACAGATCAAAACCAATAAAAAAAACGGAAACAATTGTTAAGATAAAGTATCTAATGACTTGAATTAGGGTTTTGAAATCGGGCTTTTTGTGGTATAAAAGAGAAGAATAGACCTTAAACTAATCCACAACTTTAACCTGAACTTGCATCATCTTGGTTGTAGTATTCAAGAAGGCCTCCACTTCCGCAATCCTTCTATCATAATCAGAAGAAGAGATGAGCATTGAATCATAACCGCCTTCTCCCTATTGATTGTTGGGGTTCGAGAAGAGGGAAGATCCCATGGAGACTCTTCACTGGTAGATGAGAAGGTAAGGTAACCGCTCTATCAATCTAATGATTTGAATTAGGGTTTTAAAATCGGGCTTTTTGTGGTATAAAAGAGAAGAATATACCTTAAACTAATCCACAACTTTAACCTGAACTTGCATCATCTTGGTTGTAGTCTTCAAGAAGGCCTCCACTTCCACAATCCTTCTATCGTAATCAGAAGAAGAGATGAGCATTGAATCGTAACCGCCTTCTCCCTATTGATTGTTGGGGTTCGAGAAGAGGGAAGATCCCATGGAGACTCTTCACTGGTAGATGAGAAGGTAAGGTAACCGACTGTTATGAAAGAAATATGAGAAAATTGGATTGAAGGAGATTAAATAAAATGGGAGTTCCTAACCTAAGAAGAGGCCACGTCATTGGACGTGGTTTCTCCTTTAATAAATATATAGATTTTTAATTGACCTTTTTGATATTTATTAATGATTTATAGATAGTTACCTTCTTCACAATAAAAACATCTCTAACAGCTTTTCTAAAATGGAGAAAATGTAGATTTTTAATATTTTTTGCTCCAACAGATTATTCAAATCTTTCTCCAAAATAGATAAAGTATGAGAAAGATGGTAATTTTCTCCAAATTTGGACTCTCTAAAAATGATTACAATGAGAGAAAAATTGTTTTTTTTATTATATTTCACCAATAAAATTTTTGAAAGGGTGTTGCATATGCACCCTAGTCTATATGCCTAGGGTGCAATTGTTTTGTTTTTTTGTTTTTTAATTATAGTTATAATTTTGATCCTTGGATTATTTTTATTGATTTACTTTATACCTTTTGGTTTTATATTTTACATTTTACATTTTTATTATATTAACACATATAAGCGTATATTAACTAATATATGTTAAAAAGTAATTTTTAATTTTAACAAATTACACCATTATAATCGTCTTGTCAATACCTTCGAAATGAGTCCAATATTGAATATTTTTTGTTATGCATGAATATTAAGGCTATAGAAAACGTCTTATTTGTAGACGTGACACCAACAATTTCCAAAAATGGTAGATTATACTTATTTGTTTTATATGTAGCATCCATCAACACCACATGTGGAAATGATTGCCACATCTTTAATGATGTTGGATGAATGAAAAACAATTATTCCAACTGGTTAGTAATATCGTTTAAACGATACTCAAAATCGTACCCCTTAGTTTGCAAAATGTGCATAACATTCTGCATGGGGGTTCTATCTTCTTGTTCACTCATGCGAAACTTGTGACGAGCATGATATATAATTTTTAGAGAAGACACGTTATCTTTGTTTCGTTCTTTTAGCGTTGACAAATATCTTGTGGTTTCACATTCAGTCTTGTCAACTGTTGCACCAAACGAGACTCATCATCAGACAATCGCATTGCATAAGAATGAGAAGTGAACGATGTATATACAGAAGTTGAAAGTGTCTAATCGCATATATATATATATATATATATATATATATATATATAGAGAGAGAGAGAGAGAGAGAGAGAGAGAGAGTAAATTACAGATTTGGTCCCTAACGTTTGGCATTTGTTACGGAATTGGTCCCTAAAAGAAAATTACATTTTACAAAGTTATAATAAAATGTAATTGTTACAAAAATAAAAATACATTTTACAAAGTTATAAGAAAATCAAAAGTTACAAATTTATAAAATAAAATCAAAAGTCAAACTTTATAAATTTATAAAATCAAAACACAAACATATATATATATACCACATATATATAAAGATGATAAATTTTATAGATTTATAAAATCAAAACACACACATATAAGCGTATATCATATATATATATATATATATATATATAAGCGTATATATATGAGGGGCATTCAAGGGAGAACTTGGTTGTTTGTGATAATCGTGAGATGACTGAGATCCAGTCTCAACCACAAATCAATGAATAAATTAGGAAATTATTAATTTTGGTAGTTTTAATTTATGATTTTAATTAAAGGGCAACTTAGGTATTTTAAAAATAGCATCTCTCCTCCTTCCTCACTATTCTCTCTGGCGAACTTTTTTCTGTCGAACTTTATTCCGGCAAAAACATGATGCACACTATGATACCCTTAATAAAAATAACGAAAAGATATAGTGTGATACACTTAGTAGGGCAAAACACTACCTGATACTATGTGATACACTTCGTAAAACAAGAAAAATACATTGTGATACCCAATAACTTTTAACAGTAAGGCATTACAATGACTATGATACATACTGTGATACCCAAATAACTTTGAACAGTAAGGCATTAAATGACTATGATACATGTGATTAGGGGTGTAAATGATGCGAGTCGAGCTCGAGTATCATTATACTCAACACGACTCGTTAGTATATCGAGTTGAGCTCGAGTTCGAGTCGAGCCTATTCGAGTCGAGTGTTAACCGAGTTTTGACCGAGTTGATCTCAAGTGAGTCGATCTCGAGTAGCTCGCGAGTTGTCTCGTCTCATTTATACCTCTACATAGGCTCAAGACATTTAACAAAGGCAAAAAATGTAAAACAAGGGAGTAGAAAAGTCTATATATAGTGGAGTTCAAACATTGGGTTCTATATCCCGCCAATGTGGGATGGATTGGACACAACATCAAGAGTTTACCCATGTCTTTTACATCATCATTTTCCAAATAAAAAAAAATAAAAAACTTGAGCTTATTGTTGTTGTTATTATTATTATTATTATTATTAATTAAATTAAAATAATATTACTAATTATTATTATTATTTTGCTTATCGAGTATCTCACGAACTTATCGAGTCGAGTATCAGGTCGCTCGACTCGACTCGTTTGTATATCGAGTTGAGCTCGAGTTCGAGTCTAACCTATTCGAGTCGAGTTTTGACCGAGTCGATCTCGAGTAGCTCACGAGTTGTCTCGTCTAATTTACACCCCTAGTTGCCTTCACTCTTGGGTTCTTTATTGAACTAATATGGGTGTTGCTTTATTAGGTCAAGTAATTCCTTTAGACTTATCATTCAATGTTTGCTTCTCTTGAATGTGGCATCTATAGTCTAGGTTCTTTATTGCTAAGTGTCGTTCAAGGGTTTTGATTCTTTATAATCAAAGTTCTAGTTCCGTAGTATATAAAGGGTCAGGCTTTAATTAAGATTCACTTCACTTTATTGAAGTTGGGTCTTAATTACTTGAAGCATCCTTCATCTCAATTAGCAACCATTAGAATGATCGACAACACGTGTTCAAACCCATACTTGTTGGGGGAGATCACATAAAAAAGGCTGGAAAATGGCTAAAAGCAATAGCCGCACATCCATAAAATGACCAAACAACGTAAAACGAGGTATAAAGCCAAGGAACTGCCAAAATCGAAAGGCCAAGAAGCAGACCCGAAACAAAAACGAGCAAAGATATTAAAAGTTAAAATAAAAATAAATAGGTTTTAAATAGGTTACAAAAATAATGAAGCTTTAAATACTGGTGTCGGAAAATAAAGATATTGAAAGTTAATACAACAAAATCAAAACATATGCAAAGTTGGTTAAATTTTGATTTGCTAAAAGAATACAAGCATGAATCATATATTAAAAACATAGAGTTTAAAACTTTCAGTTATCAAGTTTAAAAACTTGATTATATATCAATTAAATCAATTGTAACATGTTTAATTTATCAACATTTTACTTATAATTTATTTTTTAATATAAATATTATAAATACTATGGTAAATATTCTTATAGTCACTTGTTAACATTATCTATATTTTGTTATCTAGGATTGAATGATGGTTTAAAAAGATGATTTTATTTTTAATTAAGCAAGAATTAAATGCACTCTGTATTTTATTACACTAGTGTTGGGCCCGTGCATTGTACGGAAGGATAATTTTTTTGTTGAAATATTGAACCGAGTTAAAATGAAACGTAATTTCTCTGTTAACAGTTAATGAAATACAATGTGAAAAACGAATGTATTTTCATAAGTGGTTAACTTGCATATATTCTTAATCGTTTGTTGTTATGAGTTTGTGTTATGATTGTGGGTTTTGAAAAATATAAACAAATCCTCAGTAAATAAAATAAAATATAAAAAAGTAGTTTTTCAAATAAACAAAAATATAGTGGAATACCTTTTGTTTAGTTGCAGGTTCCGCCATTGACACCCGACCGTTCGTCTTACTCTTGTACTCGGATGATACATAGATAAGTTATATATATTTATAGTGAATATAGAGAATATTTTAAAATCTTTTATTTTCATTTTCGATTTTACATTTAAATGTAAATATATTAAAAATATGGAAAAATATTTTTATATCTAAATCGTTTTTATTTTATTTTCTTTACACTTGATTAATTTGGAAAATATTGTGGAATATTTTTATTTTAAATACTACGATAGTTTATTAGTGTATCTCGTTATTTTTTATTTTTAATTCATATCAATCTTCTTTTTTCTTCTTTTAATGCTCGTGAAAAAAATACGTGTAGAAATTATATTATGTTAATATAAAATACGTGTAGATTTTATAAAATACGTGCAAAAAAAATACGGAAGAAAGAAGAGTTTATATTACATCTCATTATGTAAAAAGATTTTATAAAAAAAATATGAAAAAAGATTTTATAAAATAAAATATGTAAAAATCATTATGAGATGTAATATAAAAAAATACGGAAAAAAAAAGATTTTATATTACATTTCATTAATATAGATTTAAATGTAAAATCTACATTTAAAATAGATTATGTTAATATAAAATCTATTTTATAAAATCCTCCACCAAAAAAATAAATAGTTATATTAATAAATGAGTATCCATTCCACAAATAGATGATTATGTGAGATACTGTGCTTGGAAAGGTTGTACCAAAGCATTAAGAAGTTGTAAATTAAGTAATTGACTTTAATTAGTTGTAATTTGTACTTAAAATGTTGTAATTAAGAGTTTTTTATACCGTTTTTATAATATAGTATAGATAACAAAATTCAAAATGTCATGGTTTCAATCTTCTTAGAATAAGGGAAGCTTTGTTCAAATTTAGTTTTTTTTTATGTTAGCAGACATGCATGTAAATTGGTTCGAATATTCACGATTTTCTAAATTTTAGTTTAAAACCTGTAAAACATCAAATATAATTTGAACATGTGTGCTAAGTGTTAGGCTAAAAGCATCTACAATGTCCTTTTTGAACAGGTTTTTCCGACAGTAAAAAAAAACTCACTTTGAGATATTTTAGCATAGGCTATATTTGACAAACTAGCTGATAAGTTAGCTGGTAGTTGATAAAAAAATCACGTTTGGTAAAAATTAGCTTATAAGCATTTAAAATTACCAAAAAATACATCTAAAAAAATAATCAATTATAATATTTAATAATATAATCAAAACAAATTTATAGTAATATAATATATTAATTAATACAGATAAGGTAATAAATAATATAATATGTTAATTAAAAGAATTTGAAATTTATTATTATATATATTATCTATTTTGAATTTTAAACCAAATTTAAAAAAAATCTACATTATATACTTTTAAATAACGGTTACATATAATATGAAAAGAATAATCAAATAATAATTAAAAAAAAATAATTGATAACTAAAATACAATTATTAATATTAAAAAAATGATATAATTATCAATAATTCTAAATAATTAAAATTAATATCAATGTATAATTAAAATTTATGCCATAATTTTCAGATAATATTAATTAATTAATAATAATAATTTTTAATAATTACTATTTATTTATAATTAATAGTTAATATATAATAATGAATATTAATGAGTGCATATAATAATCACAAAAAGTTTCTCATAAGCTACTCCAAGTAACTTATCAAAAAACTAACTTATAATCATCCAAACATATACACATAAAATAAGCTAACTTAATTTTGCCAAACAATGTCATAGACTCATAGTAAGGGACTTTTGATGAAAGGTTTTTGGTCAGAGGTCATTGTACAACCTGTTTTTTAATAATTTTTTCGTGTTTAATCAGTTTTAACAATATATAATTTTATAAAAGTTTCGTATTTAATTAGTGTTATTTATTAATATAATTAAATTTACATATTAAAGTAATTATATTTAAATATAACTAATAAAATATAATGTAAAATAAATGCATAACTAAAGTAATTGTATGTTTGTGATATATTTATATTCATAAAAAAATTGCACATTTTTATACAACTTTTACATATTCTTTGATAATCCAAGTTTTATGAATCCACTTTAAAAGATAATTATTGTACATACTTTTATAAACTTCTATCGATATCTTAATAACTCAATTTCTATACAATTGTATAATTTTCTTTTAGTGATTTTCTAAGAATAGTTTTTGCTAATTTTTTATAATATGAAATATATATATATATATATATATTGTATTAATATGTTTAAATGAAAATTTAATGTAAAATAAATACACAATTAAAGTAATAATATGTCCTTGAAATAAATAAATATGTATTTTTATAAATTTTAATATATTTATTTTTTATACATAAGCATACAAATAATATAGAGTTAAATGATTGAAAAGTTTTAAAAAAATTATGAAAAAACTTAAGAAATACTTTTGTAGTAGTGAAGATATGTTAATTTTTTTGAATTATTCATGTGAAAAAAACGTCCATGCTTTAAAAATTAAAAATAGTAATAGAAATGATGTGTAGCGTAGGTGTAGTTCTGGTAATTGACATAGACATAAACAATTAAAAATAATAAGGTCAAACACAAACTAAACAAAATGGTGAAAAAGAAAACGCCATAATTGACGGAGTCAAACGGAAAAAGGAGGTAAGGGCCAAGGACGTAACGACAAAAAAACAATGCTACCGTTACGTCAATTTATCTGTCAAAAGGTGTTTTGCGAATACCCATGTCCATGTTACAGATAAAAAAAATACGCCCACACTCGCAGAGAATGAATTCACCTTTTTTCATAATTTATTGGAATATATTTTTTTTTTGAAGGGTATCTTGTGCCTTTGGTCCAGACTAATCTCTGGCAATTTGAGTCTTCGGTCCAGCTGTTAAAGCGTGCAACCCTGAGATTATCCTCAGTGGCCACAAGTGCTGTTAGTGGGGCTCGAAATCGGACAACCGCTATGAAGTCCCCGAGCTCTAACCACCACATCACAACCCTTGTGGTTAATTATTGGAATATTATACAAACAGAAAATCAAAGACTATACTATACATCATCAAATTATTATATTATTGAAAAAATCATCTAACTTTTAGACCACAAAATGAGTAAATTACCCTTTCTGCAAAGTTTGTAATGCATGATGGTCTTTTGATGTTATAAACATATTTTTGGGTGATAAGAACAAAAAAAAGGTTATAAATGTTGAATTTTTTTAGTGACCGTAGATATTGGAGTTAATTCATGTGTACTGATTAATCTTTCGACCAATCTAATGAGGCGAGAAAGATGCAACTTTCATTACATCCCCTAACCTTAGTCAATGTGCCGCAACTCAAATGATTTGTTTAAAATTTGATGGTATGGAAAATAGTTCAACAAATATGAATACACCCAAAATGGATCCTATGGAGTTCTAAAGTGGGGTAAATGATGTTAGAGGTGTCATAAATAACCAAAATTGAATAACCCATTGAGATTTGGGTCATATAATATTTCGGCTAAACGTTCGGTTAATCAAATAGAGATACATTATTCTGGTTGTTTTTTTGTTTAATTTTTTCTAACTTGGTTAAACCTAATAACACATTTTACTAGTATTTTATATATATTTCACTTTTATATAATGTTTTTCTTTATATTACGTTTTTTGTTTGATGTACAACATCATATGGAGAAATAATGTCTTTGGTATATATTCTTTTTGGTATATGATGCTTTTTTACTTAATACACGACAATTACTGAGTATGAATGTATGATGCAATTATATTGAAGGCAATGAGCATTTTGGGAAAAGTATTGGAGCAAGTGTCCAATGAAAAAATATGAACATTGTTCGGTTTAACAAGTTCCTAGACCAAATAACTTGAAAACTGATTAAACCGAACCTTATTTAATTTGGTTATCGATTAGTGTTTAGTAAGCCGGAAAAAGATTTAACCGACTGATTAACACCCCTAAACAAGACCCAAATTCATTTTAATGAATATAAACATGTGTTTGAACCAAAAATGCAATTATATAATTTTTGAAAAGATACATGATTTAAGCAATTCGATGATGTTTCGTGTAAAATCTTAGTATGATCAAAGTATGAAAAAAAAACTTCCTAGGTTATAAGCAATATGAATGATTTTCCAAAGTTGCAAAAACAATGTTTGGACAAATATCTCAATATAAGTTTAAACACGAAACAGTGTAACTGACATATCGTATGTCATACAAATCATATAGCGGTAAGCCATGTGGATTATATCTGTACCCTACACAGGTGGTTAACAAAGGCACATGCTATACATATTTTTAAGTGCATTCAAACGACAATGTGTTTTTTTTTCCAATTAAGTGGATGGCATAGGGGTTGTTTGATTTTTTTAAAAACCTCTTAATGACTCTTAAGTCTGAATCGTTCAGACCTTTTTACACACAACCTCTTATTAATCATAACTAAAATAAGAATTCAGACTTTAGACCTCTTAAAAAACAAGCGACACCATAATGAGTCATGTTAAACAATAGGTTGCTTTCGAATGGGTTTACGTAAAGGTTGTGTCGTTTGTGAAACAACATATATGTAGGACTGCCATAAATACCCCGAAATGTAGCTTATATCAAAATCTTGAGTTAGTAAAAAATCATTGGACCAATGCAAGTTTCATTTGTCGGTTTTGCAAAAAAAATTGAGATAGGTACTTGTGTTTTGTGATTAAGATACATATGTGTATATATATATTTGCAACTATGTAACATCCTAAATTTAGGGATAACAAAAATCCGAAAAACGAACATGTGGTATACGAAAATTGTCATAGCAAAAGCCTCCCAAAAATGGGGAAATATTTAAACCTGTTTAATTACGGTTGTAACTTAACGGAAATAGTAAACAACTAACTAATATAATTTCTATACTATAAGAGAGGTTACAAAAAGGGTGTCGTCTATAAATCCAAACAACGCCTTCACAAAAAGTGCGCCCCAATGCACCTTCCCCAAACTCTCACCAAGGACCGACTAAGCCTGCTTAGAAGCGGTGCCACTAGAATCCGAGACACACATCGACACCAAACAAGTGTTAGGCCAAAAGAGCCTAGTGAGTTTGTACAAGAAATAACATATAAATCAAAGCACAATTCTTATCAGCAGTTAACCAAAGTTCATTTTGAGTCAACTGGGGAAACTCATAGCACCAATCAAGTTCTACCTAAAGAGTCGATATACCTTGATACCAACTACCATGAGTGGCATCCAAAAGGCCCGACACATCCGAGGACTACAACCATGCATTACCCCGAATGACGAAGGTCTAGGCACATACCATTACGGTGGCACCCAAGACTATATCCTTCTAGTGTCTACCGACTTGGTTCGTCCACATTAATATTAGTAGGTCTAAAGGCTCATAAGGCACAAGAATTAACACAATACCAACCATGGGTATAAAATTAGACCATACCAATTATACGATGCATATAGACCAATACAAGGCTATTATGAATGAGTTGCATTAATGTAATCATATTTCCACCTCTTGATGGCACAAGTAACTCAGCATCTCATTTTCCATATAATACACCATGTCATGTAATAAAAATCAACATATTATCATGTAAACGTTAAATAACCCATCTTCCCAAAATTAGGTCAAACCACCCACGTTAAACCTGTAACCAAGTTTATTCCATACAAGTATTCTTACCATTTATTTAATGTCAAAGAGTCCCAAAACCATCTTAGGGAAATTTCACCCATGTATTAATGAGGACTTAGACATACACATAATGGAATCCACAAAAACCCAAGTACTATGAATGAGTAGTTCAAATAAAGATGCATGACAAGAATAGATAGGGAGATATGATGTGTATCTAGTTTTAACAAAGTTTAGGAACTCACCAACTAGGTTTTAAAGAAAACCTAGAAATCTTATAAACCCTAAAGATGAAGATGATGGCAATAGAATGATTGAGACTAGCTTTAAATGCACCAAGAAGAGATCCCAAACATGGAGGAGAAGTTCAATCAATGATCCCACCAACCAAGCCTTTGCAATAAATGATGAGAGGGTTTAGAGGAGAAGAAATCGCCCAAAACCCTAGCTCTCTCGGTTTAGAACTGAATTTGTGGGAGTGGTGTGAAGAAAACGGGTTGCTGATTTTATAAGGGATTAGACCACGCGGGTGACTATGCCCTGCGACTTTGCCCAAGGGCATTGTTGCGGGCATTGTCGCGGGGTTTCAGTACCTCTCGGTACATCCCCGACGATTGTGACAGGTGACTATGCCAATGTCACAATCGCGAGTCACTGTCGCCAAGACCCTCCAGTGGCCTCCATTCTCTCGGCGACTTTGCCTTTTGCGACTATGACCTGTGTCATAGTCGCCGGTCACAGTCGCACCCCACTGGCCAGCTGATGGAATTGACAATTTCGCTAGTTGGAGCATTCTAGGTCAGATGGCAATTTTCGAGAAACTAAACTTATCCAATACTATGGTATAACTAAAGTAAAACATAAACGAACAAGTTTTAAGGCTCTAGATTACTTACGATAAATTTACGGGCGTTACAAACTAGTTGTTTATATATACACATATAGCTGAGGGTCGTTTTGTGATAACAAGAATGAGATAAATAAGTTGATTCAACAAAGACACACCTAGTTGCAATTAGTATGTTATATTGATAATCATGGCACATACAACACACTATATTCGTCTCGATATGCTATTATGGTGTCAGAGAATGGCATGCTTAAATTGGTTACACGACTACTCTTTATCCGTTGTTATTTAATTCCTTGTCATTAAATGTTGTTTTCATTGCCTATATGTAAGTGCTACTTTGTATATGAAAACACTATCTCACCAAGCTGATTAACTTACAAACTACGGAGTTGTTTGTTTTTTAAAAAAATACCTCTTAATAACTTTTAAGTCTGAATCGTTCAGACCTTTTTATATTTAGACGATTTTTTTTCCAGTTTTCAGAACCTCTTAACTCTTAAATACATCTGCAATAAGAAGTGGTGACCTAACTTCTTAAAACCTCTTATCGTCGCCTCATTTCATATGCTCTCATTTATCTCAAGAGGCCTCCAGACGTTACAAAAACAAACAGTCTTATTGATTTGGATTTCAGACGTGAGCACCACCTCTTATTGATCAGAAGTGAAATAAAACTTTAGATTTCAGAACTCTTAAAAAGCAAACGCCACCTAAATATATATCTAAAATGTTATATGACATGATGCATACGCCTCAATATACATAGTAAAAATAGTTAGCACTCTATTTTAAGGAAAGATGCTAAATGTTCCCATATGAACCATAGTATTTGACTACGCTAATGGGAATAAGTGAGATTGGGTCTTCAGTTGCATTATATTATATGAATTTGAAGTAAACTATCATGTTGTAGATGATTATTATTTTCAACACTATCTATTTAACAGGCAACCATGCTCTTCAACAATATTGTTTTTAACAAACGTCTATTCTCTTCAACAATAGTGTTTTTGACAGACAATTATGCTCTTCAACAGCAATATTTTTTTGACAGACCACTACGCTATTTTAACAAGTGAGATTGAGTTGATTTCCTAGTATCTTCATCTATGCTATGATATACAAATGTCAGGATGTGATTATATGTTTTAGGGTGATGTATTTTTACGATAATCCAATTCAAACTATCTGTATACTGTTAAGAAGTTACTTTTATCTTTGACATCACATAAAATTGGATTTTATTCTAAAGTGAGAACTCTTAATAGTAGCAAATTTCATATTACTGTTCATTATTATGGGCAATAAGTTGGAGGAAAGGAATGGGAGGTTAGACTTGTACTGTACAAGTATAAAATACATTATTTCATATTTAAAATTCAGAAAAAATAAAACTTTAGTTAAATTTTAAAAATATTTAAGGGGGCGTTTGGTTCATTTTAAGGAATAAGAATGAAAATGAAAATGAGAATGAAGTAGAATGGGAATAAGAATGAGCATTGCATTGATGCTGTTTGGTTAAACCAATATAATCAATAAAAAATTATTTTATATAATATTTTTTAATACAAATATGTGTCGTCCAACACGAAAATAAAAAATATGTTTCATTAAACATCGAGAGATGAAGGGCGTAAGAGAAAAGACGATTGAGCGGGAATAAGATTTTCATTCCTCCCAATTTGGTCAGGAATTAAAATTAATGAGTTTGGGGTAATGAGCTCATTATATTATGTCAAACCAAACAACAATTTTCATTCCCATTCCCATTCCCATTCCAAACCCCTCAATACTTCCAACCAAACACCCCTTAAATTCCGAATTATCGTTATTAATTGAACTTGAGGAACCTTCATTTTACGAAGCAAATAATAAAAACATGTAATTGCTTCCACATAAGGCCCCGTATACAATCTTGAGCCGGCCCAAGCCCATGAAATAAAACCGAGCCCTAAACCTCAAAGAAGCTGACTAGCCAGCAGAACCAAAACCACAGCAGAAACACAGGCGAGCTTGTAATCTCGACAATGGCGTCTGCTAATAATGAAGGCGTAGTTTTGGAAAGAAAGCGAACAATCGTTTCGGCTCTCTGTAAATCCCGATCGCTAGAACCTGTAAGTTTCAATCTAGACATCAATATGTATTTCAGCTCAGTCAAATCATATCTGATTTCAGTTTTTGCTGCTTTAGTTTGATCAATCGAGTTTGATAGTTATTGTTCTATATAATTTATTGATTGCTGGTATAGTGTGTTCGACTTATGAATTTATGTATTATCGAAGAAATAAGTGCTGGTGCTATTGGTTAGTAATTCCTGTCTTCATCAAATGAACACATAGATTGGGTACAATCAAATGTTAACCGTCTGCAGTGCATTACCTAATTTTGTTTTATGTTGATCAGTTGCCTCATCGGCATATTTAGTAGTCACCTCAACGAATTTATTTGTTGAGCCTGTCTCTTTGTGATATGCACTTTAGCAATTCTATGTTCTTCTATTACTATTTTTTTAGTGTCGTTGTAACATGTAAATACCGATCTATGAACCCTGAAATGTGCAACCTAACCTGTGCATTTCAGCCCAGTCAAGTCATTCTAATTTCAATTTTTGCTGCATGAGCTTGATTATCAAATTTGTTATTGTTTACTTGTATAACGTGCTGATTCAGGAATTTGTGTACTGCCGAACAAATATGTGCCAGTGCTATTGTTTAGTAAAATCTTCACCAATCGCACTAAAATGTTAACTGTGGCATCTGTAAATTTTAACGGTCGGCATTTCATTACCTATTCTTTTTTCCCCTAGTAGTCATCACACTGATTTTATTTTCTTTTTATGACACACGGTTCAGCAATTCGGTGTTATTCTAAACCAAACCAAACCAAACGAACAGAATAGATCCCACCCAGGGGGTAAAATGTAGGCCAACCTTTCTCCTAACCCAAGGGGTAGCAAGGTTGTTTCTATGAAGACCAAGGCTTGCGAACAAAAAAGCTATTTTTTCAAAACAGGTTTTGCAAATTTTTTTGAATCTTAAGCTACCCTGAAAATATGTCAAAAAACAAGAAATGAAGTTTATGGAAGAGTAAAAGAAGAGCAAGTACGCAATAATAACCTTATAAAAGATTAAACAAGCAAGGGCAATAAAAAGCTTATGACGAAAACATGAAGTACGGCACAGCTAATCAATCTAACACGTAAAACGGTAAAAGAAACCGATAGACCCCATCTTGGATAAATTCATGCAAAAGCTACTCCAGGCTAACCCCAAAGAGAACTCATTACCTGATTCAGGACTCTGAAACCTAGCTGTAACTTTGTAAGGTCTCTACCCCCCATTCTGTCCCCTACTCACCCTCTACCACTCCAACCCCCTCCCATACCACAATAACCCAAAGTCCTCGCACAAAATCTGCTACCATAGTCCAGCATCTTCATAAATTTCTATCTGAGGTCATGCCTCAAAAAAGTCTAAAGTCATCAAGTCCAATCTCAACTGCTCATTTTCTTTACTTTCTATAATAAATACATGATGTTAAATACATTAAAGTTCTGATTTTTTTTTTTGCTGTTGCAAATTTTGGCCTCTTGACTTCAGTTTGCCTTTTAATTTTCTTGATTAAACGCTATGCTCAACAGTCAACACAAATAATCGGGGCGACCTGAAGCAATAACCTCTTCTTTTTTTTCTCTGCCATATTTGTAGTCATGATTTTTTAATCATAAAAGTGGCTTATGAACTTTTTCTTTGTCAACTTCTTTTACACAGGCAAAATTCTTGGACGATGTGGGGAATGACCTAAAAAGCCTGAGTGTTAACATCATGAAGACTGCTCTTGAGAACAACGAGGAGGTGAGTTGATATTGGTTTTGCATTCATGAGCTAAAAGTAAGATTGTAAGAGCCTACATAGGAATGATGTTGCTTTTTTTGGGCAGCTTGTATTGCTGCCTCCATTTTTGATCTGAATGGTGAAATAAAAGAGCATTTATGTTGATCTTAGTATTCACTTTTTGGCAGTTCAACACGTGGGTGACGTTTGCCGAGAAATTTCCATCCGATTCTAAGGGATGTTCAGATGGTCTAAGCGAATTAAACGAATATTTAACTGGGAAATCTGTTCTTGTGGGTGGCGGATCCACACCTTCTGAAGCTGACATAATTGTTTTTTCTACTGTTCATCCATACGTGGTAAGTAGTATTTATCTTTTGTGACGACTCAGCTTTCACCATGGTCATTGCTTATCCACATGTATGTTGAGTTCATTTATAGCATGAACTGCTATCTCTCTGCTGAGTAGGAATTCTTGCATCGAGTGATCATAGGAACAACTAGCTATCGGGGATATTTTATAATTGACAGCATAAAGTTCAACATGCATTTTAATGAATTGCTGTTTTATGTCTGCCTGCTTGTTTTTATGTACTAATATACTCTTTGGTTTGCTCATGCCAGCTTATAGTTTCCATTTTCTTCCTAGTCACAAACTTTGTAAAGTTATTCTTTTGTCAAGCTTGATTTATGTCATACCTCATATTTGCTGTTTGCTGATGATAGATTGGTCTTCCAACCTCTGACAAGAATAAACTGCCACATCTGATGAGATGGATGGATTTCATCCAGGTAACGGGAATTATTTTTCTTGAGATATCATATACTTCTTTTAAGTTTGTTCTTAGTACACAATTTCTAGCACTAAGAAACTAGGACACCAGTTTATGAAGTTCTAAGTATTGTTTTCATGTATAAGCATGTCTTGTGTATAAGTTATATGCTATTCACTTGCATGTGTTAAGCATATAGCTAGCATTCCTTCTTAGCCAGGATCAAACTCTTCTTTTGACTATGATTTGGCCCTACAGAACCTGGTGAACCGGGCACAAACGGCTGTAGGAGCTTCTTTGGTTGGTTCAATTATTTTGTTAGTTATTTACAATGTGGTTGTGCAATATCACTTATCCGAGGCTTGTTTGTCACCATTCTTCGTATTTTCTGTCTCCATCTCTATTTCTCTCACTTGCGGCCATGGAAGAAAACATGTGATGTCTTAGTTGTATCTTCTGTTAGAGGAAAACTGCAATCAAAACTTTACAAAGAAATCACATGTATATGTAAAAGGATATCTCAACCATCATACCCTTGCACTTAAAACAAAACAAGGAGTGAGAAAAGGAAAATTAAAGTAAATATCTGAAGTAACTATCACATCATCCGTGCAATCCGCAACCTCTAATAAAGCAAAATACTATGTTGTACTAAATAATCTATATTAGTTAAGAAATGCATTATTTTTCACCTATCAATTGTTTGGTTTGAGATAATGCGTACGCTGTTCTCATCTTCTTGATTGATGCTTCCAAATATGCATGCAATGCAATGTATCATGAACTACTTTTTTAGACACGTGAACATATTGAATCTGGATATATGCATGTAGACTAGGGTTGCAAACTTGCAATGGATAGATGCATATTGCATCTCATCTTTGAACAATTGGTTTAGGGATTGGAATATTTGATTCTTGTATCTTCAATAATGCAATGAACTCGTGGATGCCCACGGTGCCCTGCGGATGTATGTGGAACCTATTTAAGCATAAAATGGCTTGCTTTTTAGAAATTTGACCTTTTTCCCCAGAAAACAGTAATTTTCTATAATTAATTAATTGGGCAATTAACAACTCATGTTAAACCGTAGATCAATTGCATTTGCTTGTTTACATTAACTCTCCAATTGATCCTTGATATTCTTCGACCTGAAGCCTCATAATGTATCATTGTTTTGGTACTTTTGCTAATGTCCAATCCCAAGCTTCAACTACTTGTTGTGAACTTCTCTTTTCACTTAGATGTATAATCTAAAAGTCACAATCACTTGAAATGGAAACTCATTACTATGAAGGGACTTGTTTGTCATTCATCAAAACTTGGTGTAAAATGTAAATTTACATAAAACCAAAACTAGCATTTGCACCAACATGACTTATTGATGAAGCATTATCATTCTTTTGATCAACAAAGCTTTAAAGCGATAGCACTTTGCATATATTGTTTTATTGTTTAATAAACTTTTATCTAGCTTATCAGATATTACATCCTCTAAAGGCTGTAAATAAAAATATCAACTACTCAAGAGTGAAGACGAAGTTTTGGGATTTGAATCCATGATATTCTTATGTAATGCAAGAGTGATGTTATATTGCTGTTAAATAAAATAATCAACCCTGATAAGTCATACCTAATGTTTATTGGTGTCACTTATCTAGGTTGATAATTAAAATTAAGCAAACTACCATCAGTTTTACATGCTAAGCTGAGCAATTGGGGACCCCTTGTATTTATGACAATTTTTTATCAACATCAAGGTGTTGTAAAAATGTAATGCTTCATGATCCTGTTAGTTCGATTGCTTCTTCCTTGTCCTTGCAATGGGAGGCACCGTCCTCCCGCTCTTTACCTTTGCACTAACTTATCCTGATTCATCTTGCAGAATAAGCATGACTTTGGAGATCTATTTAAGTGGATTGTGCTAGAGAAGGCCCCTTTCGACCCTCCAGTGAGTAGAAATTATATAAATTTCACTATGTAATAAACCGTGTTATATGTTCATTTGGTTCTATCTGTGCTGAATTTTTGAAAGCAATAGTTGATTTAAAACCATAGATTTCTTCAGGGGTATTCACAATTTGAGCTTATGCCCATCTTATGTGCATTTGCTACCCCTGCCTTTTTGCAGTTTGGTACAGAAGTTTATTTGGTTACAAAGTGTTAGTGAAGGTTCCTCTTTGCATGAAGGTTCTTTGATCATTTTGTAGAAGCGGTAGAACTTATGTATTTATTTGGCAGTTGCTTGTGTAGCATGTAAATTTGAGCATGGCATGGCATGGCATGTTGCTGTCAATTTTGATTCTGGTTGCACTCAATTATTATCATTCTTAGGGATCACAGTCTTCATAAATACAAAATATTTTGAGCTTAGGAAAGGGGTTTCCTGAGCTATTGATTTTAGCATGTCTGCTAGATCTGGGAGAAACAAAATATTATGGCAATCAGGTCGGGATAATATAACATAAATATTATGGCAATCAGGTCGGGATAATATAACATATACATTTAGTGATATGTGGCACTGGTTTATGTTATTTTTTTGCCTGCATAAAAGTTCTCAATTATGGCACCTTGTGGAAGTGCATGAATATGTCTTAGAGTTTTGCATGTATTTTGTGTATATTTGCAACGTGCTCAGGTATATTACCTTTGCTGAACCTCCAAGCTGTTGAGGGGTCGTCTGTGCCATCTAGGCTACAAGCCTGCTTGTAAAAAAAGCATTTCTAATACATTTTATGCCTTTTAAAATTCTTTCATATTTATTTTTTCAGTTGGCAAAACCAGCAGCAAAGGTGGAAGCTGAGCCAAATACGAAAAAGGCTGTCCCAAATGCGAAAGCAGCAACTTCAGGAGGTGACTCGGAGAAAAAATCTGACATGGTAAGACCTCTTTACTTTTGGTTTTGATGCATGGTTATTTTCTTTATACATGATGTGGGGTTAACCTAATAGCTGAATCTCACCCGCAACCACCATATGGGCCTTGGTCGGTCTAGATTACTGTCGGGTTCCGATATGAAAATTCAGCACTATATTATTGTCAGGCTATAATCCTTGTACATTTATTTGTTATTGTTTACTGAATACATCTTAAATTGAAAGCATATTATTTTTCTTTTGTATCAGAGCTAGTTTCTATTATGCATGAGAATTCCTATTTATGAACACTTCTATAGTTTTTGCTTTTCTATATTCATTGGTTAAAAGAAGTGATTTCTTTAAAGAATATTGAAGAAAAGAAGAAAGTAAAAAAACCCAGTAAATAAATATTTTAAAGAAGTGTTGCAAGTGAATTAATAAACTAGATTTATTAGACTTTTGATTTTAGTTTTTCGTTTGTGATATCTTCATTCTAGATAGGAGCTATATATTCAACTCTTAGAAATCAAGCGTTATTTGAAAATTTTGAACCATTTTGAGTTTTAAACCTTTCGGAAAATACTTTGGTATCCATATCAAAACTTTGCTACAAGTAATAGTATTACAAATCGAAACATATTGATCGAAATTTAGTAACAAAATATATACACATAAAACGGCAAGACATGAAGGGTGTATTATGTTTTAATATGATGAAATGTGCTTGCCCTAAATATGTCGGTGTAATGAGCTTATCCCTACAGATGCATTACTTCTTATTTAGACTTATTTTGCCAAATCAGTGATTTGTAGTTCTAAAGCAATCTTTTTTCCTGTTAACCCAGACTTCTGAGTTCATTAACAATTTATTTGGCTCTTTGCATGATCACCGAAAGAAATATGTAGTCTTCCTTTTCGTTGGTTGTAGCATCAAACATTATCTTGACTCTGTATTCTGTTGCTCAGAATATAGATTGCTTGACCTCTTATCAGCGATATGAGAGAAGGTTTTTAATATGCTTAATTGCCACTGAGAAAAGATACAAACTATTTATAAAAAAGCCAGTAGACTAGCTAACAACTTCTGGAAACTTCTAGAACAATCATAAACTAACAACTTGCTTAACCACACAACTAACTTAACTTCCTCAGCTATGTTAACTAACATAAAGCTCTAACATACTCCACGTGTAATACCTCTTAATCTTGCACGCTGTTCCTGCTCTCTAACTCGACTTAGATTTTTCTGTGTACTAACTTGGGATAAAATCTTGTTATTGTAGTTAATTTACTTATGTTTTTCTCTTGAAGCCAAAGAAACAAGCAACAGGAAATACCGAAGCTTCCACAGAGAAGAAGAAATTGCCTGAAAAGGTTCCAGATGACAAAGATAAAGAGTTAAGTGTCAGTTTATTAAAGATACAGATTGGACTCATCCGTAAAGCGTCCAAACATCCATCAGCTGACAGGTAAATGGATTGCTTATTCCATCTTCTCCATTTGTATTAGTGTTTAAAATTTTATTGATTAAAGGATCCTCCTGCCACCTTATTAACTATTTAGATACCTTCTGTCTTATGTAAAATCTATTCTATATATGATTGTCATTGACTTTGCTCGAAATCTTCATGTTCATGGGTCAGTTTATTGGTTGAGGAAATAGATGTTGGGGAGGGTAAATGCCGGCAGGTGGTCAGTGGCCTGGCAAAGTATTGCAGTCCAGATGAGTTGACGGTATGAATTGTATTTTCATTTTCTGTATCTTTTCATCCATTGTTATTTTATTACTCCCCTTGTCCCAGAATAAGTGGCCCCTTTTCTATTTAAGTTTGTCCCAAAATAAGTGTTCACTTTCATACATAGATAGTTATAATTTACTAAATTTCCAATTCTATTCTACCCTTAATTATGATGCTATTTAAGAGTTGATGAGATTGAAAAATCATTACTGGAATTAATTATACATTTATAAAAATGTGTGCTTTTTTATAAAGGGTAAAAATTGTCATTCAGTGAATTAAAAGTGTACTTGCTATACATTTCTAAAAATGTGTTATTTTATTGTGGACATTTATTTTGGGGATGGAGGGAGTACTTCTCACAGCCATTTTTCCTCACCAGGTACTAAATTCTTAATGGTTGTTTCATGCTATTTGACCTTGCAGAACCGTCTTGTGGCGTTAATTACAAATGTGAAACCTGGAAAGTTAAGAGATGTGGTTTCAGAAGGACTGGTAGCAACTCTTCTCCTATACCCTGCATGCACCAATCTTTCTCAGTTTCAATTCTATGAATTTCAAAAACTTTTATATGTTAAAAGTTTTGGTTTCAGACTTGTGTTCATTATGAAATTTTCTAATATTTGTGCCACTATGAAGTCCTTCGATTTCATCAAAATTTCAAGTAGGCATTTAACTAGAGATGCACAAGGTCCGGGTTTTTCGGGCCTGGGTCTTCCAAGCCTGTTTTCAGTTAGCAATAAAAAGCCTGGGATGGGGCAGGCTTTGGGTTGAAGGGCTTTTTCAGGCCAGGCCTAGCCACCTAGGCCAGGGCCTGCCGCCAGCATTTCGGCCTGATTGGGCTTTGAGGCCTGGCGTGGACTGGGCTTTGGGCTCACTAGGCCCGGGATTTTTCAGGCTTGGGCTTTTTTGTGCATCTCTATATTTAATTACCCAAACTAATGAATAAAATACCCAAGTTATGAAAAGCTCAAGGAAGTCAACTATCTGTTTCATTATGTTGATCATCATTAGGTTTCATTATGATTGGTCAAGACAGGTGTTGACACTTGTATAAACTTTAATCGACTTACCTTTCATTCTCATGTACACATTTTTAAAGGTCTCTGTGTTTTGTTATCTACCAGGTGCTATGCGCTTCAAATGCAGATCATACAGCTGTAGAGCCTTTGATCGTTCCCCAAGGGGCCAAAATTGGTGAATGTGTTACATTTTCTGGGTATGTACCATGATTATATATGAAGAAATCTGTCCAGTTATGGTTATGGTTACTAATACTTCAAACACCATAAAAAGAGCTTTCAATGTTAGTGTTATTGTCACATATAATCCCGATTTTTCTATATAGGCATGAAGGGAAGCCAGAAGACGTTTTGAACCCAAAGAAGAAACAACTTGACAAGATAACACCGGTAATCATCTCTCATGAATTGCAGCCCTCATTTCACAATAGAAGAATAATGTCTTCAAAAAGATCTGTTTGTTGGACTTTGAGGTCAAACTTCAGAACATTTCAACCTCAAAATTGATCGGGATTTTCAACAGTTTTGAGCAAATCATGAAACCAGCTTTAAACGTTACTCCTTATGTCCCAAAGTAAATGTTCACAATGAAAAGGGCAGAGAGTTCTAGGAATGTGCAATTGCTACACTTTTTAGTCAAGTAAATGACAATTTTACCTTTAGTGATAGGGAGAGATTTTCTCCGTCTCATAATTAAGCGTAGAATGAAAAGGAGACTTTTGAAAATGGACACTTATTTCGGGACAAATTAATTTAGAAATGTGGACACTTATGGATGGCGTGAGTATTGTAAATCCTTCAATCTAAAAGCGATAATGCTAAATATGGCAAAAAACATAAACCAAACCAAATCAAACGAGCCCGGTCCTGGGATATGATGTATACATACCTAACCTCTACCCCAAAGGGCAGAATGGTTGTTTCCATGAAGACCCTGACTTGTGAAGAAACATGGAAAAAACATATATTTTAATTCCGAGCTTGAGTTATTTAGTTTGACCTCAAAAATCAATGCATACCGTATAACACTTTGATATCTTGGTTCAAACTTTGCATTTGATGGCGGTGAAGAGGTCACACCATCTCTTTGGGTTAATTTTTTTTTTCTTTAATCTAAATTCATTTATGTATTGGTGCTTTTATGTTTATGCATATGCATGATTAAAAACAACTTTTCATCATTCTCTATTTATAAAACTGTGCATGTAATGTATTAACATTGATTGTTGATGGGCACAGAATCTTTTCACGGATGATAAAGGAGTGGCCACATTCAAGGGAGTCCCATTCATGACATCTGCTGGACCATGCACATCTACCATATCCAATGCCAGTGTCAAATGATAACACGAGGATGGGAATGATGATGGTTGTAGCGACATACATCTTTGTACAACAACGGGTATCAAATGAATGATGATGATGATGATGATGATTAAGAGGATGATGATGACCGCCTAGTCGAGTGTGTAATCTATACTTTTCTTATCAAGCACACAAAATATGCTTAAGCTATTTGTACAAACAACATGCATCTTGACCGATCCAAAATTTTTGACCTCGGCTTACTTCCCTATGTTATATCATTCTGCAAGAGGGTATGACGTCACCCTCTACAGTGTCCACACAGTACTGGTCCACTATCATCATGGAGGATGTGAATTGTGTTCAGGTGACTGATGTTCGGAGTCGAATTCCAAACCTTTTGCAATAACCCATCCCACAATGATAAAAAAAATAGATTTTTGAGATTCTTATAAGCTCTCAGGTTATAAGTTATCAATAACTTCTACCATGATTTTAAAGTTGATTTGGAGGTTGCTTCGTCAGCAACATTAGAATTAGGCGTAGATTTGGTATGGTACTAAGTTTTTTTTTTCTCTAATACCGTGTACCAACCAATTATAATTGGTTGGTATACAAGATCTTATATCATGTTCCAATCATCTGTACATGGTACCAACTTATTTCACTTGGTACTTGTTGGTATTGGTTTTGTATCAACTTCAAGTTTACGGGTTTATCAAATTGTAAAGAATAAAACATGCAAACATTCAATTTTCAAACAAAACAGTTAAAGCTATAATGTTTAATATTCGACACAAAAAAATACAAAAACTAATAAATAATTAAATAAGTCGGTACCAAGGTATACGAAATCTAATACCATGTACCAATCAAGTTTGCATACTTGATATGATATTATTAATGACTATAAATGATATCAACTAAAATGGTACCAATTTAATTTAATTAGTACGGGTTTGTCAACCCTAATTAGAATATAGGGCGTTTGTTTGTGTAAGAAGTAGAATGCATCATGTGTTTGTACGTGTAGGGGTGGTTAGTTGTTGCTTGTGCATCATGGGGTTGTACCTGGCAGAACACCTGAGTGGAAGCATGGTCTTGGGATCTATTATAGTTTCATATCATGAGACAGCACCCATGTGAGAAGTGGATGAATAATCCCAAAGCTCCAGTGTAAGATCTAAAGGAAACTATCCCCATGTTCCATGAAAACCCACCACTCTGCACCCAATCAACCATTTCATCTCATCCCCATCTAAGAGATTTTGTTCCCTAATCCACCCATGATTGCAAAAATATTTGCCAAAAGATACGAAAGATTTTGGCCATCATAGATTTCAGGTTTGGCTTGTATTATGTATGTGTCCTATATGTTTGTTAGTGTCTGGATACTGTCCCCAGTTTCAAACAAAATAGCAATTGTGCAAGTGTAACCCCGTTTCAAAATGTGGAGTTGAGAATTATGAATCATTTAAAGTTATAGATTACCAATAACTTTTCATCAAGATTAATTTGTTCTATCTAAAAGTATGATTTAGTTGCTAATTTAAAGAAAATGATATATTTGTAAAGTGATTTTTGCAGTAAAAGTAAGTATAAATGATCGTTGGTAGCTTACTTGCTACCTTTTAAAAGATACGCCTACTATTGTGGTAGTAAAACTTAACATGATCTGTTAGTGTAAGGGGGTCGTTTGTCCAAATATTTACCCAGTAAGTGATTATCTTATAAAGTCAGATTTTAGTCCATGAAAACGACATTGTATGCAACAATTTACCTGGTAAGCGCTAACTGGGTAAGGGTCGTCACCATCACTTATCATCCGGTAGGCACAACATCCGATCGTAGAATAGATTTGCTCGTTTGGGCGGCTTCCCCGAAAATAAATATTAGTTCATGGAAAAGACTTTCGATCCTTGTCATGTTCATCCGGTAAGGTAAATGATCCAGTAAGTGCTTATCTAACCGTCTTTTTCATATAAAAATTGTGATAAATTTAATAACGATATTGATGTTATATCTTAATATAAAAAAGTATACCAATTATAGATGTTAGAAAAACGTAAATTACTAATTTCGATAGCCTTGGACCATTTCCGGGAGTGGTGAATGAGTTGTGAAAATACAAATATACAATAATAAAAAAATCATTATATTTGTTAAACTTTTCTATCGATGCATGATGATGATTGTTTTATAGCAAAAACCTAATACGGAGGACAATGATTTAAACGTTAATCATTCTTTAAATGGAAAAGTCCATCTTTGATTCAAGAGCCCGCCAATATCCAATCAACGAGCAAAATTCATATATCAATTTAGATATGAAATGTAAACTTTAACTGTAAAGTGATTTTTTTTTTGTATTTATTTTTATTAAAGATTTTTTGTTTTATAATTGTGAGATCAGATTTTTTAAAATATCAAATATTTCTGTTATTTATTTGGTTGATTGATCTTATCTTTAGGAAAAACCAAGGTTCTAAATGACGTGAGATGTGACGTGGCGGCGAGGCCAAACCACAAGTCTTAGGAGCCACGGCGTTTTCAAGACGTGACTTATGTCGTCATTTTTCTAATTCATATATATCATTATATATAAAAACATATGTTTTGTAGTGTTACTCAATGAGTCAATAATAATAATCAAGTTAAATTATCATATATATATTAAAAAAACTTGTAAATAAGACATAAAAACGTAAAGAAAAATCAAATATTGCATTACGAAATCGTGCACTAGGCCATGACGTGCCACGAGCTTAATGTGGCGTGAGACACAAACCTTGGTGTCATGGCGCACCATGACGGCTGTGCGGTGAGTTTTTTTAGAACATTGGGAAAAACTGCTAGGTTTCTACAAATGCTTTTCTTTATATTAAAAAAAAGACAAAATATAAATATTCTAAAAATTAAAGTATTTTATATAAATTAATAATTTGATGTATTGTATCTTTAGAAAATTAAGGCTTTTAAGAATAAAACTTAAATATTTATAATATAGTATAGATATTCTAAATTCCTTTCGTTCAAGTATGTGTGATGGACTTGAATTCTTGAAACAAAACTAGTAAACTCCTCAGAAGTTAAACTAGAGAACTAATAGACAAAATAAAAAATTTTAAAATAATTTTTTTTAAATAAAATTCCAAAATTTTTCAAAAGATAAAATAAACTATAACAACATTTTCGAACAAAAATTCCAAAATTTCAAAAAAGACAAAATAAAAACAAAATTTTCAAAAAATAATTATATTGCACTTCAACAACAACTACAAAAATTAAAATATTAAGACATTGTTTGACAAACTAGCTTATAAGCTAGCTTGTAGCTGATAAACTAGCTTTTCAAAACACTAATATGAGTAACTTTTCAATAAGTTAGCTTATAAGTTAGTTTATGGTAATCCAAATATATACTAGGAAAAAAAGCTAGCTTATAAGCTAACTTTTTTTATTTTTGCCTAACATAGCCTAATTATATCATTAAATTATTTAAAACAAATTAATAAAATATTTTATCTCTTTTTCCTAACCATTTATTTTTAAGGATCTTTTCTATTAATATTAAAATAAAAAGAAGTTATTTCTCTCATCTAACCAATCATTTTAAAGGAGTTTTCATCAAATTTGATCAACTTTATTAACCATTTGATAAAAAATAGTCCAAAATCAATAATTTGATTATAAAAAATTATAAATTAATAATAAATTGTAATAACCGTGACCAAATTTTAAAGAAATTTAATACTCCCTCCGTCCCAAAATAAATGTCCACAATTAAAATGGCACACAGTTTTAGGAATGTGCAATTATTACACTTTTTAAATAATCAAAAGACACTTTTACCCTTGAAAATAGAGAGATAAATTTTCTCCACCTTATAATTAAGGGTAAAATGGGAAATTGAAAACTTACTTTTGAAAGTGGACATTTATTTTGGGACAAACTAAAATAGTAACGTGGACACTTAATTTGGGACGGAGGAAATAGTTGGTGAAGTTTGACTGGGAGTCTAAAATTCAAAAAGGACCATACTGTAAATAAAGGAAAAAGGGAATAAAACCCTAAAACAATTCTCCCCTAATCATTTCGTGGGTGGAGGCTAAGGAACACTTTGTGCAAATTGGTGCATACGATTTTGGAAGAAGATCAAGAATCTGAAGGGAGATCCTATTCCAAATTTCTCATCAAGGTTAGGGGTGAGCAGAACCCGACCGACCCGACCCGAAAAATAGCCAAAAAACCGATACCCGAATTATCCGAACCCGAACCATCCGACCCGATCTAAATTATCGGGTAAAGTAGGATCGGGTTGGGTACCCAAAGCCCAAACCCGACCCGCCCGAATATCCGAAATTATTTATTTTTAAAAAAAATCAATTTTATTATTTTATAAAACTAAGCTAAAATACCTAATAAACTAAATCCTAATGTTGGTATTGAAAGTCTGATCATTTGGGGTGTCATATAGTCTGATGAAAAGTGATTTAAATGAAAAACTTACCAAGCAAAAAGATGGCTAGCATCAAAACAAGCATGATGTCTTTGGAGGCCCAACCCGAACCACCCGACCCGAACCACCCGAACCCGATCTCACCCGAACCCGAACTACCCGAACTTCATTCGGTCGGATTTCGGGGCATTCCAACCTACTCGAATATCCGATCGGTTTTTGGGTTTGGGTACCCGACCCGACCGATGCACACCCCTAATCAAGGTAATATTTATCTTCATCTTTTATTTTTTGATTTCTTAGATGGGTTCCTTGCATTGATTAGATAGCAAAGATAACTGGGTGGTTAGAATCTGATTACTTTATATAGAAGTTTTGTTCACTCTTGGTGGGAATGCGGTTAGGAAGTTTTAATCATTTAGCCTTTCGATTTGAAGGCTTAGAATGAGTTCAGTCTAGGGAGGGCTTCCCCTTCGATTCACACCAAAACCCCACTAACTGGGAATCGCCCCGAGTACTTGGGGACTGGGAGGCGGTGACCGGGTGTAACACCCCGAAATTTGAGAGCTTGTGTAATGCTCATTCTCTTATTGGATGTTTACTGTATAATCTTGAGACATATGCAATTTAATAACTCCTAGTATTCAAATCGTATCTAACCGGAAAAGAGTTTCGTGAACCTCGACTTTCGGTACAGTACTCGCGACAGTGCCCGCGATAGTGACATGGTGTCATTGTCGCTAAGGCACAATCGTCGGGGGGAAGGGCCCGCAGTACACTCCGCGCGATAGTGCCAGGCGAGAGTGCCTTGATCACTATCGCGGTGTCACAACCGCGGGAGAGGTACCGAGAGCGGGGGATTCGGGCGATAGTGCTCGCGATAGTGACTCGCATGTCACTGTCGCCGATGAGTGTTTTGGATATAAATTGTGAAGGTCACGATTTTTAGTCATTTATCTGATTTTGGGAAAGCTCTAGGTTGATTTCTCTGCATTTTCAAGGTGAGTTCTTACCCCATATCATCCTTCCTCATTAATACTCCTAGCTACCACCTCTCTTGAGCATTTATGATGTTCCTTAGGTGTTTATAAGCATTAAGTGGAAGAATCCAAGTATAGCTAATCTCAAGTTCATCATCTTCATTTTAGAGTTTAGTTTCTTTGGGAAACTACCAAGGTGAGTTCATCCTCTTTTATAAACTTTATACATGTTAAAATGTGGATTTTAATCTTCTAAACATCTCCATTTTGATTTACTTGACTTGGGTGAGTTTTGCACCAAAACCTAAATTTTTGAAGATTTTAAGGTTTATCTGAATGAGTATGATTTTAGAGTTAATGAACTTATATATTGAACTATTTACGGATTTACACATGGGAAATTTGTTTATTTCAAAAGTTATGTTAAAATGCTTGAAAACAAAATTAGGGTTTTGAGATATGGATGTGTATTCTTGAACGAGGACTTGAATATTTGGACTTAAACAATGAAAATGCTAACCAAGGTATTAGCTTGGAACCTCTTGGAAATTATGAAAGTATTTACACGGATCCTTGATTTAGCACATTTATTTGCATTTTACTTATTGGAATAATTGTTGGCCTTTGGCATTGGTTTGGCATATCTGATTGCATTGGGCGTCATGACCCCATTATTGTTTGAATCATTTTGTCTGATGATGGAATGCTA
Organism: Arctium lappa; assembly: GCA_023525745.1. Classification (NCBI taxonomy): domain Eukaryota; kingdom Viridiplantae; phylum Streptophyta; class Magnoliopsida; order Asterales; family Asteraceae; genus Arctium; species Arctium lappa. Next base: position 131,535,124 of record CM042049.1, read on the forward strand.
GTTTTCCACATCGAGGCACGGTCAGACATCGGATAGGGTATAACTCCTACGTGCTAGTACACGATATTGGATGAGGATCTTAACGTAAGAACCTTTTGTGGTTGAAATTGACTTTCCGTGGGTGTACGCTTAGAGATACCGAGCCTAACATCTCTTGCGTGTACTTTATTATGTGTGTTTGGCTTTACTAACTTATCAAGTGGCTTACTTTTGTGTTCTGTCACTTGTTTTAGTAAGCGGGTCTCCCCCGTTAACCCAAGAGATATTTGCATTGTGATGAAGGTTATTATTAGTATTTCTCCTGTTCTACCTACTCTAATTCCGCTTAGAACTTACTACTTCTGTATATAAATGTTTGATCTCACTAGGCTTTAGCCTAACACTTTTTTTTTAAAATGACATGTATAACAGGTCATTCTAGTGGTGGGACTTCTCGGACTTGAGTAGAGAGAGAGATTGGAGGATAGTAACATTTTTGGAGATTTTAGAGGCGTACACCCTGACATAGCATTGGTATGCTTTTGGGAAGAAAAGTGTCAACACTCAATCTTAATCTAGATTTAGATAGTCTAGATTAGTAGGTTGTTGAGTTAAATTTTAATTGTTTTATTGGGCTGTAAACGTCATACTTAGTTCCCCGTTTTGGGATGACATACTTGGGTTGAAATGTTTCCTTTGTATTATTCAGGTTCTCTCCCTTTATAGTCGTCATATTGCCGAATTTACGAATTTTTATATTGTTTTAAATTTTCAAGGGTGTTACACCGGGTGTGACCCCGGGAGGCAGGGGAAACCCGGTAGGTGCCCGAGAGTCGGGGGACCGGTGTATCCTCGGGAGTGGGGAAAACCCCGGTAGAAGGAGGATGAAACCCAGTGGAGGGAGGCCCCACATGGGGAGGCCTTAACCCGTAAAGTTAAGGGTCGTTGAGTAGCTTACCATTTTGAACTTCTTTAATCGTAGGTTCTGTTTAGGGACCGAGGCGTAGGAAAACGGAGTTAAGCAGGAGCGTCAAGTGAGTTTTTCTACCCAAATCCTTGTTAACAAATATGTTTCTTTACATGAGAATGTTTATTAAAATACATGTTTCAACTTTGATATGATTGGTACACATTATGTATGCATACATTTGAGTGTGAGAATGTTATGGTACAAGTCGGGAGATGTGACCCGCCAGTACTCATACCGGGAGGTGTTTCCCATTTATGCCAATGGGGGGTGTGTCCCAGTTAAAGGCAGTATGAGTCTGACACGTTGCCACAAGGGTGTGTGGCTTCAGTGTGTGCCATTAAAACTTGTCGTTTATGTGTAACGGTAAAGTTGTACATTGTTTATATATTTATGCCTCTATATCTTTTATACGTTATTGGGGTGCGGATGCTTGCTGTTAGAGGGGACTCACTAGACCTTTCGGTCTAACCTTCGTTTTTTCCAAGAACTAAACTCTTTTCAGGAAAGCGATCGGGAGAAAGCTCTAGTAGGGGCAAAGAGAAGATGTGAGTATCGAGCCTGGGATTAGAAGTGAGATCGGCTATCTAGCATTCCAGACCTAGTTCTCTTTTATCTTTAAAATCTCAGTTGTGTAATAGATTGTTTCCACAAACCTTGAATGATTTGAGTTATTGTTTTGGGGCTGTTTTGACGAATTTATTATATTATGTTGTTTACGCTTAATTTTTGGGTTATTACATAAACCATTGATGTTAAACTACAACTTGATAACAAAATACTCATTAAAAATCATATAATACAACTTGTTTATTTGTATCACGTATATAATCAACTTGATAATATACACCCAACTTATCTAGTGCTCACATTCATTTAATTCATAATAAATATCAATAATATTTGTTATAAAGAAATAATCCATAATATAAGACAAATATGTGAAATATTTAATATAATTGAACTTTTCTCAAATAAAATCACAATCATCTTTACATAGCAATAATTATTCATTTTATTATTTGCTAAAATCAAGAATTAGCAATTTCAAATTCAAACTACTTTCATTTCTTGACCAAAATCAAAACTCCTTTCTATATTTGATAATAATATGATTGATCTAAATTATTGAAAGGGTTGTTTAGCAAACGTTGATCAAATATGTGCTTATCAAATGAACATAATAAAGACTGAACAAATAATGTCTAGCTCAGTTGGTTTTTTCAAGGACGGTAACATCCTGGGAGGGGATTGTGGATGATATCCCAATCTACCCGGGTTCGAATCCAAGGGGAGTTAATTTGAGGGCATGAGGAGTACCCAGTCCTTGGGCCGGTCCAGTCGTTGACTGGGCTGCCCTCCAGCCCGGTCTTAGACTGTGGTTGGGCTCTAGGTTCAGCGTAAGCTGGGCCGGGACAGCGGCGGATTAGTGGGCTGCCCGATACCGCCGGGGAGGTGTGCGTGCGTGTGTGCTTGTGTTCGTGGTAGTCGTTCGTTGGTTCGATGCCGCTATGCCTTCCAAAAAAATAATAATAATAAAGACCGAAAATTTTATCAGTAAAAGAGACCGAGAACCTTAAGTAATGAGAGTTGTGACTTTTACCCAGTTAGGGGCTGTTTGGTAATTGGCTAATTGCTGAATGATTTGGTGCAAAATGATTAAGTGGTCAGAATGATCAAGAGGCTCTTATGATATGGTGTAAAATGAAATACGGTTGTTTTCTAATTGTTCATAATGAAATTAGGGTTCTGAATGGTTAAGAGAGGACCATGATACAAAATAATTCAGAGGTTTTTAGAACCATTAAGAGACAAACCTTTTTTTTTTTGCCAAAAAAGATTCACCTCTTAGCATTTCAGAGGTTGCCTCTTAATGGAAATATTAAAAGGTAAACAAACAACCCCTTAGCTTTTACCGGGTAAGAGATGACTACCAACAATCTTAATATGACATTTTGATTGTCGAGAATCTTACTCGATCAGACAAATGAGGGTGGTGACTCTTACCAACAAGCGCTTGATAAGTTAGGGTTGTTAATCAACCTTTTAAGTTAGGGTTGTTAATCATCCTTTTAGGCTATGTTTGGCAAAAAAGCTAGCTTATTAGCTAGATTATAAGCTACTTTTTTTTCTGGTACATGTTTGAATGACCATAAGCTAGCTTATAAGCTAGATTATTGAAAATCTACTCATAGTAGCGTTTTGAAAAGTTAGCTTATAAGCTAGTTTGTCAAAAAATGTCTTAATTGTTTACATTAGTATGTTATTGAGTTAATGTCCATTCATAGAAATTGCAAACGCTATTATTATTATTATTATTATTATTATTATTATTATTATTATTATTATTATTATTATTATTTCCCCCTTTTGGGTGATTTCCATTTATTAAGATGTCATATTCATAAGTGTTTTAAGGTTTAAATTTACCCTTATTTTTAGGGTGTTACAAACTCCAAAAATGAGAAGCGAATAACTTATCATAACTGTTAGATTAATTTATGAAACAATACTTTAAATCATAGCATTTGACAGAAAAAATGAATAAAAATATTTGAGGCCCGTTCTTACACGTTTGTAACTTTTTTGTGGTTCACATTTGATTATTGTTCTCTCTCCCTCTATACATATATATAATCAAATGAAATAAAAAGATTACAAACCTATGAGAACCAATTAAAAATATTGTTTTACATGATTTTTTCATCTAAAACTAGGATTTAAAGGTATTGATTCATATATATTTGTTTCATAACATGATTATTTTTAATGTGAATTTCTTGTTTATATTGTGAAACAAAATTGTATTTTTAACAAACATTATTTTACAATGCATGTAGAGTTGTAGGCATGCTTAGCCCGGGGACCTAAGAACGTTGATCGAACATGAGTCACATGTTAAATATTTTCCAGTTGTTTATTTTAACTTTATTTTCGTTTGAACCATTCTTTTTCTATATGCATTAATAGCTTTGTCATTAATCAATTGAATCTAGAATGCTTATAAATGGAGAAATGTTTATTTGTTATAAAACTAGGTTTGACCCCGTGTATTACACGGGGTAATTTAAAAAAATTAAATCATCCCAAAAAACTTATCTTGTAGATATGAGTGGTCATCGAAAGTACGATGCTACTTTTCCAAGTTTTTTTTTCCTTTCAGAATTGTTTTTTTGCATTGGGTTACAAAATGTTCTTGTTTTAGGCAGTTTTCACAAATAATGTTTTGCAAGAAATTAATAAAAAATATGAATAAATATTAAATATTTATAAAACAAAATTTATAGTAGAACGTAAATGAAATTATGGAAAAGTACATAGTTAAAATTGATATGAAATTGCAAAAAGAAAATCACGATAATTTAGTGATTATTTATAACAAATTTCATACTAATTTTAACAAATCTCATACTAATCACGACACATTAATTCATATATATTTATAATATTTAATAATATAATTAAATCCAAAAGTATTCTGTAATAACCGGGTTAAAAATCAAAGAATTTAAAAGTTTGGAGTAAAAGATTGGAAAGGTCATAGTGAAGGGGTCTAGAGTGAAAAGTTGGAAAAGAAGAATTTAACCCCAGAGGTAAAGGTGAGTGTGTTTATGTGGCGGCTGAAAATTTGAGGAGAGTTCTTTGGCAATTTTAGAGAAACCGAGAAGGAAGGTGGAGTCTTCAAGGAATTCAAGGGTGGTTTGAGTTCATTTTGAGGTAAATCATCTTGTAACCTAAAATCTCTATTTATAAATGTTTTATCAGAATAGTTTTGTTTGGGATTGTTTTAAAGGAATCTACACTGGTTAGTTGGGTCTGTATTGAAATCTACTTTGGGGAAGAATTCCATATTTACTGTTGTTTAATAATCAATCCAAAGGGGGAAGGAGGAGTATAGTTAATTAATGGTTTGGTTTATAGCTACCTTCTGCGTAGAGTTGGATGTCCTGAATCAGAAGTGCAGCTCGATTCTGGGTTAGGTCACCGGAGTGTTTAAACACCGATCGGTTTCTAAGGGGGGGAGACCCCGGTCGGTTCCAAAGGGGGGAGACCCCGGTCGGTTCTAAGGGGGGAGGCTCCGGTCGGCTAAAAGGGGGGGTCGCGTTTCACCCCAGGCGAACTTAGATCTGGTCCCCGGGTTCTATTTTGGTGGGCCGAATCCCACATTTAGCTTAGAGTAATTAATTAAGTGTTGGGCTTTGTTTAATTTGAGTTATCGGCCCATTTTCGGTTTATTCTAAGGTACTTATCTCGAGTCGATGTTCTAGTGGACCAGTACACTTTTAGAGATTTGGTGAAGTTGGGATTTTGGTGTTAAGGTCAAGCTTTTGTTAAAATGGAATGTATCGAAAATTCATCGGGCGACGCCTTGTTTTATAGGTTTCGGTTCGGATTATAAAAGTAGACGTGCATCTTAAAGCAAAGGACACCAGGTGAGTTTTTCTGAACTAAACCTTGTTGTTAACGAAAGCATGTGAAGTTTAGTTTTAAACTTTGATTTATTTACGATGGCAAGTTTATTATGAAATGATTTAAGTGTGTTGTAAATTGTTGCTGTTTAAATGTATGCATACATTATATGTGGAGATTGTGACCTAAGTCGGGGAGTGTGATCCGCCTACTCGTGTCGGGGAGTGTGGCCCGTTTATGCCATTGGGGTGCGTCCCAATATTAAGGCAGTGCGAGTTAGACACATCGTCTTCGACGGTCGTGTGGTCAGTAGCGTGTTCTATCCTTATGTGTATAAATCTGTTGATTTTAAATTTTCTGGAAAGTTATATTGTTGTTTAATTGTTAGAGGGGACTCACTAGACCTTCGCTCTAACCCTCGCTATTTCAAAACTAAAAATCTTTTCTGGCAAACGTGAATTATTGAGATCGGTTAAGGGCAAAGAGAAGATAGCGGGAAGAGATAGAAGACCGTCACTTTAGTTATTTTTTAATATTGTCTCAGTTGTGTAGGTTGACTATGAAAACCTTGAATTTTAAATTGTAAGCTTGGAGTCGTTTCGACATGAATTTTTATTCTATTATTAAGATTTAAATTATTATTTTTTCGTTTAAGGTTGAGTTGTTACATATTCAATATTAGACTCATTTCGGAGGTATTGACGAAACGATTACAATAGTATAATTTGTAAAAATAAAAATATTTTTTTAATGCAATTTAGTTCATATACATTATTTATGTTTATATGACAAAAGTCTAAAATGAAAAATAAAAAAGTAAGAGATTACAAATAAACTACATACCTAATTATAAGGGTGGTAAATTTAAGATATAAATTAAAAAAATTGAATTAAGGAAATATTTAAGGAGTAATAAATGTGGATATGCTAAATAAACTTATAATGTTTAGTGCGTCCAGATACATGTTTATGCGGGAAAATGAAAAAATGGGCTCACCAGAAGGCGACACGTGTCCTTCTTGTTACTTATTTATTATATGTATGTATAGATATATAGAAATTTTTTATTTATTTTATTAAAAGATATTTCAATTTTTGGTATCTATACTATATTATAAAGATGACATAAAAACTCTTAAAAACAAGGATTAAAGCTTAATGTACCGCTATTTACTAATTACTTAAAAAACAGTCATAAAAGTTGTATGTACTACATTTAATGGTATTCATTAATTTTCAATCATTATCTCTAACCATTTTAACTCCCCTAAAATCATTTCCCATTTTAACTCCCCTAAAATAACTCTAATCATATTTTAGATATAAAAAATCTTACATAATATTTTATAAAAAAAATTATATTATTAAACCAAAATAAATTACAATATATTATTAATTCTAAATTAAATAAATTTATATAAAAAAACCATTATCACTCTCTCACAACAATCCAAAATCGTAATGTAAATCGACAAAAAACAGAAAATAAAATGAAACATTAAAAGCGTGATGTATCTAGCTGTATTGCGCGAGTACACTTCTAGTTAGATAATAATTTAGGTATCGATCACTAGTTATAAACTTTACATTTGTGTTTTCAAATATTCTTTCACGAAGAAAAAGAAAGGATTGGAAAACATAATAAATACGTGTTTTCAAAACTTTTTAAGAAAGAAAACAAAAACAATAAGAGGAAAAATAAATGATATATTTTCTTCCAAAACCTTTCCGTAAATGTAGGAAGAAAAGAAATGATAATCGATGAACAATTTAATAAAACTACAAAACTATCCAACGATTTAATACATTAAACAAATATAAATGACATATTCATAAAAATGAGATCTTTTATTTCCTTTTTTTCTGGTTTAAAAGCATGAAAATTATTTATTTCAAAACCCAAATGAGAAACTTGTTTTATTTTTCTATTATTTTTCCTTTTTTTATATCCAAATTCTGATTAAACATGTATCATGCAAAAACATACTTTTACTCCATAAATAAATAATTTTAAAATTAACATTTTCCAATTTATTTTTACAATTTCTACCGAAAGGTGTAGGTGTCTTCTTTAGATGCTATTTCGCGTTTTTGATTTTGAACTTTTTAGATATTTTTTATGTGTTCAAAGAGATTTAGAGCTACGGGCCTTATGTTCACTTTAATTTAAATTGATATATAGAGAGGGATACAATTATTTGTTAAACAATTAATTAGTATTAACTTTATAACTTTTCCTTGATTCATTTTTGTGATTAAATTGGATGTTATAAGTAAATAAATTTTTTTTTTGAACTAAATGGAATTAAATAAAGAGCAATATTTAATTATGATTTATTTTTGATAGATAAATTTGGTTATTTTTGAAATTAAATTCATTTTCTTTATCTCTTAAATTCGGATTTTATTTCATTTATCTCTTAAATTTGGTTATTTCGGAATTAAATTTCTTACCATACGTGTATGAACTTTGGTTGATCCAAAAGTTTTATGAAAGTTCATAGGTATAAAGTCAGAAACTGAATGAAATAATTAAGATAATTTGAACAATTTTCATAAGTAAAACATTGATTTTTAATTAAAATTCATAATGTTGTTTCGTGTATAAACTTTGGTAGTTTCATAGGTGAAACCATAAAGTGAATGAGATAATTAAGGTAGTTTAAACAAAGTTCATAGACGAAACAATGATTTTTTGTAAAGTTCGTAATACTGTTTCATGTATGAACTTTGATAGTTCTAAATTTTTTTTTACCAAAAGTTCATAGATAAAACAGAAAATTCATAGGTGAAACAATGATTTTTGTTTAAAGTTCATCACGATTTTGTTTCAAAAATGGGAAATGAATGAGATAATTAAGGAATGTGATAATCAAGTGAATGAGACGATTAAAATTATATGATAATTAAGTGTATGAGATAATTAAGGAATGTGATATCAATATATGAAAAAGATGAAATACCCTGTCAGCACAATTTATACTAATTAATCGGTTAACAAAAAAACGTGCCCTCTCTATCTCTATCTATATATAATATATACTAGTATTTATTTTATCTACTTGAATACCGAAGAAACAATGTTATTCGTTGGCATGATATATACACATTTAGGAAAAGAACAAAGAAAGATGTTGATTGAACGAAGATTTTTGCAATTATGGAGAGACAAATTAATAATGACAACTTGAAGATTTGAATTGATTTAAAGATATAAATGTCGATTTAAATATCAACAATTGACATAAATATGCATCCATGATTGGGAGGAAGAGGAGGGAATGAACCTGAATCAAGAGTTGTTGGAAATAGATTTCATATGAACTAATTATATCTCATTGGAAATGAAGCAGATTGTATTAAAAAAGTTACTAAAATTCTTTTGGTGTAGTAGGCAGGCGGCGATATACTGATATGGATGAATATATTGATTCTCATATGATATTTTAGAGAGAGAAAGTTATCAATTCTAGAGAGAGAAAGAATAATATGAATCGGATGTGTGGGGGACTGCATCGAATCGAGAGAAACCAAAAGAAGATCACGAAATATCTGTGACTCTGCATCTGATTTCCTCTCTCTCTCCTGCAAAATTCACACATCTCTCTCTCTCTCTCTCTATATATATATGTACGTATATATGCATCTATATATATGATCCATGGAGCTCATGTGACATTGCATCATTCGAATTTCAATCCGATCTTCTTAGAAAGCATTTTAACCGAGCAATAACAAAATACGATTTTCATTTCATCGATCGTCAATGGAGTATTACGAAGAAGACGTACCTCATGTTCTAGCTGTTGATGATAATCTCATCGATCGAAAACTCGTTGAAAAATTGCTCAAAAGTTCTTCCTGCAGAGGTAAAACACACACATTATTTTGGATTTCTCATAATAATTGTTCATTGAATCACACACAACTCACATAGATTTGGTGGTTGAATCGCTAACAGTGACGACGGCAGAGAACGGGATGAGAGCATTGGAGTATTTGGGGTTAAGAGAAAATCCTCAACAAAATAATGTTCACAGCAATGTGAGTGCCATATATACAATACATTATATATACATGCATTTCATTTTACGAATTGTTTTTTTATAAAATAACCCTTTCTTCAACTTTTAGAGTTGCTTTACCAAAAAATAATCTGAAATCGAATTTGATTTCAGTAACTGTTATCAATTTTTGTTGCTGGTCATTTTTTTTCTCCGAATTTTCTAGATTTTTGCCTACTTTAAGCTATGTTTGGCAAAAAAAAAAAAAAACTAGCTTATAAGCTAGCGTACATGTTTGGATGACCATAAACTAACTTATTGAAACGCTACTCAAAGTAGCGTTTTGAAAAGCTAGCTTATCAGCTACCAGCTAGCTTATAAGCTAGTTTGCCAAACATAGCCTAAGTATATGTCATGAGGTATACTGTATACGAAGGGTTAACGGGTCGTTTACCAAACTCTTACCCACCGAGTAAACACTTACCAAGTCAAATTACGTTACCGAATATATATTGCAAAGACCAAAAATCTTACAAGGTAAGAGTTAAGACAAGAACCAAGAGTCTTACCCGGTAAATGAGGACGAAAACTCTTACCACAGTAAGCGCTTACCGGAAAAATTGTTGCATACGATACCGTTTTGGTGGATTAAAATTCTACCCGGTAAGTAAGTGATAATGTTGAATTATACCGTAAGCACTTACCCGGGTAATCGTTTGGTATAGAGCCCCTAAGGGTCTATTTGTTAAATGCTTAATGAACTATTTGGTACGTAATAACTTAATAATATGGAAAATAGATTATTCAGTAAGCTTTTAGGTAGAGCTTTATATATGAAGCCAAAATTTTCAACATATGCCCCTCCTAAGTAAAAAACATGCTCATTCATCTATAAAAAGACATTCTCAAACAAAAACTTTCACAATTTATACGGACAGATTAATCCATACATATAATTTTAATGAGTAACCAGTATGACACTTAAAAAGGTTGAAATGCTTTTACAGTTGGTTTTAAGGAATTGTAAAGTTGTAGGCTAAATTTGAAATTGGTGAATTCTTACAGGGTTCAAAAGTAAATATGATAATTACGGATTATTGCATGCCAGGAATGACGGGGTACGAGCTTCTTCAAAAAATAAAGGTGAATCTATATTATTAATATTTAATTTAATTTAATTAATTAATATATTTTTTTGTTTGCACCGGAAAAGTAAATTCAGGCCATCTTTATACTAATATTATAAATTTAGGTTTTTGTTCTTAAATATTTTTAAATTTTTATAAAGACTAGAAACGTACTCATGCAATGCAGCGAGATATATCACGATTTTAATGTTTTATTTTATTTTTTTGTCGATTTACAGTACGATTTTGAATGGTTTTGAGAAAGTGATAATGTTTTTTTATAAATTTGTTTAATTTAGGCTTAATAATATAATGTTTTTTATAAAAAAATTAAGTATTAATTTTGTTAGAATTCAATGATTATCTTATATATTTTAATGACATATAGAAAAAAAATAACCAATTATATATTTAATAATATAATTAAAACAAAATTATAGTAATATAATATATTAATTAATAGTGATACATGGAAATGTTTGCATAAAAGGAAGGTTATGCATATACCAAATTGGTGGGTGTTAGAAGTTTACAGTAATAATATGTATCTTGTGTTTTGATACTTGTAAATTAAAAGATTTTTAAAATTTTGCATAAAATGATGGTACTTTGTGCCTAATAATTTGTATTTAAGAGTTTTTATCCGTACTTTATAATATAGTATAGATATAACTTATAAGGACTAAGTTTGGGTGAAAATAAAAGTTATGATAAAAAAGATAAAAATAGATTTTCATCCTTAGATCAATCATAATTGTAGATCAATACTAATACTAATGAGGTGCACTTCGAATTCATAGGTTGTTTTGAAATTGAAAATGATCAAGTGTCCAAATTATTTCTTACATTTCTCACCTTAATTTTTTTTTTCTCATACGATTTTTCATCTAACTTATAAAACATTACATTCAAACTATTATATATGTATAAAAAAATCTTTTAATTTTTAAAATATTGCTAATTTTACAGTTTATTTTTTAAGTAAAAGTTAAAGAACATAATTTTTGAAAACATCTGCTACTACTATTTTCTTAAATATAAGATTAAAATCTCATCTCACAATTAATTCATTTTCAAAAAACAAAAATTCAAAAAAATATATATATTTAAAACAATTCAACTTTAAATTTACAGTTAAATTTTTCATTTTGTTGTCAGGGGTGTATAAAACCCAAATAGTCCGAAATCCAAACATCAACCCGAACTGAGAATAAGTTGTACATTGTGCAAAACTCGAATACCACGAAATCCGAAACCCAACTTTTTGGGGGGTATTTGGGTTCGAGTTGGGTTTGATCTTTAGCCACCTGATCCATCCGAAAATCCGAAATAATATACATATATATTATAAATATTATATAAATATATTTTTTTATTTTTTTGAGGAAAATAAATATATTTATTTATCTAATTACCGTTTGAAAATCGTAAATTCTAGTCGGCTGAAATGTTTTCTAATTTCTAAACTTACTATCGATTTCATCAATCTTTCAATCAATTGAATTCATCCTCAAAATTGATTGAATTTATATATATACATTTTACATTATAATAATACTCGAACCCGACTGACATCAACCCGAAACTCGACCAACCTGAACCCGAAGCAATACGAAACCTAAAATTCAGGCCTTGATTTCCATATTTGAAATCCGATCGTATTTTTTGTTTGCCTACCTACTCTCACCCACCCCGCCCGATGCAGACCCCTATTTGTTGCAAATGTACACTAGTTGATTTTGATTTTAGAAAAAATCTCCCCAATTAAAAGGATTTGGTTTTAAAAGCTAATAGAATATTTACCTATTCTTATCTTAAATCATGACATTACAAAAATATAATCAAATATTTTTTTATGGATATGTAAATGATTAATAATTTTAGTATAAATTTTAAAAAGATTATTATGTAAGTTTTATATTGAAACTTCTCTAGTAATGAAGATATGGATTTTATGACATATAAAACGACGATCAGTTTATCGAAAATTTTATGGTAATCCTTATCATCCGTGTTAGGTAATTTTAATTTAAAAAACAGAATTATTTTATGTTTCAATATTTAATTAACATAGATAGAATTAATTTATATTTTTGGTAATACTCATTTAGTTTTTTTTTTCATGTTCGAAAATTTTCTATACATAATTGACATAAATTATTTAACGATTGCAAACAGGAATCATCGATCTTGAAGGAAGTTCCCGTTGTCATAATGTCATCAGAAAATATCCCGACACGAATTAACGAGTAAGTTTTTTTTCTTTATTGTTTTTTTTTCCTAACAAAATTAGACTTATTACTGATTTATTTGGAATTTTGGATGAATTAGATGCCTAGAAAAAGGGGCACAAACGTTCATGCTGAAGCCATTGAAGTTATCTGATGTGAAGCAATTGAGACATCAATTAACAAAATCCGAAAGTCGATAAATGCCAATTGAGTGACACAAGTAGTGCTAGCAATTTCGTTTATGTGTATTTCAATTTGTATTATGAAAAAATAGATTAAAGATGTTAAATTAGTCGTTGGATATTCTTGTAACATGTAAGAGTAGTAAGACTATCCTCATGAGTCTTGCAAGACCATTTCAAAGAGACTTTTAAATAAAGGTATTAACTGGTTGTGTTGGCCAGTTTGTAGGTGTTTAAACAACCCGATTTAATACTTGTCTTTTAATATTTTTTTTGAACAAATTAACTTTTTTAGAGTATAACTTAACCCAACACAAACAATGGAATACCTAGTGTTGATTATTCCAACCACGTTTCATAGTAACATATATGTAATACTTTCATAAATACAAACATCATCACCAATCATCTTCGACTCCGTTGACAACGGGCAATGGCTGTGAAATCTAGCGAGTATACTTGGTTCGACCAATTATTTGACCTCTCCTAGCATGATACACTAACCATACTCTTACGGATAACACAATTTAACAAGACATACTTGTCTTGCTGTTACAAATAACTTAACCTAATTCGACGCACTTATCTTACTCTCAGCCCATGGCTCATACAGACTATTGTAGTCCCATGGTAACCCCACTCCTACTATATGAGTTAATAACCTTATTTCGTCTTTTTTAGCTCACTACCATTGTCTTTGGTTTTGCACCAAATTAACTTTGAAGTTTGGTCATCAATGGGCTCTATCCCAATTGTTTTAGCTTATTGCAATGTTGCTTTTCTGACATCTTAAGACATCTCTAATGGAAAATTCTTATAAGTAAAAAGTACAATATCTTATAAGAACTACCATTGTAAAGAATTCTTATAAAAACATCACATCATTTAAGTTCTTATATACAAGAACCTTGGTTCTTATAACCTTGAACTTAATATGAAATGACATTAAAGTTTTTGACCGAAGACAAAAAGTTGACCCACTTCATTCGTTGATCGAATCATCTAGTTTTTAAATAAAATATTTGATATTTATAATAAACTAGAAGCGTACTCGCGCAATGCAGCGAGATACATCACGATTTTAATGTTTAATTTTATTTTTTTGTCGATTTACAGTACGATTTTGGATGGTTTTGAGAAAGGATAATTTTTTTTTTATAAATTTGTTTAATTTAGGCTTAATAATATAATGTTTTTTATATTAAAAAATTAAGTATTTTGTTAGAATTCAATGATTATCTTATATATTTTAATTACATCTAGAAAAAATAATCAATTACATATTTAATAATATAATTAAAACAAAATTATAGCAATATAATATATTAATTAATAGTGATACATGGAAATGTCTGCATAAAAGAAAGGTCCTGCACATACCAAATTAATGGGTGTTAGAAGTCTGCATAGTAATATGTATCATGTGCTTTGATACTTGTAAATTAAGAAAATTTTAAAATCTTGCATAAAATGCTGGTACCTTGTGCATAATAATTTGTATTTAAGAGTTTTTTATTTCTGCTTTATAATATAGTATAGATATAATAATTATTAATGTTGAAAAAATACATATAACCCACAAAAGAGGTTCTTATAAGAACTATCATTGTGGACTTTTATGTGAATTCTTATTTTAACGAGTTAAAAGTAACGTATCAAGAAAAAGTATAAGAAATAGGTTCTTATGAACTATCATTGTGGACTTTTATGTGAATTCTTATTTTAATGAGTTGACATGTTTATTTTAATGAGTTGAAAGTAACGTGTCAAGAAAAAGTATAAGAAATAGGTTCTTATAAGAATCTTAATATTTACAAGAACCTCCATGGGAAATGCTCCTAGATCTTTGGTTTAGTATTTAGTGGCAAAGAGTATAATTTTCATCAAGATGATGCGACTTAAATTAGAAGAGTGTTTGGTTCTTTTTGGAGAATAAAAATAAGAATAATAATAATTTCAGAGAATAAAAATAGGAATAAGTTTTATTCATACGGCTACCAAATAATTTTAAATTTTGTTCCTCCTAATCGGCCTGACTTTTAACCGGTTACAATTGAACATGGTTATGGTGACCGAAGGACATAATTAACTGGATAAGCCAATCCCCGATATGATGACCGGAGGACCTAACCAATTATGTCAGTCCTGGTCCCAATTATAAGTGGTTGTCAACCAAAAAAACGTAACTAATTATATAGTATATTGTGGTTAGGCTAACCGGTTAATTAAGTTCACAGTTAGGCAAACCGGCTATGGAGGGTCCGTTTTTTTAATTTACATTTTTTTATTATTATATGTAAATAAATAACTAAACTATAAATTACAAACAGATAAAAATGTTATATACTCTAATCAAATAACATTTTATTATATTTGATTAAACATGAATAAGAAAACATAAACTTTGGAAACTCCTATTTGTAACTAGTCGGTGCAACCAGTTACATCGGTCGGCCCTTAACCGGTTGCATATCGGGTCTTCGTACCGGTTGCAAATCAATCTCTACCCTTAAAGGTCCGATTGATTTGTAAGAATGGAAAGGACTTGAGAGCAGTTACATCGGTCGGCCCTTAACCGGTTGCATATCGGGTCTTCGTACCGGTTGCAAATCAATCTCTACCCTTAAAGGTCCGATTGATTTGTAAGAATGGAAAGGACTTGAGAGGATATGAAAATTCCAATTTCGTGTTCGGTTTGCAGGATTGCTCGGATTTGACATTTGGATTTGAAATTCCTCAAACATAGGATATTGAAATCCCGGCTGGGATTTTACGAGATTTCGTAGAATTTGTATATAATAATGTTGAAAAAATATATTAAAAACATTTGTTTTCCAATAATCAATTAAATAAAAAGTAATTTAATTACTTTTATAATTTTTTAATAAATAATGTAATTCAATTTCATTACAAATCCTACAAGCAAACACAACAAAGATTCTAAATCCTTCCAAATCCAAATACCCTCCAATTCCAAATACTTCCACAAAATCCAAATCCCTCAAAACCATTCCATCAAACATCACCTAAGTATCGGTTTATTTATTAGAAATCCACTACATGTCCTCAATCCATATCCCCTACATTCAAATATTCAGGTACATAAAACGACGGATACAAATGATAAACGAAACAACATCATAAAGACTAAAAACAAAGAAAACGATCAGTTAACATAAACCATGAAGACGATGGGGATAATTCGCTAGTATCGATGATGATGTGGTGGAGGAGGAGGAGGAGGATGTGGAAAAGGAGGAGGGGGATGATGATAACTATGACGATCCAATCCGAAACAGTGCAGGAGAGGAGAACAAAGCACAGAAATGCAGCTTCCAAAACATCCACATAGAGATGATAGCATATAGCAAGGGCAACAGCAAATTGTTGTCAATAGATTACCTTCAGGATGATGATATTGATAAGGAGGAGGAGGAGGTGGTCTCATCTTCAAAGCTGTTGATTATTCAAACCCTTATTAAAAAATCCTTCAATATGCTTCAATCTGAATTCAAAATTAAGCAAAAGGAAATAATCATGAATACCCATCATTTGCATAAAGAGGTTGAAATCCAAAACCATATTATTTGTCTTTTTGTGCAAAAAGGATTGTTTAATGTTGAGCCGGTCCTAAAAGGAGATAAATCACAGCTGCTAGGTGACCGACTTATCTACAAGGAGCCCAATCCCCAAATAAACTGTGAGTCAGACTCGAACAATCACCACTTTGTACAAGTATACCATAATACCACCCGAAACCGACGGTGCTAGGACTGAAGGCTATTGTTTGTTTGTTTTTTATTACAAAGAATACCTTTAATCTAGCTAAAAAACAAAAATACATTAACCTCTTAATGACTCTTTATGTCTGAATCGGTCTTGACTTTTTTTTTTTTCTTCCAGTTTTCATAACCAATTTAACTCTTAAATACATCTGAAATAAGAAGGGATAGACCTAACTTCTTAAAACCTCTTATCGTCGTCTCGTTTCATATGCTCTCCTTTCTCTTAAAACGCATCACAAACAATCTTATTGATTCAGATTTCAACATCACTTCTTATTAATGAGAAGTGAAATAAGATTTCAGACCTCCTAAAAATCAACACCACCTAGGTGTGTACAATTCAACAAGGATCAATTTACAGGAAAGTGGGGGTCTTTTTGTGCGTTTATAATTTAGGAGGGTATTGAGAAGCACATTTTCAAAGTAATTATTACACCGACAAATTGAATCAGTATATTAAACTAGGGATAACTGTAATAAATTTGGTCTAACACTATCCATTTATAAAATGTTACATCAATATGAATAGATAAAAAAAAATATCTAAAATCTAATTATGTTTGATATAAGATTTGATGTTACCCTAAAAGTAGATTTATTGTTTACACCAAATTTTACATTTTATTACTCAGATTTCAAGTCATGAACATCTAAAATTCCTTGTATATTTTCATAAATTTTTTCAACTATAAAATAGTAGTAGTTGTTTTGAAAGCACTTTCTACAGTTAGTAGTAGCACAATCTGGAAAATTGTCAGTCGAAAAGGAGAAGTTGATCCTCTTCTCTAACCTTCCATTCCATGGCAGAATAAAAAACTCAGATTACACCAAAATCAGAAGCCACTAAAAATCATGGATAATAATTAACGATAAAATTTTAAAAAAACGTCATTCGAACAGGAAACTTTGATCCTCTTCTCTAACTCTCAGAGGCTGAATCAGAACTCAAAATTAACAAAAAGTAAAACGTAACCACTTCCTAATTAATAAGTAACAAACAAATTCATGAACAACAAATTTGCATAAAGCTAATGATGGTAAATTGCAGAAATAGATAAAACCTGTAATGAACTTACCGATTAACAATGGCTGCTCTGTGAACCGCTAGATCTGTAGTTTGCAGGAGTCGAGTGTGAGACTTAAAGGGGAAGCAAAATTTAAGAGGGAGGATCGGATGATCATCACGACCGTCTGAAAAGAAATTTAAATTTCATACGTGGCACAATATCAGCCGTTGTCGTTCCCTCACTATTCCACGTGTTCGTTTTTTTTAAAAGTCGTGTTGATTTCTACCTAACCCCTCCTCGTATTATTTTTTGATTTCGATGCTTTGGAACTGTTCGTTTTAAACTTTTGCCTGCACTTTTAAAACTATATTTCTAATTTTTTTAGGAGAGGCTATTTCATCAAAATATATATATATATATATATATATATATATATATATATATATATTTGCATCTTAATGATTTGGGAAGTGATTGTATTTTTTTTTATTATCTTTTTTTTATTTTGTTTATTTTTATTATATATTTTATTTATTTGTATTATATAGTTTTAAAAGGTTTTTTTTTTACTTTTTGGTTTGATTTAAAAAAATAAATATTTATAAATATAAATATTATTAGTTTTTTATAATTATATAATTATAAAAATAAAACATAAATATTGTGATTTAACATATAAATAGAACATAAAATAATCTATATTAAATTCGATTTTTATAAAATAACATTATCCGTATTACAATTAACACGTAAAAGTTGCATGTAATTCTGTATTCGCTCTGAATACGGGGTAACTCATCCAGCAACACACGAATAACTGTAATGGAAAAAATGTCCTACAATTTACGGACACGTGTATCCTTCTACCATATCTAATTTCACATAATGGTTATCATTAACGTACCCAATTAGAATTATGATAGACGGGTGGTGGTGGAGACACGGTGCTTGAAGAGAGAGATTTTGTTGAATAAATTCTGCACAATGCACATGAGGAAGACGACTTGAATTTGATATGGAGGTGGGGGTTGTTCCTATGGATTCCCAATTTATTCCCCATTTAATCAGTTTGCATATAATTTTAAATGATTTTACATAAAAAAATATAAAGTATGATTTATATAATTTATTTTAAGTTTTATAATTAAAATCATTAAAAATTTTAATTGATTTAGATCGTTTAGAATTATTATATGATATAGGGGTAATTTGGTCATTTTAACGGTTTTGTCCAGTCTTGTTCTAGTCGTACCAAACGTGGAACAGACAATTAGTCTTGTCCAGTTCAGTCCCGTCCTGTTCTGTCATATCCAGTCCCATCTATTCTGCATACCAAACGCTACCTAAGGAACGATTCGGGTAAGGCGTGAACTTACTAACTTATATTTATAACGAGTTTACTTAATTGGCGGGTTTAACCCCCCAACTATCTTTGGTTGCTATTTTTAATCATGGTTCAATTCGGGTAAAAATAATTACAATTTTACAAAGTTATAATAAAATGTAATTGTTACAAAAAGAAAAATACATTTTACAAAGTTATAATAAAATCAAAAGTTACAAATTTTATAAATAAATTTATAAAATCAAACACACACACACACACACACATATATATATATATAGGCCAAGGATAATGTGTTTAAATATAAACAAAAATTATATATATATATATATATATATATATATATATATATATATATATATAGGTCCCCTTCATTTGTTAACCACGACATTGATGCTAACCGTACTAACCAATTTTCGACCAATCAAAAACTTCCTAGAGTTTATGTTACTCACTCAATGCTATTAAATCTCAAAGAATATTATTGGAATTTTACAATTTTTGGCCATTTAAAAAATTTTCATATTTTAAGGAGATTTTTAATTTGGTAGTTATCCAATTTTTAAATATAATATTTTTAAATTTTCGGCCATTTAAATATAATATTTTAAAAAATTTAAAAATTGGTAGTTATCCAATTTTTAAATATAATATTTTTAAATGATAATATTTTTAAATTTTAAATACTTTCCATATTTTTATATGGTAATATTTTTAAATTTTAAAATCGGTAGTTATCCAATTTTTAAATATAATATTTTTAAATTTTCGGTCATTTAAATTTTATTCATATTTTAAGAAGGTTTTTAATTTTGTAATTATCTTAATATTAAATATAATATTTTTAAATTAAACTTGGTAATTTCCTAATTCGCGCCACATTTATCTTGATTCCATAGTTCAAAGATTTTTTAAATTGGTAGTTATCTTTATTTTGAAATATAATAATTTATTGTTTCTAACGTATTCAAAATGCATATATGCACATCAAGGCTTAATAATTTGAAAAATGCACACATGCACAGAAAATAAAAACATTTTAAACATTAAAGTTTGAAACTTAACATATAACCATATGTACATATGCAATCTTAAAAGATGCACAAATGCATATATGCACAGCTTGCATATATGAATATACAATTTACATCGAACTACATATATGCACAAGTTCACTGTTCTAAATGACCCTATCGACAACCTCGTGACTCTGCGAATTCGCGTATCTCGATCTATTCGCTACAAAGCAAGCAATCCCCTGAACCTCGAGCTCGGATTTCAGCCATTTACAGAACCATATCAAGTTCGGGTTTTGGCCGTGATATCCTACGTAAACATAGCAGCTCCTGAGTTTCGCATTCGCAGGCGATACCGACCCTTTCGCAAAAGAAATCCGAGGTACCGGAAACGAAAACGAGATACGCGGTGCTATCAGATTGTTATCAGAAGACGGTAGAGGAACACAGTTGACGATTTTCAGCTTCGTATCGTCGAAAAAATCGCATCTTTCTGACGTGGGAGTGTAGGAAGTGCTCGGGATATC
The DNA here is from genome assembly GCA_023525745.1 of Arctium lappa. Taxonomy (NCBI): domain Eukaryota; kingdom Viridiplantae; phylum Streptophyta; class Magnoliopsida; order Asterales; family Asteraceae; genus Arctium; species Arctium lappa. The sequence goes on from CM042049.1 coordinate 131,555,704, forward strand.
GTCGTTGGGGGACCCACATTAGGATACAGGAGTCGATGGTGAGTAAATGAAGTCGGTGTGGTGGTGTCGTTGGTGGTGGTGGTCGAGGGCGGATTCGGGTCATCTCCGGTGGCTCTCGGAGATATGTAAAGTGACTGCAGGGCAGAGACGAAGGTGGTAGACGGCGGCAATATTAGAGACGGAGAGTTTTATGGAGATGATGATGAAATTGAAATTAAAATAATAAAGGATAATTTCAAATTAAAAGGATAACTCCCAAAAATAACTAACTGCATAATTTAAATTTAAGATTCTTCTTGATTTCATGTCGTGATTATCTTCAAAATTAATTAAAATAAATTTCAAATAAAATATAAAATAAAATGTATTTTGACCGAAATACCCCTGTGCGTATATGCATTTTATTTTTATAAACGGCTTTTTATATTTTATTTTAATAAACAATCAATTAATTATGGACCATTGATCTCATCAATCTACGGTTGAGATTGGTTAGCACGGTTAGCACCAATGTCACGGTTAGCAAATGAATGGACCTATATACCATGCAAACTTTTTAATACAAACTTTTTAATGGTGCAAACAATGCAACCTACTTATCTACCAAATATTTTGTTTTTACCTTTCTAATAAAAAAAATGGGAAAATAAAATATGTGGTAGATAAGTGAGTTGCATGGGTTTGCACCATTAAAAAGTTTACATTTGAACACCCCTCTATATATATATTTCAAGTGAAATGACATTCATTAAAAATAAATGGATCGAAAAACAATGCATTCATTATTTGTACTTTTTGATGCAAATAGCACCATTTTTCTATTCCACTTTTAAAGAAGAAGAAAACCTTTTTCTTTAAGGATTATAAAAATTGATTATATAATATAATAATTATATATTTTTAAAACTACATGTTATTTTATATTTATTTTAATGATTTTTAAACTTATCAAAATTTATGTTCTACTTTTAAATTTTCATTAAACCTTAAGGATTAAAATTGAAGTTTAATCTTGTTTTAATATAACATATGATTTTAGATAAAATTATTATTTTTCATCAGTATGAAATGTTAGAAATACGTGTTAAAATAATCTTTACTTTACGAATCAAATATTATCTGGTAATGATTAAATAAGTACATTTGAAGGAATATATTTGGAAATATTTCTTTTTTTAAACAAAAAAAAATTTATACACGTTGCGTATTTGAGATGGATGATTTTTTTTAACAATCCGTAATTGTGATGATAGATATTAATTTTGACTTATTAAAAATATTTTAGTTATAATTGGTAAAAACTTACCTATGAAATTATTTGTTTTATGTTTTTATGTGTAAGTATAACAACATGAACCGAACTGAATAAGGAAATGATCATTTTCCATTTCTACCTAGATTAAATATTCAGTGATAGATGTTTTTTTATAATTTAAGTATCGCTTACATATCAATAGGAAAAAGAAAAGGGAGCAACCGTTGCAAAATATTAAACCTAACAATAGAAACCATTAGTGTTACCTGCGATTAGGACAACCACGATGGGAAGGAAGAAATAACGAGAAGGAAGCAACAAGAAGTTCAAGATCGAGTAGGGAGCAACTGTTTTAGGGTTTGAGGGAGCGACGAGTTGTGGAAAAAGAAAGATTTTTTTTTTCTTTCCAAGGGTAGACATGGAAACAACACAACCGAATCCATAAATGATAAATGCTCATTGTTCATTTTTCTAGGAGAAAAATTCATCCTCGTCTTATTAAATTGGACAAAACAAACAAAAAAACAAACACAACTTAATAGCTGAACGGATAAGTTAGTAGTCTCAACTCGTTAAGTAATAAACAAAGCACCTTTAGTTACTATGATTAACTTGAAGGTGTTGCAACCTCCATCCTTGACCAAAGTCCATTCCATCGGATAAAACAGGCCGAGGGAGAGCAGGTCCGACCTGTCTTCATTCAGCATGATATGAGGCAATAGTACAAATCAAAGGTCAGGGTTCGTTTGGTTTAACAAATTTTTTTCCTAGAGATTGGATTTGGTGGAAGGATTTGAAAAACATATTATAAACAATTATATAAAAAACTAAATTATCCTTTATTAATTAACTATTACAAAACAAATGTTTTTAACATATTTTAAAATATTATTACGAATAAATCATATGAAATCCCGGGATTTCAATTCCGGACTTTATTTTATATCCAATGCGGGATTGGAATGGAATCCAACTCCAATTCCCATAAAATCTCACAAACCAACGAGGGATTTGGTGTTAAATTCCATTCCAATCATGTATCTGATTTGTAGGAAACTTTGGATTTAAAATCACGGTGAAATCCCATATCCAATGAACTTAGAAATCCCTTGAAGATTATTGTTATTTTAAATCCAAATCCCACGAATTTCAATGATTTACGTAACATGTTACCGAAACAAACAAATTATTTATAGAACAAACAAATATTTACAAAAAGTTCGTAGATTCAAAACCTTTCAATTTCATATCCTTTTATGAAATCTAATTTCATCAAACAGGCACCTAGAGTTGGCTTAAATCATATCATCTGGTTTATCATCGACTTGTAAGTTCTCACCCGTAGGTGGTGGAGGTAACTTAGCGTTGTACATTATACAAGGAGTAAGGGCACACGAATTTCCATTACTGAGATGAATACTTTCGGTTTTTAATTTGAAAGTTAGATGACAAAAAATGTGCAAAGATACAGATTATTTTCAACAAATATACAGCTATTCCACCTAAAGTTCAAATAAATTTGAAGTATAAACAAACTAGATGAAAGTCTGCTTTATTGTTTTCAAAACTTCTCACTCGAAGATGCCCGATTCATCCTCTGAGCGCCCAATTTTGGAACACCGGGTTTGGATCCTCGGCCTCGCCCAGCTGATAAAGGCTTGGCCCTGGTGGTTGGTGGAGGTGCTGCAATAGCGGCCCAGGGATCATCGTTATCAAGGGAAGAAGAACTCGGTTGTGCACTCAAAGGCTTTGCAGCCATTTTTGGAGCAGGGGCTGCAATTGAACCCCATAATTCATCTGCATCTTTGCTCACATGTGAGGTAGATTTTGGTCGCGGAATTGAAACTGTAGCAACAAAGACAACGGTACAAGCTTAGAAGAACCAAAACATAATTCTCAATCTAAAAATTGAGCATAAATATAAACATCATAAATGAAAGAAACAAAATATAGAGTTTTGAAAATACAACAGAGTCCAGTGGATGGTATTACCTTGTGGTTTGGTTTGCATGACGGGACGCTTTTGAGCTGCTTGAATGTTTGCAAGGGCAGGTGAAGGCTTTGGCTCTTCGAGTGGCAACATATCATCCCACCCATCTTTCTCACTCTCGTGATCTTCATTAATACCGTTCTCAAGTTCACCCCACCCATCAGTTGAAGTAGGTGACACAGGTGCAGGTTCATCAGCAATGTATTGATCAGCCATGTCAGTACTTGAACTTGCACTTCGGACTAGTGTTGTACTAGGGGTATTCGATACTATCATCATCATAACAAGAAGAATCCAGTAATCAACTTAAGGAATAAATGATATGATAACCATCCCAGGGAAATGTTTGAAGCACAAAATAAAAGAAGAAATATACAGAAAGAGCTTGGATTGTTCATTTAGAAACTTACCATATTGTTTTTTTTCATAATATGAGCCATTTTTGTAAATTAATTTGTACAATTAACATATTGGAAAAAGAAACAAATCTTTATAGTTTTTTTAGTACTTCAATCAAGATCATAATATATCGTTATATTACAAAATTATTTATTTTTAAAGAATCATTGAACATGCACAGAACAAACTCCATTTGATCACACAATTTCCACATGCAGAACAGGGAAAATAGGAATAATAATGCTGATGATTTGTTAAAAATTACATTGGTCCAATGACGTCTAACATACTTAGATGACCAAATCTCCAGGCTGTCTTGTTGTGTGCAGATCATTTGACATAAGTAAATATTAAATAGATGTTACCTGAGCTGGCATTGGAAGCAGCAGAAACTAGAGGGGAGGTGGATTTTGGAGGCGCTTGGGCAGTTTGATCAGAAGGTTTTCCTTTCGCCGTCAAAGAGCTCATGGCCCATCTGCATCATAGTCACATGTTCGATTGGATCTATAGGATTTGATTTGATGGATAATGACAGCCAAAATGGTAATTTATTTTTGTTTTCGTTTTTTGGAGAATTTGATATTGGACGAGTATAAATCACAGTCGATTTCAAAATTATCCAGGATAGACACAATTGTCCAGCTTCCTATTTATTATTATAATGAATATTGTTATTGTATTGAGTATTGAAGCAAAAACTTGGTAACTCTCTTTTCTAACAGAGAAAAAGAAATGGCAAAGGCCAGCCTTTTGTTCTTTCTAACTTCCAAAACGAGGGGAGAGGGCCCAGCAGAATACAGCTACTTGTACAATAAGGTATACTTGAGATCTAAAAACAGGTTATGGACCACCATTATCAAAACTATTCCTGAATTATGTCGAGGGTGAACTCAATGTCCAGAACGGAACAGCTTTTTCATAATTTTTACTGCACGAAATGTCTCTATTTCGTATGCATGCAGACACAGTGCACGTAGTTGTAGAAATGAACTGATTCAAGTACATCACAGTCATGACGATATGAAATATGCGTACCCAAGTATACTTGCGTTTCCTGGAAGTGATGAAATTCCAGAACCTTTCTCCTCAGTGCCATCCCCAGCATATGTCTACAAAAAGATATCAAAGCACATCCTTTAATAATAGCTAAAAGTACTGTTTAAGAAAAGCTATTAACCAATAATATATACCACCCAACATTTTAGGCAATTTGCCAATTATTTCAGTAACATATAAGGTCTGAAATCTATTGAAAGTGTAAGCTTTGGCATGGAGAATACTTCAACTTGAATGCAATGCGAAGTACATTTAACAGTACTCAAGCTTTTCATTACAGACATGGTATGTCAATGTCATGGAAATTTAACTCACTGCAACCCCTCACAGAAAGGAACACCAATTTATGTTCCAAAGCAAAAGGTTACAACAAAAATCAAATATATAGACAACTTTGGAATGAACATTTCCAGTAATTTAAAATGTTCAGAGACAATGCCTTTGAATAAATGATTTAGAATTGAAATAGGCTTTAGTTAAGTTAGGATGATAACTGCTTGTATAGGAAGCCTTGAGGGTTGATGACTAACCACACGAGAAATTCAGTCCATGGCTACATGGAAATTGAGATAGAGATAATGTTATGACCAATGAAGGGTCAAAGCATTGACTACAAAACCTAGGGCAGCTTTACATGATAAAGATAAAGGATTTTTTGTCAGCGCAGACACAGATCTGGTAAAGTATTGTAGTACTAAAGTGACGCAGTAGTGCATATCTTATGCACTATGGTGCCCCACTGAAACCCAGAGAAAAACTCTAAACTTTATGGGCTCAAACCTCCTAAGAGATGTAATTCACATGTTTTTCATTGATCAACACACACACAAACCTTTTCATGGTACTGCTTCACTATCTGCAAAAACTGTTCAACTGCTTGAAAGGCCTTGGATCGAACATCACTGCAGCACAAAGAAAAATTAAATCTTTTATTTCAAAAACATATGCTTACACTACAATTAATGTTTCTGAAGAAGCACAATGATAACCATGATGAGCACATAAAAAACCAAAACAAACCAAACGGGCTCAGTAAATCCCACACGGAGTAGGGTTTGAGAAGGGTAAAATATAAGCAAACATTCCTCTACCGGTCTACCCCAGGGGGGTTTAAGAGGCTGTTTTCGTGAAGACCCCTGGCTTGTGGTTTAAAATAAATGTTTTGCAAATATTTTGGAATCTTGAGCGACGATGAAGATATAAAAATTCAGGTAAAAGAGCCCAAAACGTTAACCAACATAATATAAGAAAAGAGCATTCATTTCTTTCATTCTAAGCCAACACTCTCCCAGCAGCAGAGGAATAACTAGCCCTGTTAATCACTTCACCCCCTCCCCCAAACCTTGTTTTTGTTGGTTTGTGATAGTCTAGCACCTGCTGGTAGTAAACTCAGAGCAAGTATAGATGGGCATGCTGTTCACTCTTTTTTCTGATACAGCATTTGCTCACTGATTACTGCCTATTTGTTCTTTTCTCTATGAATATGGAATTTGATACTTCCTCTTGTAGTTTCCATTTCTCTGCCTTGCTGTTTTAAATCTTAATGTGGTTTACGTTATATCATTACTCAGTATCAACAAAACAACATCAATGAAATGGCATTCCCATACCCCTGTGTCAACCAGTAGTTTCCATTTCTCTGCCTTGCTGTTTTAAATCTTAAGGTGGTTTACGTTATATCATTCCTCAGTATCAACAAAACAACATCAATGAAATGGCATTCCCATACCCTTGTGTCAACCAAGCAGGCCCTAAAAGTTGCTGAAACAAGAAGCTTCCATAAGGATGAGTGGAAATTACTATTTCTTAGTTCTCCCATTTCAGTTATTGAAATTATGGCAACAAAAGCATCTAAAGAACAAAAGGCAAGGAGTGGAGTACACCGTAACTTCCATACAAGGCCTAATAACTTCTTGCAGATTCAGAATGCATATGACATGAACCACCGATCAAACATAAAAAAGATGGTCAAATAAAATTACCAAACAGGCAAACAATAATAGGTTCATGGCAACTAAAAGTAAGGACAATAACCTGTCAGGATCAATAGTAAGTACAACAACATTTGGCAGTATACGGGCTGCTATCTCTTGGGCATCATAATAAGAACTGGTTGCATTGAGAGCCATTATGCCTGCCACAGTAGAAATTATGCTCATTTAAAAAACAGAAGGATTATTAAACATTTAATCAAGAGAATATAGAAAATGGCAGTAGATAATTTTACCTGCTCCTCGGGCAGGAGGAAATGTATCACGCAAAGCACGAACAGTGAACGCATTAATCAGAACTCTCTTGCGTGTCTGCAATGAACCATAAATTCATTTGTTTCTAATTATGTAGATTGCCTTTTGTAGTAAATAGTTGCTATATGTCTGTTGATAAAACCACTCGGAAGTGTATTTATCAGAAGAGAACAGTTTAAATGGAAAAATTGAAAGGGGGTATGTTTGACTATTTTAGCAGTAGTATCAACAGTGTTTATGATGGGAAAGAGTGTAAACAGGTTTACAAACCCCTTCATTAAGGTGGCTAGCAATATTTCCAAGTAGTATTGTGGTATTTGTTCTGATTGCTGGTTCCTCATCCACCTGCATTGATATAAAATAAGTGTCGATTCAAACAAGTATAGAATACAGTTGTGACAGCATAATCAACAATAGAGGGAAACGTACATGTTCAATAGATGAACATAACATCTAACAGGAATGCTGAAATTATTATGATGGAGACAATATCACCAAATGACGAATATCTTACCTGGAGCTTTGAAAGATATTTCAAGAGTGACCCAGATAAAGTGCGTTGGGACAGCTGCAAGTTAATAGTAAACATATAGATAACATCATCAGAAAACAACATAATATAACGATAAAAAGATAATGCATTGAAGGTTAAATTATTCAGATCAAGCAACCAGCTAGGATGTATGAGTGGGTATAAAAAGGAGTTGACCTTAGATAGGAGTGCATGGAAGGAAGCCACTGTGTCCTGGAACCCTAGGTGGTTCACCTCTTTATGTTTGCTCTTTAGGTTGCATCATTTAATTTCCTTTTGTTTCATTTTTAGTGTGCCCTAACTAATTTGGGATAGACAGCTATATAAATAGTATATTTACTATATAGTGTTGAAATCATGGGTCAGTAGTTGTACAACCATGGTAATAAATATCTATACAGGTAAAGATCGTTGACATAGTAGGACATTTTAGAATTTTATTGTTTAGAGCAGGTTTCTGTATATGAAATATAACCAAGAACAGACATTCACATCACTTCATAGTGCAAAACAGAGAGATGAAGATACCTTCGGAGCAAGAACAAGCATGGATTTAAGAGTCAATTCTCGCAGAAAGGCAGATGTGTCTGAAAAACCAGTAGCAACATGTGGATAGACCTAGTCACAAGCATTTGCAGACATTCTTAAAGAGGGAAAACAGGGTGAGACCAAAATCAGCTTGTTTGCCAGTGAAAGTACAACCAGAATATTTTGATTCTTACTTGCTCGTCAACAACTTGGGCTGAAAATGATTCGCCATATTGATCGACATGCTGAAGGAGACCAACTCGAATAGCTCGGTCATTGGAAGCAAAAAGTTTCACAATTGTTGGAAGGACCTACATGAATAACCAAAGTCCAAGGAAACCAAAGTAAGAAAACTAATTACAGAAACGAGTCGCAATGTAGGCCACCTGGAACACCTCAAAAAACGAGTGCAACAGAGGATAACCTTTTTGTTAAATTCCTCAGATGGAAGCCAAGCACCCATTTTCAAAAATGCAGTCAAAGCAGGTGCAGTAGCTGAACCAAATTCTAAGGCAGAAGCTAGCAAAGGAAGAAACTGCAAATCCAGAAGAGAAACATCAAGTTACTACGTTAGAGATCTGATTTCAACGTTGTGGTAAAACCTCACATGAAACTAATAAAATACCTTCTTCAGAACAATTTCACGAGGCAACTGCTCCGCTAGAGTTGGAAGTTTACGGAAGAATGTATCCTTCTCAACACTGTCCTTCAAATTAAGTATCTCCATAAAATGAATGGTATCCACCAACTTGTTCTGAAAATACTCTGCCATAACAAGTTTTCACTTTTAGCATTAAAAGCTATATAGGCTTCATATAAAACAAAATAAAGTACAACAACGTCGGGCATGAGAAATGAAATAAAGAACTTCGGTCCAGATAAATAAATCCAGCCACATAGGTAGAAGTTGTACAAAAATATTAAATTGAAGTTCAAGACAAGTATTGGGACAAACCACAGTTCTCAACAAGCTTTGATGAATTCAACCTGCGAGAAGGCATAGAACTCAAGAGCCGCTGATAATCTGGAAGTAGAGACTGTGAGACAGGAAATAGAGAGACGCAGATGAAAATGAATACTCAAATGGTCAAAATATTAAAACTGCCAAGGCATCATGAGTGAGCAAGCACACACACACACACCACTCATTCAATCAATATAATTAACTTAAGAGAAGCAAACAACATTTCACAGAAAGGAAGTTCTGAGGGCATCAAGAAGTTGTTCTCTCATCAACTAAAGTGGCATGCTGACCTTTGGTATTGAAGCTGTATTCCGCAGCTCCTCAGTCTTGACCAGTTTCAAACCCGCAAAAATCTCATAAATGAGACAACCTGATAACAATGGCCCACATCAGAGTAGTACTCAAAATAGTATATAAAGTATCTGCATACATATCAACATCTAATAATATCAAGCTTTCATAACTTCTTCAGCTAAAAACTTGGTTCTACCATATCAATCCTTAAAGTTAAAGTCTGCATTTGTATCCAAACCCAATCTTACAAAAAAACCATAAGATGGAGAGTACACAAAAGGGCTGCTGGTTGTTGATAATCAACATTGATATAGGACTATTTTATTTATGTCAAGCTAGTTCTCCTAACAGACTAACAAATACTGATCAAGACGACTCGTTTGACATCAACTGTAAAAGGTTCCTTCCTTCCTATAGTACAAGAGCTGAGATCTGTTTTTTTTTCAAATCGAACAGAAACTACAAGATAGTTGTTTTGTGAATGCAGTCTCATGCATAAAGGCATATGAAATAAGGTATAGTACCAACTGTGAAGAGAACTGACATGGTATACTACCAACAGTTGCAACAGGCTTAAGCAACAGAAATAGTCATTTTTCAAACAAAAGAGCCAGTAAAAGCTTACCTAAACCCCAAGAATCAATTGCCCATGGTGGAGATTTCCTGATTGTTGCCCAATCTGATTTTGCCAACTCCATTGGTTTGTATTGTGAGCCAATAAGCCATTCATATTGCTGGATTAACAGATGAAATTAAGAAGCCAAAGCCATCTGACTAAGTTTTCTAAGGTTCTAATAAACATTCACAATAAAGCTTGTAGAGAGAATAAACTTCTGAAAAGGTAATTGAATCAACTATAACGAACTAAGTTCAGATATGGTATGAAAAACGTGTTAGATAACCAAAAAAACATGCGCTAAAAGTTTATCTAAATGAAAGAGAAGTACTCCCACTTCATGTATAACGCTTCCAAAAGGTAGTTAGGCAATTGAGTTGTTGCTAATTTCTATTTCAATGTATATCAGATGTGGAAGATGAACATATTTGAGTCATGGCATACCAGCATTGGTCCTGTAGAGGCTTCACTATTACCATCAAACTCAGAAAGAGCATCAAATGCATGCAACTTCCAGTCCAAAGTTGGAGTAACCACCACACTTTCCAAACAAACGTTACCATGCACCTGTATGAAACAGGAAAACGGAAGAGAAATGTCAGTTCCTCGTGCATCTTAAAAAGCTTATATAGTGATCTGTTAATGAGGATCTGCACTAAATTATAATCACAGATGCAAAATACTGTATATAATAAAAGCTCAACATATGCAAATGTTAAATATCTGCTGATCAAAAGCTTGACGTCAACGTCATTTGGTAACATTTAAGACACCCAATCACTGATAAACCAGATAAGCCTTGCAAGTTGCAATATTCTATTGGTTCAAATTACTTTCAGTTGGTGGTGACACCTAAATCCTCAGAGAGTGCAAAAGAAGCCAACTTGGATGATGGTTAAAGTCGAGCATTACAAGAAAAATGTACTTAAAAATTCTACTTGTGGGTTTATGTTTATATCTGTTTGGTGAACTTGAGCAGCAAGAAAACTGAATAATATGTTGCAAAGAGACAATAATTTTAGAAAAAAGGTGAGAAAGACGTTTTTAACCTAGACATCAGGTTTTGAATAGATATTGATGTGCAGCCTTCTGGTATACACCGAACAGATTAGTCGGTCGATTGATTGAAATTGAAAGAAAAGGTTATCTGACTTTCGAGAGGTCAGGATCTCTCCCAGAGCATACGCTCCAATTACAAAGTTTCACCAAACAGAATACCCAACTAATAGCCAACTGCTTTATTTATACTACCCTCAGCCCCCTACCCGCCTACCACTATTGACCAATTGACTTCTAAACTCAGGGTATAACAATACCCGCCCCTCAACACACACCTTGTCCTCAAGGTGGAAAGAAAAAGAAAAGAAACTGAAGCATACACATTACATCATCTCCCCAACCCATTGCAATTGAGAACAAACACTTCCAAGAGAGTTTTAAGCCACAACCCTGAAGTTTGCCCTCTTCATCCTTGTACCATTCTATGTAAGTCCAAACCTCCTCATGTTTAGCCAACATGCCACTTTTAACTTCTAATGCCGAATCAAGTTGAGGTGTCATCACTGTGAAATACTCTTCCAGTGATTCAATCCTATATTGAAACCCTTGCTTCTTCAAGTGTTTTACAATCAAACTCATCCCAACTTCGGTGATCAAGGCGCTCTTTTGGTTTCCAAACCTTCCCAGATACCCTAAAACCCATCTTTGAACCCCTGTCTTGGCACTAAATAACGCCACCTGAAACTCGGCCTCTTTTATAAGCTCCTTCACTCTTCCAAATAGCCACCAGTTGCAGTTCCCACCAGACCCCTCGACAATCCCCTCAACAAAGTCAAGGAAACCATCATTTGCAATGCTATCCTCCTTACGGTCCTTTGACAAAGTATTTGCACTATGTAGTTCAAATAAATGAAGTTCTTTCCACAAGATTGACATTATAATTCTTAGAACATCCTTCATTTCTGCAGCTTCACAACTCCTGTGAATATCAACATTATTTAGAAACCTTTTAATATTTCCCTTCTTCCCTCCAATGTCACCATCGAAGCGTGCTTGATACATTTTGCCTGAAAGTGGATCTAGATTGTGTTTCAGACTCGTTGGTTCACCCTCTGCTGCAACGACTTTTAATATATATATATATATAGGGATTGGGTTCCTGTGTTATTGATGCTTTGTTGTAATTCATCCGGGTCACCAAAGGTAATCTGTTCTTCCACAACCCTTTTAAGAACCGCAAACTTGGTACAAACATCTTGCATCCCACCATTTGATTCCAAAAGTGGTATGATTTCCTTTGTTTCCTTCACCGCCCTTGTAGGCTCATTGTCTTTTGTTTGATAATTTGGTACTACCCAATTCTCATCAACCTCGAGGGACTGGTTAACTGATGTATCAGCCTGAAGATTCACTGATAGAACCAAGAACATGAATCTGTTATGCTGCTTCTTGAGCCCTTCCCATTGTAGCAACCATAAAATGCTTGCAACAGCTGATGCTTTCCCAGAGTAAGGGGACCAAGGATCAACATTCCACCCCAGGTAAAAAACAGAATCATAAGCATGGTTTCCCATAACCTTGCAATAAGGGTCTACCAAGATTGTCACAGAGTCTGTCGAGCATTCAAGAACTAAAGCCGCAAAATGAGACGATTCTTCGGTAAAATCCACCATATGTCTAGATTGTCCGTATTCCGATGTAACTGGAATTGGAATTGGTCACATTGAACGACCGACCAGACCTCCACCGAGTTGGACAGGGGATGCCCTAACACGATCGGACTAAAAAGTGAGCAATTGATCGAAGCAATTGCCTCCTCTGTCGAACATGAAATTGAAGAAAAATGACAAAGATTAACCGACGATGGCAGTAGAGATGGTGGCGGCAGCATCGGCAGCAGGGGTGGTAATGGTCGAGGCAGAGGTGGTGGTGGTGGTGGCAGTGGTGGCGGCGACAGTTCCTGATGATCGCTGCCGAGCCAATCTTCCCCAGACGCTGTCAACAATACCGAGATTGTCGAAGATTTGACTTTGACAGATTCATTTAAGTCTATTATGGGCTTAGGCCAAATTAAACCCAATGTCTTAGGTTTGGGCCAAATTAAAGTCCCTGAAACGTACTTCGTTGGCATCCACGACTCTTCATACCTGGATTGGCTTCTCGCGACCGAAACGACATTCATTTCTTTGGATGGAGGATGAATTGATGACAATGGAAATGCCGACAACAACGGTGGAAGAGACGATGTTGATGGCGACAGTAATGGCTCGAGATGGCTGTCAAAGGACCCCACCCTTCCCCTATCTCGAACTCTTTCTTTTGCATCTTCTCCATCCTTCCCTTTCTCTATATTTCCTCTTTCCTTCCCCTGCAAATTCTTCTCCATATTGTCTCTCTCCACGTCCACACCCTGTTTTAGGGTTAAAAACGGTTTACCCGAAGAACACCCGGTTATTAAGCGGAATTGACGAAGAATCATCCACTTCAGATCCTCCCATCGTCTAAAAGGTCTCTAGTGATTCTCCCATCGAAACCATTGCAAGGCAACTCCTTCAAACGAACTTGCAAAGACTTCGAGTTGCTCTTCGTTGTTCAAGCATTTCAAGGCAAAATACTTCTCCGCTTGTAAAATCTACCCGTCTGGATTATTGCCATTGGAAGAAGGAAGATGGAATCTCTGAATTACTGCTTTCAATTGCCCTGGATCTACTCGATTCAACCCTCCCTCTCTTCTTCTCTACATCCTGAATCAGCCTATCGAGTTGTATTATTATCGTGTTCATCTTCTCCTTTATTGATCCCATGTTTGTTTCCAGATCCATAGGGTTAGTCACGCTTCTAGTCATCATCTTCCCAGAATTGAACTGCTCTGATACCATTTGGTATACACCGAACAGATTAGTCGGTCGATTGATTGAAATTGAAAGAAAAGGTTCGCTGACTTTCGAGAGGTCAGGATCTCTCCCAGAGAATACGCTCCAATTACAAAGTTTCACCAAAACAGAATACCCAACTAATAGCCAACTGCTTTATTTATACTACCCTCAACCCCCCTACCACTATTGACCAATTGACTTCTAAACTCAGGGTGTAACACCTTCTGCTGCTTGCAGGTTGGTCTCGGTCTCTAGCTGAACTTTTCTGTTTTAAGAGTATTAACGACCATTCCATGTTGTTTACTTTGTGCTTCTTATTGTCTATATTCATCCTTCTTTTTTATCTAAGTCATATTATTCATGTATTCCTTGCTCTGATGCTCAGATCCTAGTCCATAGTTACTCTGATGCATTTTGAGGTTATGATATTGCATGCCCATGCATCTCTAACTCGCTTCATCAGTACAACTTTTCCCACTCCCTAGTAAGTCGTGCTTTTGGGGATGAAAAAGGCATAAAGAATTCATAAGCCCTAAATGGTTCCAACTAACTTAGAGTCCCTGATGTTATCCTGTGGCATGACATTTGAACCACACATCTAAGAGCTTTAGACGATCAACCTTTGATTGTGCCGCAATATATTTTTAATCCATGCTCAGATTACAATTATCTTCTGTCTCTTGGTTCTCTTTCCTTCTCTGGAAGTTGGTTGGTGTTGTATTCTGTGAGGAACACTAGAAAAAGCCCAATCAACTATTCTTATGTCCGTATCAGGACTATTAGTTAAAATTTGGGCATTTCTTATGTTCGTATCAGGCATGTCATCCATTAGAACAAACAAATAAAACATGCATATCCAACCAAACTGACATCCTGAAGCATCAATATGCTTAAAACAGCATTGACAATAATGACTTGGGGGATTGAAGAGTTGCCAAATGCCAGAAGCAAAAGAAAATCAGCTCTACCAATCAAATACGTAAATGTCAGAAATGTAATTCACTACCAGATATGAAAATTTTGAACATTATGAACGACATATCCTCTTATCATATTTGAGGTTTGAACAATGCAGTTGTCTCACTAAAACTACTATGCCTACAATAGTGTTACACGGTGAGATAAAGAACGCATAATGCAGATGACAATACTTACAAGTTTGCAATCATTATTAAGGAAGCTAACAGCTTTGGCTATGCGAGACAGGCCCCAAGCATAATATTCGTTCCTGGTGTCAAAGAAACGGCATAAAAATTAGACAGCAGATTTTACAGCAGTGCAAGTCAATGATAGACATGGAGATAATCAGTAAAAGATGTAACAAATTCTTGCTTAAGATAAGAAAATACCATGGATGGCACAATTGAGTGGTTTAGTTTCATATATAAGTTTCAGTACCTGGACGTGTTTAGCTAGAAATTGAGCGAGGTTGCAGAAAAGGTGGTTGCTAGGAAGATGGTGAATCACAGTGACCACCTCAAACAAATTCATTTACGGTTTAAAAGTATTTCGGAAAGTTGGAGCAGACAATACATGAGTAACCCATCTTCCAAAATCCCTCTTCATTCACCAAAATAATTTTACATCCCCTCAGCAACCGCTATGTGTTAGATTTCTCAATGAAAGCAGTGCATCCTTATAGTAAATGAATTACCATTAGGCCTTAAAGATTTTATATGGTGTCCATAGGGCTGGATTTTGCAAGTTCCTCTACTTCAAGCCTTTTGAGGCAAGGAGCACCAACATACAATCATATAAGAACGTCCACAATACCATTCTATATCCGTGATCCACAATGCGCTATGCGCCTTATAAAAATAGATTTAGAAAAAAGACAAGCCTTCTATTCATGATAGTTCGGGAAGGTTAAGGAGAACACCCATCAGAAACTGAGATGAGGTGAACCACCAATAGGACTCCAGAACAAGGATGAAAAATAAAGAATAACAAGTTTAGTTGAAATGGGTCTCTGTACCTTTGTGTACCTTGTAATCCTAATTCCTTCATCTTTTCTGCCAGTGGCATAACAGGTTCAGTGACAATATAGATGATAACCTTTGTAGATGAGCCATCAGATATCTCTGCCTCGGTACTGTGGAGAAATGACAATATATTTGGATGCCTGACCTGAAATAACAAATTACAGATTTACTTTGACTCAACAGAGAAACAATAACAAGATGCTCACATGACGTTCAGATTATCATTTTTCATAAGCTTATCTGAATAATGAGTGCACAAAACTCAGAAGTGATATTGACCCCCCTCCCTCTTTGTTTCAACAACATAAATGAAACTGTTCCAATTGCCCAAATCAATAGACACTGTGGAGATGAATTCACACAAAGCACAGAAAATTAACTAATGCTATTTCAGATGCTTGCCAAATACAGATTTCAGGAAATTATAAAATAGATATATACCAAATAAAGGATATGATTCAAGCTCTAAGAGAAACCTGACAAGGTGTCCCATAGTCAGGCTCAGAATTATTGACAAAATATTGATACAAACCTACATCAATTTCGTGTCTGGATGCACCAATACCTCAAGTCCAATATTATATGCTGGATCATCAAGGCTTGAAATATGAGCAGGTGCAGATCTAGAAGTGAACACCACAACATAACTACCATGAGATTCTTGAGAGCCTAAAGAGCATTAGTCAAAGCTATTGGGGATTTTGATATCCTAGTTGCTCCTATACCCACACACAAACTAGCACTGAAAACAATAGACTGAACTAGGTTTTCTCTATATGAAGAGCACAGCTCGACTGGGTTACAAATTTCTCATGATTTGACTCAAATGCAAACCAAACGCTCCAGATTAGTAGCAAATTTAAACAATGATTGCATGACAGTAGCATTAATGCAGTTGAAATGATTTGATCTGCATATGAATGCTGCATAAATATACCACCATAATGACATTGAAGATGCAATGAGTTTAATATTGGACTTCAATGTTGGAGCAACCCTTAAAATAACTCAGAGGAATTAGAAAAGTCAGTGAACCTCATAGACGGATCTCAAGCTCAAAAAACTATAAAACAATTCTCATTTGGTTGCATCACGGTTGCCAGATTACCTAAAATATCAAATTTCCTTGGGATAAATGGGTTGATTAACTTTATCATCAACGAACTTCACAAAATTATGTTAGTACAACTGATATGATATAATACAGCTTATATGACTGCACAAGTGCACCTTAGTTGCTCCAAAAAAAAGGTTCACACCTGACTAAGTTAGGTCACAAAAAATATCCTACAGCATGAACTACGACAAATTTCATGAATTCAACTTGTAATGAGTAACTTACTGTTCGAAGCCGTTTGACACCATTTCGACCAGCAGCTAAATGCCCATCATTGGCATTGCTTCCTGTAAGAGAAAATATTGATACCGGGGACCCGTCGTCCTAGAGAAACAAACAATAATTACAAAGCCAATCCCCTTCCATCATAAAGAACAAGACAGAAAAATAATGTATTTAAAAGCATCATCGCATGCCTTTATTCTAAGAATCATGTAAATAGACAAAGAGAAATCATCCCATAGGCCATAGCAGCAGGTTTTTGTAGAATTCCATAACGAAAAATGAGATTTCATGTTTAGCTAGAAGATTGCATGGTGCAGGCTGCCAAATGATCATTAAGAAATGGTTATAAAGTTATTACTAAAAACTGGTTACCCAAGGGGCACAATCATAATTGTAGTTAATGTGGAGGGGGTCAACCCTAACTTGACACCACTCACGAATATCAAATATTAGAAGCCAGGCTTACGAACCACATATGTTCCTCTGTCTCTATGGAGTTGCTTTAGTTGCACTTATTTGACATACTCGATCATAGTTGTCAAAATTGTATGTGATGTAAACTAGCAAACAGAACTAATCGAATGGTTGTATGGTATTGAATTTCACTGCTCACTGACTTTCGAGAGGTCAGGTCTCTCCCAAAGGATACGCTCCTCAAACTCAGATTTACAAAACAGAATACCCAACCCAACAAACTCACACCAACTAAAAAGAAAACTCCCGCCCACTAAACAAAGGGAAATACCGACAATACCCTTCTACACCTTATTAAGCAATACTAAGAAAATAAACGATACCAATACACTCATTTAGATCTTCTATAGTACGTAAAACGCACAGGAGGTTTACCATTATGATCATGATCGGAGACTTAAGATTCTCACAATCCAGAGCATAAAAAACCTATATAAATCCCATTATTTAATCAGGATCCTTTCTACGAGCCACCATATCAGCGAACCTCCCTCAGATTACCAATGCTAATTGACAAATATGTCTGAAAAAGGTAATTTAAGATTTCTTGTTTTTGTTAACTTACATGTAGTGTTTAATGATACAAAACTTATTAGAAGAATAGCCAAATGAATGAAATGCTCTTTTCTGTTGGTATAGGGTAAAGTCACAGAACCACTAGTGGGACAAAACAACATTATCTGGAATAATAAAAATATGTTTTGGCTAAAACAGCAAAACAATGCTTACTTCCTGTATTTTATATTTACGTATGTACTTTAAATAATTTTAATAAAACCTGAGTAATTCTGTGATTCATTAAGATGACAATTCATGATTGATGGATTTAGAACAGTGAGTCTCTATTTGATTTAAGAACAACAAATATGTGCTCAATTAATTGAAAAATAAACACAAACAGAATGCACATGCAACACAAAATGACAAGAAGGATCATAACTATTGGTGATTGATGGCAAAGCAGATTTGGACAAAGGACACACAGCAGTAGGAATTACATACCAATTATATGTTACTGAGTTATAGTTAATTTGTTTTAATGAGAGCTAATTGCTTTTTGATGCATCGACATATTTCAAGAAAAAGAAAGGTTGTATTTGAAAAAGGAATTTGTCGTACAAGCAACAGCATACACATCCAACTTAAGGCAGGAAATACTATAGAGATGAAGAAGGGATGAAGTAGAAAGAACAAAAAAGTTGATGAATGAAATTACTTGCATATTTTGAACGGAAGTGAGGTTGCCCATTTGGATCCCTTCCTAAAAGGTGAAATATCATGGTAACTAATAATTTAATTATATGACTGGACAGTGGAAGAATATAAAACAATCAAACATGACTATTTCCTGACAAGAAAATGTAATAAACATGTCCAAGATAAGAAAATCCTTATGCCCCCTCAAACTCAGGACATTGCCATAAGATAACAACTAACAGCAATCTTCCTCGGTGACTTTGCTTTTCTGATTGTCTGTTCTATAGCAACTTCATTCGGTTTATTAACATGTGGTATACATCTGCAGTCAGATCTTTAAAACAAGTGATAATCATTTCTCATTGTACTGAGTATGTTTAACTATGTTTGTGAGTTTCTCATTCATAACTGCTTTATGGATACAGGCACGAGTGAAATTCCATGTGATCTCAATTACTCATGAACTCAATTAGAGTCCTCAGTCCTCATTAGATTTCAATGCCATAAACCTTCAAATCTCGCACTTCTATGTTCATCAGATTCTAATCCAATCCAGAATGTGTTAATTCTACAAAAAATTCTGCACCAACTCCATAAGTAAAGAGATTCTATTTGCAAAAGTACCTAGAAAAGTAGAAGAATCTTATATGATGCATTGATCCTATTAGTTTAAGATGATAAGATCTTTGTTGAACTACTTATAACTCCTTCTTCCAAGTACATCAAACTCGAATCTAATCGAATGCTATGTATAATACGTGGCTCCCACACAACTGCACTTACTTCTATACTCACAGTTGTCAAAATTCACGAACCCTAGCAAATCACAGTCCCTTAATCCTATCATATTAACATCTTACTCAAGAGACCTACACGCTACACTACACAGAAACAGCGTATTCAATTCAGGAATTTCAACAACGCAAATACACATGAGTCAGGATTGCAAGAAATATAGGTATTTTCATATATACATCCACACATACAACCAGGTACATATATGTACATAAACCTACACAGATAACAAAAGCATATGTATGTTACCTTGGAGGTGCCGCGCGAGTGAGTCCAAGATCCCCAAGCGGATGAATAAGGTTCGCCGATGTTGTAAGGCAAATCCTTGACGCCGGCACCAGATCCGGATACGACATCTTTCAGGAATTTAAACATTCTTGCTCTCCAAAACAATGGCGATCGGATCGATCGATCTGAAGTTCTGGTGACACAGAGGAGAGTGATGCGATTCGTACAGAGCAGACACCGGGGAGTGGAGACGAAATGGAATAGAAAATTGTAGAGCTATAATAACCAAGGAGCGTTTGGTTCGCTGGGGATTGGGTATTCGGCTTCGCCTTCAGGCGCAGACGGTCTAACCCTTGTACCAAACCAAAACGCAACGGCGATCTAAGATCTTCTTTCCCAAATACCAATAGCGTGGTGTAGCATGAAGCGGTTTCGGTTTATGATTAACTATTAAATACTTTTTTTTTTAATAAAACTATTAAATACTTTTTAAGTTTTAACCTTTTATAATTTATGATATTATGTTTGGATATTTTATTTTCTTATAATCAATAATATATTTATAGTTTAGATCATAAAACTAATATATAATGCCCTTAGTTTTTTTAAATATGAGTGTATGGATTAGCTTATACACACTTCGACTAATCTCAAGGGCTCAAGAGAAGTGAAGAATAACCAAGAAAATCGTAGTGGCCTTGTAAGGCTCAAACCGGTGACCTCTGAGGAGGATCCCCAAATACCCAAATCTTATTGGCAATTGAGTTAACCCCAAAAAATTATGTAATTCCCTTTTTACAACGAAATGTAAATTTTTATATAAGTGTTTCGGATGGTTGTTGTGATTAAAAATTATAAAAACGGGTTAAAAGCATGTTGTATGTTTGTCATTGTCACCACACCACCAATGTGAACTCAAGTAGTCCATTTGGTTTACATGTTTAAGGAGTAGGGTGTCAAGTATATAGTACATGACAATGGTATGAAAATATGAAACTTACCTTAAATTGTCTTGTACATGTTCAGTTTTTGTATGTTTTCATCAATTGGAATGACGCTTGAATACAATCATATATAAGTTTTAATTAAATGATATCATTTGTTTAACGATTGAGAATTAAAAAAAAATGGGTAATCATGGGTTTTGGGAGCAACTTATGTGCACCAACTAATCTCTTGAACGATCACAAATGACATGAATTCATCGGGTGAACTTCTATGGTCGCAAAAGGCTCTAGTAGCACCTGATTTCGAACCCATGGAAGATAAGATTTCCACTTCATTATCTTAAGTGACGCAGCGGAAAAGTGTGGAACGGATCGACAAGCGTCAAATCCAAAGGACTAACGAGTCTACAAACGTAGAACCCGAAAAATAAGAGAAAACTCTTATAACTAGAGATGAAACTCTAAAAGATAACTTCATTGATCAATAATTTATACTTAACAAAAAAAAACATATTTATAGCCTAAGATAACTAAGAGATAATTATGAAAATTAAATTTATCCTAATTCTAAACCAACTATAAAAGTAATTAAATAATTAATAAAATAAAAACTAAATAATAATCCTAATAATAATTATTCTAAGTTTAAATAATTAAAATAAGAAAATATGTCTTCGCAAGAGTTGTCTCGAGAGTTAAGTCTCGGTGATACTCTCAGTAACTTCTGCCTTGATTACTGAGACTTGTCCCGAGACTTAAGTCTCGGTGAAACTCTCAGTAGGCTTTGTTGTTGGCGCTGCACATTCCAGTAGCCACCGATACTTGTACCGGGACTTAGGTCTCAGTGTAACTACCGGTAGGGGCTGTTTGCTCCTTCTTCGATGCCAAATTACGAACCTCTTCCGAGCTCGTTTTTCTTTTTTCCCAATTATTTCTGAAAACCTTTATTAACTCTTGAATTCTCCCTGTATCACAAAGCCTTAACAGTGCGCCACAATCGAGACTGGGGATAATTTGTTAACCCAAAATAGCAATCTCTCGTACAATTTATTATACTCTTTGATGCATCCTTATTTTACCTCTCAAACTGAAACTAAAATACAAAAATATCTTGATGGAAGGCATTTATTTGGATTTTGTATCTTCTTGTTTACAAAGTTGACTTGAAGAGTTGTTACACTTCGGTAGTTATATGAATGATATAAAGTTGAGATTATGTAATTGGTTCAAAGTAGATAAGTATAATTTCACGGGTGTTTCATGTTGTGCATGAGAAAAATATGTACGGCTTAAAATCATCATATGTTCTAGAATATTTGAAAATGTATATGGTATTGTTTCTGCTAACAACATGCTTATTTGAGGTCTTAAAATATCATAATATCAAATGTGTTTAAATTACAAGCACCAATTGTATATTGGTTTTGTTCGTCACATTAATTCATTAAACCAAAGAGGGACATATACAAAATGATAAGTACCAATTTTTATACATGTTTACGTTAAAATGACCCTACAATTAGTGTGTTTAAATGCATAAGATACCCCTTTTAATTTAAGTTTAGGGGTTGTTTGTTTACCTCTTAATGGTTCCATTAAGATACAACCTCTGAATCGCTAAGATGTAAATCTTGTTTGACAAAAAAAGATTTGTCTCTTAATGGTTCCAAAATCCTCTTAATGATTTTGTATCATGAACCTCCCTTAACCATTAAGAGCTCTGATTTCATTATGAACAATTAGCAAATAACCATATTTCATTTTACACTATATGATAAAAACATTTTAATCATTCATACCACTTAATCATTCTGCACTAAATCATTCAGCAACTGTCAAACAACCTCTTAGTGTCTTTTATTTTGATTTAAATTAAAGTTGAAAAGAAAAAAAAAATGTTTTTTTTATATTTACCTTGTGACGTGTGTGTTGTTGTTGGTGGGAAAAAAAAAAGAAGAAAGAATTTTAATTTGATTTGTGTTTGATTGTTTTGACAACCCTCGTGAAGGAAAAAAATAAAAATAAATCCAAGCCCAATCAGAGCCCAAATCAAAAGAAGAAGACAAGTCCAGCAGACCATCGTTCTCAGCGTCTCGCGACTTTCACAACACCAAACTCACGCCAAAACTTGCGATAACTGTTGTGTTCGGGAACAAAGTCCAACCGCGCGAGTTCTTGGTGAGTAAACCCGCGCCCAAACCTGCGGTAACCACTGTCTCTCGATTCAAAATAAAACCGGGCGAGTTTTCACGCGGGTTTAACCCGCGTCCCAAGTCACGATCGACTGATTTTTCTAACTTTCGAGCGGTTTGCAATTGGGAGTATAAAAGGGATCTGGTAACTGTCGATAAGGAAAAAATCGACAGGGGGAATCGATCAGTTTTTCAGAGGGGAAGCACAAGGCCGATTTCGAGATTATTGAAGATTTTGGAGTCGATTTTGGAGTTTTAACTAGGGTTCTTCACCAATTTCCAGATTTTTAACATTTGTAAGTTAACTTTGCATTTTAAAAATTAGAATTATTAGTAGCTAAACTTTAATTTCTAGTGATGAGATTATAATTAGTTTACTTTGAATCTTGTTGAGACTTGATTATTTGGAATGTCGATTGATTTTTATTTATGCAATCTTTGTTCAAAATGTGTTCTTCATTTTGGGTTTTGGTTTTGAGAAGGATCCCTTGAATCCCATGATCCAATTTTGAATTGCTAGTTGTGATTAGGAATACGTAATTGTTCTTAATTTCATTTTAGTAGCAAATAATGCGTCAATAGACCACCAAATCAATTGATTAGCATTATAAGATTGTGTAATCTAGCTTAAATGGTCGGGCTTCCGGTCATTAGTTAGGATCGGTGTTTGTCTAGATTTTAATGCGATTGATAGGTTAAGTCTAAGTTCGTGACTAGCCTTGACTTAATCAATTAGGAATTAGTTCACCGAGCTTCTCGTGCTAATTTAATCATTAGGACAAACGGAGTGTTTGGCGCGTGTCAATACTCACGGCCGATCTAAAATCAATTCAGAAAAATGTGTTTTTATATGAGTCAATGATACATGATTTCATAAAGAACTAGTTATGCTCATCACTATGATTTGTTCTCTATTAATTAAAGTCTCAATTTAGTTTATGCGTAGATTAATCAACAATTTCCTACCCCCCCCCCCTTTATATAATGTTTCTAATGAACTTGCACTTAAATTCGTCTTGAACTTGTGGTTAACACCGAGTCCCTGATGAGACGATCCTACTTATCACTACCACAATTCATTGTGCTTAGAGATAATAGGAGTAAATTTATTAATCTTATTATTTGCCGTATTCGACACCCGTCACAAAACAAAGTAGAAAAAGAGAGAAAAGAAACTACATTTTTGATAACTAATGTTAAGCTCTTTCAATTTTAGCCAACAATTACAAAAGTATTTAAAATTGATCAACCAACAATAACAATAAATCCTAAAATTACTACTAGTGTCATAACATGCAATAGGGGATTACAATACAACTCACATTTTTCTAACTCTAATTTCATGGTAAACATTATTTGCATTATGATATAAAATAAAATCATGATTATATTGAAATAAAAAAACTAATTTAAAATTTTGGTTCGACATACAAATCAGTCCATAATTATGTCAAATAAAAAACTAACAATCCATATCGTAGTGAGTAGTGACGACTGACTTTTTCAATCAGCAAGCAACCAAAATTATTGTTTTCTCTAACAATCTTGATAAGCGAATAACAATAAAGTGAATTTTGGAAACATTAGGGTTTATACAAATCGATTTAATGATATTTGATTTTTGGGACGACGTGTTAATTCAAAGAATGGATGGGGTGAAATCGAGAGCAAAAAGACTGTGAAATCGGGACCAACATCTTTGTGGTGTTGTTTGAGTTCCAAGAGAAAGTGAGGATGGGAAGATTGAGCAACAACAAGGGGAAGGGGGATCGACAACATGAGACACCAACCAGCAACAAGGGGCGTAGGAGCAAGAGCAGCTTGAGGGGGTGAACTAATTGTCTCCGTCAGCAACGTAGATCAACAAGAGAAGATTTTTTTATGTGTTAATCGGGGGGAAGGGGTTGTTCTTTTAGAGAAGTGTCCGAGAAATGTGATTTTAGCATAATGGACTTATAGCACAGATGTGTTATTTGATTTCAACTTAATGGATTTATTAGAAACGTACTCGCGCAATGCATCGAGATACATCACGATTTTAATGTTTCAATTTATTTTTTATTTTTTTGTCGATTTACAGTACGATTTTGGATGGTTTTGAGAAAGTGATAATGTTTTTTTAATAAATTTGTTTAATTTAGTCTTAATAATATAATGTTTTTTATATATAAAAAATTAAGTATTTTGTTAGAATTCAATGATTATCTTATCTATCTATATCTATATCTATACTATATTATAAAAACGACATAAAAACTTTTAATTACAACATTTTAAGCACAAGTTACAACTAATTAAAGCCAATTACTTAATTTACAATTTCTTAATACTTTGGTACAACCTTTCAAACACAATATCTCACGTAATCATCTATTTGTGGAATGGATAATCATTTATTAATATAAATATTTGTTTTTTTGGTGGAGTGATTTTATAAATTAGATTTTATATTAGCATAATCTATTTTAAATGTAGATTTTACATTTAAATCTATATTAATGAGATGTAATATAAAATCTTTTTTCTTCTGTATTTTTTTATATTACATCTCATAATGATTTTTCCATATTTTATTTTATAAAATATTTTTCCATATTTTATTTTATAAAATCTTCTTACATAATGAGATGTAATATAAACTTTTTTTCTTCCGTATTTTTTTTGCTAATATAAAATCTATTTTATTTTATAAAATCTACACGTATTTTATATTAGCATAATATAAAATCTACACGTATTTTTTTTGCTAATATATAATCTACACGTATTTTTTTTCACGAGCATTAAAAGAAGAAAAAATAAGGTTGATATGAATTAAAAATAAAAAATAACCAGATACACTAATAAATTATCGTATTCTTTAAAATAAAAATATTCCGCAATACTTTCCAAATTAACCAAGTGCAAAGAAAATAAAATAGAAACGATGTAGATATACAAATATTCTTCCATATTTTTAATATATTTACATTTAAATGTAAAATCGAAAATGAAAATAAAAGATTTTAAAATATTTTCTACATTCACTATAAATATATATAGTTTCTCTATATATCATCCGAGTACAAGAAGAAGACGAACGGTTGGGTGTCAATGGCGGAACCTGCAACTGAACAAAAGGTATTCCACTATATTTTTGTTTCTTTGAAAAACTACTTTTTTATATTTTATTTTATTTACTAATGATTTGTTTATATTTTTCAAAACTCACAATCATATTTTTCCAAGTAAGGGATTAAGATATATATATATACATATCTTTATTTTTATCGACTAATACTATGAGGTCTTGAAGTCAATAGTCAGATAAATTTTCAAGTGGTACTGAGTGAATTTGAACTATACCAGTTGAGTTGCTGGTTACAAAAGATAGAAATCATTTATTTTCTTTGTCATATTTGATTAGAGTTGAATGTTGTTAATTAATTTATAGATTTATACGTTCAAAGTGATTGTCAAGTGTTGTCGAGAAGGTTTCAGAAAAATTGCAAAATCTGTAAAAAACGTATGTTCATATTTATAATTATTTCAATAATAATGATATGTTGTGAGACATGTCGTTTGAGTTTTAAATAATATAATACAAAACCATTACCAATATTATTGCACAAACTCATAACAATAAACGATTAATAATATATGCAAGTTAACTACTTATGAAAATACATTCGTTTTTCACATTGTATTTCATTAACTATTAACAGAGAAAATACGTTTCATTTTAACTTAGTTCAATATTCCAACAAAAAATTTATCCTCCCGTGCAATGCACAGGGCCAATACTAGTATATTTTAATGACATCTAGAAAAAATAATCAATTACATATTTAATAATATAATTAAAACAAATTTATATTAATATAATATATTAATTAATAGTGATACATAGAAAGTTCTGCATAAAAGGAATATCCTGTACATACCAAATTGGTGGGTGTTAGAAGTCTGCAGTAATAATATGTATCTTGTGTTTTGATACTTGTAAATTAAGATATTTTTAAAATCTTGCATAAAATGATGGTAACTTGTACCTAATAATTTGTATTCAAGTGTTTTTTATTCGTGCTTTATAATATAGTATAGATATAGATAGTTTAATTCATTAAGTTATATAGAGGTGTTTAATTTTGACTTAACATTAAAGACATTACTTAATTCATTCAGCCATTTTTATTCTTCCAAAAATACCCTATTTTCCCCCATTATTGGTTCTTTCTTTTTTTGTAAAGCCTCCAATTTCTTCAACCACATCTCAATGTGAAATAATTTATACAATCCATTTATGAGTTTCTATGATTTTTAATTTTAATATAAAAAAGGTAAAAAAATTAATTAATTTAGGATGAAAATTGATTTTGATTTTTGTTCAAATTTACACTTTGATTTTTTTTCTTAACTGTGGGTTTCGAACCCAATCTTATTACTAGTTGAGCAAATTCCACAAAATTTATTTACACTTGATTTTGTGTATGTGATTCAAAGATTTTCCTGTTGTCATTTAATATCCTATTTTAGACTCATTGAATTTGATGATATGTTGTTGAGTTTATAAATGTTAGAGTAAATTACGGATTTGGTTCCTCATGTTTGTCAATTATTACGGAATTGGTCCCTTAACTTCAAAAATTACATGATAACCCTCCCAGTATGCATTTTGTTATGGATTTGGTCCCTTGAGTGAACGATCGTCTAACTGCTCCGTTAACCACGAGGATATTATCGTCATTTTGCCTTATTTAATTTGTTTTACCATTTTTTTAATTACTTTTATTTGAATGTTCATCTTCTACCTCAAGAACACTAAGGGGGCGTTTGGTTCGCAAAATGTTTTTGGATGAAATAGAATCTGTCAAAGGAATTTGACTTTGATGGAATTAGAATTGAATGTTGTTAGGTTTGACCACATGTTTGGTTGACAGAATTGGAATGAAATCTATTAAATGGATTGGAATTTTTCTGTTTGGTTCACAGATTGTAGCTTCGGAATTGGAATGGAATTTTGGTAAATGACCAAAATACCCTTTTTGATTATTTTAATTTTTTAAACAAAAATTACTTTAATAAAATAGTCATTAAACAGTTTAATTTTTAACAAAAATTGTTTTTATTATTTTAGCACATGAATGATACCGAGAGAGGGAGGAGAGAGAGGGAGAGAGAGAGGAGAGAGAAGAGGAGAGAGAGGAGAGATAGAGAATAGAGGGAGAGAGAGAGGAGAGAGTGGAGGACATAGAAGAGAGAGAGATAGAGAGAGGAGAGAGAGGGAAGAGAGAGAGGAGCGAGTGGAGGAGAGAGAGAGAGGAGAGGGAGGAGAGATAAATAGAGAGGGAAGAGAGGAAAGAGAAAGAGAGAGGGAGAGAAAATAGGAGAGAGAGGAGGAGAGATAGAGGATAGAGGGAGAGATAGAGAGAGGAGAGAGAAGGGAGAGAGAGAGAGAGAGGAGAGAGGGAGAGAGAGGAGAGAGAAAGAGAGAGGAGAGATAAAGAGAAAGGGAAGAGAGGAAAGAGAAAGAGAGAGGGAGAGGGAGAGGGAAAGGAGAGAGAGGGAGAGGGAGAGAGAGGATAGAGAGAGGAGAGATAAAGAGAGAGGGAAGAGAGAGAGGAGAAAGAAAGAGAGAGGAGAAAGAGGGATAGGATGAGAGAGAGGGGAGAGAGAGGATAGAGAGAGAGAGATGAGAGAGTGGAGAAGAGAGGGAGAGGATGAGAGAGAGGGGAGAGAGTGGAGGAGAGAGAGGATAGAGAGAGAGAAATAGATGAGAGAGTGGAGAAGAGAGGGAGAGAGAGAGAGTTGGGTTTATTTGGAGTGAAGGGTAATTTTGGAAATAAAGAAATACCACATTCCATTCCATTGAAATGCTTGGCATTTTGGATGGAATTATAAAATCCCTTATCTATGGAATTTAATGGAATTGGATGATTCCATTCCTTTGAAATGCTTGAACCAAACAAAGGAATGGAATCTGGTCAATGAAATTTAACATTCCAATTCCACCAGATTCCATTAAATTATGCGAACCAAACGCCCCCTAAGATTTTAAAACCCAAATCAAACTAAAAAACCAAAAACTTAAATCAAACCAAACCAAAAACTTAAATCAAACCAAAAACTCAAAAACCAAACTTAAATCTGAGAGATCGAGACATAGATTTGAGAGGAGAGAGAGAGAAAAAACAGATCTGAGAGAAGAGAGAGACATCAAGAGAAGAGAGAGAGAGAGAGAGACATCAAGAGAAGAGAGAGAGAGAAAGACGCAAACGACCTCGTATTCTCCGGCGAGGTCGTCTCTCTCTCTCTTCTCTTAGATCTCTCTCTCTCTCTCTCTCTCTCTCGATCTCTCTCAGATTTGTATTTCTTCATAAGTTACTGTCATTGTTGTCCTGCTGCTTCTACTTCCGTTTAGATAAAAAAAAGGAGATTTCATGTGGGGAAGATGACGAGTGTTTAGGGTTTTGTTGTTTAATGTTAATTACTTAAAATCTGTTAAAAACAACCATTAAAGTTTTATTTACTACATTTAATGTTATTTATTTTACTTTCAATCCTTATTTTTAACCACTTTAACTCTCCTAAAATCACTTCCCACTTCAACTTTCTCTAAAACCACTCCCCGCATAAAATTTTAAATACAAAAAACTAAAATATAACTAAGAAAATCTAACAGGATATTTAATGTTTATTTTATAAAAAACATTATATTATTATTAAATTATCGAATAAACTCTTAAAAAACAATCTTTTATGAATTAAGTACTGTTTATTGATATACATTACTTAAAAGTTAAGATTATAAGTCATGATGAATGAGTACAAATTTCTAAAGTTATATGTTTCAATAATAAGTAACTGATAAAATAATCAAAACGGAATAAACATCTAAATTTAAATATAAAGAATTTAAAATGTATAATATAATCATTGAATTCTAACAAAATACTTATTTTTTTATAAAAAAATTATATCATTAAGCCTAAATTAGACAAATTTATAAAAAAAATCATTATCGCTTCTCAAAACCATCCAAAATCGTATTGTAAATTAACAAAAAACAAAAAATAAAATGAAACATTAAAATCGTGATGTATCTCGCTGCATTGTGCGAGTACGCTTCTAGTATTATATAACATCTATAAAAAAACTCTTAAAAACAATTGTTAAAGTTTAATGTACCGCTATTTAATGTTAATTACTTAAAATCTCTTAAATACAACCATTAAAGCTTTATGTACTACATTTAATGTTATTTATTAACTTTCAATCATTATCTCTAACCACTTTATCTCCCCTAAAATCACTACAACTTCAACTCCTTAAAATCACTCTCAGCATAACTAAATACAAGATAAAAATCAAATTTTAAATATAAAAAATCTAAAATATAATTAATAAAATTAGGGGTGTTCAAAAAAACCGTTGGACCGCTCAAACCGGTCGAACCAAGTCAAACTAGACCGTTTTTGGCGGTTTGAGTGGTCTGGCGGTCCGGTCTGGTCTGAAAAATTGCCAAACCGAGCGGTCTGGTGGTTTTTTTGGGCGGTTTGGATCAAACCGACCGCCAAATTCATATATATTTTATTTTTTTTATATATGTCTTTATATTCATTATCTAGCCCAATGTTATTTTAAATATAGTTGGTTAGGCGCAATGCTATCTTAAATCCAACCCAAACATAAAATATATTTTAATTTTTAAAATTTGAAACTTGAAGCCCTAAATGACTACTATTCACCTTTTTTGTGGACTATGTTAACTTTTTTGTGGACTTTGATTTTTAGTGTTTTGTTGGGATATTTTGTTTACTCTTTTTGTAAACTTTGTTAATTTTTTTGTGGAGTTTGTTTATTTTTTTGTGGATTTTGTTTACTTCAAATGGACTCAAGCCAATGAAGCTTTAAAGTTCGATATTTTATAATAAAAATTTAGGTTGAAACTTTAAAGCTCATAAAAGGACCAAACCGCCTAAACCGGTCGGACCAAACCGCCTAAACCGTGGTCCGGTTTGACCGGTCTAGGCACTTGATATCAAACCGCTCGGTTTGAAAATTTAATAAACCGCCACTTGCGGTTTGGTTTGTGGTCTGAGGGGTTAAACCGCCCAAACCGGACCGCGAACACCCCTAAATAAAATCTATCAGAATATTTAATGTTTATTTTATAAAAAAACATTATATTATTAAACCTAAAATAAATTACATTATTATTAAATTATCGAAGAAACTCTTAAAAACAAGATTTTATGCATTAAGTATTGTTTATCGATACACATTACTTAAAATTCAAGATTACAAGTCATGATTCATGAATACACATTTCTAAAACTATATATATATATATATATATATATATATATATATATATATATATATATATATTTTGTACGGCAACTTGGGCTATGCCCACACACACACGCACCCGCGGTATCCGGGCATCCAATTGGGCAGCACCGACTAATCCGCAGCGACCCGACCCAGTCCAAAGCGACTGGACCCGACCAGGTACGACTAAGCCCGGTCAAGACCAAACCCGCATACCCATAGACTGGTATGCCCGTAAACCTGGACCCGAACCGACCTGAAGGCCGACCCAAGGTCTGGGTATCGCCGAAGTGCATCCCCCAGGATTCGAACCCTGGTAGATAGGCATACCATGCACTATCCCCCCAGGGCCTTACCACTAGACTAGCATCTCTTTGATATTTCTAAAACTATATGTTTAAATTCATAACTAACTAATAAAAATAATCAAAACATGATAAAATCTCAATTTAAATATATAAAATAATCATTAAATTCTAATAAAATATTTAATTTTTTTATATAAAAAAAACATTATATTATTTAGCCTAAATTGAATAAATTTATAAAAAAAAAACATTATCATTCCCTCAAAACATCTAAAATCGTACTGTAAATCGATAAAAAATCAAAAAATAAAAGAAAACATTAAAATCGTGATGTATCTCGCTGCATTATGCGAGTACGCTTCTAGTTTAACAAATAAGTCATGTGGATCAAGAGAATCCGATTACACCAAAAAAGGAAAAAACCATTGTTTTTGGTTTAAAAAAAAACAAATCTTAAATGATAATATTCATTCTCATTTCATCCCATTATCAAGTCATGGAATTTCATGTCAAAAAAACAAATACCGCCTAATTAATTGGTCGGTTAAATTTTACCCATGAAGTTTAACGCCATTTGTAATTTTCCACATAATATATATGGGTTGGGTTTACGTGAGACCAACATGTTTTCGTGAGACCCGTGAGACCAAGTTTTTACACTTGAACCTTCACAGCAAAATGCTGTGAAGGTAAAATAAATCCGAACCTTCACAGCAAAAACACTATGAAGGTTACCTTCACAGCATTTTGCTGTGAAGTTTCAAGTGTAAAAACTTGGTCTCACGGGTCTCACGAAAACATGTTGGTCTCACGTGATCCCAAGTCTAATATATATATATATATATAGGCATATACCCGCGCGATGCAGCGGAATGTAAGTAAAGAACGAACAATTAATGTTATTTCCTTATATACATTTCATCAATAATCAAGCATGACCTAAAAATCATAACTTATGAAACCTAAACCCATAAAGATATTCAATAATTAGTTTATATTACAATTATTGACGAAAAAAATTATAATGACATTATTTATAATAAGAATGAAACGTATTTTACGATTATGTATTTTTAACGTGCTAACGGTGGAAAAAAAAAATAAAACGTATGGACAGAAAAACAAATTATTTCATAGATATTCATGATATTTAATAGTACGGTTAAATTAAAAAATATTCAATATTTGGCTCGTTTTGAAGATATTGAGGAGACGCTTATAATGATATAATTTGTAGAAAAATGAACGTATTTTTTCATTGCATTTTTGCTAATATATAATTATTTGTGTTAATATGTGTAAAATAAAAAAAATAAGGGATATAAAGTAAATTAAATAAGTAATTATAAGGGTGATAAATGTAACAATGTAAGGGTGGTAAATGTAATTGTACAAAAGTTTGTACAATAACCGTTTTAGTAGTATAGATAATTCGTATATATTCTGATATTTAATAGTATTGTTAAATTAAAAAATATTCAATATTGGGCTCGTTTTGAAGGTATTGACGAAACGATTATAATGGTATAATTTGTAAAAAAATGAACGTATTTTTTCATTGCATTTTTGTTCATATACGATTATTTGTGTTAATATGATAACGGTGTAAAATGTAAAATGAAAAAGTAAGGGATACAAAATAAATTAAATAAGTAATTGTAAGGGTGATAAATATAACATTATAATGATAGTAAATGTTATTGTATAAAAGATTAAGGGTGGTAAATGTAATTGTACAATAGTTTGTACAATAAACGTTTTATAATTTTCATTATATACTAGGCATATACCCGTGCGATGCAGCGGAATGTAAGTAAAGAACGAACAATTAATGTATTTCCTTATATACATTTCATCAATAATCAACCATGACCTAAGAATCACAACTTATGAAACTTAAACCCATAAAGATATTCAATAATTAGTTTATATTACAATTATTGACGAAAAAAATTATAATTATATTATTTATAATAAGAATGAAATGTATTTTACGATTATGTATTTTTAACGTGCTAACGGTAGAAAAAAAATAAAACGTATGGATAGAAAAACAAATTATTTCGTAGATATTCATGATATTTAATAGTAAGGTTAAATTAAAAAATATTCAATATTGGACTCGTTTTGAAGATATTGAGGAGACGCTTATAATGATATAACTTGTAGAAAAATGAAATATTTTTTCATTGCATTTTTGTTAATATATGATTATTTGTGTTAATATGATAATGGTGTAAAATGAAAAATGAAAAAATAAGGGATATAAAGTAAATTAAATAAGTAATTGTAAATGTGATAAATGTAACATTGTAAGAGTGGTAAATGTAATTGTACAAAAGTTTGTACAATAAGCGTTTTAGTTTTTTCATTATATAGTACTAGGCATATACCCGCGCGATGCAGCGGAACGTAAGTAAAGAACGAACAATTAATGCTATTTCCTTATATACATTTCATCAATAATCAACCATGACCTAAAAATCACAACTTATGAAACCTAAAGGCATAAAGATATTCAATAATTAGTTTATATTACAATTATTGACGAAAAAAATTATAATGATATTATTTATAATAAGAATGAAACGTATTTTACGATTATGTATTTTTAACGTGCTAACGGTGGAAAAATAAAATAAAACGTATGGAAAGAAAAACAAATTATTTCGTAGATATTCATGATATTTAATAGTACGGTTAAATTAAAAAATATTCAATATTTGGCTCGTTTTGAAGATATTGAGGAGACGCTTATAATGATATAATTTGTAGAAAAATGAACGTATTTTTTCATTGCATTTTTGTTAATATATAATTATTTTTGTTAATATGTGTAAAATGAAAAAAATAAGAGATATAAAGTAAATTAAATAAGTAATTATAAGAGTGATAAATGTAACAATGTAAGGGTGGTAAATGTAATTGTACAAAAGTTTGTACAATAACCGTTTTAGAATTTTCATTATATAGTATAGATATAGACTAGGCATATACCCGCGCGATGCAACGAAATGTAAGCAAAGAACGAACAATTAATGCTATTTTCTTAAACACATTTCATCAATAATCAACCATGACCTAAAAATCACAATTTATGAAACCTAAAGCAATAAAGATATTCAATAATTAGTTTATATTACAATTATTGACGAAAAAAATTATAATGATATTATTTATAATAAGAATAAAACGTATTTTACGATTATGTATTTTTAACGTGCTAACGGTATAAAAAAAATAAAACGTATGGACAGAAAAACAAATTATTTCGTAGATATTCATGATATTTAATAGTACGGTTAAATTAAAAAATATTCAATATTTGGCTCGTTTTGAAGATATTGAGGAGACGCTTATAATGATATAATTTGTATAAAAATGAACGTATTTTTTCATTGCATTTTTGTTAATATATAATTATTTGTGTTAATATGTGTAAAATGAAAAAATAAGGGATATAAAGTAAATTAAATAAGTAATTATAAGGGTGATAAATGTAACAATGTAAGGGTGGTAAATGTAATTGTACAAAAGTTTGTATAATACAATAACCGTTTTAGTAGTATAAATAATTCGTATATATTCTGATATTTAATAGTATGGTTAAATTAAAAAATATTCAATATTGGGCTCGTTTTGAAGGTATTGACGAGACGATTATAATGGTATAATTTGTAAAAAAATGAACGTATTTTTTCATTGCATTTTTGTTCATATACGATTATTTGTGTTAATATGATAACGGTGTAAAATGTAAAATGAAAAAGTAAGAGATACAAAATAAATTAAATAAGTAATTGTAAGGGTGATAAATGTAACATTATAAGGATAGTAAATGTTATTGTATAAAAGATTAAAGGTGGTAAATGTAATTGTACAATAGTTTGTACAATTTTTAATTATATAGTATATATATATATATATATATATATATATATATATATATATATATATTTTTTTTTTTTCTTTAACATGGTCACGCTTCTAGTTACAAATATTTAATTAAATTAAACATATAGTACTATTGAAAATTCAAGTATTCTAATTTTTGTAGATGGAAAATAGATTACCAAAGTAAGCGAAAAGGCAACGGGGTTCCGGTAGTGCGCTACTGCGCTGGGTGGACAAATAACGTTGACCGGAAAACGATGGTTAACGTTTATTCATTAATATTTTCTTTTATAGCATATTAAGTTTTTAGAATGTTCATATTTCATAACAAGGGTCCAGTCGAAGACATACTAAAAACAAATATGTTAATATTTTCTTGCTTGAATAAAAAGAATGACTTAATATATCACGAATTCATGATTAAAAGTTTTATTTTAATCGTGGATGTTTATGTCACCTTCACTACAAAAAAGACGTTTATCACCGACGACCAAATTTGTCGGTGATCCGTCGGTAAAGGTAAAATCCGTCGGTAAAAGGTCATCGGTATTTCAGTGATCGGCGTTCAGATTACCGACGAATTTTACCGACCGTTATCTTTTTCCGTTAACGAAAACATGTACATGACATTCAGACATTTATACGCATACGACATATACATATACATACAAGCAATACATATGTACACAATACATCTATAGACATACATACATACGACATAGACATGCATGATATAGACGTATATATATATGTGCTATATACATACAAGCAATACATATGTATACAATACATCTATAGACATACATACATACATACATACATACATACATACATAGACATGCATGATATATATAGACGTATATGTGCTATATACATACAAGCAATACATATGTATACAATACATATATAGACATACATACATACATACATATATAGACACATACATAGACATGATCTATAGACATACATACTACATACAATACATGATCTAGACATACACACACACTTAATGCATACGACACGTATATATACTTATATATACATTACACATATATATATGTACTATATATACATACGTACATGATCATATACATACATACATGATCATATACATACATACATACATAAGGTTGGAAGAAATAAATAAAATAATTTTCGATGGAATTCCTTAAGGCCGTCGGTAATTTGCGACAGATTACCGACGGACATCAGAAAAAAATAATTATTTATTAAATTATTAAATTTACCGACGGATTGAAATATTAAAAAAAACAAAAATAAAATAATTTTATGTTCGTCGGTGATCCGCAGAAAATGGATATATTTACCGAGGATCACCGACGGATAGTGTATCCGTCGCAAATGTTAATTATCCGTCAGTGTTCCGTCGGAAATTACCGACGGATGTTGACCGTCGGAAATGCTTGATCGGAAATAAGCAAATTTTTAGTAGTGTTTGTGCGTACCTTGACTAATCTCATGGATCCTGAAGAACAGTTAGAAAAATCCTCAGTGGCTTAGCAGGATTGAACCAGTGACCTATGAGGAAGGTTAAACTTGATAACCAATTTTGAAGGGCTAGATCAATTAGAGCAACTTCAATTCTGTTTTATACTTAAAATGTAGAGAGTGAAATGCATAGAAATTAGTATATTGTTATCTTAATCATGCTCCATGTTAGAATGAGTTTTTTCATATTTTACTTCCAACAATAGTTAAAGAACCAATGTAGGAGTGCATCGGAGATGCTTTTAGCAAATAAAAGCTAGGTTTGGGATTCCTCTTCATAGATCGGTAGACGGTAGTTCAAATATTTTCAAGGTCACTATGAATTTTTGCTCTTATCTTCAATGTCATATGAAACTAAGTAAGGTACGTATAAACTAACCTGAACACCATTTACAACTGTCAAAAAATACTTGATAATTATAAAACAGAAAAATACCTATTAATATACTTGAACTTAAAGCTTGAGATCAATGGTCGTTTTCAAATTTTTTTTTGGAAGAGTGTCATAGGCTATGCCTAGACTAATACCTTGGCAAATTATGATTGTAAGATGTCAGCCCTAATTAAACCTCAGTGGGCACAATTGTTGTGTACGTCTGGATTCGAACCTTGGACAGATGAGATATTCTACCACATCCCCGAGGGCCTTAACCAGTACGTCACAATCCTTGTGGTTTTCAAATTAATATTTTATTGGAGTCATCTGAAAATCAATTAAAAATTGTGTCATTAATTTAGTGGAATCCTCCACAATTTGCTTCTACGTCAGTTGTCGTCATGGTAAACTAGTTCTAGTAACTTTGACCATCAAAGTAAAATAAAATTAAAAAAGTTGCAACATTGGAAAAAATAAAATAGTTTCTTTTATTTATGTGCACAATTTTAAAGTAAAAATTGGTAAGGATAGTTCCGAATCAAAATCCCACCAACATTGACATTATATTTAAATATAAATGTTTTAAAATACAATAACAATTATTGTATTATCAGTCTTAAATAATCATTATTGATTATGTGTTTTTATCATAGTAATAGGGGTATTTGCGGTGTGGTTTGATACGGTTTAAGGCAAAATCGTAAACCACACCGTATATGTTGTTTGGGCATTTTTTCAAACCACAAATCGTACTGCATATACCTCAAACTGCAATAAACCACACAACATTTGTACCTAACGCACTTTACGTCTACAATCCAATATTTATAAGATTAAATCTTCATTATAAAATTAATGACAATGTGACCGTAGTAAAATAATAATAAAAAATTAACACGTCTGATTCTCAAATACATATTGCATAAATATTGCAAATTATTCTATATGTACATATATGTGTGTGTAATATATAAAATTAAAAGTATATATATATATATATAATATGCGGTGCGGTGCAATTTGAACCACAATTTGATAACTCAAAACCGTAAAACGCACCACATTGTGCAGTTTGATAAAAATTGTAACACCCGCAATTTTGGAGTCGGGTGAAAAGTTGACCTTTACCCAAAGTTCAAGGGGGTCAAATGTAAGTTGGGTTATATAAATATAAATCAAGTTTAGATGTTTTCTAAATATCTTATTACTGATATTTTGGAGATCTGAGAAAGAGAGAGAAGGAAGCAGGGTGAAGAAGGTGATCGATCGTTTTCTTCAAATCGAGGTACGAATCTAGCTTAATGCTTTGATCTGAGTGTTATCTGCCGTACAGAATCTCGTTGTGAAGGTTTTTAACCGTTTCATTTCGAGATTTACGTATTTTGAGTTTGGATCTGGGTTCTGTCAATGTCTCCGGCGTGTTCTTGATAATCATCGTATAAGACCGGGAAGTTGGGTTCGACCGATATTGGGTTCGACCGATATCGGGTTCGACCGGATAGTGGTACTCGACCAGTACTTGTCTCGACAGTGTGTTGTGTTTTGTATTCAATAATTGTAAGCCAGTGAGTTGTCTATATTTTTTTGGCTTACCGATTTATCGGTGTTGTCGTAGGTAGCAATCGTAAGAAGCATACTATAAACAGGAAGAAATCTGAGGTGAGTCCTTTAAGCTAAATTCGTCTGTAATACGAAAGCTATGTGATAAATGTATTTGTTTAAATGTGGAAAACCATGTTTTAATAAGCCATATTGTTATTGGGTAATGTTTTCTAAATCCCATCGTTTCAAGAATCAAGATTTATTGAATTGAACCATTGTTCATATGAATTGCATGTATATTTGATTTAATACGAGTATGTTATGAAATGACATGCTTTGGCTTTGAGTCTTGTGCAATGGATCCATAGGCATCGTGTTCCTATGTCCCCGTTTTGGGCATTTGGTTCACGTTTTGGCACGGAATAGGCATCGGGTTGCCATGATAAGTAAGGTGTGGGCCTATACGGTCGAGCAACGTCTCATGGTGCAGTAAGGTGTAATTCCATTATGTGCTTGAGTTCCCCCTGTTTTGGGAACTCTCAATAATAGATGCAGAGGGGCTGACTTGATGTTTTGAGCAACAGATCTAGAGGGGTTGAGCTCGTTATGTAATTGGTGTTATTTGTACCATGTTTAATCACTAATGGTTTATTCGATTTCTTGACTTAGCTCATGACTATACTCACCGCGTGACATCGATTGGGTTTAGTACTCCCTTTTTATTTGGCTTGTTCTCACTAGGCTTTAGCCCAACACTTGCTATTGGTTGTCATGTTGGCAGGTCATCTTAACAGTGGGGCACGCCGGGACTGAGGGAACGACCTTGGGGTCGTGAGTGGTCTTTTTGAGGATATCTAGTGACCATCGTACAATGATTTTTGAAGATACACATTTTGGAAGGATAGCGACACCCGACCCTAATCTAATTATTTGATTTTAGATTAGTAGGTTGTCGTCTTATGCTTCATTTATTGACCGTGTTTATGCCTAACCTATACTTCGTTCGGGTTAATATTGTACGTTGGGATTGTAATATCTTATTCCGCAAGTTTAGTCTATTGCAGAATTTCGATTTTTATTTCCGCTAATTCTTAGGGTGTTACAAAAATGCAAACTGCAAACCGCACCGTAAAAGTTCTAAACCGCACTTTACAATGTGGTGCGATGCGGTCTGAACTATTTGTACAATTTGTCGGTTTAAATGAACACCTTTTTAATTCAACAACTAAAAAACATAGAGGCCAAGTTTGGTGATATCTATTATTCTAATGTTTATAATGATGAGTTGGAATATAAAACAAATCTTATTTTTGCGTTTTTAATGATGGACTAAAGTTGCCCTTAATATAATACATAAGAATGATTTACCTCAAAAGTTCAAAAAGATTTTTTTTTTCTTTTGAAAATGAGAACACAATAGATATTCGAATGGATCGTGTTACACGAGTGAGTACACTGTTGTATGAAATTAATTAAATTATAAATTTCGAGAATTTTTTTACGACATTAAATTTATACAAGACAATAAATGCATAATAAAATAAGTAACATTTATAAATTAAAAAAAAAGATAAATCATAAATATATGGCACTATCATTTATGATGATTTAGATGTTTTCTTTCATCCACTCTCGAGATTAAAATTTTAGAGCATATCTAACAGTGTCAAAATCTCTAAAAACTAATACCTTCATCTCGATTCTTTACTTTAGAGATTATATAATTAATTATATAATTAAAATATTCAATACAATTAATAAAATAATATTTTTTTCTCCTAAACATTTAATTTAAAGCAATTTCATTGGTAGAATGAATATAAAATCATTTCCCTCGCATGTGTAATTATTTTTTAAGATATCTCCGAATTTAGAGATTTTTATCATCTATCTCATAGTTCATCTATTTTGGAGAAGATTTTAGGGAATCTGTTGGAGCAAAAAATCCAAAAATCACTATTTTAGAGATCTTATAATCCATTAAAAACATACTCTTTAAATCCTTCGGAAAAATGTAGTCTTTAACTTATACTTTATAACATAAATCATCACAAATAATAAGTGTAACCGTTCAAAGAGAACTAATTTAGGGGTGTTTGGGATTGCTTATTTGAGGTGTTTTTTAGCTTATTGTGATTTGGCACCGAAGATAAGCACTTTTGAGTGTTTGGATGAGAAAAAATTAAAATGACTTATAGCGGTGCCAAACCGCTGAAAAACACTTTTTGATAAGTCATTTGGTTTTAACTTATCAACTTATTTGAAAAATGCTTATGACTTTTTAGTTATTTTATATGTATAAGCAATCTCAAACACTTTTAAATAACAACTTATTAGTTTATTACGTTTTGGTACCACAATAAGCTAATCCAAACATTTTTTTAAAAACTCCGATTTGACACCGCATAAGTTGATAAACACCTTTTAAAATAAGCATAAGTTGTTTTAAATAAGCAATCCCAAACACCCCCTTAATGTGAAATTGTATAATCTCATCAATATCTAATGAGAAGTGTAAGGGTGAATACCTCTTCTTATCATTCCACGATAACTACTATTCTTATCGAAAATCAACTATGTGTGTGTTTAACGTTGTGTTCTCGAGTTTTGGAAGGAATGAAAAGAAAAGAAAAGAAAGAGAATGAAAAGAAAAGAAAAAATATGAAAGGAAAAGAAAGAAATATTTGTATTTATGTTCTTGAGATTGAAGGAAAAGGAAGCAGTACTAGGAAAATGCTTAATACCGACCAAATATTACCGACGGACCCAAGCCGTCGGTAATTTCCGACGGAAATAAGTTATTTGCGATGGGTGAACTATCCGTCGGTAAATATAATCATTTCCGACGGATCACCGACGGACAAGAAATTATTTTATTTTTGATTTTTTTAATATTGCAATCCGTCGATAAACTTAATAATTTAATTAATAATTATCTTTTCCTGTAATCCGCCGCAAATTACCGACGGTCGTTAGGAAATCCGTCGGTAATCCATCGGAAACTAATTTTTTTTCCAAGATCATTATGTATGTATGTATGTATGTATGTATGTATGTATGTGTAACATCCTAATTTTTATCCCAATTGAAGAAGAAAAAAAATGTTGAACTGGGCGAATCGACAAAGGAAAAACCACATATAGAGTATGGCTATAGTGTCTTATAGTTGTGACACTTGTCACAGTAGCACCAATGGTACTAAGAGTATGGTCGTCTCGGCTATAGTGATATGTGGTTGTGACATCTGTCACAACAGCACCAATGGTACTGAAAATGTGGTAGTTCCGACTATAGTGTCATGCAGTTGTGACATATGTCACAATAGCACCGCCGTTATCGAGTGTTCGGTCGTCCCAACAATTATGCCATGAAATTATGGCAATGGCACGATAACTGGCATAATAGCATCAAATGTTTCGAGAGAACGGTGAAGGAATAGCCAGAAGAGAGGTCGAGGAATGTCCGGGAGAACGTTCGAGAAACGACCGGGAAAACGGTCGGGAAAGTCGTCGAAAAAACCCTCGGTACATCCTGGGCGACAGTGTTCGCTACAGTAACAAATGGCACTATAGCATGGCAGTGTCGCAAGAGGCAAGGGGGCCTCGATACATCCCGAGCGACAGTGCCCGCTACAGTGACAGATGACACTGTCGCGCCAGACCTGCAGTGCATAAAATCGGGATTTTCTTCATTTGGTCATATCTTGCTCATTTCTACTCCGTTTTGGGCGATTCATGTAACACCCTAAAATTTAGACAAATAAGAATCCGAAAATTTCGCAATATGACGACTATAAATTAAGCAAACCTGGGTAAACAAAACCCAACATAACAATCCCGAGGTATCATCCCAATAACGGGGAGTATAGTTGCAACCTTTACAAAAGAATCGAATGAAGAATAATGCTTAACAACCTAATAATCTAACTTAAACAAGAAAGATTAATATT
Source organism: Arctium lappa (assembly GCA_023525745.1). Lineage (NCBI taxonomy): Eukaryota > Viridiplantae > Streptophyta > Magnoliopsida > Asterales > Asteraceae > Arctium > Arctium lappa. The sequence goes on from CM042049.1 coordinate 131,598,507, forward strand.
GGGTGTTGTTATTCTTCCAAAATGTATAACCACTATCACCATTGCATTGGTCAAAGAATCAACTAAAAAAGACCGCTCTCGACCCCTAGGTCGTCCGCTCAATCCCGACGAATCCCATCGATAGAGTGCCCTGCTATACATGTCATTTTAAGAAAAAGTGTTAGACTAAAGCCTAGTGAGATCAAACAAGTGTATTGAAATAATTAACAGTAAGCGTAAATAAAGAAAATGGAGTTATGATGGGAATAATAGTGCTTTTTACCATAACAGTTATCTCTTGGTTTAACGGGGGAGACCCGTTTACTAACACAAGTGACGGAACACAAAAGTAGGCCACTTGACAGTCGGTAAAGCCAAATACATAAAAGTACACACAAGGGATGTTAGGCTCAGTGGCTTTAAACGTACACCCGCGAAAAGTCAACTTCAACCCATAAGGGCCCTTACGTTGAGATCCTCATCCAATATCGTAATACTTAGCACGTAGAACTTACAACCCAATCCGATGCCTAAACGTGCCTCGACGAGGAAAACTAATGTCCCAACGTCGGACCAAATGCACAACAACGATGGGGTCATGACTCCCAATGCAACCAAATATGTCACATATAGCTAAAAAGGCTAACCAGTGTTTCAACGTTAAGATATAATGCCCGAAATATTGATAAAAGAAAGTTTTCGCATAATACTTGCATAATCTTACCAAGAGGTTTCAAATACTCAACCCAAGGTTATAGTAAAACAAGTTCCCAATGTACAAACTTATCAGCAGTTAGATAAAAATAACATTAACCCATCATGTATAAATCTTTGAAGCTAGAGGATAGAAAACATAATGACAAGCTTTCTTCATACATATATCCAAGATATCCTCTTTCTTTTCTCAAAATCCCTTCCACACATATGAACCCTAGAATTTCCAAAGTTAGGGTTTTGGGTGAAAATACACCCCAAGTTACATAAATGGAAATGGAGATGTCTAGTAGGTTAAAAATATGATTTGAACATGTATAGAGTTTTATAAAAAGGATGAACTCACCTTGTAGGGTTGTACTTCAAAACCCTAAAACTCAAAAGCTTAAGGAGATGAAGCTAGGATCTTGAGGAGACTTGAATCTACCACAATGGATGCTTAACTACCACCTAAATCACCATTAATGATAAAGAAATGTGGTTGGTTGAAAGCATTGATAAAGAAGGAAGATTGAGAGGTGAAACTTACCAAAATGTAGAGAGAAAAACATAGCCTCCAAGATTTCTAAAAGTTGAGTTTGGAAATTTGGGGGTTTTGGCCGATTTTCTTCTTTTAATTGGGGTATGCGCGCCCGTGCGAGTGCCTGCGCGGGTCCACTCGCGCGGTGAGCCGCGCAGAGCACTGGAGCTGCGGATTGGCAGAGACCCGCGCGATTAGCCGCACTGTTCCACCCGCGCGGTAAGCCGCACCAAGCACTGCTGAGGTTTTCTCTTCTTCCTTTCTACTACCTTGGCTAACAAGTGAAATAGATAGCTAATCCAGATCGCAACACCATCGATCAAGACTCGACATTCAGGGTGTTACGATTCAAAATGATATGGTTTCGTCTTTGAGAGCTTTTCAAGGTTAGATTGTTAGTTTTGGTAAGATTCAAGAGTATTTGGTGGTGGATTGGAAGCAAAGGTCAATAACTCATCATCATCACCTCCATCTTCAAGGAATTTAGGGTTTTCTAGGTTTTCCAAAACCTAAGTGGTGAGTTCATCCTTCTAGTTTCTAAACTTTGCTATAAGTTATAAATTCTCCATTGATGATTTCCTAGTGTTCTTGTTTTTCAAATTTTGGATGTGATAATTTTTGAGAATTTAGGTCAAAATTAGGGTTTTGGCCTAAATAAGGGTTTTGATATAAAATGTTTGGGGAACGATTCTGTCAAGATCGAAAAATTCTAATGAAGAATTTAATTAACACACTCAGAAATAATGTTAAAGAAGTTGATGAAAAACACTCTAACAGTAAATCAATGGAACAGTACTTGAATACAAATCACAAGTTATATTGATTAACTTAATGATTACAAACACAACCTCAATCTGTTGAACAGGCTCAACAGACGTTCAATACTTCTCTATTGAAAGGACTTCTAAGAACCTTGAGGTTAATTCTCTAAACAAACGTATATGAAAACTGTATCAAAAACTATATCTCTATCAAGGACTTCTAGACTATATATACAAAATTAATTACAAGATAATTATCAAAACAAAATTGATCTTCATAATCCATTCCATAATTATCTTCATCTCTATCTTCAGCTCCTATTCTTTCTCTTCAAGCAATATCTTCATAAGCAGTATTAACTTCATCCTTATCCAGCAGCATTAACATCCTCAGCAGTATTAACATGCTTGCAGTATTAACCCTTCACTTGTAGTAGTAATCTTCAAGCAGTACTAACTACTAGCAGCACTAACTCTCCAAGCAGTACTAACTATTCAAGTAGCAGCACTAACTCTCCAAACAATATTAATTCTACTAGCAGTAGTAATATTTTATCTTGCAATAGTAATACCTTTCAAGTAGAAGCAGTATTCATCCTTAGCACATTCAGACCCAACAAAGCAGTATGCATCCTTAGCACATTCAGACCCAACAGATTCTAAATGGTTGAATATGAATATTTATGGTTGAAAACTTGTGGATCTAGGTTTTTGGAAGGATTTGCTTGTGGATTCAAGTTTCTTCAAGAAAGCTCAAAGTGGGGGTAAAATCTATATTTAGCCTAAATTTAGCAAGGTGAGTTCAAGTTGATTTGTGAAAACGTTGTACATGCCAAAATGTTCATTTTAAAGGGTTATTATGTTTTGCATGAAATTATCATTTGTTGGAATATTTTGTGAGTTGATTATTTGAATGATTTGACTTTATAAACCTTGCAAAACACCTACTTTTGGGATTCTTTGGGTATCTTGATAAATAAGTCTTTTTAAAGTATTTTGATGGTGTAATGAATAAATGGAAATCGTTTGGTGAAATTACACTTTTAGTGTTTGTCTGGGTAAACGGTTAGATTATGTGTTATGGGATGTTTTGAAAGAATAAAGAGTATAAATCCATTTGGAAAACTATTTGTCCCAATCTAAATTGTGTTGGAGTCTACCCATGTATTTTGGAGTGTGTTTGCATGATGTGAGTCGATTACGTTATGTAATTGGGGATTGTTAATCGTTGGTCAAAAAGGGTTTTGAGCATTTTAGTTTGGTGTTGACTTAAAAGTGTCTTGAGGACACTTGTCCGGTTTCACTGGCTCAATGTAGAGACCAATTATGGTTTACATGCTAATGCACCGTGTTGCATATTGATGTTTATTACATGTTCGAGTGCGTTGGTCATTCCTGTGTAGTCATGTAATGTTAGACTGTGTTCATTGGATCCATATGCACGTAAATCAGTCTGTTTGGATGGTCAATTGGGCATTGCGGGATTGAACTCCGGTACCCATGTTTTACGACCGAAAACTTTACAAGTAGGCACTGGAGGGTTGAGTCTGGTGGTGATACCTAAGAGGTAGGCACTAGGACCTCCGCCGCTTGAAGTAATGCCTGAGAGGTAGTCTTTAAGTGTGTCGGGCCTTCGGGATGGAGTTCTTTGCAATGTTCATCAAGGTCAATCGTCTCTTAAGGTGTAATTTGTTAAGAAGTTGTAGGGATACTTGGGATTTTATGTCGTGAGGTGTCATGCGATTAATGTTGCAAGAGTGACATACTTTTGTGTTCCTCCACTCTCAACGGATACAGGTCTCCCCCATCGTCGGCCAACTGTATATGTTGACGTCTTACTTTATTATCATTGGTCTTGTGTGGTTGACAGTGAATGAGGACTTAATATTGGACCTTCCTCCACGTATATTAAGGTTTGAATGAAGTATGTCATCCCCATGTTTTGATATTTGGTTTCATTTCGCTTATGGTCGCGTGAGTATTGGGCCTAGTGTCCATGTTTTCGAACGTATTGTATATGCGGATTTTGAAAACGATTTATGGCTTGGGGATTTTGCCCCACCCGCGCTTGGGTGTTTTGGGGTGTAACGATTTATCTATGTTTCTTAAATGGGAGTCGATTCATATTATCGATTCGGGTAAGTTTGAGTTGCATCATTTTATAAATGATGTTTGTAATGAGGTGTCCATCTTTGAAAATGCATGATATTGGAAAAGAGTCGTTTCCACATTTTAAAGTACATTATTTGAAAGGTCATGATTTTAAGTGAAGTTCATGCCATTTAAAGGTATATTTATTCATGTAAAACTCTTGAACTCACTAGGCGTTAGCCTAACCTTTTTATTTGTCGGCATGTGCTACAGGTTCCGGTTGGGAATAGTTCTAGTAGCACCGTGAAGTGAGGAGTGCCAGATGTGTGCCCTAGGAGTGAATAGTTTGGTGAAGTCTTCCGCCATAGTTTCGGGAAGGGCAACTCGTATTGGTGTTAAGTAACATCTGACTTCAATTTAGTCTGTATATATTATTGGAGTTATATAATTGTTAAGGTTAATTATAGAATTCATATTTGAGGCATATTGAGTTTTGGATCGTAAGAGGAAGTTCTAACCCTTTCTTGATGTTTTATCGAAATTTTTAATCAGTTGTTCTTACCAAATTATAGGGTGTTACAGTATGTATGTATGTAGTACACACACACACACACACACACACATATATATATATATATGTATGTATATCATGTATATACATGTATGTCGTAAGTGTGTGTGTATATGTCTAGATCATGTATTGTTTGTATGTATATAACACATATATCTATATCATGTCTAGCTATGTATATATGTGTTTATAGATCATGTCTATGTATGTGTGCATGTGTGTATGTATGTATGTATGTATGTATGTATGTATGTATGTATGTATGTATGTATGTATGTCTATAGATGTATTGTATACATATGTATTGCTTGTATGTATATAGCACATACGTCTATATCATGTCTATGTATGTATGTATGTCTATAATTGTATTGTATACATATGTATTGCTTGTATGTATATAACACATATGTATATATCAAGTCTATGTATGTGTGTATGTATTGGCACAAGGATCATCAGACAGAACCGGGTGTGATGGTACATCCAAGTGATGGTGCAGATTGGAAGCATTTCGATATGGTACATCCTAACTTCGCTTCCGAGGTCTGGATTGTTTTGATAAAAGCAAGTCATGGATATATGTGTTCAAATTACAGTTGAAATGTTGCCGAATTTTCTATAGGTTAGTTGACTTGACAATGTCTAATTTGGTAAACTGTAGGATAACTACCATTAGATTAGGGAGGAGGAGTACCCGGACTTACCTCCCGGTACTGTACCTCCCAATGACGCCGAGTTGTGGGAGCGCAGTGTCGGAGGACGGCGTAAAGGCCGTATTTTTGGATGGGGGACCAGTCGGGATCCCTATTATGCTATGACCGGTGATTCAGGTGCCAGTACAAGCGGGAGCTCGCGCGACCGTCGCGATGAGAAGGTATGCTTGTCAAATGTTGTTTAACATTGTTAATTATATGTTTATTAAATGTTGTCTAAGATTGTTATATATATGTTTGTCAAATGTTGAATTTCAGTTGGATGAGCTGAGACAGATGCTAGAGAGAGAGAGAGGAAACAGAGAGGATCCAAATGCAGGATCGACTAGAGAGAGAGAGAGGAAGCAGAGATGATCCGGATACATGAGCGACTTGACCAGTTTGAGGCGTTCATGAAGAAGTTTCAAGATCACCCCTTCCCACCTCCCCCGATGTAAGATAGTTTGTATTACGTTTTAATTTTTAGATATTACGTTTTAATTTTTAGATATTAAATGAAAAATGGACAGGTTTTGTACAGTTTTAAACTGGATATTAAATGAAAAATAGGCAGGTTTTGTATAGGTTATAAACTGACATTTATTAATTTTTAATTATTTTTTAATAAAAAATTAAATTACCGAAGGATTAAATTTTAATTTAATTTTTATTTATTAATAATCCGTAGGAAATCCGTCGGAAATCCGTCGCTAATTCCGTCGAAAAATATCAGTCGGTAATGATCCGTCGGTAAATGGAGACCGTCGGTGATTCGTCGGAAATAACCCACGCCATCGGTGATCCGTCGGAAAATGTAGTCGTCGGTGATCCGCCGGAAATATTAACGCCAACCACTGAATTTCCGAGGGTCATTTACGGACGGATCACCAACGAATATGACCTTCACCAACAGATTACCGACGGATTTTTCCGTCGGTGATAAACCTCTTTTTTTGTAGTGAAGGAAATAAAATAAATTTTCATGTTCTAGAGTAGGAGAGAAAGGAAATGAAAGATGTCACTTTTACCAATATATCCTTATTTATTTCATAGTGGAATGTAACTAATGGGTATATATGTAATTTTATAAAATTTTTTAAATCTTTTAAAAAAAATTCTTTCCTTTCTTTCGTTTCCTCCCACATTTTGTAGGAAAGTTTGGGAGGAAAATCAACAATATTTTTCTTCCATTCCTTTTCCTTTCCCTCCTTAAAAAACTTGAGAACATAACAATTTTTCTTTCCCTCCTACTTTTCTTCCCTTTCCCTTCCTTTCCTTCGTAAAAAAAAACTCGAAAACACTGCGTAAGTGTTCAACAAAAAGATTTAATATATTGTTGCTTGGAAATAACAATAACAAACATCTGAGAAGTATAATGAGATAGCTTATGAAAAACCGTTGATATTACATTATAATACTATCAGTTCCAAGGTTAAGGGGTCATTTATTAATCGCTTACTGGGTAAGCATTTAACAATATCATTTATCTTATTGATGAGTATAAAAAGTACCTAGAAGCTTACCCGGTAAGAGATAAGGCAAGGACCAAAAATCTTATTCGTTAAGTGTGGAAAATGACTCTTACCCAGTAAGTATTTACCGGATTTGAGATGCTTACCAACACTCCATTTTTACGGCCAATGATGTTACACAATAAGATAAATGAATGTGAATCTTTTGTGTGAATGTGAATCTTTTGTTGGGTTACGCTTACCGGGTAAAAATTTGGTAAACGACCCCTAAAACTCGCAATCTCTAGGGTATGGAGGTACATAAATTCGCTTGGTGATGGTTTTTCTCTTTGAATAGATATAAAATTTCTTTGTTTTTTCTTTAAACCCATTTAAACATATACAATTAACTACTAATAAATTTACATTTTTTTTAGATTTCGATTGAGATCGTTTCAATTTAGTTTTGACAAATAAAACAACTAACAAGCAAAATCATATTGCGTTTCATCTCAGTTGGCAAAGGATTGTGACGACTTTATCCAAATACAAGATAGGTCTTGGGTTTGCCTTCTACTAGCCATAGCCATTGAATGAGACAAAAAAATACCCTTTCACATTGGTTTCCGGGTTCGATCCTAGACACACCCCCACTAGCCTTAGCCGTTGGGTGAGCCAAAAAAATGTCCCCTCACATTGGTATCCTAGATTTGATATATCCCTAGCCCTCAACATTAGCTGCTGAGTGAGCCAAAAAAATGACACCTCACATTAATATCCTTAAAGACAGGTTTCATGTGTGATCAATTAAGATTGTCGGTTATCAACTTTTTACATAATTTTATGTTTATTTCATTTAAAAGTCTCATAAAATCATGAGGTTACTTTTAATTTCTTTTGCCATCACGTTTCACAAAAAAAAAGGCTAATTTCTTCAATTCAACTTACTTATTATTTTCATTGTGAAAATAGTTTATTACATACATAAAACATTGATTCTTATTTAATATAAAGTTATTCTAGTAGATATCCAGAATCCAATTAGTAATATTTGAACCTATGACGTCGATTTGAACTTGATAAAATATCCTTTGACAAAAAGAATGTTCCACAACTATTATTTTATTGTATTTTTTTTTTTTACAAATTAACTAGCTATATTATGCTATAAAAAATAACTAAAATATGCATAAAATAAATAATTTTGAGAATCTACAATTGTTTTTTCCATAATGAAATGACAAGTATTTATTAGAATTAAAGTCGTTTATTTTTATTTTTTGAAAGGTTTTTTTTTCCTTTTTCCCGAAGTCGTTTAGTTAGATATGCTTCAATATTTATCTTGATATTTTAGTTTTTTCGAATTAATCTTTATATTTTCATTAACAAGTACAATGATCCGGTAACAACATGAAACTATCATTGAGTGACAAGTGTTTACCGATAAAAGTCGTCATTTCTCTAACTTTATTGAGTAAGATTTTTGGCTAGCAAAAAATGGCATCATATGCAACAATCTTGCCTGCTAAACCCTTATCAGTAAAAGCCGTTACCTCATTTACTGAGTAAGAGTCACGTTTCTAATTAATTGCCTTGTTTTTTACCTAGTAAGATTTTCGGCCCTTGTCATGTTAATCCAGTAAGGTATAAGTAGTCTGGTGAGCGTTTGCCCGGTAAACATTTAATAACAACCGTTTTAAGATTTAGACAACTCAATCTCAATAATGATTAATTTGAATTTTTAAAAGACATTTTGTTTGTGAATGAACAACACATTTTCAATTCATGTGTTTCAAAGTTAGAAAATTCTTCCACCAAATATAATCCAGTCCAACGACTCACATCCCCCATACCAAGTCGTCTTGTAGACCCAACTCAAAAGGTAGCAATTTTATGAGACCAAGACCAAGTCAACACAAACCCTTTCTTCGTCCAACGTGTCCAAGAGATTACAAATACTTTGAACCCTTTTCTTTCTTTTCTTAACCCCTTTTACCCATTTCTTGAATTCTTTGCTTCATATATGCCTACAAACCCCAATATTTTCACCACCAATTTTCTTCTTTACCCTCCAAGATTTATTTATACTCCAAACCCACAAAAAGTTTGTGATTTAAATCGAAAAAAAAGGACCTGAAAACCCGATATGGAAGAAATTGTTTCTTTGATCTTTCATGGGGGAAAGTTAGTTAAAGAGCTTGAAGAAACCCTACCCAACATAGCAAACCAACCCCATGTTCTTATTAGTTCATGTGATGAGATAAGTAGGGTTTTTGGCAACGCGAGGGAACGGTTGACCATAGCGGTGCAGGACTACGGTGGCCACCACGAGCCATTACCGCAAATGGAGGTTGGTGGTGGATCGGTGCCGGAATGGCTAAGGAGTTCGCATGCAATGGATATGGGGCTACATGAACAACTAGCTCATCATCAGCACCATGGGTTCGAGGGCATTGCTGGCCAAGAAATGGGTGGCGGAAATGTCGAGGCCGTGGCGAGTACGGATGTAGCTCATTCTTCGTTGCATCGGCCCCGGAGAAGGTAACGATGAATTAAACTTTGAGAAAATGCGGAATAATTGAAGTTGGTTAATTTCATTTTTAACGTAAATCGAAACATTGCTACTATATATACAACTTCATAATTGGAAAGACAATCACAAAAGGTCAACATAAATTAAGCTCATATTATTAATAATGTGTAGAAAAAAATAACGTTTTTAAATTTTGTTACCACATTTACATACCTTTTCTTAATATAAAATCATCATGAGGCAACATGCATGTTGTTCCACCCCACAAAATGTAGTTCTCTTCTGAAAAATTTCAATGATCGAGATGGGCCATATATGTATGTATGCCTTGCATGACAAAAAAAACATTATATATATATATATATATATATATATATATATATATATATATATATATATTTATTTATGTGTTTGTAAATGCATGCAAAAATAATAACAAGCTTTAAGATGTAAATGTAGTTCTAAAAGGAAAGATACAAACATACATTGTTTTGATACTGTTTAAAAAAATCATCCATAATGTGAGTAAACATGCGATGAAAAACCCGCGAGCGATAAAAGGTTTCACTACCCGTTCGTTAACACATCATTTATAATAGCAAACAAAAGTTGAATAATAAATTGGAAAATCACTACTACCTTATTAAATCAAAGAAAACCCTAGGTTTAATTTCGTTGTGTTTATGTACGTGTAGAAAACATGAAGCAGATAGACGAACGTTCAGAGTGCCTGCTCCTAGAATGGGGAACACGGAAGTTCCACCAGAAGACGGCTACACTTGGAGAAAATACGGCCAAAAAGAAATTCTCGGGTCAAAATTTCCAAGGTATAAATTAATCATTCGTTATGTGTAACATGATTCTATTAGTGTATATGTATTTTATATAGTCTGTCGTATAGTTTTACGTAGGTACAAAAACTCTATATCAAGTTTTATCGTAAAAGTAAAATATCAACCCATTTTATTTATATGAATTCAAAAATCATTGTGGGGTTTTTGTGGGGTTTTTGTAATCATAAATAAAACGTCATAAATTCAAAATCTTTTAATATATATTTATATATATATAAATTCAATATATATATATATATATATATATATATATATAAATCGAGTTTAACATGACCCATTGAAAGTTTCTTGATAAATCTTGAAAGTCCAAAAACCCATGATTGCAACAGGTTAAAGATGACCTTTTTACTGGTTTGAATTCAAAGTTTTTGTATATGAGATGGTCTTCTTGCCACGACATTTGTTCACTGTCTTTCTTTGAATATTCAATATTTCAAATATTTGATAAACATGGACTTGGCATTCTAGATGAAATTTTTATTAATATATTTCAATTTTGGTCCTTTGAATTTCAGGGCATATTACAGATGCACCCATCAAAAATTATACAACTGTCCGGCTAAAAAACAAGTTCAGAGACTTAACAATGATCCCAACATTTTCGAAGTAACATATCGGGGAGACCATACGTGTATCATGTCTTCTACTGCTCCTTCGATGCCACCACCGTCGTTACCAGAGGCTATCACAACCTATTCTACATCACATCATATACCACCTACGACTTCACAACACCCCCAACAATGGTTATCTATAGATGTCAAACAGCCAATTGCAAATCTTTACAGTACTGTTACTCATCATAACATGCAAATGTACAAGAATCAATCTGATATTGGTGGCGAGACAGGTCCATCGTCTCCTGCCAGATATGCTGACTATCCAGGAGTAACAGACTTGATTGATACAATGTTTAATTCCGGTAGCAGCAGTAACAATAGCATGGAACTCATTTTTTCTTCCGAAGAGAAAAAGGAGGAAAGAGAAAAAACAAATTAAATGCATTTATCATCAATAGACAATAAAACAAAAACAATCAAGTTATGTGACTTAGTTTGGTTGAGTCTAACAAATCAATAGCTTATATATATATTTGGTGGGGTGGGGTTTAATGGCGGCAGATATAAGCTCTCTTTCATCCTTTCGCCATATTAATCTAAATGCTTTACTTTTACATTTTAATTATTTTTTTTTGTACAATTTGGTATTTTAATGAGAAAGATTCATGGGGTTTTGTTTTTCTTATATATCTAGTTGTTATCTTGGGATTACGAACGTGTATATATATATATATATATATAGGAGAGAAATTATTATCTACAAAATGACGTAATAATACAAAAATAGTACATTAGATTTAAATTTTATGAGTAAATCCAGAAATTAATATGTAATATATATTTATATCGTAATCGTACAAATAATAAAATATATCCGATAATTAGTTTATATTTTTAATAAATAAACAAATTTATATTTATATATCGGTATTGAGCTTTTGGCCTTAAAGGTTCAAATCTCACCAAAGGTGAGGAGAGTGTGTAAATTTATTTGTTGCATTTGCCATATTTAAATATTATATCCTTAAAAAAAATGTTATCTTGTTCAAATTCACTTAATTATGACGTCATAATTTGTTTATTTAAGAATACGTCGTAAAAACAACGAATTCACAAGATCTCCTTCTGTCATCAGTTTGAGTGATATAGTTGATGTAACCATATGGAGGAAAGCCCATGGCAGGTTGGCCCAACTATCAGTCCAAAATTCCTTAACTGGATACCCGAATCAGGTTGTGAAGATTTTTTTTCTCTTAATTTTCAGCTTTTTATTATTTTTCAGACGTAATAATAAATAACGTGAAAACATCATTTTCTGATTTTCACGTTATTTAGACAATAATAACTTAGTTTTAATTGCCATATTTTAACTTGTGATTTTTGGTCACACACCAACATTATAACCGATTTTAAAAGACGATTATTTGTATGTTTGAAGTTTTAAATGTATTGAATAATATTCGAATTTCATTTGAAAGGATGTGCTTCCACTATGTTTCTATTTCTGCTTCCATTAGAACATTCACAATGGGGTCTTATATAGAATTTTATAAGAACTTCTACTGTGGGACAAAGATTCTTATTTAGTACTAAACAAGAACTCGAGTTCTTGTCCACCTTCTCTTTTTTATTATTGTTTTATTGTTTCTTAATCATTTTATTATGTTTTAATAAATTTATAAAATAATTATTATGAAATATATTTATTAATTTTGTTTTATTTTTTCTTTTGTTGTAAAATTTTATGTAAGTTTTTGAATCTTCTTTTAATAAGTTTAACTTTTAATTATTTTGTTATTATTATGTTTAGATTATTTTTTGAATACTTATATACTTGTTCCATAAATTTATTAATTAATCTTATTTTTAAACTACATTAATATGGATTTTAAACTACATCAAAGCTCTAGGCCGTGTTTGGTACTATTTTTGTTTCCATTTTTTTACTTACGTTTTTAAAACACGAAAACAAGATAAAAAACAATTTTGATAGCTCTTTATAGGCATGGAAATGGGGCGGGGACCTCAATCCCCATCCTCGTCCCCGATCCTCATCTCTATCCCCGTCCTCGTCCCCATCCCCGACGGGGAATATGATCACATCCCCATCCCCAACGGGGAACGGGGATCCCCAACGGGGAAATGAAGATTTTTTTCCGTTTATATAAACTATTTTAAATCAAATATGTGAGACACAACACGTCTTTAAATTTCACAAATTTCCAAAAACCCAAAATCAAAAGGAATTTAATTTTATACAAAAAATCACATCATATGATACTTAATTAGCTAAAACCAATATAAATCCAATTTAATTAAAAAAAAAAAAAACTTAACGTCACACGTCCAAAACATATCGAGTAATATCCAAAACACATCGACTAATTGTATATTGACTTGACATCCAAAAGATTACATACTAACATCCACAAAATGACAATTTTAGATTCTAAACCTAGTTAGAAAATACAAAATTATGAATTACCGATTTAGTTGAAATAAATAATATATTTAATTTATTAGTTAATATATAACGGGTACGGGGAATGGCGGGGCGGGGAGTACGATACCCGTCCCCATCCCCATCCCCAGATTGAGACAAACGGGGATCCCCGTCCCTATCCCCATCCCCCCGGCTTAGCGGGGAATCCCCGTCCCCGATCGGGGCGGGTGAACCGGGTTCCCCAACGGGGCGGGGACCATTTCCATGCCTAGTTCTTTATACTCTTTGAAAAACAAATTTGGTAACTTTATAAATTCCGGCTATGGTAATTTTATTGTCAAATTTGGTTTAAAAGTTATTACTATAAGTTTGTTGTTGAAGAAACCAGGTCACTATATATAGTTAGCAAGTGTTACCATCAGAATTTGCAAGTGGATTGGGCTGATGGTTCAATGTATTTAAAATGGTATAAAAAACATGGACAAGTAGAGCCGGATTGATATGACATCATGTCTTTTTTTTAGAGGGCCAAATAATGACACCGTGTATGATGTTTGTTGTGAGTGTGAATTATTTTTAGTAAATTAACACTACAACAAGACTTGATTTTTCATGTTTTCGTATGACCATTTACAAGAATTGTCATTAAACAAACCTAATAATGAAGTAATGTAATTTCATAAGGCTTCTACTAATTTGTTTCATAAGAACAAAACTTGTCTAATGATTTAACTTTGTTCTCACAATTTATTTTAGCGTTTTTGTATACGCGTGCTGTTTGTCTTACAAATTTATAAGTCTATTAAATACTCTATTAGAACAATAATGAAAACCATAACATATAAATTGTTAACAGTTACTTATTAATTTAAAATAACTGATAACGAAGGATAATTGTCTATGTAAGGGCGAACTTACATTGTTAGGTTTGAGGGAAAGGCCCCACTCAAAGTTCAAATAATTTAGGTAATTTGTTTTACACTTATGTCTTTATTTCTCCCGAGTCACTTACAATGGTTCCAACTAGTGGCCCAATCCGTTTTGACGAACACCTCCCCCCCCCCTCCCCCTCGTTTGACAGTCGTTCCTCCCGCAAGCTTATTGTTTTGTTACCACTAGTTCTTGTAATCATACGATAATGATAACAGTAAATATATCCCAATTTCTTGTTATTTTAGTTTAAAGATAAATCTATTCACCTAATGTTAATTTTATATATGCTCAAACCAATTTGTAACAACCCAACTCACAAGACAAAAGACATAACCAACTATATTAAATAATAACGCCAAACGGCCTAACACAACATCTAAAAATACAAGGTTTGCGGAAAGACAACCTAGTACACAACTGAGAGTACATTGACAAGAGTCTACAATGGTGGTCGTCTAATTCAGCTCCAGCTCGTACCTTCTCTTAAAATTTATCCGCTCCTCCTATTGCCACTCTTTACCTGAAAAGGGTTTTAGATTTGAAAAGAGCGAGGGTTAGACCGAAAGGTCTAGTGAGTCCCCTCTTATAACAATTTTTAACTCAACAAACATTCAAGGATTTATCATAAAATAAACCATTTTCAGGTTCAAGGAAAATCTTTAACTTTCAACAAACTTCTCCGCTCACACTACCGCCACCCTAAGGTGACAGCGTGTCTGTGACTCACACTGCCTTTGTTGGGATACACCGCAACGGCATAAACGGAACACCCCCCCAGTATGAGCACAGGCGGGCCACACCCCCCGACTTTGAGCCTTCACACTTAGGACCATGTATGCATACATTTCCACTTTGACAACAATACTAAAATCATCTTTAACATTTAAATAAATCTTGCAAGTAAGTATTATGGCAACATCATTTCATATACATAAAACATAACTTAATCGTCATAAGAAACTTTAGTTCAAAAAACTCACCTGGTGTCCATTGCTTAATTCTTTGCGCCTACTTGACGAAACCTATAAGAAAACCATTGACCGGCAAACTTTCGATACCTTCTACAACGCAACGGTAACCGACCCTTACCCACTAGGAGTTTAAACGTTGAAGCCTAATTAAATGTAACACTCTAAAACTTCAACTTATAAAAATTTCATAAAATTGGCAACATGACATCTAAAATTCGAAGATCCAAACATCCTGTAATTAATGTTCCAAAAGAATAACAACCCAGTATTCAATACAACTACAACCTTGAGAAGTTGAGTTAGTTTGTGTAAAAAGGGTTACCATAAGAAATGGGATACTAGTAATACAACGACCTACTTAATCTAAGATCAATTCCAATCTAGATTAAAATGGGCGTCGCAAAAATCCCTATTAACGCTCTTCACAAAAATCCACCAAAAGACCGGCACTTCAAGATCTTCTACGTGCCCAGTAGCCAAGTCGACATCCTAAATTCCTCCACGGTTAGGATCTGTGAGGAAACAACAACCACAACAAGTGTTAGGATGAAGCCTAGTGAGATCCCAAAAATATGCAGATAATAAACATGACATTATAAAACCATAATCATGTTACCGAACTCCTCTGCCTCGCGCGAAACAATTCTCCGCCATCAGTTTCTCAAACCTGAATATAAACATACAAGAAATACCTCTTGATTTACGGGGGAGACCGGCTTCCATCGGGGCGATGTTTACTCTAAAGTGGGATCGCCCGCGATGGTAATGGATTACACCTCATGCCCCGATCTTAGTTCCCATGCCATAACGACATCACAACCTCAGACCGTATTTACTGCCCTTATTGCCTACTCCGTCGAGTTACACCTCAAGGTCTTACGGACATTATTGCCTATCCATATCAAGACGAGTTACACCTCAAGAATACGAGATCCCTTATTGCCTACTCGCTAGTAACACACCGTGATTAATTCAAAATTCATACATTAAGCTACTACCTCCTCGTGCACAAGGAGTAGTACCACATTCTTATCAGGTGATCCACATTTGTTAAATAAATAACACATTATATACACCTCTCTTACACATATAAACATTTACTTCCTTATTCCTCATAATACCATGGTCCTCATAATTTCATACATGTAAATACATCCACACATTATCCCTACCTCATTCCTTCATAAAGTTATCAGCAGTTGGATTAAATCATGACAATAGTAGTTTCCTTATGAACTCAACATATAAGCATGAAATCCAGAACATATAATCCACATAGTTACCAATAAAGAGGTTATTAAAATCTACTAAACATACTCACCCCTCTTGGGTTCATAAAGTTGAGAATCCCACAAGTTAGGTTATAAAACTACAAACAAGTAACACATAGGAGTAAAGTAGGATAAAACCATGGAAATAAACAAATACAAGAGCATTTAAGGAAGGATACAAGTGGGTTTTTGGAGAAAACCCAAACCCTAGGGTAGAACATTAGAGAAGATGACAATGGAGGTGATGGCTTCAAGCCCAACTTGAATCCTTAAATGCTAATCCCAAGTCTCTAGCAATAAATGAGATGAATGGTGGTGGTTGGAACCCTAATTTCGGATGGGGGAAGTTATGAGGGTTGAGAGAGGATAAAATGGGTAGATGAGAGGAGTAATGAGGTGAAATGGGGAAAGGTCGTATTCAAGAGACCAGGGGACTTCCGCGGGTTATGCCGCGACTTTAAGTCGCGGCACAAGTCGCCCGTGTGCCTGAAACCGAAATCCAACAGTGAGTTATGCGGGTTATGCCGCGACTTGCAACCCGCATGTAACTCGCGAAATCCCCTTTGTTATGCCCAAACCACCAAAATCCAAGTACTCAAACTAGATCATAACATAAAGCTAATGATAACCGTTAAACACGAGAATACAACATTAAACGGTACACAAGGCTAGAAGTTTTATCACTAGATTCTTATAACGAAAATTTCGGGGTGTTACAATCCTCCCCCACTAGGAATAGATTTCGTCCCCGAAATCTCCACTTTAGACAAAAAGGTGAGGGTACCGACTTTTCATATCCTCCTCCGCTTCCCACGTGACGTTCGCGCCTCGATGATGTTTCCACTGAACTTTCACCATTACCACCTCTTTATGGCGAAGTTTCTTCGTCTCTCTCTCTAGGATGGCTTCCGGCTCCTCAACACAACGGTTATTGTCCACCCTGATTTCAGACAATGGTATGACATTTTCTTCTTCCGCTAAACACTTCCGTAGATAGCAAATGTGGAAAGTGGGATGGATCTCACTCATCTCGGGTGGTAAATCAAGCTTATAGGCTTGGATTCCCACACATTCAACGATAGGAAAAGGCCCGAGGAAGCGGGGGCTAAGCTTCCCTCATTTCCCAAACCTTATAATTCCTTTCCAAGGCGACACTTTCAACATGACCCGGTCGCCCACTTGGAATTCCATCGGACGCCGCTTCTTGTCCGCGTAGCTCTTTTGACGGTCTTGAGCCGCCTTCAAACGCTTCCGTATCCCCTTAACCTTGTCTGCCGTTTCTTGTACTATCTCTGGTCCAGCGAACTGCTTCTCACCCGCTTCGAGCCAACAAGTTGGGGTTCTACATTTTCGCCCGTATAATGCCTCGTACGGTGCCTTTCCCAAACTCGAGTGATAACTATTATTATAGGCAAATTCCACCAATGGAAGATGAGAGTCCCAATTTCCCCCAAAGTTGATCACACACGATCACAACATGTCCTCCAACGTTTGAATTGTCCGCTCGCTTTGCCCATCCGTTTGAGGATGATATGTTGTGCTCAACTTTACTTTTGTTCCTAATTCACCCCAAATTTCTCGCATACAGAATTGAAAGCTTCCAAAACTCCATGCTTTCATACTACACGTGTTCCAACCGACCGAATTAAAAAAAAACACATACTTCACTTTCTCCTAGCATCCACCAACCGCTCAAACATAAATGTAATAATTTCAAACTTTGTACGCTCAACATGGTGTGACCATGCTTACCACAACTACTCCAAGTCGCTTATTACTGGAAACAAGCTCACCTGAAACCCTTTCCGCGTAATACTAAGTCTGACTCCCTCCGAGCACTACATTCCCCCACTATTTCCACTTTCTTCTCGAACACCAAACCTGTCTCCAAAATTTTGGCTCACTACTGGCTGCAAAGCCTTAGACCAACATCACAATTTAGATTTCTCAATACCATAACCATAACTTACACCCCAATCTCCTTCTCAAATCCTCATTAGGGTTCATATCCCTCTATGGCAAATCTGAAACCTAGATCCCCATTTATGTGTCTCCTGTCAAACTCCTCACTCTCAGCTTAGCCGCTTCCCTTATAATCCCAAATGTGCCGAAAACACATTTTCATTATCATACTTAGCCAAACGACTACTCGCGATTCTCGATCGAGTTCTTCAACCAAGCCCTTCCAAACCATCCCTAACGCTCGAAGGCGTCGCATAATTCTCGTTCTCCAAACATACATGACCTGCCCGCCAAAATTCCTTGACAGTGAAGGACTACTTTGACAACCCCACATACCTACTTACCAACTACAAAACGTCATGAACTAAACATTTCACATCTCCTTCAATATTTTAGCGGTAAAAGATAAACCCTTCTATAATACACCGCAAACCACGGTACCTGGTTCCTCTCTTAAGTAGCCACCTACTATCATCCGAATCTTATTACCAACTTAGCACCACCACGATGCCAACCATACACCCTCACCTATTAGCATCGTACTTGCCACTTTTGAAAAGGTCTCCTCAGAAATCCCCGAGCAAAGATTCTCATTCACACTATACCCATACAACAACACCAAACACTACTTTATCTCATAGAAACTCTTTACTACTAATACCATACCCAACCGCTTTGACATAAAGCTTGCACTACTCCTCCAAACCGTCATCATCCCATCGCAACTCCATACAACAATCGAAGTCTTCACAATCATTCGCCAGCCATACCAGATACCGCCATCTTCACGTTGATCATAACGCTAATATTTGAATTAAAACCATTTCATGACTTTGTCTTCCTCGAATCTGAACAACCACAAAATATGCTCAATAAAACCTTTCATCCAAACCTCGCTCCTTGCCGTGGTCTGTCAGGAATCAAATCAAGCAGTCTGTGAGATTAATCGCACCACTTCACAAACAACAATGCTCGGACTCAACCACTTTTGAACAGCTTAATAACAACCACAACACATTTACTACTTCAAACACACTATAACCACTTGGACTTCCACTGTCCTCAAAGGCACCAGACTTCCTTGATTCCAAATCTAACCACCAGGCTACCCCAGACTTTTGTTCCCGACAATACCATTTCATCAGAACGCCACATATTTTACTCCTTAACCAGTTACCTTTCAAAGCATCTGAACAAATTCGAACTCCCACTCACCAACAACTTCTTCTCTGGTTACCGAACCAAAATAATTTACCATAAGACTGGCCCTACATTGAAAACTGAGACTTCCGTCTTTCACTTTCATTATTCACAATCCTTCCCCAGGGGATACCAAGGCCATGAATCAACCATCAACGGTTTGAACGCCACCCTTCTACACTCAATCATCCCTACTTGCAACATCTCTTACGACCTAGAGAGTTCATAGCCTTCATGCTTTACGACACAGTGAATTTAATTGGCTGACATTTGAATTTTCAGGAAATAATTGTTTAAAAAACAAGCTTGAGTATACACGATACTACACTGGCATAATGGATTTGCCATACACAACGATCTCAAGGATCGCTCCGCCTCAAATCCAAGATAAAATAAGTCTCACTCAACCAAAATCGATGTTGACACAATTTGAAAACATTTTCAACAACTTTACTCGTGCGATTTATAAAATACAACAAAATTATTTACGTTTAGCGAGTCAGATGACTTTCACTCTTCTTGGTATGACGACACCTATCCATACTAATTTCACCTTTTTTTTAAATTTTAGGTGATTAAATGATATTACAATTCCGCAAAATGCCGACTCATTTATAAAATAAGTGAAATAATTCTTCATTTATCAAGTTCAGGATTCAATGCACCACGTATTAAACCCGCCTTTTCCCACCGGACACACGCTTACACACGTTATCTTGTTTTCAAAACGAATGCCTCACAGGACACACACTTACCCCAAAATATCTGATATGATGGGCGCCAACAATTTGTTCAAAACATAATGCATGAGACTCACTTCACATTGAAGGCTATTCCCTCTAGTAAAGTCACTGTTTGCACCCGCCACAATTTATTACAGCTCTCTTCTTCCGACCAACTAAACAGGCCCTCACATTTACCACAATCTCTATCACCAACGCTTCCCCATCTCTTTGCATGATTCACTATTAGTTACCCCCGCGATCAAAGATTCGCAATTCATGCGTCCTCGCAATGATCCAAAAAAAAACTTCCCATCATTAGCTCACTTCCATCCTGTCCTTAGTTCATTTTATCAGTCAGCACTGATTTCGTCTTCAACCATGCTTGCCACTCTTCAATTAACTAAGGCTCCAAAAGCCTCGCTTTTATCCTTCGATTCCTGTATTAACACTTTTCTGATTCCCACTAATCGACACAACAATCTACCAAACCGAAGACTCTCGTTAAAGCGAGAAGCTCACCTCCAAACATTATCCTCTTATGGACCCAAGAGGTCCTTTCTTAACGAAATATCTACATCCCTCACGATAATCCTCCCAACCGATATTATCCTTACAACCAAAAACGAATTCTCACCACACGTTAGACTAACACTATCAATTTATAGATAGAACTCTCTACCCTAAACCACACTCAACAATAGCAATTGAATATGCCCATGCACCTGTAAATTCATAATGGCATTGGCCAGATTCAATTCTAAATTTACCTTACATGAGAGTACCCACTATTGTTATCATGCCTCTCGCTGATCAAGGTCTTTCTTAAAGGCTTCCTAAATCTCAGTTGTGTCCCCGACTCCACAATTTAAGTTTAGGCCCATCCGGTCACCTAAATCCCTTAAACTATGGCTCTGATACCAATTGTAACAACCCAACTCACAAGACAAAAGACAGAACCAACTATATTAAATAATAACGCCAAACGGCCTAACACAACATCTAAAAATACAAGGTTTGCGGAAAGACAACCTAGTACACAACTGAGAGTACATTGACAAGAGTCTACAATGGTGGTCGTCTAATTCAACTCCAGCTCGTACCTTCTCTTAAAATTTATCCGCTCCTTCTATTGCCACTCTTTACCTGAAAAGGGTTTTAGATTTGAAAAGAGCGAGGGTTAGACCGAAAGGTCTAGTGAGTCCCCTCTTACAACAGTTTTTAACTCAACAAACATTCAAGGATTTATCATAAAATAAACCATTTTCAGGTTCAAGGAAAACCTTTAACTTTCAACAAACTTCTCCGCTCACACTACCGCCACCCTAAGGTGACAGCGTGTCTGTGACTCACACTGCCTTTGTTGGGACACACCGCAACGGCATAAACAGAACACCCCCCGGTATGAGCACAGGCGGGCCACACCCCCCGACTTTGAGCCTTCACACTTAGGACCATGTATGCATACATTTCCACTTTGACAACAATAATAAAATCATCTTTAACATTTAAATAAATCTTGCAAGTAAGTATTATGGCAACATCATTTCATATACATGAAACATAACTTAATCATCATAAGAGACTTTAGTTCAGAAAACTCACCTGGTGTCCCTTGCTTAATTCTTTGTGCCTACTTTACAAAACCTATAAGAAAACCATTGACCGGTAAACTTTCGATACCTTCTACAACGCAACGGTAACCGACCCTTACCCACTAGGAGTTTAAACGTTGAAGCCTAATTAAAGCCAAGCTTACAACCATGACCGAAACATTTTATAATAATTTCGATCCACTAATTAAACAGATCCATCACTTGACGACATGTCTAACTAACCAGAACAAATTAGGCCAAACATTATGGCCGAAGCCCAAGGGAGAAGAACATGGGTCGTGGCCCAAGCCTCGACCTGACCCCCCCTTCTCGACCAGACTCCCCTCTTGACCGGACCCCCTTCTCGATCGGACTCCCCTCTTGACCGGACTCCCTCTCGATCGACCGGGGTCCTCACCGACCGGTCTCTCTCTATCGACCGAGGTCCTTATCGATCGATCTATCTCTATCGACCGAGGTCCTTATCGACCGGTCTCTCTCTATCGACCGAGGTCATTATCAACCGGTGCCAAGTCTCCCGAGGTTGCCCCGGGACATCAACAACTGGAGTTCCCCGGTTCCCTAACCCAAGGGTCAGTCGAATTACCAGATCTCGATAAAAGGGCTTTCGATATTTCCCCAGCCCACAGAGATCGGAACTCGATCGAATCCCCGAATCCCTTCGTTGGAAACGATTACATTCTTAACAAAACAAAGAACTACAACCTCATTAACTAGAAATCTATAAACGGATTAACCCGAAAAAGCCCAACCTCCCCAACAACCAAAACTATCAGATTACAACTACTGCCCCAATCCAAAGATTAAAACCAATACTAAAGACTATGGCATGAAGATTGAGATTAGGGGAAAGCTTACCTTAAGGAATAACCAAGAACTTGAAATCTCGATCAATGACCTCTCCTTTGCTCGATCGCCCAACTTTGTCCTCCTTCTCTATCTCTTTCTCAGCCGCTCAATGCCAAAATGAGGAATTTTAGGGTAAAACCGCTTTTTATTCAATGTTACCCCTTACCCCTTTATCTTTGAGTCTTGGCCAAATAAACCTCCAACTTACATCATTAAAATTTATACCCGGATATTACAATACTCCCCCCTCAAAAGGATTCCGTCCCCGGAATCCCTTCGCTAAACAAACTAGGGTATTGAGACCTTATGTCCGACTCAAATTCCCAAGTCGCCACCTTCCCTTTATGAAATTTCCAGTACACTTTCACCAAGTGAATTTCCTTATTCCTCAGTTTCTTCACCTTACGGTCCAGAATAGTCACCGGTTCTTTAACATAACTTATCTTCTCATCTACGTGGATATCTTCCAATGGCACCACAACATCGCTTTCTGCTAGACATTTCTTCAGGTTCGACCCATGGAAAGTTGGGTGAATCCCTCGTATGAAATCAGGCAGTTCCAACTTGTAGGCCACTTCTCCAACACGTTCGATGATGGCAAAAGGGCCAACAAACCTTGGTCTCAACTTACCTCTTTTCCCGAACGAATCACTCCCTTCTAAGGTGAGACTTTTTTAACATCACCATGTTCCCCACTTGGAACTCTATTGGCTTCCTTCGCTTATACGCGTACATCTTCTAATGATCTTGAGCCACCTTTAACCTTTCTCGAAACTGACTGACCTTATCGGCCGGTATTTGCACAGTTTCTGGTCCGGCTATCTGCCTTTCTTCCACCTCATCCCAGCATAAAGGTGTTCTACACCTACGTCCGTACAATGCTTCAAACGGAGGGACTCGAATACTAGCATGATGACTATTGTTATAAGAAAATTCTATCAAAGGCAGATGAGTTTTCCACGACCCTTTGAAATCGATAACCCACGCTCGAAGCATGCTTTCCCATGTTTGGATTGTCCTCTCACTCTGGCCATCTTACTGAGGGTGATACGTTGTACTCAGCTTGAGTTGTGAACCCAACTTCTTTGAAGACTTCTCCAAATGATGACAGTACTCTATGTCTGGATAAAATTTCATCGATGCACCGCTTAGCCAATCCCTTCAATCGTATCAGCCCTTAGGCAAACACCATGCACCCACCGCTATGAATTTCTTTATCATGAACTCTGACATAGAAAAATATCTCTCCTCAACACTACATACGACTAGTGCTAAAAGAACACCTCCTTTTTCAAACCATAAGGGTCACAACTCAACAGTGTTGCACAATTCATACATTAAACCTACGTCACCCCAATTTTCTCGCATACAAAATTGAAAGCTTCCACAACACCATGCTTTCATACTACACATGTTCCAACCGACCGAATTAAAAAAAACACATACTTCACTTTCTCCTTGCATCCACCAACCGCTCAAACATAAATGTAATAATTTCAAACTTTGTCCGCTCAACATGGTGTGACCATGCTTACCATAACTACTCCAAGTCGCTTATTACTGGAAGCAAGCTCACCTGAAACCCTTTCCGCGTAATACTAAGTCTGACTCCCTTCGAGCACTACATTCCCCCACTATTTCCACTTGCTGAACTGCACGGTTTTCCGAAACCCGTCTTTAAAGGTTTTGGCGTATCTCTTATAATGCTGTGAGACTAACACTCGCTAAACCCCCAGGATTTGATGCAGTCTACTTAAACACTAATAGCGATAATGCTTAGTTTTAATGCAAAGTTGAGACAGAAAAGCTATGGTAGAAATAGTGATAGAGAGCTCAGAACAGAGAGATCGAGAGAGAGAGAGAGCAGAAAGCACATCTTCGTTTTGTTTGTTTTCGGTGTGTTAAATCAATAGGAGGAAGCATTAATTTATAGTTTGAAAATCAGATTAAAAATATGATTTTTGCCTTAATTTCTCCCCAAGATTCGGGATAAGAGATAGAGTTGGAGACTAAGGGGTAGTTTGTTTTTTTAAAAAAATCTCTTAATCTCTCTTAAGTCTAAATCGTCCAGACCTTCTTACACACTACCTCTTTTTAATCATAACTAAATTAAGACTTCAGACTTTAGACCTTTTAAAAAACAAACGGCACCTAAGTCTCCAACTGATTTTCAGCTTAATTAGCCCACGTTTTTAATGAGCCAAAAACGAAAATTTATCTGTTAATATAAAATGACCTTTATCTGCTGAAAAATAATTAACAACACTTAATTAATTATCTCGATCTAAGTGCAAAGTGCACGTCTCTTCACGAGAACCGCGCCCGCGGCCTCGGCCACGACCACGCACGCACGCATGTGCGTTGCACTTCTTTGAGACCCCCACCATAAGCCCACCATTTTTTCAAGACCCATTTGCGATGATAGACTTATAAACAACACTTTCTTTGGTGCCTCTACCAATGTGGGATAGAAAAATTCCAACCTCACACTCAATTTCCAACATCTATTATCTTGGATTGCCATAAGACGGGGATCAAGGGAGCAACTCCCCTAGCTTGGTTCAAGGGACAGAACCCCTGGCGATCGAAACCTCTACAGAGTTTAAGATGCTTACTTAAGAATTTTGAGTTTTAGGACGTTTTGAACGTATTTTAAAAGGTTAGAAATCCTTTTGAAGTTTGGCTAAAACTAAGTCTATGATCAGTTCGGGCCCCTAGACACTATTTGGACTTGTTGCTTCTGACTTTGAGTCAGTTGTAACTGTTCTCAAATCTTATTTATTAATGGTTACAATTGTTGTGCATTTTTGTCTCAACTGTTTGTAATCGTCGATCTTTCATATAACTATGTAAACGAGAATATATGTGCATACAAAGCCTTGATCTTACAACATGTTAAGATTAAAGTTTTCATCACAATACAAAATTTATGATACAAGGACCAAATTATTATGTTAAAAAAAAGAACTTCTATTAATCAAAAAAAATTTCTAGTCCAAGAAACATTTCCAAATCTTAAAACTTGTAACAATATCTTCCAAAAACGAATTGTGTACGGATTGGTTTGCAAGTTGCAACCCCAAAACCAATAACTTTTAGCTACTTTAGTGGATAAGATATATGATATATCATTGTCCTTCACCTCCAGCTCATACCCAAGTTCTCAATAAATATTTGACAGTAAATTAAAAAAAATGGTCCTCAGACTTATCAAGACTTTGGTATTTATCATTTGACTTTTAATAAATACTATAAATGTACTCGTGCGCAATGCAATGAGATACATTACGATTTTAATGTTTCATTTTATTTTTTGTTTTTTTGTTAGTTTACAGTACTATTTTGGATGGTTTTAAGAAAATGAAATAAACTTTAGACTAATTTCTGTTTTAGGGAACCAACTTTGAAAATCATCATTTAAAGATTTTAAACAAAGTTTATGTTTATTTAAGGGACTTTTTAACCTGTTAACCTGTATGATGACTTGGCCCAAACATATTGCCAACTAAGATTCCATCTCATTATCAAATTTACAAAAATAAAACTAAAAATGATAGATATGGCACAAAAACAAAATTATTTAAAAGTTAATTGGTTTTGCCTACTCTTCTTCATCTTCCATCTTCAGCTTCTTCAACAACACTCCAACCCATAAGAAAATCTTGAAACTCATACCCCAAAATAAGGAAAACTATGTAAGATATTTGCTTTACTACTAAAATGAAAAAGGCGATGGTTTGACATCTAACCCAGAAATGAAGATTATCAATAACATATTTGCTTTACTACTAGAATGTATGATACCAAACTATAAACAAAACCTAAATCGAAGAACATCATAAACCCGCATCATCAAAAAAATCAAAAGAAAGATATAATTAATTCATGTTTAACGAAAAAGAAATGGAGGAAGAGCATTTCGGAAAGAGAAAAAAAGCCCCATTCTTTACCTAATTTTGAGAGAGTGGAAAAAAGCCCCATTTTTGAATGCTAGGTAAGAAGCACCTGAGTGGTCTTCCATAATTTCTTTGAAATTTTAAATTGGTTTGTTTATCTCTTTGAGCTACCCAAAAACAAACCACATGTTATTATCATTTTGAGATTGTTGATGCAACTGAAACAAAACCAAGCAGTCCTCTATGGCCCCATCTCATAAATCTAAGGTCTATCACAACTCTCCACCTTTCAGTTTTATTTTGTAATCTGCAAGTGGCGGTGGACTAGGGATGTTATTGAAGACGAAAGGTGTATTTGCCAAGGAGCAGTAAAGGTGTTTGGGGGAAGAAGAAGGGGTAGGTAGGGTGAATGTGTATTTCCACGTAATTTTTTATTTATTTATAATTTGCCAAGTCATATAACCGGTCAACGAGACCCTTAAATATACGTAAACTTTGTTTCAGACCCTTAAATGATGATTTTAAAAGTTGGTTACCTAAAACAGAAATATGACCAAAGTTCGTTCCATTTTGGTGCAATTTTCCCTTTTTTATATAAATTTATTTAATTTAGACTTAATAATATAATGTTTTTTATATAAAAAAAATTAAGTATTTTGTTAGAATTCAATTATATATTAATTAATATAATTAAAACAAATTTATAGTAATATAATATATTAATTAATAGTGATACATGGAAATGTCTGCATAAAAGGAAGATCATGCACATACTAAATTGATGGGTGTTAGAAGCATGCAGTAATAATATGTATCTTGTGCTTTGATACTTGTAAATTAAGAGATTTTTAAAATCTTGCATAAAATGATGGTACCTTATGCCTAATAATTTATATTTAAGAGTTTTTTATTTATGCTTTATAATATAGTATAGATACCAACAATCCCTGTTGTTTTGATTTTTTTTTTTATAATCATTTATGGTTTGGGTTCTTGCTTCTAACCGCCATTCAAGGTTGCTTTCTAAGAGTATCTTCAACAACTATGATAAAGTTTTTTTTTTTAAAATAAAGTAAAAAAATTAAAATCTCTAAAATATTTGTATCCAACTCTAACAACTATTCTATTTTAGTAACTATAGTATTAATTATCTTATTAAAATATTTAACATATAGAAAGTTGAGGGAGGAAAAAGGTTGCTTTTTAAGAAAAATAATTAGTTTTGAGGAGAAAATATCTATTTAGATATTTTTCTAAATTTAGAGATTTTTACAATTTCTCTTATCTTTTCTCTATTTTAGTATAAATGATAGCATCGCTGTTGTAGCAACAAAAATGTTAAAATCTTATTTTTTTTTTATTTTAGCATAACTCTTGGAGATGCTCTAAGGCTATGTTTGGCAAAAAAAATCTAGTTTTTTTTTTCTTAGTACATGTTTGTATGACCAAAAGTTAGCTTATAAGCTAGTTTGTCAAACAATGCCTAAGTTTCTAAATTGTATCACGTGTTGTCCACATTAGGGCAAATCTGTAATTTTCTTTTATCTAGAATTTCACTTTGTTAAGCAAATATTTAAAAGCTTGAATATAAGTATTTGTATATTATTAAAAAAACATAACAAAATAAATATCATAAATACATATGAGTTATTTTTAATACTCATTTAGTAAAATTCTCATTTCATCGACTCACCCCCCCCCCCCCCCCATCTTCTTCTCCGATTGAGATAATTGATCAACCAAAATAAAAAACAAAACATCAAATCTTGCACAAATCAAACCATCTCCATCTCCATGTTTTCATCTTTGATGCAACCAAAGCAATAGAGGTGAGGGAAGAAACAAACACAAAGATGAAGTCAAAGCAGTTGAAGCGAAGGGAGCATCAACAATGAAGATGAAGATGCATATGTTGCCAGAGGATTGGTCAAACCCACTCAATGGTTTTTGCTTAGGGTTCTGAATGAATCAAACCATCTTCATGTTTTTGATAGGTTTTTGCTTAACGATGGTTATGAAGATGCAGAGGTCGGGGGAGGACAAATCGAACCATCTC
Source organism: Arctium lappa (assembly GCA_023525745.1). Taxonomy (NCBI): domain Eukaryota; kingdom Viridiplantae; phylum Streptophyta; class Magnoliopsida; order Asterales; family Asteraceae; genus Arctium; species Arctium lappa. The sequence goes on from CM042049.1 coordinate 131,627,155, forward strand.
CATGTTTTCAGATATAAAGGTTGCCCGTCTCATCCCACGGTTTTTGTTGTAATTGATTTATTTCTTTAGCTAAATTTATTCACATTCCTAGTTTAACCTTTCTAGGTATCATTGCCATGTAATTCTATTGGAAATGTGGTATATAAAAGTATGCCAAAGTACGAGCTCATCCTAAAAAGTGAAACAATATACGTTTGTTATAATTACAAGTTTGTAATAAATATACAATGAGGGAAAACAACCCTCTAATCTAAATCCTATCTAGGAAAAAGATTAACTCAAGTTGTCATCCAAACTCCAAAACGTGTCTTCTATAATTGGCGTCCCAAATGTTCTCAAGCTCGCATCTAAGGTCAACTAAACCTCCTTGGCCTGCGCCGCTAGAAACTGAAATACACATCAAACCAATCAAGTGTTAGGCCGAACGAGCCTAGTGAGTTGAACAATAATCATGGCATAAGCATTTACTTCAATTATAAGCAAAAAGGGGCATACAAGAATCAATGGGGGAGACCCATCACACCAATGAATTTCACCTCAAGTCAATGTACCTTGATGTTCACTCACATGAGCAACATCCCGAAGGCCCGAAACATTTGAAGAATACCTCTCAAGCATTACTCCCAATGGCAGAGGTCTAGGTGCATACTGTCATGGTGGCACCCTAAGACTACATCCTCCTAGTTCTTACTCATGGTTCATCCAATATACATACAACATCCATCTCTATACATATTTCATATCAACAAGATACATGTATAAGACCTCACATAGTTCAAATTCCATTTTAGGTCTAAAACCCTAAAATATGCAAGTTCACCAATATTATCCACCAAATCCATGATAACACAAAATTATGACCAAAATATGGCCAATAATAACCTCATCAAAACTCACATAAAGATTATTAACCAAGACTCCAATAAATGTCCAAAAGTAGAAATTAGGTCAAACTTATCAGATGATCAAGATTAGAGCATAAACATGAAATAAAGACAAGTAGCATGTTAAAATGTATATCTCATTTGACATTGGTTGATAGAAACTCACTAACTATGTTTTATAAAAAAAAACCCTAGAAAACTTGGATGAAGTTGTGAGAAGGTGAAGGTTGGCTTAAGCTCTTTAATGCTTCACTTAATGCTTCCCTCAAGACCTTTGATTGTCAATAAATGCTTCCAACTAGAATCAGGGTTCCAATAAATGTGAGAAGGGTTGTGAGTGTGGAAAATCGCCCTATAAGGTCTCCAAATCGATTCCAAAATGAATGAGGTGAAAAAGTGAAGTGAAAAGGGTCAAGGGTCAGTTTTTTATATCCCTAGCCCCCGCCGGCGACAGTGCCAGGCGATTATTCCCTTGGCACTGTCACAGGGGCACAATCGTACTCGCACCCCACCCTTCGGTACAATTGTCACGATTGTGACAAGGCGATAGTGCCCTTTGTAACTCTCGCATGGTCACTCTCGTCGGGGATGTATCGAGCCCATCCCCCGGCCCACTATCGCTCCTAAACCACGCTCCTAAACCCCGACCTGCTGTTTTTTCTGATGTTTTTGATGCATTGCACACGCATGAAGTCCCAAGGTTTAAATCATTGATCGACATAATAACAAGGCTTCGTCATTAAGCAAAACTAATGATTTTAGAGCAAGATATGGCTTACGATTAATTAAACACTTACCTTGATTTTACGGATGTTACACCAATGTTGACCGATGTAACATCTTGGAGTTTTGCGAATGTAATGTTATATGTATTTCAATTGTTCACAGATATGTGGTTGATGGGTGGTGTAGTATAGATGGAAGTTTAAAACTGTAGGGGGGGAGGCGTTGGAGAAAAAGGTTGTGGAAGGAAGGAAGACGTCGAAGAAGGAGGGCGGGTTTAGTGTTTTTTTTAAAGCTTTAAACTGTTGCTCATTATCCTTACGTACTTGTACGCTAACAAAACCAAAATTAAAAAAAGAAATTTGAAAAAAAGGAAAAGAAAATGACCGAAATGCCTTCAAAGTGGAGGACACGAGACCCACTTAACAGAAATTGCAAAAGACCGTTAAGGAGAAGGAACTTGTCCTTAATGAAATGCAAACCATAGGGTCACTCGTGTACTTAATGAAGTTGAGGGCGCAATACCGTAGTTTTAGTAAAATACAAGGATTATTGTTATAATTTATCCAAATATTGTTCAATTATAAAAACTGTTCTTGTGATATTCCCAATTTGTAGGTTTAGTCCAAACCATTTTCTAATTGCATTTCTTGTCCAAAATTGGTTTTCATAACAATTTAGTCCCTAATTTAGATTGTGCATATATCAATTCGGTCATTGCTATCATGGGTAAGAAAAATACAAGTAATATCACGTTGAAGATCTTAAGAGCTCCCGAAAAGCCTCGATTGAAGCCTACCCGATCAAAAATTCAAATTGCGATGGCAATCCGCCTTCTCCTAATTAAAACTATTTCTTGAATGTGTCACCTGTTTATATACCTCTAGCGAAATAGATGATAAACACTTAAAAAAGATGAAACCATCAGTGTCTAGATCAAGGACTAAATTGCTAAAAAAAGTCAAATGAAACAAATGAAACTTTTGAACCAAACCTACATATGATATGCCACATGATTTATTTATTTCTTATTTCTTTAAAATATTACACATGAATGACTGTCCGAATCAAACACATTACCCTGAGGCAAAGAAAAATAGATGTTTTGAATGTTATCATTTTGTAATTTACTCCCCATCGTCGTCTTGTCACTTTCAAATTCCCTCCAAGAACTTCAATCATCCCATCGTTTTCAAGTCAATGATGTTTGTTTATGAGGGATTTTTTGCTCATTCAAAGTCCACAAATAATTGAGACCATTGAAAATCACATAAAAGAATATAAGAAAATGACCAACCAAAATCATATATTATTCACGATTAACCGACAAAAAGTCTCAATTTCATAAATAAAAATAATACAATGTTCAATTCTATCGAAGCTATATAAGAAGCCCAACAACGATATTTGATTATGGACCAAGTGTTGTTCAACGTCTCTAGATGCCGTAAGATATGTCCTATCTCTAAAATAATAATAATTGAAAATATTTCATCATTGAGTGAATAAGTTTTTCGCGCCTATACTAATTTATTTGGGTAATGCATGCCCCAAATTTACTTCTAATTTAAATTGGCTTTATAAAACGTATACATGCTTATTTTGTCCTCATTAATTTCTAGTCGTCTTTCATCATCGTTCTATATAGAATAAGGTTAAATTCGATCCTACACAAATACGTCACATTGCTATCGTATATACGATGTAAGTACATAAAATGAACAAATTGACATCTTCAGTTGGAAGGCAAATTGGTTGCTTCCGTAGCATTGTCATGTGGAAATTACGTATGGATTAAGACATCCCAATCAGATTAATTATTTCGACTTAATAAACAATAACTGTTTGTCTTCGTGAATAATTTTTGTTGAGGTTGGAAAAGTCAAAGCTTGAGCAACATTAATGACTGGAAATTGCAATAATTTTTTGTTTAGGGTTTGAGATGGGTTGAATGGAATTACACTTTGTAACAATTTCATGATATGTGAGTTGAATTGCTTTCACAATAAATTAGTAAAAATATATAATATTTTAAAACATAATACATTGAATTAAGGGTTGTTTACCAAATGTTGATCGGATGAGCGTTACCTTATCGGGTGAGAATGACAAGAATCGAGAATCTTACCTTGCCAGTAACAGATATGACAAATTGACAAGGGCTGGAAATCTTACCCTGTAAACATTTACCCGATCAGTTAGGGATGTTCATCGGCTCAAGTCCAATGGATTTAAAAACAATTTTTAACCACTTATTCATATTTTTGGTAATTTCTTAAAAACACTACATATAAATATCAATTTAAAATAATCCCATAAAATATTAAATTATTAGCTTGATAGTACACTACACCAAATGTCACTTATGCAACAAATGAAAAATGTTGCTTAAGAGGGGTTTATGTGTTGCTTAAGGCTTAGGCAACATGCCTATGTTGCCTAAGCAATGTTGCCTTATCAATGTTGCATAAGAACTTAGGCAACATAGGCAAACATCATATGTTGCCTAAGCAGACTCCTTAAGCAACACACAACAGGTTATGTTGCCTATGAAAAAAACATATGTTGCACCAAACAAACACTAAGACAACATTAGATTTATGCATGTGTTGCCTAAGGTATCAACTAGACAACATACTATATTTGCATATGTTGCCTTACACATTTTTTTTAAAAAAATCAAAATTTCTTATTAATTACAATTTTATTAAATAACAAATAATATTACAAATTACATACGTTCAAAAAAACTAATATACTACTTCAATTGACCAAATACAAGCTCTTCAAATGTCATCCCATCATAACAAGCTCGTTGGTTTGAATCACAAAAACGACCAACTTTCTTTTTGAACTAGTCCCTTCATCTCTCCACTCTTTCTGAAATCAAAAAACCTAATGTGAGACGGCGTTTTGATGCATCACAAAATCATATCAGAAATCACGAAATCTAAGAATAAGAGGGAATATGTTTGCTACAGCAGCTTTAACATTAGCAAAAAATTCATTGTTAGGGCAGAACAACATCGATATAATGCTCCAGACTATGCTCTTTACCTGCAAGTATTGCGTTTTCAATCAACAAATAGAAAAACTTCAAACACATAAAACAGAAAACGGCCAAAAAAAAATAATATGTTTTGAATCAACAAATAGGAAAACTTGACCTTCACCAAAGGCAAATTATGTGCTTACCATTTGAACAAGGAGAATGTTTCTTCTTCCTTGCCTTTGCTTTGACCGAGATCACCTTCTTTCTGTCTCATCCTAAATGATACAAGAAATAATTACTCCCTTCATTACACAAACTTTGGCTTTTAAGGTGGGATGTACGCAAACCTAACTTCTACTCCAAAAAGTAGAGTGGCCGTTTCCGTAAAGACCCCAAAGAAAGTATGCAGTATATAATATTAACCTAAACGCCGGAGCACTAAATTAGATGTTGCTAACCATGTTCTTCCTTCTCCAAAACAATACATAATCCCTCTGATCCACGAAAAGAATTACTCTTTAACTTTCAAAAGTCAAAACCTACTAATTCTATATTAAAACAAACTTGGTACAAACATTTTCTGATTGGTAGTCTTTGCAATACTTCAAAAGGTTCATATGAAAGTTGTATGTGATAATTGTCATTTTAAACCCAAAATTCTAACAGTATACATGAGTATTTCATTCTATGACACCCTCTTGAGAAATGAGTACTAGCACTTCAGTTGTCAGATTTATATGTTTTTTAAGGGTCAACTGTACATAACAGAGATCCAAAATTCCAATCTACTTCTAAAATTGCAACTAAAGCAAGAAAATTACCATTGCATCGATAATGTAGTCTAGTTCCATCAGCTAAATTCGCTCCATGAACAAGCTTTCCAGGTAAAATAGATCCAACAATGCCCAAGTAACTGAAGAATCCCACTAATAAACCAACCTAATTACAAAAAACTCATTAATCTTCAACAAATCATCGCAGACACATACACTTATTTTCTAATTTTTCCAAACATGATATTCTATTTCAATGTGGTGCCCCAAATCAAAAGGGCAAACGAGGCAACAAATTGAACTGATACCTATTCAATGGATCCTTTAAAGCCCAATCGATCCATGTGGATCCGTTAAAAGCCTAACCGGTCCGTTAAATCCCAAATGAATTCAGTAAAACCGAAATGGAACCATTAAAGCCCAAGTAGATCCATTAAAGCCTAAATGGATTCATTAAAGCCCAACCGATACATTAAAGCCCAATTGATCCGTTAAAGCCCAAGTGGATGCATTGAAATCCAACCGATCCATTAAAGTCCAACTGGATCCATTAAATCATAATTGGGTTCATTAAAGCCCAAGTGGATCCATTAAAGCCTAAATGGATCCATTAAATCCAACTGATACATTAAAGCCCAAGTTGATGTTGAATATTTTTGAAGACTTGAAGGTTAGATTTGTACCATTTTATTCGGCGTGGTCTCATAGACAGATCTAAACTATGACTAAGATAGAATAACTTGAGAATTGATAGAAAAAACGAGCCGCTAAAAGTTTAAAATCATAAAAAAAAAAAAAAGTAAAAACGTACAAGTTTTAGTCAGGTTGGTCGGGTTACTTTGGGCCTAACTCGTTTCCAACCCAATAGATGCGGTTTGATTTAAAAAAAACTTTATACAAGTTATTACATTTTCAATTACCTATATTTATTTATATTTTTGACCTTAGGCAACATAGAAACAAGAAAATATGTTGCCTAAGATAACTTTCGTTGATTTTAAAAAAACATTATACAAGTTATTAAATTTTCGACTACCTATATTTAGTTATATTTTTGACCTTAGGCAACATAGAAAAAAAAAATATGTTGCCTAAGATAACTTTCATTGATTTTAAAAAAACATTATACAAATTATTAAATTTTTGACTAACTATATTTAGTTATATTTTTGATCTTAGACAACATAGAAACAAGAAAATATGTTGCATAAGATAACTTTCATTGATTTAAAAAAAACATTATACAAGTTATTACATTTTCAACTACCTATATTTATTTCTATTTTTGACCTTAGACAACATAGAAACAAGAAAATATGTTGCCTAAGATAACTTTCGTTGATTTAAAAAAACATTATACAAGTTATTAAATTTTCGATTACCTATATTTATTTATATTTTTGACCTTACGCAACATAGAAACAAGAAAATATGTTGCCTAAGATAACTTTCATTTATTAAAAAAAAACATTATAATAGATAGGCAACATAAGGGAAAATGTTGCTTAAGATGGTTGAGGCAACATATAATTATTCATATGTTGCATAAGGTCTGACTTAGGCAACATAGAATTACATGTTGTCTAAGCTGCTCTTAAGCAACATAGCCAATTAGCATATGTTGTCTAAGACAACATTTGGTGTAGTGGTAGTTGGATGTGTAATTTGATTGAATTGGTTCAGTTTTATTGAATTCTGGGCTGCAATTTTGAATCTAATCCCATCCAATTACATTTGAATATCAAAATATGACCAATGGGGTTTTAATTGAATTAGACGATATTTTGCACAACCCTACGATTAGTGTTGGTAATTAAATGGCCTCTATGAGGTTTAATTATTAGGTTCCACTCATCTAAAGAACCCAAATTTCACACATTTTAAGTCCAGTGTAGTCCAAGTCAAGGGTCCTAAATGGTTGCATATTTTAATGAGAAACTCATCAGAAGCAGTCGCAAAGAATCTTGGTTTGTGACCAAATTCGAGTCCTGGTTCAGGATCGATATATATGAGTCTGATCAATAACAGTAAATGATTTTAAAAGTTATATATTATTTATAATATATATATATATATATATATATATATATGTGATTAAAAGCATGAATTAATGCATAGAGTTCATTTTTTTACAAACCCAATAAGTTGTATAAACTTAAATATAAAAGCGGTTATAAATTGTATGATTTATTGGGTCTGCAAATGACTATGAGTCATACTTAATTTTATTTATTTTGTAAAAATAATAATAATGCACAAATAAGTAACCATAGCTTCTTCAAAAATTCGAGACAAACTCTTATAGTTATAAACTTATAATTCATCGATTGTTAAAAATTAACTATTTTACACATAATATGTCTAAAAATTACATGGTATAAAGATCAATTACGACATCACTTTTAGGGGTCATTTACTAAATGCTTACCGGAGAACTATTTATCAGTATCACTTATCTTACCATTTGAGTTGATCACGAACAAAAAATCTAGCTTACCTGGTAAAAGATATAACAAGGTCCATGAGTTTAATCGGTAAGTGATGAAAAAACTTTTACCCGCACAATCCAATTTGATGACCATGAATGTTATATGATAGGATAAGTAAGGGTGATTTCGCTTGCCAATAAACGTTTACCTAGTAAATATTTGGTAAACGACCCCTTAATTCATGTAATTGGTATTTGTAGCCCATTAGAAACTCACGAAAACCATCCTATAAAATAAGTTGTGTTACTTTTCATTAATGTGAGATGAGTAACACAAAAACATCCTACAAAAGAAGTGTTATATTGACAACGACAACAAACTCTATAATATAACTGATACAAAATTGATAATTTTATCCTAAAACTATCAAATTTGACATGAACTGATACACCTATAAATATATATATTTTATTGAATATTGAAAAGAACGACCGTGGAAAAATTCTTGGGTGCCGGTATCTTTTATTCTCAACATTTTCAACCTGACAATCATATGATAACAACATTTAATAATTACTATTTAATTCACCTAACAAAATTAAATATTCAAAGGCATTGGATATAGACTTGGTATTATAAGTGATTGTCGTTCAAAATGAGTCAGATCATGTTTCCCTTGAATTATTCGTTGATTTAATAAAAAATATGGGTCTTATCTAGAGACTCACGTAAAGAAATAAGTATTGCTATTTGAACCCCTTTTTGGATCAGGTCAAGGAATTAGAAATTTGTAAGCAAAAAGTTTGAACAAGATGTTGACGTGGTTCGTTTAGAATCATACAAGAAAAATACAGCAACATTGATAAGGAAAAAGGAATTAGCTAGATTAAAAGGTACTAATATATATTTTCCTAAAACCAAGATATCAATACCTTGTATTCTACGCCGTGCAAATTATATTTTACATTTAATTTGATAATTTCAATGCAAGAAGAAACATAATTATAACATCAAACCTAAAAAAATATCGCATCATCAAATGAAATAGGAGTGAAGACATCATCCTTCTTGAAAATGTCCAAATCGTTAACCAATATCTCCTTCCAGAGCAAAGGAGGGGATGATTGTGCATCATTGCCTGATGAAACATTGTCGGATAGATCTTCTTGTCCGAACGAGGGGTCAATTTGGATACTTGTAATTGTCGAGGGGCTGCTTGGTAAATACAAATGGTTTTTGAAATCTTTAGAATCAAGGACAACTCCAGGGTGAGATGAAGTATTTGGAGTGTAGCAAGTGTGATGGCCAAAATATGTGATGTGGAATCTGTTTGATTCATCTTCTAGCTTTTGAACCTGTTTCAATGCTTTACACCCATGAACATACTTGTGTGTGCATCTGAAATAGCATCTGCAAAACCCAAAAAGAACATAAAAATTAAAATCTTAATCAGTCAAATTCATTAGATTTTCGGAATAGATTTGGAATCATATGAGAACAAATTGTTTTCGTAAGATTCACAATCAAACTTTCACAACAAAACACTGTGAAGGTATAAGAAACACACTAAACCTTTGCAGCAAAAACAGTGTGGAAGTAAAAACCTCTATAGTGCTTGTCTCACAAAAACTGTCTGGTCCGAGAAGTTAAACATTTTGCGAGAAGGCGAGAAGTGTGATATCATGATTACACGGTGGCTTATGGGTGTGTTTAATCATATATGATTAAACGTCTATGTTTTGCCAATTAATATTTGTTTAATCATATATGATTAAGGTTGCAAAATGTATATCATATATATATATATATGAAGAAAATAAATGATTGAGACCTTGGGAATTTAGAGTCGAGGATCTTTTTTTGTCCATATTTCCTCCATGCATGACCATCTTCAATTCTATCACTAACTTCGATCCGTGAATCAATGGTTTTTCTACAAAAAGCAAGAAAAAGAAGGTTAGAAGCTTAGAATGTTGTACCATGTGTTATAAAATTGTACGTTTTGCAAGAGGAAATATATAAATGTGCAATTAAAGCTTGTACGTACGTACGTACCTTCTCTTGTAACACCCTCTTCGTTCCTTGGTAGTCTGTGCCGGATTCTTGGCAGTGTTGCCGGAGTAAACTTCCGGTACCCGGTTCAGGGAACAAGCTAAACCCAGATGGGGATTCACCGGAACCCCACAAAACTTGCCGGAATTGCAAGAATTCAACACCAGAAGGCTACCGGAGAAAGATCGTGATATTTCCATCACGAGAACATCAACAGAAACCAGCCCATCATCATGATGTTTCTGGCGAAGTAAATTCTGCAGCCTCATTGCAGAATTTCTGCCTCTAGTTAGGGTTTCTACCAATTTTTTTTTGTTTCTTTCCATTTCGGATATGAATAAGGTATTTACTCTAGGGCAACTGATCAGAGTGCCAGACATTTATATATATATATATATATATATATATATATATAATATATATATGGTGGGAAATTTGGAGAGAGAAACTGTGTGTATTCAAGAGAGAGAAAGAGCGAGAAAACAAAGAGATTCTAGGAAAAAAATGGATATGACGTCTTGGTTTTAATTCAATATGTCGTCATCCTAACTTTTAAATTTTCTTCTGAGTAATTCATGAAAGATATACGATGACTGCTGCTCTAGAAAAAAATGCATTTTATTCACAAGATTGTTACAAAAAAAAGATAGAATTAATTGTTGAATGATTTGGTGGAAGATGATTAAATTGTCATAAGAGACTCTTATGATATAATACCAGACATATATCCGCGCATGATGTGTCACGAAAAATCGTGAAATCGAAACAACAATTGACAAAGGTATGTATCCACTCGCAAAACATCTCGAAATCAAAATGACAACAACGTTTTATTTTAAGTTTGTATTCTTCGTCCTTATCGACACTTTAGTAATGAAAACACGATGTTTGAGTCGTTTTGTGCACTTATATGTGAATCATGCATTGACTCTAAATTAATTTGTTATGTATTTTTAATCATATTTCATTTTTGTTTTATTTTTGTCCATATTGATGTAAGTTGTATATCTTTATAATTTATCTGATTATAATTTTTTAATTAATTCAATAAAAAAGCTAATATAGATATGTAAGGATTTGTATACCTCGTTTTTTTTCTACAATAACCGTTACAAATATATATCGGTATGCTTCTCTCTCTCTCTCTCTCTATATATATATATATATATATAGTAAATTGATACGTCTTTATTCTATTTTATAATAGTACTAAATCAATAAATATTTAAAAATAAACTTAATTTGAAAATATTGACGAACAAATAATAGTGGTGTAATATATAAAAAAAGAGTGTATTGTGGATTTGGTCCTGTGGTTTTGTGATTTTTTTTACCATGGTCCTCATTTTATGTTTATTGTGAATTTGGTCCTTGTGGTATTCAATTTGTCTTGGCCATGGTTATTCTGACTAACATCTCCATTAACTTCGTTAAATCAAAGACCATTTTCGCCTTTTGCCATTTTTTTGTTCTTTTACGATAAGAAAAAAAACAATACTTTTATACACACACATATAACGATATCAAAATAAATAAAATAGAATATTATTGTATAATTTGATTGTTTAACTTTTTTAAAAGATTAACTATAAAAATACGATTTAATTTTATTATAAAATTATAGCATAAATAATGGAAATACTTTAATTTATAAAATTACTGGATATTTGTTAACTTTTATATATTAGGCTAATATAAAATTTGTCAAAGATTATATTTCAAAAAAGGGGTGGGTGAGGCCAATTACACGTCTGCCTATTATTTTTCTTCTCTTATACATTTAAATCAAATTTTATTTTTTACATTTTCAATATAATTTGATTTGATTCGAACATTTGAAAAAAAAGAGGAAGAATGTGCATATAACATTTGTGATATCATTACTCTTATAAAAGAGATTGAAGAGAAAGAACTATAACATGTACAGCGGTGTGAAAATGTGTAAGATGTCGTTATCGGTTCAATAATTATAAATATTCAATCGATCGATGGAATGAATATAATTCTCTAGCATTTGTGACAACTATGGTTTATTTTATATTTACAAAAAATGTACAATGATGAATATATCATTTGATTTAATTTTATATTTTAAAAAATAAAATTTAGTTTAATAAAGAAAAATAAAATATCACTTGTAGCTTTTGTCTTTGTCAAATAGGAAAATTGAATTGAAAATAAATTAAATTTGAACTTGGACTTCCAAACTAAATTTCGAAGAATAGTATTTCTCAAAAGAAGGGATGAAAAAGAATTGAAATTCCTTAATACAATGCAAGAAATTTAAATTCCACTATATGCGTTTTTTGAGATTGGTTGATGTGTTTTTAGCCTAATTCCATGATTTCGAGAGATTTTTAAAGTTTTTTGCTTGATTTCGAGGTATTTTTAAGTTTTTGTTATCGATTTTCATTATTTATTCTATTAAATCGTATTAATAAAATTAAATCGTATTAATATAGTTAATCTTTTAAGAAAGTTAAACAATCAAATCATACAATAATATTCTATTTTATTTATTTTGATATCGTTATATGTGTGTGTATAAAAGTATTGTTTTTTTCTTATCGTAAAAGGACAAAAAAATGACAAATGGCGAAAATGTTCCTTGATTTAAAGAAGTTAACGGAGATATTAGTCAGAAGAACCATGGCTAAGACAAATTGAATACCACAAGGACCAAATCCACAATAAACATAGAATGAGGACCATGGTCAAAGAAATCACAAAACCACAGGGACCAAATCCACAATTCACTCTAAAAAAAATGAAACACGTTTTTTTAAATATTTTAGTTGGTCTATGATTATTTGTTTTTAATATGCTAAAAATGAAAAAAAAATAATAAAACGTAGGGATAGAAAACAAATTAATTCATAGATATTCATGATATTTAATAGTACGGTTAAATTAAAAAATATTCAATATTGGACTCGTTTTAAAAGTATTGACGAGACGATCTTCAATTTCACAAAAATTTGCTCTTCATAACTTTCTCAAACCTCAACTTCTTGTCTCCTCCGCTCTTCTACTACAATTGGCTTTCTTCGACGATGTTTGTCATTCTCTGCTGACAATGCTCACCATTTTTCGATGATGTTTGTCGTTCTCCTACTTCCCGTCCTCACCCTGCTTGAATCTTTGAACAAGAATCCTGAAATCAATATCCAAAAGGATTTGACACATTGTTTTGGTTTTTGCATCATTGGTTATGCTAAAAAAATGGATGGTTGGAACTTTTACGGTTTTATCTTTCATGTTTTTGTGTGTTAATCACTAGCGACATGGTTTGATTCATGTTCTTATAGGGTTTGAGAATATATTGTTGTTTCTATTATAGGGTGTTGAGAAAATATTGTCGATTTAGGGTTTTCTTGTTTTTGATTATAGGGTTTTGAGAAAACATTGTTGATTAGGCTTTTGTACTACAAAATTTTTAAAAGAATTTATAAAATATTTATCATTATTGTTTTCAACTTCTTCATGAATTTACATTTGAATCTGGATTATGAATTAATGTTAACTTCGATTGATATTCATATTTTGGATTGAAGAACATAGATATGTATATTCTCATTCATGTTCTTTGTTTTTGTTTTGTGAAATGCAAATAAAAAATATATCGGAAAAAAACCAAAATTATTTTTACATATGAAATCCAAATCATTGGTTAACAAATAATGTTGAGTCATCCACCACATCAGCATAGTGACCGGTTAATAACTAATCCAGTTACAGATATACTTATATCACCCATACTATTAATTAGAACAAAATATGTTACATTTTCATACAATTTATCCTAAATGAATATAGAAAAAAGGTTCCATACTTTTTGATGAATTTCAATCATGTTCTTTTAGCAACCCATAAGTGTAGAAAATACAAAAAATCATTTCCCTCTTATGGTGATCATTTTTTAGAGAGTTCTTCAAGGTTGGAGAAATTTACACACTTTCTCCCCAACTTCCTCCATTTTTTAGAATATGTTAGAACAAAAATTTGCCTAAAATTTATTTTTCTCTCTTTTGGAGAAACCATTGGAGATACTATAATGATTCAAGTAAATCAAGTCTTCTTTTTTGGAGATGAACATATGTTCCTTCCGACTCTCCATAAATCTCTGTTTCTTTCTCAAAAAAAAAATATGGAATATATACATCATTTTTATGCATATCCATTTTTGTGTCTTTAAGGGTGCGTTTGATACGCAGACAAGACAGAACAGGACAGGACAACATAACTGTCCAACATTTGGTAAGACATGAAAGGACTGGACAGAACAGTACATAACTATTTAAATGACCAATTTACCCCCGTGAGTTGTTTAGCTTTTTTACACCAAACAGTCAATCTACATGAATCAACAAAATGCTATCATGATCAAAAACACAAACAACAAAACAATCATGTATCTACATAAATCAATTCCATATTCAATCCAGAGTGTTCCATATTCAATCGATTACAGAAATTTATAGAAATTTACAGAAATTATCGAGATTAGAACCATACACCATATTCAATATTCGAGATTAGGTTCTTTATTCAATCGATTATAGAAAAATCGAGAAATTTAGAATGGCCAAAAATCAGACACCATCATCAAATCCAAAAATCGATTACAGAAAAATTGAGAAAAATTGCATAAATTTACCTCTGGAGATTAGAACCATACACCATCATCAAATCCACCGTCTCCTCCACCGTAAGACCACCGAGAGGGAGTTGCAGAACGAGATTGAGAAGAAGAACCATAAGGAGTTGCAGAACGAGATTGAGAAGAAGAACCATAAGGAGTTGCAGAACGAGAGGGAGATTGAAATCGAGACTGAGAAATCGAGATTGAGTAACCGATATTGAGAAATCGAGAGGGAGGAAGAATAGTTACCTGGGCCGATCGTGTAGTAGGTTTTAATTTTCAGGGGTAAAGTGGTAAAAAATGACCTTGTTCCATCTAGTTCTAGGGGGTTGATGGTGAACACACGTGTCCCACTCTTGTTCTAGTGTGTTCCAACGTGTTCCACATTAGAACACACCAAACGTAGGACAAGTTTGTCCTGTTCCACCCTGTTCTGCGTACCAAACACACTCTAAATGTTTGAAATTGTAGATGGCCACTTTGATAATTGACATTTATACCTTTATTAATTTGGTGTCATATTTTATTGAAGATATTAATTTATTAAGATATATGGTCTAGAATTCTACTCACATTCTCGCAATTTGACTGTTTATAATTTTCTCGTATTATCTCTTCTCCTTGTCTCTCTCTTTAGTATCTACTACTGATCGGAAAAATGTTTCTTTACCTTTTAATAGTTTCATTAAGAGACAACATCTGAATCGCTAATAGGTGAATCTTGTTTGACAAAAAAAAATATGTCTTTTAATGGTTCTAAAACCCTCTGAATAGTTTTGTATTTTGGGTCTTCCTTAACCGTTCAGCGTCCTAATTTATTCTGAACAATTACAAACAACTATATTTTATTTTATCTATAATATATAATTAAAATTCTAAAACGGTTCTTGAAAAAAGTCAGTTCTTAAAAAACGGTTTTTGGAAAGCTATTAAAATTAAATGTTATATTTGTCACTCTTACAATTAATTATTTAATTTACTTTATATCCCTTGTTTTTTCATTTTTCATTTTACACCATTATCATGTTAACACAAATAATCGTATATAAACAAAAATGCAATGAAAAAATAAGTTTCTTTTTTAGAAAAGTTAAAAAAAAAACCCAATAAACTACTCAATTTTGAATGATTAAGTCCTCAAACTATTTTTTTGAATGAAAAAACCATTAAACTTTTTCATTTTGAATGATTAAGTCCTTCAACTATTTTTTCGAATAAAAAACCATTAGACTTTCTAATTTTGAATGATTAAGTCTCTAAACATTTTTTTTGAATAAATAAACCATCGAACTTCTAAAAGTTGGTTACCTTTTTTTAAAGGTGCCTAGAACTGATTATGAAGATTTTAAAGTAAAAACAAATCTAAATCAGTTTTACCATTCTCAAACTCTACGCCATTAAAACCCTCACAAACAATCGTATCGCTCTGTCTCACCACTCCTCGTTGCCCGAACGTTGTCCATTCTCCATATCGCCTAACACGTTGTTGCCCCAATCATCGATCTCCCTCTTTTTGTTCTATTTTTTATATATCAAAAGAGGATTAATCAAAAGATAACCGGTTATAGGTTAGTTTTTTGGGTTAAAATGATATAAGTAACAAATTTTTAGAAGTTCGATAATTTAATTTATTGAAAAAAATGTCTAGGAACTTAATTATTTAAAATAAGAAAATTTAATGGTTTTTTCATTCAAAATGAAAAAGTTTAATGGTTTTTTCATTCAAAAAAATAGTTCCGGGACTTAATCATTCAAAATGAGAAAATTTAATGGTTTTTTAATTCAAAAAATTAGTTTAAAAACTTAATCATTCAAAATCAAATAGTTTGTTGGGTTTTTATGAACTTTTCCCTTTCTTTTTTTACAAATTATGTCATTATAATCGTCTCGTCAATACCTTCAAAACGAGTTCAATATTGATTTTTTTTAATTTAACCGTACTATTAAATACCATTAATATCTACGAATTAAATTGTTTTATATAAAAATTCTAAAACGGTTTTGTACAATAACATTTACCACTTAAATGTTACATTTACCACTCTTACAATTATTTATTTAATTTACTTTATAACTCTAAAAATTCTAAAAAGTTATTGTACAATAACATTTATCACCCTTACAATTTTACATTTACCACTCTTACAATTACTTATTTAATTTACTTTATATCCCTTATTTTTTTTTTTCATTTTTCATTTTACACCATTATCATATTAACACAGATAATAGTATATGAACAAAAATGCAATGAAAAAACATGTTTCTTTTTTTTACAAATTATACCATTATAATCGTCTCGTTAATACATTCAAAACGAGCCAAATATTGAATATTTTTTAATTTAACCGTACTATTAAATATCATGAATATCTACGAATTAAATTGTTTTATATAAAAATTCTAAAACGGTTATTGAACAATCTTTTATACAATAACATTTACCACCCTTACAATTACTTATTTAGTTTACTTTATCTATATCTATACTATATATTAAAATTCTATTACGGTTATTGAAAAAGGTAGTTTTTGGAAAAATATTACATTTACCACCCTTATAATTAATTATTTAATTTACTTTATATCTCTTATTTTTTCATTTTTCATTTTACACCCTTATCATATTAACACACATAATTGTATATGAACAAAAATACAATGAAAAAATACGTTTCTTTTTTTACAAATTATATCATTATAATCGTCTCGTCAATACCTTCAAAACGAGCCCAATATTGAATATTTTTTAATTTAACCGTACTATTAAATATCGTTAAATATCTACGAATTAAATTGTTTTATATCCATACATTTTATTTTTTTCAGCGTTAGCACATTAAAAATACATAATCGTAAAATATATTAAAAATACGTTTCATTCTTATTATAAATAAATCACGGTAATATCTACTATATTATAAAAATTCTAATACAGTTTTTTACAAACCTTTGAAAGCCAAAAAAAATTCTCAATGTTTCACTTCCTAATTCAATTAAATGTTACGTTTATCAACCTTACAATTAATTATTTAATTTATTTTATATCTCTTGTTTTCTTATTTTCTATTTTACATACTTATCATGTTTTTTTTAAAGGGTATCCTGGACCTATGGCCCAGACTAATCCCCAGGAATTAGGGCATTTGGCTCAGCTGTTAAAGCGTGCAACCCTGAGTTTATCCTCAGTGGCCACAAGTGTTACCTATCATGTTAACATAAATAATCATATACGAACAAGAATGGAATAAACAATACTTCTTTTTACAAAATATATCATTATAATCGTCTCATCAATATCTTTAAAACGAGCACAATATTGAATATTTTTTTAATTTAACCTTACTATTAAATATCATGAATATCTACGAACTAATTTGTTTTCTATCCATACGTTTTACTTTTTTCCACCGTTAGCACATTAAAAATACATAATCGTAAAATACGTTTCATTCTTATTATAAAATATATCATTATAATTTTTTTCGTCAATAATTGTAATATAAATTAATTATTGAATATTTTTATGGGTTTATGATTTCATAAGTTGTGATTCTTAGGTCATGGTTGATTGTTGATGACATGTCTATAAAGAAATAAAATTAATTATTCGTTCTTTACTTACATTCCGCTGCATCGCGCGGGTATGTGCCTAGTTATTATATTAAAATTCTAATTCGGTTGAACCGCTATTGGAAAACGGTTTTTGAAAAAAGCCATCCATTTCTCCCATATTAATTACATTTTCCACCATATAATTAATTATTTAATTACTTTATATCCCTTGTTTTTTTCATTTTTCATTTTACACCCTTATCATGTTAACACAAATAATCGTATATGAACAAAAATGCAATGAAAAAATACGTTTTTTTTTTCAAATTATACCATTATAATCGTCTCGTCAATATCTTGAAAACGAGTCCAATATTGAATATCTTTTAATTTAACCGTACTATAAATTGGTTATTTTCAAAATTCAATGTTACATTTACCACCCCTATAATTAATTATTTAACTTATTTTATATCTCTTGTTTTTTCATTTTTCATTTTACACTATCATGTTAACACAAATAATCGTATATGAACAAAAATGCAATGAAAAAATACGTTTTTATAAATTATACCATTATAATCGTTTTGTCAATACCTTCAAAACGAGTTCAATATTAAATATTCTTTTAATTTAACCGTACTATAAAATATAATGAACATCTACGAATTAATTTGCTTTCTATCCACACGTTTTATTTTTTTCAACGTTAGCATATTAAAAATACATAATCATAGACAACTAAAATATATTAAAAATACGTTTCATTATTATTATAAATTATATTATTATAATTTTTCCGTCAATAATTTTAATATAAACTAATTATTGAATATTTTTATGTCTACCATAAATATGTAACATTATATATATTTTTTCTATATCTATATTATTATATTAAAATTGTAAAACGATTATTTTCAAGATTCAATATTATATTTAACACCCTTACAATTAGTTATTTAATTTAATTTATATATCTTGTCTTTTCATTTT
The DNA here is from genome assembly GCA_023525745.1 of Arctium lappa. Lineage (NCBI taxonomy): Eukaryota > Viridiplantae > Streptophyta > Magnoliopsida > Asterales > Asteraceae > Arctium > Arctium lappa. The sequence goes on from CM042049.1 coordinate 131,646,201, forward strand.
TCATTTACCACCATTATCATGTAAACACAAATAATCGTATATAAACAAAATGCAATGAAAAAATACGTTTTTTTTACAAATTATACCATTATAATTGTCTCGTCATACCTTCAAAACGAGCCAAATATTGAATATTTTTTAATTTAACCGTACTATTTGTAACACCCGTAATTTCGGTAAGTATTGGCCACCCGGAAGTTTATGTATCTTGTAAATGGTGGGATGTTTGGTGGGAAATCATTATTTAAAGTCCCTTGGAGTATCGAGAGCTTTCGAACGCGAAAAAGGAAGGAATTCGGAACTCTACACAGTTTGGGCGACAGTGCTCGGCGATAGTGACATGTGTCACTATCGTGTGGCACAATCGCGGGGATGGTACCGCGAGTGCCTGGACGCGGGCGACAATGCCACGCGACTATGCCAAGGGCATAGTCGCCGGTCATTGTCGCGGTCGGGGGCAGGGCCCTTTAAAGCTCGAATTTTGTCTATCTCATTCCATTTGTTTCAACCTCCTTCAATCCTACCCTCTCTTTTCTCTCTAAACCGAACCTCTTGACCACTGTTGTTGATTTTGAGATTTTGATACTCCATATCCCGGGATTTCAAGTGTTAATTCACCATCTAACAAGGTTATGGAAGCTTAAGCTCAATCTATCCACTTTACCATCTTCACCTTCAACTTTCTAAGGTTTTATCAAACCCTCCTTATGACCCTCTCCATTCTCTTAAAGGTTGTGGTTGTGGCTCCCGTGGGTGACCAAGAGATGTATAGTTGATAGATTCAACCTATGGTAAAGGTAATACCTCGTTTTCTTCTTATAAGGAATTAGGGTTTGGGTACAAGTTGGGGTTTTCATGTTTAAATTTTTGGGGAATGATTCTAGAAGGTTGAATATGTTTATTTATGGTTGGAAATCTATGGATCTAGGTTTTTGAAGAATTTTGCTTATGGACTCGGATTTCTTCAAGGAAGCTCAAAGCGGGGTAAAATCTAGATTTAGCCTAAATCTAGCAAGGTGAGTTCAAGTTGATTTGTGAAAACGATGTACATGTCAAAATGTTGATTTTTAAAGTGTTTTGTGTTTACACTAAATTGTTAAATGCTGATAAGTTTTGGTTACTTGGAAATGTTCAACTTTATAGATTTATATAACCCATATCTTTGGTATTTTTGGGTATGTTGACAAATAAATCATTTTGAGACGTTCCTTTGATGATAGTATATAAATGAAGGTCATTTTGTATAATTGTCCATTTGGTGCATACGATTTTATAATCCATTGGAAAATGCATATATTTGTGTTAAGAGTCATTTTGGAAACATGAAGGGAATGGGTCCATTTGGAAAACGTTTTGTCTCAACCAATGAGAAGTTTTGGGGTATTTACTCTTGAGTCGTAGTATTTTCATAATTGTTGGTCAAACGTGTTTTGATGTTTATATTGGCGCCCATTGGGGACTTACGTAAATTGTTGGGTCTTTATGTCGGATTTCGGCTTTGTCAGGTTTTTGGGACTTTTGTCCGGTTTAATAACCTAAGGGGGAGCTTTGGGTGTGAGTTGCATTTATTGCATTTTATTTTGGAGAATACATGTTTTGGGTGCGTGAGTCATTTATTTGGAGTCATGTATTTTAGACTGTATTGCATTGGATCCATAGTCATGTACATCAGTCGTGTTTAATGGTGAGGACTCTTGGGATTCTCACCTTGGGAAATAATGTCGTGTTGGCATTGGTGTTGTTCCGGTTGTTTTGCGAAGAGGAGCCCTTATGGATTGTACTTCGAGACCTAGGGTCTGGTGTTTAGATGTCTAATTCTTGTGCACGAGGGTTAGACATCGAGTGTTATCAAGTAAGGAGCTGAGGCTCCTATCTTGACTGATAGGGAGTAGGCACTAAGGGTCAAGTGGGCACCCTGAGGATGAAACTCCCTAGAGACCGAACAGGCAATAAGATCGTGTATCCTTGAGGTGTAACTCGGCAGAGCAGACAATAAGGGATACGGTGTGGTGGAGACTTGAAATATAGTCATGACTAGAGGTGTAGCTCGGCAGAGCAGGCAATACGGTCACGATCTAAGGTGTAGTTCGACAACATAGTTATGTGGTTTAACTTTGTGTTCCGCCACGTACAATGGAATCGGGTATCCCCCGTCACCGGAAGGTGCTATTTGGGTATTTTATTGTGTCATTTTATTATCCTTGTTTTCGGTGACGTTTTACTTATGGGAATTGTTTACTCAAGATTTATGGGCTGTGTTTTATGCCCCGTCTACGTTTGAAGGATTTTGATAAGTAAAGTTTTATTTCATATTTTTATAAATTAAGAGGCTTGCTTACTATTCACGTTTTGGCTGAGTTTGGGATTAAAGTGGTATTTACGAGAGAAGGTTCATGTTGGGTTCTTTGTTCTAAAGATGTACTTTTGAAAAATGGTGTCGTTTGTTATTTAAAGTAAATCTGTCAGATAGTCTATGATTCAAACTACTTTCTTTCCCTTTAACAAATATATTTATTTCATATTGAAAACTCTTGAACTCACTAGGCGTTAGCCTAACCTTTTTATTTGTCGGCATGTGCATCAGGTTCCGGATGGGGGAAGAGGTTCTAGCTTTTTGGTGAGGCGTTGAGTGCTAAGAGTTTGTGCAAATGTGAGTAGCTTGATGAAGCCTTCCACGTTAGACGTTGATAAGAACAACTGTTTCTTTGGGGTTTTAGTGACACCCGAATTTGATTGACTTGACCTTTTAGTTGTTAAAATTAATTCCCATATTATTTTGAGGTGTCTCAAGTGATGTTTGTAAAATAGATTATATCCTTTTTGTTGTATGATTTGGATGTTTTAATTTAGTTGTTCTGTTCTTTTTCGAGGGTGTTACACTATTAAATATCATGAATATCAACGAATTAATTGTTTTTTTTTTTCATAACATATTAAAAATACATAATCGTAGATCAACTGAAATATATTAAAAATACGTTTCATTCTTAATATAAATTATATCATTATAATTTTTTCATCAATAATTTTAATATAACTTAATTATTGAATTTTTTAGGTTTTATCTCTACTATATTATTAAAATTCTAATACAGATAATTAGTTTTTTGGAAAGTTTTGAAAGCCAAAATTTTAGTTTCACTTTTCTTCGAAGTTACATTTAACACTCTTATAATTAGTTATTTAATTTAATTTATATTCCTTGGTTTTTCATTTTTCATTTTATATTTTTATCATGTTAACACAAATAATCATATATGAACAAAAATGCAATGGAAATATATGTTTCTTTTTTACAAGTTATACCATGGAAATCGATCATCTACTAGATCCTAAACAAAAATCAAACTTACATCGACAAATACATGGAAATCAAACACAAATTGAAAAATCCATGAAAATCGAACTTAAAAATCATGAAAAATCCATGGAAATCGAACTTGAAAATCAAGAAATCCACCGAAAAAATTAAAAAGTACCTGGAAATCGAACTTGAAAATCACAATATCCACCAAAGAAATTGAAACTTTTTGCTTAGTAAATGAAATTCGAAGACAAGAGCAAAAAATGAAGAAAAGAACAGTTTCATATCATATAGAAATTTATATAGAATTTTTGAAAAAGACTTTCGAAAGGATTAGGGGATTAACGTTGAGGTTTGGTTTCAGGCGAGGATAAAATTTATGGTGAGAATTTGAGAACTATACATTTATGGCTTCATTTAAATTCAACCACCTTTATTTAAAAGTGATTAATAATATGTAAAAGTTGGTGAAAGTAATTTAAAAGTGAATATAAATTTTTAAATAAAAATAAATTAATATAGTTGAAGATAATTGAAGGTAGATAAGTGTAATTAAAGAAAATAAGTAAGATTTTTAAAAATATTTTCATCATAAGTGTATTATTTTTACACGATCCGTCGTCTTAAAAGTGGATTGGATGATGGGACGGTGGTGAAAATAAAATTTGGTTTTGAAATGGCTTTTAATTTAGGATGGTTTTTATTTTTCTTTAAAGCCTAATAAAATGCAAGTAACTTTTGTCAATGAGGTGGTAGCCTAGCGGGTGAAGGCCCTGAGTCTAATGCTGAGTAAGCACTAGGTTCAGGGTTCGAATCCTGTGAAGCTTTCTCAAAGGCATCGAAGAAGATTAGTCGGGTCGGTCCCGAATGGGATCCCGGATAACTCCGAATCGTGTATTAATTATCGTTCAAAAAAAATGCAAGTAACTTTTTCTAATAAAACATAGAAATATAATTAAAACCAATTTATGCTTATATAAAAAAAATCCACATCATTAGCCCAAATCTACAAATAATATCGAGTCATCCGCCATATAAGCTTAATGATCACTTAATGGTTAATTATATAGACTTTAAAATATCATATACGAGGTATCAAAACAAAAGTTGTAAAATTATGTTAGAGCATCTCCAACAACTTCTCCAAAATGGAGAAAATGGAGATTTTAAGCATTTTTCTGCCCCAACAGATTGTCCATATCTTTCTCCAAAATGGAGAAAGTAGGAGAGAGAGTGTAATTTTCTCCAAATATGAAGGACTCTCCAAAATCTCCAAAAATGATTATCATGAGAGAGAAAATATTTTTTTATTATATTCTACCAATAAGATTTCTTCAAATGAGAAGGCTATGAGAGATACATAATATTTTATTAGATTTATACAATATTTTAATATTATAAGTAATGATTTCATCTCCAAAATGGAGAATCTGTTGGAGATGGATGTAAATTTTTATGTAAAATTTGACTTTTAATTCTCCATTTTGGAGAAATTTTGGGATGCTGTTGGAGATGCTCTTAGTATGTTACCCAAAATAAAAATTAAAAAAATAGGTTATATTTTTATATAATTTACCCATTTATTTATGTGGTTTTGCATCATTTTTAGTAATATATTCTATAGTTACTAGAAGCGTACTTGTGCAAATATGCAATACAGCGAGATAAATCACAATTTTAATGTTTCTTTTTATTTTTTATTTTTTGTCGATTTACAGTACGATTTTGGTTGGTTTTATTATAAATTGTTTAACTTAGACATAAAAATATATTGTTTTTTATATATAAAAAAATTAAGTATTTTGTTAGAATTCAATGATTATCTTATATGTTTTAAACTCTTTATACTTAAATTGAAATGTTTATCCTGTTTTGATTATATTTATTAGTTAGTTATGAATTCAAACATATAACTTTAGAAATATATACTTATGCATCATAATTTGTAATCTTGAAGTTTAAGTAATGTGTATCAATAAACAATACTTAATGTATAAAAACTTGTTTTTAAGAGTTTATTCGATAGTTTAATAATAATGTAATTTATTTTAGGTTTAATAATATAATATTTTTTTTATAAAATAAACATTAAATATTATGTTAGATTTTTCTTAATTATATTTTAGATTTTTTATATTTAAAATTTGATTTTTATCTTGTATTTTAAGGGTGTTTGGGATTGCTTATTTGACGTATTTTTTAGCTTATTGCGGTGTAGCACCGAAGGTAAGCATTTTCTAGTGTTTGGATGAAGAAAAATTAAAAGGGCTTATAGTGGTGCCAAACCGCTGAAAATGAGTTTTTGATAAGTCATTTACATTTAACTTATCAACTTATTTGAAAATTGTTTATGATCTTTTTGGTTATTTTATATGTATAAACAATCAAAAACATCTTTAAATAACAGTCTATTTAGCTTATTACGTTTTGGTACCACAATAAACTAATCCAAACACTTTTTAGAAAACTCCGATTTAACACCGCATAAGTTAATAAGCACTTTTCAAAATAAGCATAAGTTGTTTTAAATAAGCAATACCAAACACCCCTCTAAATATGCGGGAAGTGATTTTAGGGAAGTTGAATTGAGGAGTAATTTTAAGGGAGTTAAATTGGTTAGAGATAAGGATTAAAAGTAAATAAATAACATTAAATGTAGTACATAAAACTTTAATGGTTGTATTTAAAAGATTTTAAGTAATTAACATTAAATAGTGATACATTAAGCTTTAACAATTATTTTTAAGAGTTTTTATAAATGCTTTATATTATAGTTTAGATATATCAAGATTGGGCTTCTTCTCTAAGAGATGATTAAAATTTTCAAGAATTTTAAATATAAACTAATTAATTATTAAACTCCATAACAGTATAAAATCATTAAATTTAATCTAAATAAATAAAGTTTATTTTTTTGAAAATTATTTGATAAAGTTTAAAATAATTAAAATGCATTGTTGGGTCAAAAACAACTTGACTCCAACATAATTAAAATGATTTAAGGCCCAGTGGCAATTACAAGGCTGCTAAGAAAAGCACGGACCAACTGCAGGAAAGGCCCAACTCGTTACCCAGCAATTCTGAAGTTGAAGATTTGAAATTGGTTCAAAGTTTAGTATATAACATTATTAGCTACTAGAAGCGTACTCGCGCAATGCAGCGAGATACGTCACGATTTTAATGTTTTATTTTGTTTTTTGTTTTTTTGTCGATTTACGATACGATTTTGGATTGTTTTGAGAAATTGATAATGTTTTTTTATAAATTTGTTTAATTTAGGCTTAATAATATAATGTTTTTTATATAAAAAAAAATTAAGTATTTTGTTAGAATTCAATGATTATTTTATATATTTTAATGACATATAGAAAAAATAACCAATTACATATTTAATAATATAATTAAACAAATTTATAGTAATATAATATATTAATTAATAGTGATACATGGAAAGGTCTGCATAAAAGGAAGGTTCTGCACATACCAAATTGGTGGATGTTAGAAGTGTGTTGTAGTAATATGTATCTTGTGCTTTGATACTTGTAAATTAAGAGATTTTTAAAATCTTGCTTAAAATGATGGTACCTTGTGTCTAATAATTTGTATTTAAGAGTTTCTTATCCATGCTTTATAATATAGTATAGATATTTTGGTATAATAATCAATGCTTCAAATAAAATATTAAGTTTTAGTTTTGAGATTTTTGCGTTGGTTACCAAGCGTTTACTGCCTTACTGGGTTAGTGCTTACCTTATCGGGGTAACATTATCGGCCATTAAAATTAATTGTGGGTAAACGATTTATACTTGGTAAGGCTTACCCAATAAGAGTCTTCTTTCTCGCTTACTGGGTAAGATTTGCCTTTTTTGTTACACCTTTTACTGGGTAAGATTCTCACCCGATAAGACAAGTGACAACTGATAAGGGTTTGGTTAACAACCACTTAGTCAAATGACTACCGTAAAAACGATGGTTCTTCTAACATTTTGAAACCAATGGGCCTTCTTCGGTTTCTTTCTCTACAACTTAATGTTTTTTTCGAAATAGTTTGATGGTGGTGTTTGTATTGAGTATGGCATTACAAGTTGCAAATGGAAGTAAAAGTCACAAAAACTTGTTCATTTTGTGAACTAGTCCACTGGACAGATCAACTAAGGAAGAAACAGTAGTATTGATAATGTCTATCGTGATGTATAAATTTAAATAAAATTTTATTTTATACTACAGTAACTAATTAAAATCAATGGTGAGGAAAACAAATTCTAGACCCATCCCTGCAATTTACCTTACCATGAGCATACCTATTCTTTTTTTTTTGAACGACAAGTTAACGCACACACACGTTCCAGCGGTATCGGGCCTCCATTACGGGCAATCCCACTAATCCGTTGCGACCCGGCCCAACCTTTGGCTGAACCCGACCGGCAGGGTAGAGGGTCCCATAGACTGGACCCACCCGAACCGGTCCCAGCCCCGACCCCGAAGGACCAGACCCAGAGTCTGGATATCTCAGGAAAGTGTCGCTCATGGGAATCGAACCCGGGTAGTGTGACTTTCACCCCACACCCCCCAGGATGTTACCTATCCAACTGAGCTAACCCCTTTGATATGAGCATACCTATTCTGAAGAGGTGTTTTGGCAAAACGAGCTCCTCAGTGATGAAGATCCTGTCACTATCTTCACAATTTTTAGGCTTAGGTCTACAAATTGCAGACCTAGATCCACAATTTTTTAAGGAAAAATGACCAAGTTCGTTTTTTTATCTTTTAGCTAGATCTGCAATTATGGACCTAGATTTTGTGGACGTAGCAGCATTTCTGTTAAAATGGAAAGGAAATGACCTAGAGATCAGTTTGTTGTTATGAAATGGCCAGTTAGGTCAATTTCCAAGAAAATACACTAGGTTGCCTGTAGTTTTAGGAAGTTACAATGAGCCACTACACTTTTTGAAAATAATTTATACAAAATAACTATAATAATTCGATCTTATTAGCAGTAATGAATAAAAAACTAATACTTTTACACCAAGCTCAAGGGTTGAAGACATTTGAATAACCTAACATAATATTTGTGATTTAAAAAAACTCAACCCAACCCAACTCAACTCAACCCCTATTGGGTTGAAACTTTAGTAAATCATTTTATAATCTAATTAAATTTTTTTTTTTTTGAAGGTTAATGCAAATAACAAACTTTAAGTTACGGTTAAATTATAATATAATTTGATATATATATGGTGCGTTTCTTTTGCAACCCAAGCAATTTGTACAACCTATGTAAACCAATCTCAGTCGTTCATCAAGTCTAATGAATATATGATTTTATTATGTTTCCTAATTTAAAATCATGATTATAATGAATAAACTTAACATTTCATAATTTAAAATCATGATTATAATGAATAAACTTAACATTTTCCATATATATCGCAATCATTATTAATGAATCATAATCATTATCCATAAATATATCTATTGTTTCCTAAGATAGTGGTTTGCATAGTTTGTACAAATTGTTTGAGTTGCAAAAGAAATGCAACATATATATATATATATATATATATATATAGAGAGAGAGAGAGAGAGAGGACCATTCATTTGCTAACCAATCTATTAGTGCTAACCGTACTAACCGAGTTTCGACCAATCAGAACGTTCCTTGAAATTAGATAAGGCTTTTTGATTACAAGGGCAATAATGAAATTTACTTAAAATTGACCAATCCAATCTAATTCCAATTCAACGCATATCAATACCTTTTCCATATTTATATGAGTTTTGTTATGGTAATGATATTCAAATTAAATATAATATTTTCAAATTCAAATTTGTTTCATATTTGTTTCAATCTAAAGATATCATTTACTTATTTTTAGGCATTCAATCAGTTTATATATGCAAAAACTTATCGATTTAAACAAGAAGGGGTTTTCAATAAATATCGATTCTTTCAACAAGGTTTTTTTAGTTTTCGGGTTTATAATATTCGTGCAATAAACTTCATCGTTTATTGGTAATAGCACAATGAGCGATGATAATCGAATCACGAATGTTGTTGATAACGACACTTTATTGGAATCTATTTTCGAAAGGCAAGACGTTGCTCCGTGCACACGTTATGATGATCCTGTGCACAAATTGAATTCCGGAATATCCCAAGAGTTCGGTAATTCTACCGGACTTGATGACATCTCCGTCGACACCAATTTTGATAATCTCCCATCTTCCAGTTCAATGCATCCAGAATATAATATCGGTAAAAGGAACTGTAATTTATGTTGAAGACGAGCATGTTGATATAATGTACACATATTTTCGGAAATTTCACAGATTCACAGATTGGTACACATAGTGTACTCGTATTGTCGAAAATTGCACCATTCCCATATATTCAACCTCTCACAGTGTGAAACATGCTCATATGCACAACTCATAATGTTCACTTATAACGCTATGCATATAAGCACAACTATCAGAAAAGAACACATGATTCAATCATCAAATCAATAACAATGCCTATATGCACAAATCCATAACAATGTCTACATGCAATTACAAAATTCATTTAAACATGCTCATATGCACAGATCCCGTCCACAGATCCTTAACAATGCATATATGCACAAATCCATAATAATGCATATATGCACAAATCCATAACAATGCATACATCCACTTACAAGTTTCCTCAAATCCTTAACAATGCATATATGCACAACTTCATAACAATAAGCAATGTTTACAATAAGCAATATTTAGTATCGTGTGTGAAATCCTTTCTTCAATTAATCGAATCTCAATCTTGAATTAGCCCTAACTTTCCGCCTGATTTTTTTGCGAGCGAGTTCAAGATGGTTAATGAATGCATATGCAGTTTTACCATTTTAACCCTATGCGGTTATGCACATTATTTCAATAACGTTTTTATTTATGATAATAAAAATGAAATTGTAATTAATTGTTAACCACTGATCTAAATAATCAACGGTCTAGATTGGTTAGCACGGTTAGCACCAATAGATTGGTTAGCAAATGAATGGGACCCTATACACACACACACACACACACATATATATATATATGGGTGGTATCAATTGGAAACCAAGTTTCATTAGAAACTTTGGAAACCAAATTTCAGCCATTGATCTTTATAATCAATGGTTAAGATTCATTTGAATTATATATGGTAGTAAATTAATTAATTTATTAATAATAAATAAAAATAATAGATGAAAAGGGTAAATATGTCTTTTGATTTTGTGTCTCAAATATGGCAAGAAAGGTTTATTTTATTTAGAATACTTGAAACCAAAATAAAATTTCCCACGCAATCTAAATTTTGATTTTTTTACTATGAAAACGAAGAGCATTTGTCTTTTCATCAAAAAAATTATTTTTCTTTTAAAATGTAAGATTTTTTTGAATTTCATTTTATTATAAAATTTCCCTCACAATCTAATATTGTGATGAAACAGAATGAATTTGTGGATTACAGATTTCATCAGGTTCATCGTGTTAGCATTATTGTTTCATAATGAAACATGATGAATTTGTGTCATTTTTGTTAACTTCCCATTTTTGTTTTATTACATGTTCAGTTGCATATCCGTATATGAAAATAGATTCATCAGGTTCATCGTGTTAGCATTATTGTTTCATAATGAAAATAGATTCATCAGGTACATCGTGTTAGCATTATTGTTTCATTATTATCATATATAAGCTAAATTAAAATTAAATAATTTACCTAAATTAAATATCTCATTTTTAAATTAATCAATTATTATTATTACCATATATAAGCTAAATTAAAATTAAATAATTATTAATATAATAATAATAATAGTTACCATATATTATGAAATAATGTAAAAGACAAAAATAACCTTTTCAGTTAAAAATAAAATTAAAAAAAAGAAATTCACTGATTGGTTGATTTCGGTTTCCAAAGTTTCCAATGTAATACTGGTTTCCAATTGATCGTTCCCCTATATATATATACAACGACAGATTGGTATAATATACATATATTAATTAAGAACTTAACACTCATGTTAAATCCGTAATATAGAAGGGTATCAGGTTAATCAGTTTGGGATGGGTTCAAATGACCCTCACTCAATTCCAACCAATAGATACGATATAACTTAACTTTGTATCAACTCTGTATCAGATTACCTCGGTTTGAGTTTTTTTTTGTTTGGGTTTAATCAGTTTTTTGAGCACCCTATTAAGAGTATGAAAAATAAATAGTTGTTAGAGAAAAATAATAATTTATTAAATGTCTTGTATATTTTTATAATTAAATGAATGATATAATTGCTAAAATAGAGTATCTGTTGGAGTTGGATGTAATGTTTTCGAAGATTTTGTCTTTTTAATGTTTCATTTAGAAATAACTAGAATTGTACTCGTGACAATGCAGCGAGATAAATCACGATTTTAATTTTTTCTTTAATTTTTTGTTTTATTTTTATCTTATATATTTTAAATTATTTATATTTAAATTAAGATGTTTATCCTGTTTTGATTATTTTATCGGTTAGTTATGAATTCAAACATATAGCTTTAGAAATTTATACTCATGCATCATAATTTGTAATCTTGAATTTTAAGTAATGTGTATCAATAAACAATATTTAATGCATAAAAAAATGTTTGTAAGAGTTTCTTTCATAGTTTAATAATAATGTAATTTATTTTAGGTTTAATAAAATAATGTTTTTTATAAAATAAAAATTAAATATTCTGTTATATTTTTTTAATTATATTTTAGGTTTTTTATATTTAAAATTTGATTTTTATTCTGTATTTAATTATGTAGAGAGTGATTTTAGGGGAGTTAAAGTTGTTAGAGATAACGATTAAATATGAAGCGCTTTTAAGTTCTCATTGTTTATTTAAGTTTTAAGTAATTAACTTTAAATAGCGGTAAATTAAGCTTTAGCAATTGTTTTTAAGAGTTTTTTTTATAGATGCTTTATAATATTTAGAAATAATTATAGATTATTTGTTGGAGAACTATAAGAGCATCTTCAATGCAAGATTCTTATAAACAAAACGTGATTGTAGAAATTAATATTGTAGAGCGTTATTATAAAACCTTGTTCTTTTTAGGTTCTTGTATAATAACATTGGTTCTAATTACTCTATTAGTATTGAAACACTTAACATTATTCAAATTTTTCTTTTGAAAAACTTAAAAAAAAAACTAGAAAATCTTAGATATATAATTTATAAAAACTTAATTTTTAAAAAAAATCGGATCTATGTATAATCGGTCCCGGGTTCGGCCAACCTTGAATTTTTGTGAAAAGCATAATCGATATCGGACCATCTGAGCAAACAAGTCAGTTGTGTGAAAAATGGCTCGGTCAGGACTCAGGGCTTTTTTAAGCTTGGCCCAGACTTGTTGTGCTTTGGGCTTTTTAGGCATTTTTATTAGCAGGAGGTCTCGTCCCACATCGCATGGAGGTGCAAACGCAGGCGTGTATATAATGACGATAGAGGGAGAGAAGATCACGACCTTACTTGAACAGGATCTGTTCTATAGGCTCGTACCTCTGTATTCTTGATTCCTAAGAAGACAGAAACCCATGTCTGGTTGATGAACCACGACCATGGAACCGGAGCATGATTAACAGAACTCATGGTTTATGCCATGGCTCGGTAGAGGATCGTTGTCAGTCCATCTGATGATGGGTCCTGGCATGGTTCCATGGTTGTCTGACGGACAAACCAATTCATTTTTAGTGTTTAGAAGATTTTTGTTTCAAGATGATGATTGCAGTTACTAGTTCTTTGTTATTATGGGTTCTGAAAGTTGTAGAACAAGTATCTGTAATAAGGTGCATTAGAAGCTTCTGCCTTCTGGGGTAGTATGGGAAAATATTGATGTGCACAGCAAGTGTTCGATGAAATGCTTCTATGGGCTGGTTATGATTTGTCTTGCCATCATCATGTACTCTTTAAAGAATCTTGTGGTGTTTAAACGTGTTCGTAAAAAGGATACTGTATGTTGGACTTGTATGATCGATGGTTTGTCAAGAATTGGAAAATTCAAAAGCACAAGAAGGAGATCCCCATGAGTGTGATTCTAGATATGTGATCATGGGTCGGAAAGACTGTTTCATAGCTGCATTAGAACGGGAGGATACGACTTTTACATGGTCAACAATCAAAGGGTCGACGCAACCGGCAAACAAAGACTAGGTCTTTGGAGGTCCAACTCAAAGGTCGCAAGTTTTAGTCCCTTAAGGTCGTTGGGGATTTTCTGACTGTTATCTTCGGCCCCATGAAATCAAACGAGGTACGTACAAGCTGACCCAAAAACCTATGGTAGACAAAAGAAACAATCACTAGAAAACAAAGATACCAAACAAGCATGAGAAAAATATAATACAAGAAAAATGCTCTATTCTACGTATTTCGAAACCTCTGAGAAGTAAGAAATGAACTGCCGAATCACAACTATTTATAATCACCCTTTAAAACTAATAAAGGAATTGTTGAGTATGATGTATTTCGCCATTGTTATAGGTGCAACATACACCATTTAGGAATTATCTAACTGACATGTTGGCCTCGTAAGTGCATCTTAAATTGATTGTTTGCTTTGGATATAAAAATACAATGCAAACGGCTTATTTCAGTTGTTGCATATGGTTTCATGTCCTTATGCATATGTTAATAGCCTGAATAAGCATTCCCAAGTTTTGCCCACACAATGACTTTGTTGGAAATTACAATGATCGAGTAGGATACTTTGTTGAAGTACTGAAATGGTTGTGAGATGCCGTATTACAATTTGTACCTTATGACTTCCATCTCATATTAGGGGCCATTTACCAAACACTTACCCGGAAAGTGTTTACTGGGTCACTGGTAAGGACCGAGAGTCTTACTCGGTTAGTACTTACCAAGTAAATTGTTGCATATGATATCGTTTTGATCGACTAAAATCTTACCCAGTAACGTAGGTGATCATGTTGAATCTTTATCGGTAAGCGCTTAGCGGGTGATCATTTAGGTAAAAGGCCCCTTAGTTTTTGCTATCTAGGCCAAATCACTACTAAAAATATTTTCAAACATGATCCAGAAAAACAATGAAAACACTTTAAATTTACTAAAAGCGGCTTTATTATGTCACATCTTAATCTTAGGGGTTGTTTGTTTGCCTCTTAATGATTCCATTAAGAGGCAACCTCTGAATCACTAAGAGGTAAATCTTGTTTGGCAAAAAAATTGTTTGCCTCTTAATAGTTCCAAAATCCTCTGAATCATTTTGTATCCTGACCCTCCCTAAACCATTAAGCGCTCTGATTTCATTATGAACAATTAACAAACACCGATATTTCATTTTACACTATATCATAAAAGCCTCTTAATCATTCTGCACTAAACCATTCAGCAACTGTCAAACAACCGCTACTCAAACTAGGACATAGGTATGTGTTTTGGTTTAACTTTAGACTTTCAAATTCTCTCTCACACACACTCTTCCGAGCTTTTGTTGAATAAAAAGTTTACTTGCTGCTCTTTTATCAACTCAACTTAAACGGATTGAGTTGGGGATTTTGATTAAAAGGCTTGAAATGCAGTTGGTTGGGTTGATCAGTTTTTTGAGCACCCTGTTAAGAGGTATGAAACATAAATATTTATTAGAGAGAAATAATAATTTCTTAAATGTATTGGATATTAATTTGGAAACTAATTTCTTTTAAGGCCAAACAAGCCAAATAGAACGAAATAGATTCTAACGGAATATCATTAATTACTGTATCACAGAACAATTATATATAAAATGATCGAGTTGAATGTTGCCGTAATCACGTAGCTTCCATTCTAGCAAGTGATCGGATTGGGGTTCTGGGCTGCACGCATATATAGCCATGGAACGGGTCGACATAGAGAACGTTGTCGTTGATTCCCCTATTACGAGTAACTCGTTGCCAAAGGACACAAAAGCCACACCCCAACCCCCACTAAAGCTTAACCGCACAGGGACCGAACCCAACAACTTCCAACTGTTGGTGTTCTTTAGGTAAAATTTCAACTCATATGTAGCAGCGTCGATGTAGTAGAGCTCGTTGTCGTGCACAGCGATAAATGGAGGGTGACTAAAGAGAATAGGATTAATGTCTTTTATCATATCCGTAATCAATGTCCATTGGTTTGTTTCTAGGTCAAAAAACTCACCACATGTTAGTTCACCCTCAACATTGTTACTTCCCCCGATCACATAAAACCTGTTGTCCATGTAGCAACCTGAGCAGAGTTTACGCGGCTTCGTCATTCGTGGAAGCTGGGTCCATGATCGGGTTTCCGGTTCGTATTTCTCGACTGTATTGTGCACGACAGCGGTCTCACATGTTCCTCCTTCGACCAATGTGATTCCACCTGCGACAAAAGCGGAGTTCCCACAAGTCGCGGATGCAAACAATACTCTGGGAGTGATCGTGGAAGGGGCTTTGTACCATTTGTTGGGGGCTAATTCGTATCTCCAGATCACGACACCTTTAAGATTTTTCCCTGATACGAGTAAATGTGTACCTGCAACGAGTGATTCTTTTTGACCGTAGGAGAAGCATTCATCACAGGGGATAACTGGAAGCCTTCTACAAGAAGTGAACCCTTGATCAAATGCCCACCAACAGTTCACCCCACTCTCCACCATCAATAATGGAGGTTCCTGGAAACCAATGTTGACCAGCTCATCACTCTTCGCCAAGCTGTAATAAAAATTATATTTCCTTAGATATATATGTAGTTATAAGAACCAATGTTTTACTAAGAATAACCGAGACACACCCTGGTAACTATTCATCTGGATAGTATGTATATGTGCGAGTTAGTAATTTGTGCATAAAAGCCAAAAAATAGCTTCAATGATTTGTGTGAACATATAGATACGGTCCAGATAAACGGGTATCCTTCAATTTTTTTATATTTTTATAGGGTTTTCCATTGAACCCTCTCTATATATATTCGCTATTAAATAATACATAATTATTATTGACTAATTAAAAAGATAATTTGTAAGTTAAACTTGATTTTAATAGACAATTAAGATTAAAGGCTAACGTAACTAGACTCAAATCAGAAACTCACCTATAAATAAATTAAAGGTGTTCTTCCTTCGTGGAAGACATTATTTTCATAAAAGATTTGTGCCTTGAGATTTGCTGAGAATTGCTTCTCGTTTGTATATGATGAGTGATTCATAAGATACGAGTTACGTACGAATGAAAAGAAGAAAAAACGGAAATAGTAATAGTTATTATCCAATAAACAGATTAATTGAGAAAATATCACTTAGGTGTCGTTTGTTTTTTAAGAGTTCTAAAGTCTGAAGTCTTAATTTAATTATGATTAATAAGAGGTGGTGTGTAAAAAGGTCTGAACGATTCAGACTTAAAAGTCATTAAGAGTTTTCTTTTTTAAAAACAAACAACCCCTTAATATTACCCTGATAAATATATTTATTCGATAAATGTTGTTACCTTGCAGTTGCCATTTCAGAGATTTTTCCTTGCAACTTTACTCTGGTATACTCTTTTATTTCACCACTTTCTCCGGTGGTATTTATTCCAAGCTGATGAACAACAAACACATTCATTTTACTAAATTTGAAAAAAAAAAAAAAGCAAAATAATAACCTGGGGACAGAAAGATTTTCTTATCCACACGAAAACTATTTTAATAAATGAAAATTAACTTACTTGTTGTGCAATTGCAGCTTCGAGTTCTTGGACAATCTCGACCATGGTTGGTCGTTTTTTATGATCTCTTTGTAGACATCGATATGCGATGGTTGAAAATGTCATCAAAGAGTCGTGTTGCATTTGTTCCTTTAGATCATGACATATGATATCATCTAGTCTTTTTTCTTCAAAGCATTCTTTCCACACAGGTACTAAAATGCGAATCTTCCCATCATTATCACATTCACAACATAATCTCCCACATAATACCTCAAACAACACTACTCCAAAAGAGTATACATCAGACTCTTTTGATAGGAAACCCGTCTCAAAATACGTTGGATCACAATACCCAAACGTACCAACAACATTGGAGACAAGATATGTTTGTGGTAGATTAGCCGGGCCAACTTTTGATAGACCAAAGTCAGATATTTTGGCATCCCATTTCTCATTGAGAAGGATGTTTGAGCTTTTGATATCTCGATGAATAACTCTTTGTGTCGTCTCCATTGGATCATGAAGGTAGTTTAATCCACGTGCAACCTCGACACATATCTTAAGACGTTGCATCCATGTAAGATTGGCATCATTTAGATGACGATCAAGGCTTCCACGAGATGCATACTCGTACACCAAGATCCTCTCATCACCTTCAAAGCAAAAATGCAAGAGAGATACCAAATTTTCATGTTTGCATTTAGAAAGCATCATGATCTCTTTCCAAAACTCAGTGTTTCCTTGTCCAAATTTACCATCTAGTCGCTTAAAAGCCACCATGCACTGTCCTTCAGGGAGAGAGAGTTCTCCTTTATACACCGGGCCAAACCCACCGGTTCCAATCAGTTTGTTGGGACTGAAATTGTCGGTGGCCAATCTTACATCTTGTAGTTGAATTTTGAGATGATGAAATTCTTCCGTAAAAAACATTGTAAAGTTCAAAGAGATAATGAAAAATGAAAGAAAAAAGTTGGAAGCAATTGTAAGTGAGTAGCTTGTACCTTCAAAGTGGTAATCTTTGCATCTCTTGGTTCAATTTTTTCTCTCATTTGGTCAAGAAAGATCCATTAATTAATTGTTTTCATTTTAATATTTGAAGTTTAAACAATTCATGGAGAGTGGGCTAATGTCACTTTTTTTAATTATAAAAAAGGACATACTTTAATAATATAAAATAATAAACAAACTGTATACATAAATCTTTGGGTGTAACAAAAAATTGAAGAAAAATAGTATGTTATTTCTCACATTTCCAAACACGTGTTTTTGCACGTGATCGACTCTGAATTTAGCCTATGATTTACGGATCTTACCAAAACCATGGTACTTTTTTAAGGATAAAAATAATAAAAAGTGATTCCATAACGAAAATCAAAGTACAATTTTAACCAAGGGAGACCAGAGTTGACTCAAGTCAACCAAAAGAATCATCCACGATTTTTTTAGTAACCGTGAGTTTTCGGACTAGTTTGCGCACACCGACTAATCCTCGGGCAACCACGAATGGGCTGGAGTCATCATAGGTGAATCTCCATGGCCACAAGGGCTTTGGCAGCGCCTGGATTTGAATCCTGGGTAGATGAGATATTCCACTACATCTCCAAAGGCTTTACTAGTGCGGCACAACCCAAGTGGTTATCATCAACGATTAGTCATGACTCTTGATCGGCTTTCTTGGTTTATGGAGTCGTAATTTGGTTTCTCTCCATAGAATGGAATTAAATTAAATTATTATAAATATTCTATGAAAATAATTAAATTATTTTTTTATTATTATAAAATAAACGTTTTTAACAATTTTTAAATTTTATTACAAACAAATCATATGAAATCCCACGAAATACGTGGGATTTCAAAATCCTATGTTTGTGCCTTATGAGATTTCAATACAATTCCGGCATTTGAAATCTTAAAAAAATCCTTCGAATCAAATTGGAATAAATTCAATTCCTAATTCCATCAATTGTGCAGAACAAACGACAAGACTTCAGATGGCTTATCATTGTTCCCTATTTATATTTTCACAATTCGGTTATCGTTGGTTTTGAGTCGTTGAATCTCTTTTGTTTTTGATCTATTGGTCGTTTGTTTTTGTTGGTACTCTTTTGGTGGGTTTAATGATATCTTTACTTGTTGTTGTTCAATTTTTTTATTCTTTCTAAAATTCAAGTTTTTATAACAAAATGCTCTTGTATTTTATTTTCATAAAGATTACATTTAAATTATAAAAAAAAAAATAACCCTATATTGTATTGATTTTCTGGATCACAAAATCCTCCCCTCTGAAACAAAAGGTCTTGAAAATATATTTAATGAATAATCAAACGAGTTATTTCAAAAAATAAATGTTGTAATGTTAACCTTTAGCTGGTTTAGGTATGATTTGTTTCTTAATTATAAGTTTTAATAAATTTGGTTTATGAATAAAAATGTCGATGATTAATAACATTACATATTTTAAATCTATAAATACACAGTTTTTTATGCTTTTCCTTTATTTCATTTAAAGATAAATTTTTTAATTTTCTCCCATAAACAAAAATTACAAAAGAACTTATCTATACTATATTATAAAGATGGCATAAAAAAACTCTTAATTACAACTCACTAAGCTTTATGTACTATCATTTAAAGTTATCTACTTAAAATCTCTTAAAAATAACTACTAAAGCCTAATGTACTACTGTAAAGATTTTAACCTTAATTAATATATTTCATCTTTATCCCCCAAAATCCTTATCTCTAATCCCTAAACCCTAAAATTATGAAATTTGAATTATGATAAACATAATTAAAACAGGATAAACATCTCAATTTAAATATAAAAAATTTAAAATATATAAGATAATTAATGAATTTTAACAAACTACTTAAATTTTTTATATAAAAAACATTATATTGTTAAGTCTAAATTAAACAAATTTATATATAAAAACCCATTATCACTCAATAAAAATCATCCAAAATCGTACTGTAAATCAATAAGAAAACAAAAAATAAAAATAAACATTAAAATCGTGATATATTAAGCATTATGTACTATTATTTAATGTTAATCCACTTAAAATCTCTTAAAAACAATTAATACTATAAATCAATAAAAAACAAAAAATAAAAATAAACATTAAAATCATGATATATCTCGCTGCATTGTGCGAGTACGCTTCTAGTATTATAAAAGATAATAAAATTCTTTTCAGGCCATCGATGTAGGGGTCAAACGAAAGAATCAGACCCTAGCCGAGGGAGGTGAGCGGAGTGAGAGAGAGAGAGAGAGAGAGAGAGAGAGCCTTCATAGTATGAATTGTATGCATGGTTTGTGTTATCACGATTTTTTATTTTATTTTAAAGCATTTCACCTCGAAATACGAAATTATTCTATACTATGTATAAAAAAATATTAGCAATGATAAAGAAATAGTGGATTTCATTGTAAAAATAATCATTAATTACTGTATCACAGAACAATTATATATAAAATAGTCGAGTTGAATGTTGCCGTAATCACGTAGCTTCCATTCTAGCAATTGATCAGATTCGGGTTCTGGGGTACACGTATATATCGACATGGAGCGGGTCGACGTAGAGACCGTTGTCGTCGTTGATTCCCCTATTACTAGTAACTCGTTGCAAAAGGACTTGAAAGCTACACCCCAACCTCCACTGTAGTCTAACCGCACCGGGACCGAACCCAACGTCTTCCAACTATTGGTGTTCTTTAGGTAAACTTTCAACTCATTCGACGAAGCCTCAATCAAGTAGAGCTCGTTATCGAGCACGGCGATAAATGGAGGAGGGTGACCATAGAGAATAGGATTAATGTCTTTTAACATATCTTTAATCAATGTCCATTGTTTTGTTTCTTGATCGAAAAACTCTCCACATGTTAGTTGGCCCTCAACAATATTGTTACTTCCCCCAATCACATAGAACCTGTTGTCCATATAGCAGCCTGAGCAGAGTTTACGTGGCTTGGTCATTCGAGGAAGCCGGGACCATGATCGGGTTTCCGGATCGTATTTCTCGACTGTATTGTGCACGACAGAGGTCTCGCTCGTTCCTCCTTCGGCCAATGTGATTCCACCGGCCACAAACACGGAATTGATCCCACAAGTCGCGGATGCAAACAATGATCTTGGAGTGATCATGGAAGGGGATTTGTACCATTTGTTGGTTGATAATTCGTACATCCAAACCACGAAACCTTCAATATCTCTCCCTGATACGAGTAAATGTGTACCTGCACTAAGTGATTCATGATGGCTAAACGAGAAGCAATCATCACAGGGGAGAACTGGAAGCTTTCTACAAGAAGTGAACCCTTGATCAATGGCCCACCAACAGCTCACCCCACTCTCCACCAACAATAACGGAGGCTCTTGGAAGCTGTAACCAAATTATATATATATATATATATATATATATATATATATATGTATGGAGGGAGAGAGAGAGAGAGGGGAGATTGTGTAAGAAAACGAGTTAATGAAAAATTAATGTATATAGGGATCTGCACCATTGATTGCTTTTAATCTCAATCCCACATATTAATTGCTTTTTCACATGAATTGATCCAAGGGTCCTGATTACGCTTCTCACCATAACTTTTCTTCTCATCGGAACAATCCATAAACTTAAGATGGAGGTTGAAGGGAAAACCTCAAAAAAATGAAAAACTAAAGAACACTCTGGTAGCCCTTGATTTAAACGGTATGCACTTGTGCATACAAGTAAATTAAGTTGTTTTTTGATTTTTATGCACGTGTGCATGTTACAAATTACTTTTATGTACAAGTGCATACCGTCCAGATGAAAGCTAGCTGGGTGTTCCTCGGTTTTTCGTTTTTTTTAAGATTTCCTCTAAATTTGACCCATAAACTTAAATCTTATAAAATAAAACAACCTGTTAGTACATTTATTGTAGTGATTATAAATGTCGTGTGAAAGAAAAACGACATAAAATTTTCATCACCGGTCTACCCTTTTCAAACAAAATTTCTAGAATGCATGGACTACACGATGCTTTTCATCATCCAACAATTGATAATATATCATGACTGATTCATAATATAATTTTAAGAAAGAAAACAAGCAACACACTAACAAATTACCTTGATAAATATATTTATTAGTTAAGTGTTATTACCTTGCAGTTGATGTTTCAGAGATTGCCGGTTGTAACTTTACTCTTGTATGCTTTATTTCATCACTTTCTTCAATAGTATTTATTCCAAGCTGTCAAACAACACACACAATAGTTTTACTAATAATCTGGAGAAGAAAGATTTTCTTATCGAGGCAAAAACTATTTTAATAAATCAAAACTTACTTGTTGTTCAATTGCAACTTCGAGTTCTTGGACAATCTCGACCATGGTTGGTCGTTTTCTATGATCTCTTTGTAGACATCGATATGCGATGGTTGAAAATGTCATCAAAGAGTCGTGTTGCATTTGTTCCTTTAGATCATGACATATGATATCATCTAGTCTTTTTTCTTCAAAGCATTCTTTCCACACAGGTACTAAAATGCGAATCTTCCCATCATTATCACATTCACAACATAATCTCCCACATAATACCTCAAACAACACTACTCCAAAAGAGTATACATCAGACTCTTTTGATAGAAAGCCTGTCTCAAAATACGTTGGATCACAATACCCAAACGTACCAACAACATTGGAGACAAGATATGTTTGTGGTAGATTGGCCGGACCAACTTTTGATAGACCAAAGTCAGATATTTTGGCATCCCATTTCTCATTGAGAAGGATGTTTGAGCTTTTGATATCTCGATGAATAACTCTTTGTGTCGTCTCCATTGGATCATGAAGGTAGTTTAGTCCACGTGCAACCTCGACACATATCTTAAGACGTTGCATCCATGTGAGACCGGCATCACTTAGATGACGATCAAGGCTTCCACGAGATGCATACTCGTACACCAAGATCCTCTCATCACCTTCAAAGCAAAAATGCAAGAGAGATACCAAATTTTCATGTTTGCATTTAGAAAGCATCATGATCTCTTTCCAAAACTCAGTGTTTCCTTGTCCGAATTTGCTATCTAATCGCTTGAAAGCCATGATGCACCGTCCTTCTGGGAGAGAGAGTTCTCCTTTATACACCTGGCCAAACCCACCGGTTCCGATCAGTTTGTTGGGACTAAAATTGTCGGTGGCCGATATTATATCTTGTAGTTGAATTTTGAGATGATGAAACTCTTCCATAAAAAACATTATACAGTTGAAAGAGATATAACGAGAAATGAAAGAAAAAAGATGGAAGCAATTGTAAGTAAGTAGCTTGAACCTTCAAAGTGGTTCTCTCTCTATGCATCCCTTGGTTCAATTTTTTCTCTCATTTGGTCAACAATTAAAGATCATTAATTAATTGTTTTCATTTTTTATATTTGAAGCGTAAACAATTAATGGGCTGTGGGCTAATGTCACTTTTTTTTTGTTTATAAAAAAGGACATAGTTTAATAATATAAAACAATAAACAAACTGTATACATATATCTTTGGGTGTAACAAAAATTGATGAAAAATAGTACCATGTTATTTCCCACATTTCAAAACACGTGTTTTTGCACGTGATCGACTCTAAATTTAGCCCATGATTTACGGATCTTACCACAACCATGGTACTTCTTTTGAAGAAAAAAATAATAATAAAAAGTGATTCCCTCGACACTAATGTCGTCTATTTGGTCCGTTAGTGTCAGGGGCAAAATGGTCCAACCATATTTTTGTCCCCTTTTACATTCTTTTTTAATTTTCCTTAATTTTATAAAAACATTAAACTTCAGGGACTTATTTTGCATTTAACTCATGTAGTATGGTGAAACTCAATCATACTCAAAAATATTTTTCATGACTTTTATTAAAACAGTTGTTGTTTAGTGATTACAAAAATATTTTACACGATTTTTCCTTTATCGAACTTAAAGGGTATCATCCCAGCTGGTTTTGTAAGGAAAGTCTCTATCCAACTTTTTGTGTCACCATATTTGAACTTACGATTTTCAGAGAAAAAAGACAGATATCTATGGAGAAACGGCAAAATTGAGCGCTAAGGATGTGGAGCTCGGGAAAGTGCAACTGATAGATCCAAATCGAAGGCGTTGTGATTCAAAGCAAAAATAAGGTTTGTAGAATATTGTTTATTAAGAATGTTTGTTTTTACAACCATTTAACATAGTTTATTCTGTAAAACACATTAAAATTTTATCATGACTTTAATAATTGATATTGCCAGAGATGTATGTATGATATAGAAGGGACGCTGCATAAAGTAGTGTCTTATCCTTCTTTTTTGGAATGAATGTTATTAGAGGTGTTAATTTTGTACCATGAGAAATCAATCAATTATCATATTAATGATATAAATCTAATTTATACAAATTTAAGTGGTTGGTAGTACTGTATCAAATCTAAACTTGATTGATACGTGATATTAGAAATCGTGTATCACGATAATACCATACCATACCGACTTATTTTTTAATTAATTATTAATTAAAGTTTAATCAATAATACAACATGTTCTGATTCAAAATTTTACATTATCTTGTTTTAAGTTGTGCTAAATCGTAATAAGGATGGATATATAGAACTTGATTGAATTTATTCGCCTAACCTTAACAACCTTAGTAGCTCGTCACACCTCCACGGTCCATTGCTACTCTTCGATGGCCGCTTGTATTAGACTACTAGTAAATATTTGTATTATATTAAAATTATTTGAATATACTTGTATAGGTTGGGATAAGTGGTACTACACATATGAACATGTTATTTGAATGTCCGATGCTTTTAATGTATCTAGATCTAGTTGGTAAAATTGTTATTTTAAATAACTTTGTAACTTCAACTTTTGCAATATTGGTACAAAATCGTACCAACATGTACCAACCGGAAAAAAATCGGTACCAGTTTAATTGGTAACAAGTATAATTGGTTGGTAGGTGGTATAAAATTTTGCGTACAATTAGAATTAGTTGGTACATGATATGTGGAAAAAAAAACATGATACTTATACTTAAGGCTGTAAACGAACCGAACTTTCAGTGAACTGTTCGGCGGAAAGTTCGTTTATGTTCATTTATTTAATAAATGAACGAACATGAACACATTTTTTTGTTCGTTTGATTAAATGAACGAACACGACCAAATGGTCTCGTTCGTCCATTTACGTTCGTGAACGTTCGTTCAATTATGTTCGTTTGTTTACGTTTGTTTATATATATAAATATATTTATATATTATAATATTAATATGTAAAATCATTAAATAAATTGATTTTTTGGAATTCCTTTTTATAATTCAAGTTTACCCGGTTTTTTATTTTGTTATGTTAAGTTTTACGAACAAATTGATGAGTAATGGTGGTTGTTTTTTGTTCCTTTGTGTTCGTTCATTTATAACCGTTTACGTTCGTTTATGTTCGTTTGTTCATGTTCGTTTAGCTCTTATAATAAACAAACATAAACGAACACGAACAAACATATTTTCTTAAGAAACGAATATGAACACATAAATTTTTCGTTCGTTTACCGTTTGCATTTATTCATTTGTTCTGTTAAGTTAAACGAACGAACATGAACAAACCCCCATTCATGTTCGTTCGATTCATTTACGGTCCTACTATACCGTCATTACCCCTAGATATTATCTTATATATATATATATATATATATATATGACATGAAATTCACGGTCTATCATATATCGTCTTATCTTCTCTTTTGCGTCAAAAAGAAAAAGCTACCCAGTATCGAAATTTGGTCCCAATGATATCTTTAAAGTACTGTGCATGATGCCAATTCATTTTAAAAGTAAATATAGCATAGAAAATTTCGCGTCTCCGTCGTAGCGTGTAAGCCTTGAACTCGTCGTCATGTCACGTCTCACGTTATTTTAAACCTTAATAAATATATACTTTTCGAACTATATGTTTTTTTTCTATCAATATGGGCATTTATTTATAAGAGTAAACTATGATTTTCGTTCTTGTGGTTTGTTGTTTATAACCATTTTCGTCCCTGATTTTAAAAGTTGTTTTTTAGTTCTTGTGGTTTGCAATTCATTTCCATTTTCGTCCTTAAAACTAATATTCTCAGGGACTAAAAGCAAAAGAAGTTGCAAATCACAAGAACCAAAAAAACAATTTTTAAAGATTAGGGATAAAAATAGTTATAAACAAAAAACCATAGTGACGAAAATTGTAGTTTACTCTATTTATAATTAAAGAAAGTGCATCCCCTTCGGCTATTGGGCAAAGTAGGTAGCTATAGATATCTATACTAATATTACCCATCCCCGTCCTCGATTCTTACCTCTATCTCCGTCCCCGTCCCCATCCCCGTCGGGGAATATGATCACATCCTCATCCCCAACGGGGAACGGGGATCCCCAACGGGAAAACAGGGATTTTTTTTTCTCGTTTATATAAATTATTTTAAATCAAATATATGAGACACAACACATCTTTAAATTTCACAAATTTCCTATAAACCAAAAATCAAAAGGAATTTAATTTTATACAAACAATCACATCATATGATACTTAATTAGCTAAAACCAATATAAATCCAGTTTAATAAAAAAATACTTAACATCACACGTCCTAAACATATCGAGTAATATCCAAAACATATCGACTAATTGTATTTTGACTTGACATCCAAAAGATTACATACTAACATCCACAAAATGACAATTTTAGATTCTAAACCTAGTTAGAAAATACAAAATTATGAATTACCGATTTAGTTGAAATAAAATATATAAAAATATATATTAAATTTATTAATTAATATATAACGGGCACGGGGAAGGGCGGGGCGGGGAGTACGATACCCGTCCTCGTCCCCATCCCCGGCTTAGCGGGGAATCCCCGTCCCCGATCGGGATGGGTGAACCTGGTTCCCCAACGGGGCGGGGGCCATTTTCATGCCTAACTAATATAATTAATATATACGAATTAATTTGTTTATATTCTTATGTTTTTATTTTTCATTTTACGTAACATATCAAAAATACATAATCATAAATTAACTAAAAATACATTTTAAAATGCAACTTTTTTACATATTATTCCATTATAATCTTCTTCTCATTAATTTCAAAATAAGTTTATTATTGAATATCTTTTATTTAATAATAATATAATATTGTAAAAAATATTATAAATACGTATCGATATTTTTCAAAAATGATGTATCGATATTTTTTTAAACTTGTAAATTTTACACCCTTATCTATATTTATTTATCTATAGTTCTTTAAAAATAAATTCTATTTATGGTTATTATTGAATTTTTAAAAGTACAAATCTTAATTACATCATGTACACGTTTAAAAGTTTCAAAACCTCCAAGTTCAACATGATAATTAAATATATAATTATTTTTTATTTTTAAATTATATTTTATATCCTTATAATTAGTTATTTAATTACTTTATATAATTATATCTCTACTCTTTTCATTTACTACAAGAAAAATGGCCTTTAGATAAGGAACCTTCAAAGAAGGTTTTTAAAATGTATCTAAAGGTAAGTTTTAGAGAAGGAATTAGTCGACAAAAATGAGAAGTGTAACTGAAAGTAAGATGATTTTTAGAGAAGAATTTCTAGGCATATGGTACTGTTTATGCCAAAAATCTCACAAGGAAAATTTAAGGTAAACGTGGAGCATGATCCAACCAAGGAAAGTAACAACAATAATCGTACGACTATAATAAAAATAAAGTAAATAAGACGAGGGAATTGGTGACACGGAAAACCCCTAAAATGGGTAAAAACCGCGGACGAATGTAAGTTGTCGTGCACTATGGACGTCAATCAGGGACGTCGTCCTTTAGAACAAGTGTTACAAGTGTAATACAATGTAAAATACTACGATAAAGTAAAGTCGGTCGTGCGTCGGATGTATTCAGACTTCAGTCGTGCGTTGTACGATAAACAGCAGAAGATTATGAACTTCAAGAGAGATTTAGCAAGCTTGAGAGTATAATTTGTGAGCTTCTAAAGTCTGAGAATCAGATGTCCCAATGTGCAGTTTCAACCCCATATTTATGCTCCATCTTTCCGTTTTCCAAGTCTTTGAATGTATATGACCGTTTCTGATATTGATGATGGCGTCCGTTATGCTTTTTGTTATTGATGATGTCTACCGTTACAATCTTTAGTTATAAATATCCTTGACTCCTGCATTAAAACATGGTATAATGTATGTTGCCAATTAATAACTGAAATCAAATCGTACGATGGTATTCGTCGAATGGATGTTTGGTCGTCTAAAGAAAGAGCGTCTATTATCTATTTGGTCGTGCGACATAGTAAGTTCTGACTGTTGGAATTCCTTACCTGTTGTCCAGTGTTAATCGTACGACAATGTACTATTGAAATTTTTACCTAAACAGTTTTCCCCCAAATTTAAAGTTCAAGCGGCAATTTTTTGAAATTTAAATTTAAGATTAAAACACGTGTTGCAGGAGAAAACGCGATTCTTTCGATTAGAATCAAATCGGTTCCTTTCTAACTAGATAATGACGTCATCACCTGCATAAGTAAACGGTTAGACAGCTAATTTTTAGACAGGTGTCGCATTTTGGAAGGACATACTCGAGTATTTCCTCTGACACAGATGACACGTGTCAAACGACGACTGGCGATCTATTTTCTCGGTCGATTCAGTTTCCAAATTTACAATATAAATAAGGATTGTTGCTAATCCTTTCCTTCTTTACGCTTACAATTCTCTAGAAAACATATATTTCCGATGAGATTTCCGAGCGATCAGAATGTTTTCCATTCTAACTTTGAGGTTTAGAACACTATTTAAGGTACGATTTCTGAGTCTTTTCTGTGTCGATTTATGTATAAGAAATCCTTAGCTAAGAAACCTAGAAAAGCTTGGGATTGTCTTAGTTACTGGAGAGCCACTGTGAGTGTCTCTGATTTCAAAATGTCGAGTGAACCTGTTAGTGTCTTCAAAGAAGAAGAAAATCTAGAGTATTTTAAGAATTTAGCTAAGATTCCCGAGGGTGTTAATCTAGTGATGCAGGAGGATTTACGACCAGATGAAGTTCCGAAGGGATATGGCGTTTTATACGAATATCCCTTCAAAATAGGTTTTTCTTGGCCATTTGTTCCCTTAGTCAGGGAGTTTTTAGATGCATTCGACTTATCGCCTGGACAGTTAATGCCCCAATTCTGGCGAATTGTCCAGGTGGTCGATCGTCTTACGGCCGACTGGGGGGCTCCGTTCAATTTGAATGACCTTCTAGCAGCTTACAGCGTTAAAGCAGATAACTATCATAGATATAGTTTATTCCCTCGAACGAAGGGAGATACTGTACTGGTGCAAAACACTGCGGTGAACGACCGTGGTTGGAAACGCCACTATGTTTTCCTCCAAGTGGCATCCTTAAACGATGAGGATAGCCAATGGTTTTCATCCGGATGGAATGAGTCGGGTAGGTTCTCTTATTTTGTCGGGTGTTTTTGTCGTGTGATTTATAATGTATACTAATGGTGTCTTTCTTTTTGTTTGGCAGTGATTGACTTCACTAAAGTGAAGCCAAACAGAGATTCTTTAAACAAGGTTCAAAGGATCTTGGAGAAGAGTATCGTTGACCGTTCTTTTTCTGTTCGGTCGAACGACGAAGAAGACGAAGTCGTCTTTGTTACGGAGGTTCCATCTGTCGAAGGTTCTCATCAAGGAGAGGAGAGAGGAGAAAGAAGAGAAGAAGAGATGACTGGTACGTCGTTTAATGTCTTTTTCGTAATTCGCATTTTATGTTTTTTCTAACTCTTTCGTTTTGTCAAGAAGATTCATCTACAAAGTCGGCTGCTCAAAGACGGGCCGAACAACTGGAGCTTGCCCGTCAAGGCGGGGAGAAATCGAAGAAGCGATCTGCTCCTTCTGCGGGGTTGGATCCAAAGCTTCTTCGAGGCAAACCCCGGACTTCACCAATGAAGACAGGCGATGCCACTCTGTCGTCCCTTTCAGGGGCGACATTAGCGAAGGACACCGTTGCTGGGGTCGAGCTTGAAGGCTCGACCAAGGCGACGAAGGATGTTCCCATGTCGGGGGTGTCGGGCGTTGAAAAGCCTCCTTCCTCATCTAAAAGTGAGGGAAAGGATAAGGAAAAGGTGGGAGAGATGACTTTCAAAGCCACTCTCCCAGATGATTTCATGGTAAATGACGTTCTCGAAAGAGACGTTATTTTTCCACACTTGGCGAAGTTCCTCCTTCCAACCTTTTACGATCGTTACAAGGATTCCAGGGTGGAAGATACGGGAGCCCATGCCGCTGGTCTCTCCTTCATGGTAATCATGTTTTAATTATTTTCCTTGTTATTTACTATTCCGACCTGTTAACCCTTTTTTGATTGTCATGCAGGCTTTTCAAGCCTGTCTGAGCTTTTACGCTCAAACAGAAGGTCTTAGGGCGTCCTTCCCCGACGTCAAGAAAAGGGCTGACGAGGCTCTTGAGAGAGAGAAGGTCGCCTTAGAGGCGGTCGAAGCCGAGAAGAAGAAGGTTGAGAGTCTCAAGACCAAACTTGTCGAAGCTCAAAGTGAGACGATCAAGTTCAGGGACCATGTCCTTGAACTTGAGGCCTTAACGTCCAAGCTGGAGGTGGAGAAGATAAAGGCCACTACTGCTGCTGCTGCCCCTGCTGATGAAGTTGCGTCTCTTCAAAAGAAAGTTGAGGGTTTGGAAGGCGACGTCAAAGATTTGGAGGAGGAAAATCAACAGCTTGAAGCCTTTTCCCGTCTCACAGCCAGGGCTGCTTTGATGAGACGTCATCTAAGTGGGAAAAATCCCATGGCGTCGGCCGCCGAAGAACTTAAGACTTATCTTGAAAAGGTGGGGACTGAAAGGGATCTCGACGAGGATGACGATCTGGATGGGAGCGAAGGAGGAGAAGAGGAGGCAGTAGCAAAGACGGACGTCATGCTGGAACAGTCTGACGATCCTCCTACTTAGTTTCTTTTTGAGCTTCTCACCTGAAGGTCGACCGCATGTGGTCGTCCTTTATATTTGTATTCTTGACATCTTATGAAACGAAACTCTTTTTGTTTGTCAATGCTTATAACTTACCTTTATAAATTGTCGTTCGTTGAATAAGCAAATAAACAATTACATTAGTCATACAATCATTATCAACTGAAACCTTTGATCAACCTTAGGCAACTCATAATAATGCATTCATTGATACTGGATGTATATGCGTGATCATATGAGATTTAAATAAGTCGTGCGTCCCTGCGAAAATCAACATTAGTGAGGTGGTCGTTGGTTTGACCAACGACCCTCCGATGCTTAAGTCAGTAATCTTTCTCAAAAAATGAAAATGATCAAAGAAATTAATTTTCACAAAATTAAAAGTAATACCTTTTTAAATGGATTGCATTCCAACTTCGTGGGATATTTTGACCATCGAGGGTTTGGATTCTATAAGCTCCTTTACCTACGATATTAGAGATTTGATAAGGACCTTCCCATTTAGTAGAAAGTGTAACACCCGTAAATTCCTGTCTGTGAAAGCCAATCCTTGAGGAATCCTTGATTCTGATCATGGAATTTCATCCCTTACGCCTTACCTTTTAAACCTTATCGCATCGTGGGTGCTCCGGATGAAAATAGAAGAAATCGGGGCTCGGGACACTCGGGGCGATAGTGCCCTGGCGATAGTGCCCTAGGCACAATCGCCGGGCACAATCGCCAACAGAGTGATGCCCGCGGTACAGTTTGGGCGATAGTGCCCTGGCGAGAGTGCCTTGGGCACAATCGCCGGGCACAATCGCCTGCGGCCTCTGGTTGTTTTAAAATCGATTTTTGAGCAACCCACCTCATTATTTCTCAACCCATTTCACCCTTTTCTCTCTAGAAACCGAACCCAAACCCTAAAACTCGGTTTTATACCCTCAAGTCACCAAATCCCTGATATTCCAAGTGTTCTCCTCCACCTAACAAAGATTAGAAGTTCCATCTTCATCTTCCTCATCAAGTTCTTCGGTTGGGAGCTCGGGTTAAATGTTGGATTGGGTGTTCTCGGAAGTCTCTTTGTCTTCAAGGGTAAGTTTTCTTGTAATAAGTTATGAAATGCTCCATTGATGGTTTCTTAGTGATTTGGTTTCTCAAATCTCGGGTTTGGTAAGTTTTGGAGAAAACTAGGGTTTTGATCTCGTTTGGAGTTTTGGTATATTGTTTGGGGGAAATGCTTCTAAATGATTGAGTATGGATATTTATGGTTTGAAATGTTTGGATCTAGGTTTTGGAAGTTTCCGGCTTGAGGATTCAAGCGGCCTTCAAAAGAGCTCGTTGGGTAAAATCTAGATTTAGCCTAAATCTAGCAAGATGAGTTCAAGTTGATTTGTGAAAACGTTGTACATGCCAAAATGTTTATTTTAAAGCATCTATGTGTTTTACATGAAATTATCAACTGTTGAGTTGTTTGGTAACTTTTGATTATTTGAAGTGTTTAGCTTATTAAACCTTGTAAAACACCACCTTTGAGATATTTTGATAAATGTGTTACAAAGGAATGTGACTTGGTGATTTATTGCATAAATGGGTATTTGGTCAAAAATGCACTTTTAAGTGTTTGTCGGGTTTTATGCATCATTCATGAAATGAGTCTTTGGAACAATTGTTCAGTTTTGGTAGCCTGTTAAGGAGCCTTGTCGTATGGTGTACCTAGTTGCATCTCATTTGTGAGTTACGTGTATTGGAGGCGTTAGCTCATCCGTTGGAGTCATGTAACGTGTTAGGTTGTAATGCCATGGATCCATAGGCATAGAGGTTGGTTTTATCGTGTAAATGGGATAAGATTCCTGTGTTTTAATCTGGAAATAGGCGTCGATAATACGATGTAAGTCCTACATAATCAAGTGTATCAAGGATGGAGAGATCCCAAGGTAAAGATCTGGATAGGATTGAACTTGGTGATTATTCTGACTAAAGACCTGGATAGGGTTGATGTCTATTCTGACTAAAGACCTGGATAGGGTTGATGTCTATTCTGACTAAAGACCTGGATAGGGTTGATGTCTATTCTGACTAAAGACCTGGATAGGGTTGATGTCCATTCCGACTAAAGACCTGGATAGGGTTGATGTCTATTCTGACTAAAGACCTGGATAGGGTTGATGTCTATTCTGACTAAAGACCTGGATAGGGTTGATGTCCATTCCGACTAAAGACCTGGATAGGGTTGATGTCTATTCTGACTAAAGACCTGGATAGGGTTGATGTCTATTCTGACTAAAGACCTGGATAGGGTTGATGTCTATTCTGACTAAAGACCTGGATAGGGTTGATGTCTATTCTGACTAAAGACCTGGATAGGGTTGATGTCTATTCTGACTAAAGACCTAGATAGGGTTGATGTCTATTATGACTAAAGACCTGGAGATGGTTGATGTCTACCGTGACTAAAGACCTAGATAGGGTTGACGTCAATGGTTGTTTATCCTTGAAGATACACTTATAACATACATCTGTGGTTTAACTTGTGTACCTGCCACATTCAATGGAATCGGGTCTTCCCCGTCACCGAAAGGTGTTGTTTTGGGTACTGAGTCTTGTGTCCATGTTTTCGGTGACATATTGCATATGAGGTTTATTAACTATGATTTATGGGTTGAGTGTTATGCCCCACTCGTGATGTGGATGTTTTGGGATGTGAAGTGTTATTCACGGTATCGTAATTGGGAGTCGATTTATATTCACGTTTTGAGTGAGTTTTGGATCACATCGTTTTATAAAGAATGGTTGTTTTGGAACGTTGTCTTTATTGGTGTAAACTGTGGAAAACGGGTCGTCTTTATTTCTAAAGTAAATTAGTTTGAAAGATCTTGATTTTAACTGTTTTCCTTTCTTTTAAAGATATACCCATTCAAGTTAAAACTCTTGAACTCACTAGGCGTTAAGCCTAACCTTTTTATTTGTCGGCATGTGCATCAGGTTCAGGTGGGGGTTCGGTTCTAGCAGTCGTATGAAGGGATGTGCTTAGTGGTTCACAAGTGTAAGCATTTGATGAAGTCTTCCGCAGTTTGGAGATAGCGATACTTTTGGGTTTTAGTAGCACCCGTCTCTTTATAGACTATTCATATAGAAAGAATGTGTGTATTGGGGTTAAATATTAAATTGTGGTGGTAGATGATTTATTTATTGGTGTATTTAGAAAATTTTAAATTAGTTGCTATTTCCATATTTGAGGGTGTTACAGAAAGTTTACCTGCATTAGGTTCTTGAGTGTTTTGAAACACACGCCGCAAGACGTAGTCGTCTTCTTGGAAAACTTTGACCTGGACATTTTTATTGAAATGTCGCTCGACAGCTTGCTTCTACGACGCCATGCGAATGTAAGCAGCTTCCCGAAGTTCTTCTAGGGCGTCGAGATCATAACTTAAATCGACTAAGTTATGTTCAACAGACGTATGTCTTGAAGTCGGTAGTCGTACTTCGATAGGTAACACAACTTCACATCCATAGACTAAGGAAAAGGGAGTTTGTCCTGTGGACGTACGAGGTGTCGTACGATTAGCCCATAGAACGGAAGGCAATTCTTCCACCCATTTTCCTTTGGCAGCTTTAAGTCGTTTTTTAAGTGAATTAATGATAGTTTTATTGCTCGACTCAGCTAAACCATTCGACTGTGGATATCGAGGCATCGATGTTACTAACTTGATATTTCTTTCTTCACAAAACTTTCGCGTTCGATCACTGATGAATTGTGTCCCGTTGTCGCACGTTATTTCAGATGGAACTCCAAACCTGCAAATGATGTTAGTTTGGATAAAAGAAACGACTTCTTTATCCCGGACTTGGGAAAAAGCCGCTGCTTCGACCCATTTAGAGAAATAATCAGTTAAAACTAAAAGGAATACCTTTTGCCCGGGAGCAGGTGGTAGTTTCCCAACAATATCCATTCCCCATTTCATAAAGGGCCATGGGATCAAAGTCGAGTGCAAAGGTTCAGAAGGTTTATGAGACATACCTGCGTGTTTTTGACATGCGTCACATAACTGTACATACCTAGTCGCATCTTGTCTTATCGTCGGCCAATAGTAACCTTGTCTCGATATCCGGTTAGCTAAACTGCGGCTTCCGGAGTGATTTCCACATTCACCATCGTGCATATCCTGTAAAATTTTGTGTACTTGTGCCTTGCTGGTGATACACCGCAAATTCAAACCAGTTGAAGATCGTCGATACAATTGTCTTCTGATCATAACGTACCTCGATGCTTTGAATCTAATTTTTCTCGCTTCCATTTTATCATCGGGCAATTGATCGTGCTCTAAGTAATTTCGAATGTCGTCCGACCAAGAATTTCTTCTTCAATTGGTGCGACTGAAATATTATCATCCTCCTTGATGGAAGGGGTTGCAAGATGAACTATTGGGATATTGTCGAATGTCGTTCGACTAAGTGCTGGCCCCAAATTGGCCAATGCATCAGCTTGAGTGTTCTGATCTCTTGGTATTTGCTCGATTACAAAGTGACTGAACTTCTTTGCTTCTTCTTTGACTATTTTATAATAGGCAATCATCCTTGAATCTTTTGCTGCGAATTCTCCATTGATTTGGTTAACAACTAGGGATGAGTCACTTCGGACGTGCAAACGTGTTGCCCCCAATTCATGAGCAATTTTGATTCCTGCAATCAATGCCTCATACTCTGCTTCATTATTTGTTGCTTTGAAATCGCACCATATGGAATATACCATTTTGTGACTATTTTATAATAGGCAATCATCCTTGAATCTTTTGCTGCGAATTCTCCATTGATTTGGTTAACAACTAGGGATGAGTCACTTCGGACGTGCAAACGTGTTGCCCCCAATTCATGAGCAATTTTGATTCCTGCAATCAATGTCTCATACTCTGCTTCATTATTTGTTGCTTTGAAATCGCACCGTATGGAATATACCATTTTGCCCCCTTGTGGGGACTGTAGGACGACACCTAAGCCTGTGCCACGTAAATTTGCCGAACCATCAACGTCGAGCGTCCATGTATTGTCGTGCAAAGTCGCCACAATTAATTTATCAGACGTCATCGTGCTTTCTAGTTCTGGACTAAAATCTGAGATGAAATCGGCTAAGACCTGCGACTTGACCGCTGTTTTGGGCTTGAAATCCAGATCAAAATTGCTAAGGTAAATACTCCACTTAACTAATCGTCCTGTTAATTCGGGCTTTCTTAACACGGATTTTAAAGGAAAATTAGTTACCACAATTATAGGATGTGACTCAAAATAATGTCGTAACTTTTTAGCAGCCATGACTAATGAAAGTAAAAGTTTTTCTATAGACGAATACCTGGTTTCAGCATCTAATAGAGTTTTACTTACATAGTAAATCGGCAGTTGTCGTCCGTCGGTTTCTCGTATAAGAACTGCACTTACTGAATTATTGCTGACGGCTAGATAAAGTTGAAGGACTTCATCTTGCTCAGGTTTAGAGAGGGAAGGAGGTGACATCATGTATTTTTTGAGTTGCTGCAATGCTTCTTCATGTTTGTCCGTCCATTCGAACCCTTTATTCTTTCGTAGGACATTGTAGAATAAATGACACCTGTCGGACGACCGAGAAATGAACCGGTTCAGCGCTGCTACACGTCCTGTAAGACGTTGGACTTCTTTAAAATTTCTGGGTGATTTTAGCTCAACAATTGCTTTAATCTGTTCTAGATTAGCTTCGATTCCTCGTCGTGTGACCATATAACCGAGAAATTTTCCAGCTCGAACCCCAAAGGAACATTTCGTCGGGTTTAACTTCATCTTGTATTCACGCAAGATGTCGAACGATTGCTTCAAATGTCCGATATGATCGTCCGCATGTTTTGATTTGACAAGCATGTCATCGATGTATACTTCCATAGTATCACCCAAATGTTCTTTGAACATCATATTCACCAATCGTTGATATGTCGAACCTGCATTTTTAAGACCAAAAGGCATTACTTTGTAACAATAAATACCTTTATTCGTCATGAAGGTTGTTTTTTCCTGGTCGTCTGAATGCATCAATATCTGGTTATACCCAGAATATGCATCCATGAATGTGAGTAGCTCATGTCCTGCTGTAGCGTCGACCATGGAGTCGATATGTGGTAATGGAAATGGATCTTTCGGACATGCTTTGTTAAGGTCTGTGAAATCGATGCAGACTCGCCATTTGCCATTTTTCTTTTGGACGACTACAACATTAGCGAGCCAATCTGGATACTTGACTTCCCGTATTTTTCCTGTTTTAAGTAAATTATCAACTTCGTCGTTGATAACCTTATTCCTCTCAGGAGCAAACTTTCGTCTTTTCTGTTGAACAGGTTTAAATGATGGATCAATGTTGAGTTTATGAGAAATAATACTCGGATCAATACCCACCATGTCTTCGTGCGTCCAAGCAAAACAATCATAGTGGTTCTGTAAAAAAGAAATTAGTTGCTTTTTAAAAGAAGGGTCGAGCGTAGAACCTATGTAAACCATCTGGTAAGGCTTATCCTGGTTTAAGACGACAACTTCCAAGCGATAATCGTCGTTAGTCCCATGAACGTCCTGGTTCTGTAATTGCTATACTGTCTGCTTCGGAGACTTCAAGGAAACTTTGTAACATTCCCTAGCAACCTTTCTTTCGCCTTTGATTTCCTGTACTCCCCATTGCGTGGGAAATTTCAGGGTTTGATGATATGTCGAAGGCACAACCTTCATGTCATGAATCCAAGGTCGCCCAAGAATAACATTATAAGCTGATGAACAATCGACGACATTGAATTTCGTCTGTCTGTTAATTCCTTTAGCATATACTGGGAGTGTGATTTCCCCCATGGTGTTTGTCGCTCCACCATTAAACCCAACGAGTGTGGTCGAACGTCGTGTAATCTCGGATTTGTCGATGCCCATTGCTTTCACTGCATCAAAAAAGATAATGTTAGCTGAACTACCTCCATCGACGAGTATCCTTTTGGTCAGACAATTCCCAATGCTCAATTGAATAATTAGTCCGTCATGATGTTTCTGATGTACGTCATCGAGATCCGCCTGGTCGAACGTTAAGGGCATAGCCTCCAATTCTGCGTCCTCTTTGAGTCGTGCCTCCTTTGGAATTGGTCGGTCATCGGGACCGCGACTGGCATGTCTTTTAGCAGCTGAATAGGTGGTCCCACAGATATCAGAACCTCCAGTGATACAATTAATCACCTTGGCATGCTCTGGGGATGTGGGACGTGCGTCTTTCTTTTCCTTCAATTCCTGCAAATAACCTTTCGAATTGAGCCAGGACAACTCTTTCTTTAAGGCGATACAATCTTCCGTTATATGACCGAAGTCATCATGGAAGTCGCACCATTTATTTTTATCCTTCTTGTCACTGTCTTTGTCACTTTTCTTTGGCCATCGTATGTTTTGCTGAAGTTGCTTCAAGGATATGACGACGTCTTTAGCTGATCCAGGGAAACAATAAGATGATACCTTAGGATACTGGACATATTTAGAAGTCGTCAGTCCTTTCTTTTCAAATCTGACGTTTGAAATCTGTCGAGTAGGCTCTGATCGATTGGTTGACTTTGGTTTGAAATCTGGCTTTTTAACACTTAGGCTTTTTCGGTCGCCCGAATGTTTATTTCTGAATGCAAGGTCATCCTCGACCCTCATATGGGCAAGTGTCCGTGCTCGTACATCTACAAAGGTTTCCGGAGGATATTTTGTAAGATCGAGATACAACCCGGAACTATCGTCCAGACCTCGTTTGTATGCTTCGATTGCTGTTTTTACATCACAGTTACGGATACTAATCATCTCCGCATTGAACCGATTAAAGTAGCTCCGGATGGACTCTCCACTCTTCTGCACGACGTAGTAGAGGTCGCTTGTTTGCTTCTCCATTTTTCGGCTGCTAGCGAATTGTTGAGTGAATTGATTCACCAGTTCTGCAAAAGACCCAATAGTTTTAGGTTTAAGATTTATTAACCATTGTAAAGCTGCCCCGGTCAAGGTCGCCCCAAAACTTTTGCACATGCAAACTTCTTGGAATTGGTGCGGTATTGAGACAGTCCACATAAGTTGCTTGTATTGAGCGACGTGTTCCGTTGGATCAGTGACGCCTGAGTACTTTGGACTGAAGGTTGGAATGCTATACTTCTTTGGGACGTCCACCAACGCGATCTCGTCAATGAACGGCGACGCCTGAAACCCTGTACGAGGCTCGACATCAACTGGAACTGCTGCCCCCGGTAATTTGGCCAACATTGATAGGACACGTTCATTTTGCTCTTCCAGAAGTTTTAATCTTTGTGCAACGGGATCTAAGGGAACACCATTTGAAGTGCCCAATGGAACATAACCAGTCCCATTGAGGCTATTCTGCTGCGAGGCATCAGAGGCATATCCATTGAATGGAATAGAGGCCATAGGCATAGTTGGAATCATAAAAGTTGCAGGGTTAATTAATGGTGGACGAGGATAGTTTGGTAATGGAGGAGGCACATTCCAAGTACCAACATAAGCATTTGTAGTCCCCATCATATTGTTCCCATTTTGGTTTCTCAAATTCTCGATGGTTTCAGCTACTTGTCGAGCTTGAGTTGTTAAGGCGTCAATACGAGCACGAGCAGCTGTTAGCTCCATGTTCATTTGAGCTACGACATGATCTTGAGTTCCTTGGAATGCCATTATCCTGAACAACTGGACAAGAAAACACTAAGAGAAAACGTTAGTCTGTCGTGAG
Organism: Arctium lappa; assembly: GCA_023525745.1. Lineage (NCBI taxonomy): Eukaryota > Viridiplantae > Streptophyta > Magnoliopsida > Asterales > Asteraceae > Arctium > Arctium lappa. The sequence continues at coordinate 131,685,961 of CM042049.1, forward strand.
ATTATTGAAGATTTCCTTTGGATGGGGCCCCACGGTGGGCGCCAAACTGTTTATGCCAAAAATCTCACAAGAAAAATTTAAGGTAAACGTGGAGCGTGATCCAACCAAGGAAAGTAACAACAATAATCGTACGACTATAATAAAAATAAAGTAAATAAGACGAGGGAATTGGTGACGCGGAAAACCCCTAAAATGGGTAAAAACCGCGGACGAGTGTAAGTCGTCGTGCACTATGGACGTCAATTAGGGACGTCGTCCTTTAGAACAAGTGTTACAAGTGTAATACAATGTAAAATACTACGATAAAGTAAAGTCGGTCGTGCGTCGGATGTATTCAGACTTCAGTCGTGCGTTGTACGATAAACAGCAGAAGACTATGAACTTCAAGAGAGATTTAACAAGCTTGAGAGTATAATTTGTGAGCTTCTAAAGTCTGAGAATCAGATGTCCCAATGTGCAGTTTCAACCCCATATTTATGCTCCATCTTTCCGTTTTCCAAGTCTTTGAATGTATATGACCGTTTCTGATATTGATGATGGCGTCCGTTATGCTTTTTGTTATTGATGATGTCTACCGTTACAATCTTTAGTTATAAATATCCTTGACTCCTGCATTAAAACATGATATAATGTATGTTGCCAATTAATAACTGAAATCAAATCGTACGATGGTATTCGTCGAATGGATGTTTGGTCGTCTAAAGAAAGAGCGTCTATTATCTATTTGGTCGTGTGACATAGTAAGTTCTGACTGTTGGAATTCCTTACCTGTTGTCCAGTGTTAATCGTACGACAATGTACTATTGAAATTTTTACCCAAACAGGTACGGTATGAAAAACATTTCTAAAAGCATCAGAGACGCTTTAAAAAGAAAAGCCTCTCTGAAAATCAGAACGAGATTTAGTTACACTTTGAAAAGTGTCTCTAAAAAATAGTTCATTTTTAAAAAATAAAATCAAAATAATAAAAGCATCCTCATCCTCTACAAACACAGTCGGAACCCTAGAATGTCGACATCGACATCGACAACCACAACTTCATTTCATCAAATCGACTACTTCTTCGATCAACAGGTACGATATCTTCAACTACGACTTCATTTCTTCAAATCATCGTTCACAGGGTTTCAACTTCTTCAAATCGGACGTCTTCAATGATTTCGATTTCTTTTTTCAAATCAGATTTTGATTTCTTCAAATCAGATTATATATGTGATCAGTATCCTAGGTTACAACTTTGGTTCTGTCCTATTATACAAATCGAAACATATATACGAAATTTCTAATAAACAAGGTTGAGATGAAGATTTTGAGAACCATAGTATGTTCATCGTCTTTTGATTCATCCATTTGTGTTTGATTCGCATGTAAATTGTAGTTATCTTCTTGTAAATTATCGACAGGGCCGTCCCTGGGAGAATGCGGGCCGGGTATACCCCTAGGGCCCAAAGGAAATAGGAGCCCAAATTTTTTAGTATATACTATATATTAATAGTTAAAAAATTATAAATAAAAGACAAAAAAATTGGTATATAATAGGACCCAAAAAGAATTTAACACTATATTAAGGGCCTAAACATGTATTAATTGATAATATTGGACATGAAAATTTGTAAAAAAGTTATTTAGTCTTTAGTTTATAATATTGTTTATTGTTTCTCCAAGTTTTTTTATCTACTGCTAATGTCTAAAAACTATTTTTGCCTATAATCCTTGATATATACTCCATTACGCATATTCCATATACTATTTTTATTATTCCATTCGCATGAAAACTCCTACCGTTTAAAAACAATTACCAAACTATATGAGACGACCCAACATATATATCTATATTTAGGATTTCAAATATATTTCCTTTTTCATATATTATTGACTCCTTATTACTTAATAATGGGTACATGAATCTTAAGTATTCTCCTATCACTAAAACAATAATAAGATTTCAAACTATAACCAACATGGACTTTTGATTCTAAAATTGATCGTTCTTACAATGTTTATTTCAACCCTAAAAGTTTATAATGATGATGAGAAACATTAAATCAGGTAACATGTGAAATATCAACTAATTTATGTTGATTTACTTAAAGTGTTACTCTGAATAGTCAACATAATGACGTCAAATAATTTCAGTTTATATATTAAAGGCATATTATAAGATGACTTTGACGGTGGAACTTATTGACGATGTTATGTAAAAATAATATGTTAGATAATATTAATTTAGAAATAACTATTGATTGATCTTGCACTAGGAATGCCGGGAAAAACGTTTTTATATGAATTATTAGTATTTCTTGAATTCAATGTTATTTTTTATGATATAAACAACATACTGAAAATAATTTCGTAGTTATCGATAATCCTTTTTTACATCTTGCTCAGGGCCTATAAAATATTAGGAACGAACCTGATTATCAACTGAATTATTGCTACACATACAATTTTAGTACAATAGTAGTTGTTTCCTTCTTTTTGGTTATTTAAATTTTATATGAATAGAGATATAAAATGAATTTGATCTATTTCAGTATATTTCGGATGAGATTGATGTCAAAGTAAGAAAGTACCAAAGAGTTGAAAGTGTTGATTTGGAGGTACCGGCTGTGAATAACTGATGATATAGTTTGGTGGTCACTTGTCAATCAACTTAAAGCTTAAAGCTTAAATACAAGAATCACAATTTATGAAATTCTAAAGCCTAAACCCATAAAAATATTTAATAGTTAGTTTATATTAAAATTATTGACAAAAAAAATTATAATGATATAATTTATAATAAGAATGAAACGTATTTTTAATATATTTTATGATTATGTATTTTTAATGTGCTAACGGTAGAAAAAAATAAAACGTATGGATAGAAAACAAATTAATTCGTAGATATTCATGATATTTAATAGTACGGTTAAACTAAAAAGTATTCAATATTGGGCTCGTTTTGAAGATATTGACGAGACGATTATAATGATATAATTTGTAAAAAAATCTACCTCTTACGTTGTGTTCTCGAGTTTTTTTTTATGAAGGAAATGAAGGAAAAGGGGAGGAAAGTAGGGGAGAGAGAAAAAAATGTTGTGTTCTCGAGTTTTTTTAAGGAGGGAAAGGGAAGGAAAATATTGCTTATTTTCCTCCCAAAACTTTCCTCCCAAATGTGGGAGGAAATGGAAGGAAAGGAAAAAAAAATTTTAAAAAAATTAATTTTTTTTATAAAATTACATATATATATATATATATATATATATATATATATATATATATATATATACCCATTAGTTACATTATACTGTTAAATAAATAAGGATATATTGGTAAAAGTGACATCTTTCATTTCTTTTCTCTTCTATTGGAGAACATAGAAATTTATTTTCTTTTCTTCCCTTTCCTTTCTTTTCTTTCAATCTCAAGACCACAAATAAACATATTTCTTTCTTTTCCTTTCATTTCTTTTATTTTCTTTTCCTTTCCTTTCTTTCCTTTCCTTTCAAAACTCAAGAACATAGCGTTAATGGTTCCAAACCCTGTGAATGATTTTGTATCTTGGGCCTCCTTTAACCATTCTACGCCCTGATTTCATTATGAACAATTACCAAACAGTCATATTTTATTTAAAACTATATCATAAGAACCTCTTAATCATTCTAACCACTTAATCATTTTACACCAAACCATTCAACAACTGCTAAAAAGAAAAGACAGACGTAAGGAACTGCAACCGCTGGAACCAAATTGAGGCTCTTGTACTTCAACGCAAAAATGAGTTTGTTGTAAGTATTATTTGGTATAAATGATTGCTTCCACAACGATTTATTGAAATTTAATTTTGGAAAACGCATTTGGATTTTATGATGACATCAATAATGGAATGAATGATGCATAGCGTTGTGTCTTATTCTCCCTTTTTGAATGGGGATTATCAGATACGCGTGGCAAGAAATGCATGATGTATTAATGATTTATTATCTTATCTTCTATTTTTTAATAAAAACAAATATCAGATATTATGGACGTTTACGGGTTATTTACCTAACGCTTACCTGTTAAGTGTTTATCAAGTCACGTTACCTTATCGATGATCATGACAAGGATCATGAATCTTACCCGTTAAGAACAATGGCAAGGTCCAAAAATCTTACCTCATAAGTGTTGGTTACGACTCTTATCCGGTTAATGCTTACCGGATGAATTATTGTGTACGATACCGTTTTTCATGGATTAAAATCTTAAAGGGTAAGGTAAATAATAATGTTAAATTTATCGTAAACACCTACCGAATAAGTGATTGGGTAAACGGCCCTTAGTCTAAATATGTCTTTTATATACTGTGGATGATGCAATTTCACTTTAAAAATACATCTATCATTGAAATGTCTTTCATAAAGCAAAACTTGGGACCCAGTTAACAACTCGTTTCTATGAAAAATTAGTTATATAATAATACAGTACTTAAATTTATCACAATATTAATACCGTAACTAAAATTAAAACGTTTAATAATAATAAGAGTAAACTACAAATTTGGTCCTGTGATTTGGTGATTATGACACTTAATTTTGGTCCCTATATATTCGAAATTACAAATATGTCCTTTTAGTCGATTTTTAAGAAATTTTATTTAAAGTATTATTTATTGAAAAGATTGATTCAAAATTATTCTCTTATTTCATTTAAATAGATATCATTCTCATTTGAATCTGACTATATATATATATATATATATATATGAATCAAATAAAACAAAACGTAGGATTCTTTTACAAATTAATATCAAACATAAAACAACAACAATGATTTTTGGTTTGCAAATGGTGCCACCACTTGAACACATGACCTCACATATGAAAAAACAATGAACTAACCAACAAACTAATAATGATTTTTTTGTAAAATATCCCTATATATGTCTCTTATGGTCAAAAGGTGCCACCGCTTTTAAAAAAATTCTGGATCCATCCTTGTTCGGTGATAGCTTTTAGAATCAACCTGCCACCTTCCCTGTGATGCTTCACCTTGATAGCACCGTCGTCGGAGCCTCTGATGGTGGTAAGAGGCGGAGGAAAGCCAGCCCTATGTACTCTTCGGTCAGTAATTCTATACGTTAACCTTTGAATTGGTCGAACCCTCTCTCCCTTATCATCCGATGAAATTGCACAAAATTCATCACTAATATGGTTCCCTCTTTCACTTCCCAAGCTCTCCGTACACATTTCCAACCTCATGGTACTCGATGCAGACGACGTAGACTTTTTGATCATTGGATGAACATAAAATCTCATCAAGATTCTTGAAACCCGAAGATGGGTTTTCAAGTAAACTCCACCAGCTTACTTTGTTGATTTCGTGATGCAATTGGTTGGGTTCTGATTTGGAGGGTGGTGACATGTTTTGCCTGACAAAAAACCATTCAAAAATTGATGAATATTTAAAGATTTTGATGTTATTTTGTACATGTTCTTAGAGATGAGATTTTAATTTGTTTCAAGGATTCAATGTGGTTATAATCATTGACTTATTATTTATATTAGAAATGTACTCGTGTAAATGCAACACGATACATCTCGATATTAATGTTTTGTTTCATATTTTGTCTTTGTCGATTTTATAATACAGTTTTGTGGGATTTTGAGAAAACGGTAATGTTTTTATAAATTTATTTAATTTAATTTTTAATAATTTAATGTAGCTTTAATAATGTATGTAATATATTTTGCATTAATATAATGTATTTTATAATAAAAAAATAAGTAAAGATTATGTTAGAACTCAATAGTTATCTTAATTATATTTTAGATTATTTAAATTTAAATGAGATGTTTATCTTGTATTTGATATGTTTATCAGTTAGTTATGAATTCAAACATGTAACTTTAAGGACGTGTTTGGTTTGCGGGATTTGAATGGATTTGGATTTCAAATCCCTTCCAATCATGCGTTTGGTTTGCAGAAAAGGATTTCGTTGACCGGATTTCAAATCCGTTGACCATTTTAAAATCCCTCATATGATGGATTTGGAAATCTTTGGCATTGGGCCTGAATTTGAAATCCAAATCCGATGGATTCTAAAGCGTGATCCATACTTCAAATTGTATCGATCTAAATTCGATGTTTACCAATAAAAATAAATTCTTTACAAAACAAACAAATAAAAATAAAAAATAAAAACTCAATCCAATCTAAATCCTACAAAACAAGCAAGACTTGTAAATGAATGGATTTGAAATCCATTCCAAATCCTACAAACCAAACACACGAAGGGATTTCAAATCCCCCCAAATCCAAATCCCTACTTGAAATCCAATTCATTCCATTTCAACCCCGCAAACCAAACGCGTCCTAAATGGTTGTTCTTATGCATCATTTATTTGTAATCTTAAAATTTAAATTATATGTATCAATAAACAATAATTGATAAATAAAAATTTGTTTTTAAGAGTTTGTCAATTTACATTTTTTGTAAATCATATATATAACTTATAACATTAAATACTTAACATGAAACTGCAATTTCGTGAACTTGAAATTACAAATCATGATTAAAAATAATTTTTTAAAACTTAAAATTATTTTCAGCTAAAATATATACTTCCTACGTCCTAAAATAAATGTTCATAATGAAAATGGCACAGAGTTCTAAGAGTGTGTAAATATTACACTTTTTAATTAATCAAAGTGCAATTTTACCCTTAATTATAGAGAGAAAAAATTTCTCCACCACATAATATAGGGTAGAATGGGAAAGTGAGCATTTACTTTTAAAAATGGACAATTATTTTGAGACAAACTAAAATAGTAATATAGACATTTATTTTGAGACGAATGAAATATGGATGAAGTATCATTTAATGTTTGAGGCAAACAGTGAATATAGAAACTTAAAATAATTCAAGTTTGTGTCAAACAGTAGCCGAAAGTATGAAGCCAAAACGCGCAGATCCACTCACCCACGTATGCACATCTCCTTTTTTTTTTTTTTTTTGACCCACAAGTACAACAACGACAAAAATATTTATGAATAATTATTATAATTGATATATATATATATATATATATATATATATATATATATATATATAGGAGGGATCATGCGAGGAGAGGAGCAAAATAAGAAAACAAAGGGAGTAATCTCAACCACACATCTTCAGTTACGGTGGACGCGATCACGGAGGATTGACGCAATTCATGGGAGGGTTGAGATTATTAAAGAGGGGGGACCGGTCAAAGCCGTCATTATTGACCGGATGAGTGGCTGAGATTCATCCTCACATTCTCTTAAATAGTTATTATTCTCGTTTGATCCTTTCTTTCTTTTTCTCTTTCTCTCTCTCTCTCTCTCTCTCTCTCTATATATATAAAAGATGATAAAGTTCATGCAAATCATGATGACTTTAGATTATGAAACATAAAAAAATCAGATATTTATTAATTAGACTTGTTGAACGGTTAAGATTGGTTTGTATAGTTTGTTAAAATTACTTAGTTTGCAAATGAAACGCATGCACATGCGCGCGCACACACACACATATATATATGGGTTTATCATTTGAGAAAAACTACAAACTTTTTAATATCCGTGAGGTAGAAACATATATTTGTTTCACAATATGTTTATTTTATATGTACTCGGTTCACAATGTAAACTCTTTTAGGTTCATTTTTGTTTCACAAACATGCAAAAAAGGTTCACATTGTGAAACCAACACATTATGAAACAAATATATGTTAATCAATACATCAAGTTATACTCATAGACGAGAAAAAGCCACCGTTATAAAGACGATACAACATTAAGGATAAACCCATAAACACCAATACGTCCTCTTTATCTGGCATAAGCTCTACAAATAGCAGTTCTTATGAAAGACATCCGTCTGTTAGGAAGAATTCTCCAGGTGCATGACTAGCTTTGCTGGCTTCCTGATTCTTCGAACTTGATGCACAAATAGATAGAATAACAACAAATAGCATCTTTCTAGCCTGCATATTCGTGGAATTCAATCTCATTTAGAAAGCCTTCTCTCTATCTTTCAGCATATCAAATGAAATAGCATATAATCCACTGGTTCTTAAAGATCTCACGATTTAGAGGGTTCTCGAAAGAAGGTCCCCTTATAGCTATAGAAAATTTAGAAGACCTAATAAACTTTTCACTTTTGAATTAATAAGTCCCTGATTTTTTTTTCTCCAATAAATAAACCATTGAACACTTGAACATTTTTTAAAATTAATAAACTATACAACTTTTAAAAAGTTGTTACCTATATCATTTTAACTCAAAATATTGTTTATAATCAGATAAAAAGATTTTAATGTAAAAAAAAACATAAATCAGCAAGTTTTTATTCAATAAAAATATTTATTGAGAAATTGATACTTACATCGATCTTGATCTTCTAAATCCAAACATCTTATTGTAACTTGCTTCTTTCCTGCCTACTGCTAACCTCTGTACATTAAAGACATTCATTTTTTCCTATATTAGCAAGAAGAAAAACAAATTAATAATTTGGAGATGAAGATTTTATTTTCCATGTCATCAAAGTATGTTAATAAACGAAAACTTACGTGTAGTTTAACTGCAACCTTGAGTTCTTTGATGATCTCGACCATGGTTGGTCGGTTTTTATGATCTCTACTCAAACATCGATTTGCAATGGTTGAAAACGTCATCAGAGAATCACCATCTATTTGTCCCATCAGGCCATGACAAATAATGTCCTCTAGCCTATTGTCATCAAAACATTTTTTCCACATACCCACTAAAATGCGAGCCAACTCACCGTTGTGGTATTCATAACATAGTTTTCCACACATCATCTCAAACAAGACCACTACAAAAGAGTACACATCAGACTCTTTTGATAGGAGGCCAGTTTCAAAATATAATGGATCACAATACCCAATTGTACCAACAACATTTGTGACAAGATATGTTTGTGGTTGATTAGCTGGACCAACTTTTGATAGGCCAAAATCAGATAGTTTGGCATTCCATTTCTCATCGAGAAGGATGTTTGAACTTTTAATGTCTCGATGAAGAACTCTTTGTTTTGTCTTCAAGGGATCATGAAGGTAGTGTAGTCCACATGCAACCCCAAGACAAATCTTGAGGCGTTGCATCCAGGTAAGACTTGCGTCACCCAGATGACGATCAAGGCTTCCACGAGATGCATACTCGTACACAAGGATTCTCTCATCGCCTTCAAAGCAAAAGTGGATGAGAGACACCAAATTTTGGTGCTTACATTTGGAAAGCATCATAATCTCTTTCCAAAATTCAGTGTTACCTTGCCCAAATTTACGATCTAATCGCTTAAAAGCGACCATGCTTCGTCCTTGAGGGAGAGCGAGTTCTCCTTTATACACCGTTCCAAACCCACCGTTTCCGATTAGTTTGCTGGGACCAAAGTTGTCTGTGGCTGATATTATATCCTCCAATTGAATTTTGTGATGATCAAACTCTTTGATCAGAAACATTATACAATTCAAGTAATATACTAAGAAGAAAGTAAGAGACAAAAGCAATTGCAAGTATGAATACCATAAACCTGAAAGAGCTATTTAATATAGAAATAATTAACTTCTGTTTTTTCTTTATACTGTTGGCCTGCCCCTAAATCAAACTTCAATTATTTGGTTCAATAATGTTCTTTGACTTGGTCAACAAATATGCCTTGTTGTTTCTTTTTACTTTTATTTTTGAAGGTTACACTACACGCTTTCTAACGGTGATATATAAACCGATAGCAAACGATTAAATACAATATCGGTTTTAGGGTTTTTGATGTCCTGTGTAATAATGTTTAAAAATTACCCTATATTTATTTTTTAGGCAAATGAAACGACATAACATGCGATTTTTTAAAGAGTTCGGAACCTAGTCAAGCTCTCATCATCTCGTTGATTTTTATTAATTGTAATTAAAAAAATACAAAGGGGGACATAAAAACCAAAATCCCGAATTACAAAATATAAAATGATAAAAGGTGAAAATCTGAATTAGGATCATGCTTCCTTTAAAATTACAAAATATAAAATGCTCAAAAGTTCGTAATTTATATGCCATAAAATTAAAACTCACGCATCTCAAATATACTCACGAACTCAAAAGGTTGTAGGATTATACCCCGTAAAATTAAACACGACTCATACATACTAAAATTCTCTAGAAATTCCGACTCGAGAACAGTGGGACAACTCTTCCTTTAAAACCTTAACATACGTGGAGGAGATCCAATGTCAAGGTTAAAAATTCTACAGTCGTTTGCCCAATACCACATGTGTCATTAAAACACGGATCTTAAGATGTCCAAAAATAGCGTTAAACACAAAACAGGGATGGGGAGATTTTTCCATATAAATTGTAATAACTTGCAACAAACAATTTCATGCATGCTTAAGCTCACAGTTTAAAAATTTGATGAGTGCTAAATGTTTTACCAAGACTTCAAAGTATAACACACTTTATGCTTCGAATACATGAGAAACAATTGATGCAAACTTATTTTAGAAATAAATTTCGTGCATGAACTTGGTCGGCACTCAGCATCTCAAGACTACACTCCTTCATTTTCCCGACGTACTATTGCCATCCGGATACATCAAACATCTTAGAGTCACGAACCCACTAATTAGGTTAACTTACAATTTCTCCTCAAAATAAAATTGGTCTAACGAACTTATAGTTCTAATCCAACCAATAATTCTTAATCAAGATGATCAACTTAATGCATTCAACGCATTTAACTATCACTTCAACGTCACATCGCTATAGACATCAACCTTTCCTTAGATTACTCGCTTAGAAACTTTCTCACTACCCCAACGGTCATCATACTAAGGTAGTTCAATTATACACATGTGATATGAAGGTTCACCATAACACTGGCCATGTGCCATTATGAACGTACCATACATGATCATCCTTGCGACCATTGACGATTTCCGTTTCTAGCGACCCGATCAACTCCAAGATATCTTATCTTAAGGCGCCTAATGTGCAACTTCACTTTCAATCACCTATGAGAACGCTAGTTTGAGTCTAGGCATCCTGTAACACCCCGAATTTTCGTTTGGTTTTGCGAGGTTGTTAAAGAAGAAAAGAGGAGGATGCTTCTGTCTACAGGGCGCACGGGTCGTGCGCCATCCTTCAGGAAATGCGCACGGGTCGTGCGCATGAAACAGTGCGCGAGACAGTGGAAAACGCACGGGCCGTGCGCCCTCCCCTTTGGAAAACGCACGGGTCGTGCGCTGTGTTGGGAGTTGTGCAAATCCTTGGCTAAATATCTCTTTTGTGAGATTTCTTTTAGAAATCTCAGAATCTTTCTCTCTCTCTTCTTTTCTCTCTTTTTCTTCTCCGATCTTCAAGGTTCTTTTGGTTGCTAGTTTCTGGTGTTCCTAGCGAGGGGTCGGTGTTTTAAGCTTCACCTCTACGTCGTGGTCATTATCTGGTTTTCCGGGTTTTACTCTGAAAACCTACCGGTGAGTTCCTACTATCATTTTACAAACTTTATACATGTCAAAACTCTTATTTGCGAAATCTAAAGTATTTCTACGGTATGATTTTATGTTCTCTACATTTTGTTGTAAATAAAGTTTTTGGTGATTCTCGGGGTTCCCGGTCAGTTTTGACCAAAATGACGGGTTCCGCCCTATTGAAGTAAAATGATGTTTTACTTGCACATTACGTGATTATGTAAAAAGAATGTTTATGAACTCATTTTAATGATTTTCGTTCTTACCAGAAGTTGAACTGTAAGTAGCATTTTGTTTATAAAATGTACTTATTACCATATATTTATTTATGGTAGGTCACATATGTTGTTGTGACGAGTCCTTACCATTACTAGTGGATCCCTAGGTTTTGGAGTAGACTGTTTTGTTGGGAGGCTATATTCCCCAAATATGTAGCTATGGATCACATGTTCCGTGATGAGTTTATGGTACGGTTATGTGAGGCCGGTTACTAGCCATGGTTCATGATGATCCTAGTGAAGGAGTATACATTGGTTTCCCTTGGGAGCGCGATCTCACCTTGTAGCACGAACTCTGGGTTCATTGCTGAGGACTCCAAGTGTTTAGCTCATAACTCGGATTTGTGGTCTACTTTGTGTTACACCACTCTCCTTGGTAAAATGGTCCTTTTATCACCGTTTAAGAGTTTTGGACCGAAGAGGCCCGGTTGTGGCGAAATGTTATCTTTATGAACTAAACCTTTATGAAAAGATTTCTTTATGATATTGATGTTTATATCTTTTGAGCTTTATAAACTGTATGTTCTCACCAGGCTTTATAGTCTGACACTTTTTTCTCAAATGATGTGTATAACAGGTTTCCATTAGCGGTGGGTATCGGGGTTTTTGGAGAGACGAGTTTTGAGTCTCGAGGTTTTTGGAGATATTTTAGTATTGGTGCTGGGCATTGTTAAGTCCCATTCTTTTGATGAAATCCTTATATAGAATGGTATAGTCTTAAGGACTGATCCCATTTATGGGAAGTTAATGTATTTACCTTTGTCATTTGTCAGGTTTTAAATGTTTTAATTTACTCCGAATTTTAGAGTGTTACACATCCAAAAAATCAATACCTAAATCTCTCAAACTTAAGCTCTGATACCAACTTGTAACACCCTCAAATATGGAAATAGCAACTTATTTAAAATTTTCTAAATACATCAATAAATGAATCATCTACAACCACGAATTTAGATTCAACTACAATACACCTATACCATCTTAAACATACGGACTATAAATGACGGGTGCTACTCATACCCATGCATAGGCATTATCTCCATAAGGCGGAAGACTTCACCGAATACTTACTTTCGGATCTAGCTAAGGCTTTATTCTTCATAGGGTTGCTGGAACCAACTCCCAACCTTGAAACCTGATGCACATGCCGACAAATAAAAAGGTTAGGCTTAACGCCTAATGAGCTCAAGAGTTTTTCAACATATATAAAATAACCGTTTAAAAAGAAAGGATGCGGTTAAAGTTACAGTCCTTCAATATGATACGTCTTACATGTGAAAACGACTCATTTTCCAATAATATGCATTTTAGACAAAGAACACCAATTTGGACATTTTCCAAACCAAACTACTTCAAAGATGATGATACGAATGTAAGTCGTCCATTCATAAATTAGCTTTAACCCAAAACTCACTCAAAGCGTAAATATAAATTGAACTCACCATTTATGAAGATACGGATAAACCTTATATCCCAAAACACCCAAAACACGGGTGAGACATAATACTCAACCCATAAATCAAGGGTAAAACCCAATTATACAAAACGTCACCGAAAACATGGATAATAAAACTCAATACCCAAAAACAACACCTTTCGGTGACGGGGGAGACCCGATTCCATAAAATGTGACGGTCCACAAAGTAAGCCCATTTTATGTTGTTAAGACTAGTCATAAAAACAAAGTACACACAAGGGATGTCAGACTCAGTGGCTTTAAACGTACACCCACGGAAACTCAAGTTTAACCCCGAAGGGTTCCTACGTCGAGCTCCTCATCCAATATCGTAATACTTGAGCACGAAGAACTTATACCTCATCCGGTACCTAACGTGCCTCGACGTGGAAAACTAGTCGTCCCACGCCGGAACAATAATTCCAAGCGCAAGGGATGTCAGGCTTAGTGGCTTTAAACGTAGACCCACGGGATATCGAGTTCAACCGTGAACGGTCCTTATGTCGAGTCCCTCATCCAATATCGCAACCAAGGCTCTAAATCGAGCTACCAAAACTGGAAAATTGTCCTAAAGCCTCATCAAAATAAAAATACCAAGCTGCTGGCTTAGCAACCCTATGACTCATTGGTAAATGAAATAAAATACAATAAAACGCACTCGACCAACGGATATGCAAACACAACGACCAAAAGGAAGATTAGTTCAAAATTCAACATTAGTTGAGACAACCCATTTTCCAAATGAACTTATACCCTTATATTTTTCCAAATGTCCCATAATACAAAATATGCATTTTCCAACTTCAACTGCTGATAAGAATGAAAATTATAAAATGAGACTATATAAACATTCTTTCAAGTACCTCGCATAAATGTACAAGTAATACTTTATAAAACATTTCATTTCATGAATGATGCATAAAACCCGACAAACATTTAAAAGTGTATTTCTTTGACCAAAGATCTATTTATGCAATAAGACCCCAAAACACATTCATTTGTGACACATATATTAGATGCCCAAAAATCCCAAATGTAGGTATTGTACAAAGTTTGTAAAGTTGAATACTTCAAATAATCAAGATTAGCAAATAACCCAACATTTGATAACTTCATGTAGAACACATAAACACTTTAAAATAGACATTTTGGCATGTACAACGTTTTCACAAATCAACTTGAACTTGCCTTGCTAGATTTAGGCTAAATCTAGATTTCCCCCAACGAGCTCTTTTGAAGACCGCTTGAATCCGCAAGCCGAAAACTTCCAAAACCTAGATCCATACAAATCCAAACCATAAATACCCATACATAATCGTATAGAAACATTTCCCCAACCTTTACATACTAAAATCCTCAACAAGATCAAAACCCTAGTTTTCCAAAACCATCAAACCGAGATTTGAGATACCAAACACTAAGAAACCACCAATGGAGCATTTATAACACTATTTCAAGAAAGTTTACCATTATAGATGACGAGACTTTCCGAGAACACCCACTCCAACTCTTCAACCCGAGCTCCCAACCGATGAACTTGATGAGGGAGATGAAAATGGAGGTTTTGTGGTTCAAGATTCCAACTAGATAGATGGTGAGTAGACATGTGGTTTGGGGAGGAAAAAACCCCCAAAATAGGTTAGGGTTCGGTTTTGGGGTTTGGGAGAGAAAAGGGAAGAGGATAGAAGTGAAAAATGAGAGAAATGGTGAGAAATTCGGACATTTAGGAAACCAGTGGCCGCGAGCGATTATGCCACGCGATAGTGACATTGTCACTATCGCGAGGGCACTCTCGCGGGGAATGTACCGCGGGTGGTACACCCCCGGCGATTGTGCCACGCGATAGTGACACATGTCACTATCGCGAGTCACAATCGCGCCACACGTACCGAGCCCCGAAAAGGTCGAAACTCGAGATTCTCGCATGGGTTGACTTAAGGTTCGAAGGCACAACATTTTCCACTGAAAAGATAGACGGAAAACGGAGAGATAACCAACGAAGGACGGAGCTTGCTTTACGAAAAACCGGGTGTTACATTATTAACCAAACACACCAAAAATTTCAAAACCTTCAAAATCCAAATCTCCCCACAAAATTTAAATCCTTCAAAACCATCCAATCAAATCAAACCCCCCTAAGCGTTCATTCATCTCCTTCATGTACTCTTCTTCTTAAAACCTCTTATTGTCACCTCAGTTCATATACTTTTCTTTCTCTTAAAACGCCTTCTGACGTTACCGAAACATACAGTCTTATTGATTCAAATTTCAAACTTCACCACCACCTCTTATTAATCAGAGGCAAAATAAGACTTCAGACCTCTTAAAAACAAACGACACCTAAATATGTCCTTCCACATAACGTTTCTTTATTTCCGTCGTAGACGAACATTTATCAAAGATTCAGAGGGGATAGTTGGAAGCCTTCTATGAGAAGTGAAGCCTTGATCACCAACAGTACACTTCTCCCCACTAGCGAGCACCAAAACTAAATGAATACCTCACCACCCTTCACCTGTTCACCAAGCAATAACAAAATTATATTTCCTTAAAATAGAGAATTTAGCTTTCCTTTCATACATATGTTTGTTGGATAAGTGGTATCTATGCAACATCAAATAGAAACTAAAGGGTTGTTTTTTTTTTTAAAAAACTCTTAATGGCTCTTAAGTCTAAATCGTTCAGACTTTTTTACACACTACCTCTTATTAATCATAACTAAAATAAAACTTCAGACTTTAGACCTCTTAAAAAACAAACGGCACCTAACTAAATATGACAATCGTGAAATCCAATTTTATTTTATTGTTTCATTAAAACACACATGTGAAAACTAAATATCTTAGTATGACTATGTTTCATGTATAATCATATTTTTGTATTTTTTTTTAGAAAAATTCAGAAAACCCCAACAAACTTTCCTATTTCAAACGATTTAATTATTAAACTATTTTTTTGAATGAAAAACTACTTGAACTTTCTCATTTTGAATGATTAAGGGGGCGTTTGGTTCGCAGAATGTTTTTGGATGAAATGAAATCTGTCAAAGGAATTTGACTTTGATGGAATTGGAATGAAATGTTGTCAGGTTTGACCATCTGTTTGGTCGACAGAATTGGAATGGAATCTTTTAAATGAATTGAAATTTTTCTGTTTGGTTCACAGATTGTAGCTTCGGAATTGGAATGGAATTTTGGTAAATGACCAAAATACCCTTTTTTTAATTTTTTTATAGTCATTAAATAGTTTAATTTTTAACAAAAAATGTTTTTATTATTTTAGCACATGAATGATGCCGACAGAGTGAGGAGAGAGAGGGAGAGAGGAGAGAGAGGAGAGGAGAGAGAGGAGGAAAAAGCGGAGAGAGGGAGAGAGGAGGAGAGAGGGAAGAGAGAGAGAGGAGAGAGAGAGGAGAGAGTGGAGGAGAGAGAGAGGATAGAGTGAAGGAGAGAGAGAGGAGAAAGAGAGAGGAGAGAGAGGAGAGATAAAGAGAGAGGGAGGAGAGGAAAGAGAAAGAGAGAGGGAGAGGGAGGAGAGAGAGGAGAGATAGAGGATAGAGGGAGAGAGAGAGAGGAGAGAGAGGGAAGAGAGAGAGAGGAGAGAGAGGAGAGAGAGAGAGGAGAGATAAAGAGGGAGGGAAGAGAGAGAGAGGAGAGATAAAGAGAGAGGGAAGAGAGAGAGGAGAGATAAAGAGAGAGGGAAGAGAGAGAGAGGAGAGAGAGGGAGGAGAGAGAGTGGAGGTGAGAGAGAGGATATAGAGATAGAGAGAGAGGAGAGAAATAGAGAGGAGAGAGAAGGAGGAGAGAGAGATAGCGAGAGCAGAGAGAGGAGAGAGGAGAGAGAGGGAGATAGAGATGAGAGAGATAGTTTGTGTTTGCTGATAATCAATATTAGTAGGATTTAGTTTGGAGTAAAGGGTAAATTTGGAATTATCAAAATATAAGATTTCATTCCATTGAAATCCTTGGGTTTTAGGATGGAATGTTCAAATCCTTCATTTGTGGAATTTGATGGAATTCACACATTCATTCCATAGAAAAGAATGAATCAAACAAGGGAATTGAATTTGGTCAAAGGAATTGGACATTCCAATTCCATCAGATTCCATCAGAATCTGCGAACCAAACACCCCCTAAGTCATTGAACTTTTCTTTTTTATGAATAAATAAACCATTTGAACTTCTCAAAATTGTTACCTAACAAAAAAAAACTACCTAAAACCGCCTCATAAGGTTTAACTAAATTAGTTTTACCACTCTCAAACTCTATATCATTCAAAACAATAGTCTAGGGATTTAATCGTTCAAAACGGAAAAATTAGTTGGGTTTTTTTTAACTATCTTTTTTCTTTCACATGCAAAACATTCCTCTTCGGAACAACAATATAAAGTATGAACACAACATGCTCACATATTATGTCTATAAAACAACACATGGGAACTAATTTTCACGGTTTCTTATTTTAGCCGGATATCCCCCCCATGTGGTGTTACCTTGTGGTTGTTTCAAAGATTGTTTATTATAACTTTTCTTCGACACGCTTTATTTCATCACCAATTTCTTTATTCGTCTCTATTCCAAGTTGTTGATAATAAACGCATTCAATTTTTTTTATTTGAAAGAAAGAAACCCAAAACGATAACTTGGAGACAAATGGTGTTCTTTTTCACATCAAAAGAATTTTAATAAATGATAACTTACTTGCTGATCAATTTCAACTTCAAGTTCTTGGATGATCTCGACCATGGATGGTCGTTTTTTTATGATCTCTTTGTAGACATCCATTTGGGATGGTTGAAAACGTCATCAAACAATCATGTTGTATTTGTTCTTTTAGATCATCGAATATGATATCATCTGCTCTCTGTTCTTCAAAACATTTTGTCCACATAGTTATAAAATGTGAATAATCTTTGATCTCACTGTTACGATACTCACAACATAACTCCCACACATCACCTCAAACAATTAATACCACTTCAAAATAGTACACATCATACTCTTTTGACAGGAGACTCGCCTCAAAATACAATGGATCACAATATCCAAATGTACCAACAAAATTGGAGACAAGATATGTGTATGGTTGATTAGCCGGACCAACTTTTGAGAGACAAAATCAAAAACTTTGGCATTCCAATTTTCATCTAGAAGAATGTTTGAGCTTTTGATGTCTCAATGAAGACATCTTTGTTTTGTCTCCATGGGATGATGAATGTTTGAGCTTTTAATATCTTAAGGCGTTGCATCCATGTGAGACTGGTGTCACTTAAATGACGATCAAGGCTCCACGAGATGCATGCATACTCGTACACCTGAATCCTTTCATCACCTTCAAAGCAAAAGTGCAATAGAGATACCAAGATTTCATGTTTACATGTGGAAAGCATCAAAATCTCTTTCCAAAACTCAGTGTTTCCTTGCCTAGAATGAACGTTATAATGGGAGAAGAAGATAAAGATAAGGAAGCTATTGTAATAATGAATATAATGAACGTTGGGTCCGACTTTGCTTGCCACTAAATTAAAATGATTTATTCAATTATTTGGTTCAATAACTTCTCTTAGATAGTAAACAAAAATGGCTTAATGCTTTTGTTTTAAAGCATAATAGCATCTATTCAGAATGGAGAAAATAGAGATTTTTCTTAATAAAGTTATGGATAAATTGCAATTTGTTTTGTGATTCCTTTTAGGTAAAATGTAAACACCAACAATAGACCTAAAAACGATAATAATCTATTCAGTCTCCTCTAGGTTGTCCAACCATATCCATAGATAACCATTGGGTGAGGGGCTCTGAAACCCCGAATGGTAAATGAGGTGGAGGACGGGTTGGCTCCGGTGGCAGTGATCGTGGCATGGAGGACATGGTACACGTATGGTCTCCCTTGTATGTTATCTCATAAGTCACAGGTTCTTGATCATGTCTTTGAACTTGTTTCTTAGCCGGACACTTGTATACTTTGCTATGAATGCATCTGAAGTAGCTTCTGAAATACAGAAAAAAAAAATGGAGATGTAATCACAATGTTCCAATTTTCATCTAGAATACAATATCCATTCTCATCAAATGTTTGAAAGCTTGAATATCCAAAACCGCTTCGCAACAAATAAAAAGGTGCGAAGGATATGTCTCATCTACAAATATTTGAATTAAAACAAATGAAAAGGGCACTTTTAATCAGTCATATCTTAGGAACATTAGACTTTTAAGATTTATATTTAAGATATAAGAAGTATTTAGTTGTAGGTACCTTGAAGATTTTGCATTGACCAGATCTCTCTGACCGTATTTTCTCCATCTGTAGCCGTCATCCAATAGAACTCTTGTTGTCACCGTTCTAACGGATGTCCTAAGCATTTGTCTATCTGCTTTTTGTTTTGTGCACGTACGACCTCTAGACCATAAAATGAATATACATATTTTTATGAAATGCACATTGTACTATAACAAAATTGGATTTACGGGAGATCAATAATTTATAATTAAGTGTTCTAATAGATCGACCCTGTTTA
Source organism: Arctium lappa (assembly GCA_023525745.1). Classification (NCBI taxonomy): domain Eukaryota; kingdom Viridiplantae; phylum Streptophyta; class Magnoliopsida; order Asterales; family Asteraceae; genus Arctium; species Arctium lappa. Next base: position 131,705,688 of record CM042049.1, read on the forward strand.
TGTAACCAAACAATAAAGCGTCATATCTAATGGTGTTACAATAAGTTATGGGACGTTTTTGGGTTTCTTAACGAGTCTTTTAGTACACTTTTACTATAAAACTTCGTATTAACTATTTTATAGGACATTTTTGACAAGTGTCATATGAAGATATCTTTTTATAACACACTTGTTTACAAGACACTCTTTCAAATAGTGTTCTACAAAATAGTTAACACGATGATTTTTACAAAAAAAATGTCTTAAAAATTTTATTAGGACGTCCAAAAATGTGCTATAAACTATATATTACAATAACTTTAGATATGACACTTTATTGTTTAATACTATAAACATAAGTCTTATAAAACAATCCATTAGGACATTTTAATAAATTTAGCATTCTAAAAACCCAATTTAGTTGTAATGCATGATGCATATTTATCAATAAACTTAAAGGGTCATTTACCCAATGGTTACCGGGTGTCAAAAACCGAGAATCTTACCCGATAAAAGACATAGCAAGGAACAAAAAATTTACCCGGTAAGCGTTTACCGGATAAAAGATATTGTTTACCAACATTCCATTTTAATTACCAAAAATTTTACCCAATATATAAGGTAAGTAGTAAAGTCATACTCTTGCTTTTAAGCGTTTACCCTATAAGACTTTGGTAAACGAACCTTAATTATTCATCAAGAGATTGTCACTTACCTTGATATTACCCTTGCAGGTATCATTTCACTACTCTCAGCCTCAGTCTCATTTAGTGCAAGCGACTATACAGTAAACACGTTATTTTAATTCATTATATATATTAGCAAAAATTTGAAAAAAAAATACCAAATAATTAATATATAATTTGAAGATGAAACTTATTTTTCTAAAACAAAATATTTATAATATACAGAAATTAAACTTACTTGTTTAAGTACAACCTCAAGTTCCTTAAGAATCTTGGCCATGGTTGGTCGTTTTCTATGATCTCTATGTAGACATCGATTTGCTATAGTTGAAAACCTCTTCAAAGAATCAACATCTATTTGTCCCTTGAGGTCATGACATATAATATCTTCTACTTTTTTTTCATCAAAAGATTTTTTCCACATAGGTACCAAAAGGCGAACCAACTCACTTTTACGATATTCACAACATAATCTCCCACACATCACCTCAAACAACACCACACCAAAAGAGTACACGTCAGTTTCTTTTGATAGAAGACCTGTTTCAAAATACGATGGATCACAATACCCAAAAGTACCAACGACATTTGAGACAAGATATGTTTGTGGTTGATTAGCCGGACCAAGTTTTGAAAGACCAAAATCAGAAACTTTGGCCTTCCAATTTTCATCGAGAAGAATGTTTGAGCTTTTGATGTCTCGATGAAGAACTCTTTGTTTTGTCTCCATGGGATCATGAAGGTAGTTCAGTCCACGTGCAACCCCGACACATATCTTAAGACGTTTCATCCATGTGAGACTGGCATCACTTAGATGACGATCAAGGCTTCCACGAGATGCATACTCGTACACAAGGATCCTCTCATCACCTTCAAAGCAAAAGTGGATGAGAGATACCAGATTTCATGTTTGCATTTGGAAAGCATCATGATCTCTTTCCAAAACTCAGTGTTTCCTTGTCCAAATTTACGATCTAATCGCTTAAAAGCCACCATCACTCTTCGCTCCGGGAGAAAGAGTTCTCCTTTATACACCTGTCCAAACCCACCATGTCCGATAAGTTTGTTGGGACCGAAATTGTCGGTGGCTGATATTATATCCTGCAGTTGAATTTGTAGATGTTGAAACTCTTCCACAAAAAACATTATACAGATCAATGAGATCAAACGAATGAGAGAAAATAAAAAGGTTGGAAGCAATTGTAATTAAGAAAGAAAGAGCTACTTACATAGAAATCACTTTGGCTCTCTTTATATGTCTTCACATGCGTCTAACGCAAAACAAATGGACTCAATAATTCTCTCTCTTAGTCAACAAAGATGGCTATTTTTTTGGAAGTAAACTAAAGTTTTTGCATGTTTCAATTATTATTTTTTTTTTTTTGTAAAAATCTCCACAATAACAAGATTTTAGATAACGTTCTTTGCTTTAGATTTATGCATACTTTCGAGGAGCCGGACATGCCGACACGGTGGAGGCCGGAGAAAGTGGTTGCTAATGGTTTGAAATGGTGATGAATGTTCGATGGCGATGATATATATAGAAGGGTCCCACTACAAGATTATTGCTTATTATCGACCAAGATTACCGACGGATAATAACCGTCAGTAATTACCGACGGATCACCGACGGAAATGTAAACTTTGCGACGGACACACTATCCGTCGGTAAATTATATAATTTACCGACGGATATTAATTAATTTTATTTATTTTTATTTTTATTTTTAAATCCGTCGGTAATTTGTATAATTTAATAAATATTTATTTTTTTCTGACGGCCGTTAAGAGTCCGTCGGTAATCCGTCGGTAAATTTAATAATTTAATAAATATTTATTTTTTCTTTGATCATGTATGTGTGTATATATGTATGTATGTATGTATGTATGTATGTATGTATATACACATTTACGTATGTGATCATGAATTAATGTATATGTACATGTATAGTATACGTGTATGTGATCATGTATGTATATACAAGTACGTATGTGATCATGTATAGTATGTATGTGATCATGTATGTGTGTGTATATATGTATGTATGTACATGTACATATGTGTTCATGTATGTATATACACATTTACGTATGTGATCATGAATTAATGTATATGTACACCATGTATATATAGTATGTATGTACATCATGTACATGTATAGTACGTGTATGTGATCATGTATGTATATACAAGTACGTATGTGATCATGTATGTATATACAAGTACGTATGTGATCATGTATAGTATGTATGTATGTGATCATGAATGTATGTATGTAACACCCTAAATTCTGGAAATAGCAACTAATTAAAAAAATTTCTAAATACATCAATAAATGATTCATCTACAACCATAATTTAAGATTTAACCTCCATACATACATTCATTCTATACCTACAGTCTATAATAAGGACATGTGTTACTAAAACCCAATAAGTGTCGCTATCTCCAAACTGCGGAAGACTTCACCAAGCTACTCACTCTCACGCAAGCTAGTGCTCATCTCTTCATAGCACCGCTAGGACCAACCCCAACTGAAACCTGATGCACATGCCGACAAATAAAAGGTTAGGCTAACGCCTAGTGAGTTCAAGAGTTTTAACATGAATAGGTATATCTTTAAAAGAAAGGAAATCAGTTCAAATCAAGATCTTTCAAACTAATTTACTTTAGAACTAGAGACGACTCGTTTTCCACAGTTTACACCATTAAAGACAACATTCCAAAACAACCATTCTTTATAAAACGATGTGATCCAAAACTCACTCAAAACGTGAATATAAATCGACTCCCAATTGTGATACCGTGAATAACACTTCACATCCCAAAACACCCAAGGCACGAGTGGGGCATAACACTCAACCCATAAATCATGGTGAATAAATCTCATATGCAATATGTCACCGAAAACATGGACACAAGACTCAGTACCCAAAACAACACCTTTCGGTGACGGGGAAGACCCGATTCCATTGAATGTGGTTGTTAGACCACAGTCTCATTGGATTCAAGATCATCCAAACTAAAGATCGCAATCTGAAGCTAAAGCCGGAACGTCGACTCTCGATATAAAAGTCTATGTCTATTTGTAATAAATGTTAATGTAATTGTATTAGTTTACTTAGATTTAATATCTAAGTTATAGTATTGTAATAGTTAGATAAAGTTAACTTAGTTAGTTTCTAGTATTTAGTTAGTTTACATAATATCTAGTTTAGATATTATGTATATTATTAGATTAGATATTAGGTAGGTTTATAGTTTTATATTGCAAGTTGTAGGAAGTGTGTTCAACACACTAGGATTAGATTGTGATATCTCTAACAATCCTCTCTAGATCAGATCAAGATATCACACACACAAACACACACATCAAGGTGTATTTGAGAGAAAACATAGAGAACACATCAAAAGCTTAATCGATCAACCTTGTAATCGTTTGATATATTCAATACAGGTTGGTAATCGTTATTGTGTCGTTGTTTCTATAAACTTGATAAGTATTGTTGGACCGACAATTGGTATCAGAGCCTGATTAAGATCAAAACAAGTTTTTCAGAAAAACGTCTCTGTGTTCTTCAAGAAAAATTGATTTCGAGTATTAGAGTGTTTTAGGTGTTAGAATCGATCAGGGTATGATCGAAATACATGCTAGATTGAGTTGTATGTGATTAATTTCAGTATTAAGCTTAAATCGAGTTTCAATTTGTGATTTTTGTGAGTGAACTGTCGAGTGAAGAAGGTCACTGTGCGATCAAAATAATCTTCAAAAAGTGTATTTTAGTGAGATCGAGTGCTCATAATCTGTTCTAGAAGTGTTTCTAGACATAAGGGTAGTGTTTGTTATTGCTAAATCGTTTTAATACAGATTTTAGACGAATTTTCGAAGTACAGGCCGAATAACCCGCAAACCAGAGGAAGAATAACACGCAAAGTCCCACTTTGCGCGTCCCACTACAAACGTAAAGCAGACTTTGCGGCTCCAACTTCAAACGCAAAGCATACTTTGCGGTTCTCAAAAGACCCGCAAACCTCAAGCCTTTGTGTTCATCTCTTCAAAAGACAAGTCGACTTTGCGCTCCCAACTAGAAACGCAAAGCTCAAACTTTGCGCATCTCAAGACAATCGCAAACCTCAGTTCTCGGGTCCTCAAGCAAACGCAAAGAAAACTTCTCGCATCAAGTTAGACCCGCAAACCTCCATCTTGCACGTCCAACTAGACCCGCAAACCTCCATCTTGCGCGTCCAACTAGACCCGCAAACCTCCATTTGCGCGTCCAACTAGACCCGCAAACCTCAACCTTACGCTTCCCACTAGAACCGCAAACCTCATTTTGCGCGTCCCACTAGAAACGCAAACCTCAGTTTGCGCACCCCATTTGACACGCAAACCTTGAAACGCAAACTAGACTTAGAATTTTTTTTTCTGAGATTTTTTCGAAACTGTAATAGGGTCTTTGATTGTCATAAATTTTTTCTCTAGGGACCCCCGTGCTAAGTCTACCTAGGGGGACAAAATTTCTTGTGTGTTCAAATTTTACCTGGGTTAACGATCATATCTGTCAAGTTTTCTCATATATTCAATACAGGATGACATCCAAAGAAGCTCTCGCAATAGGAACTGACACCAAGCCACCAGTTCTCTTTCGAGGGGAATACGAACAGTGGAAGGATAGGCTTCTAAACTTCATTGAAAGACAGGATTTGGGTAATTTCATTATACAATCCCTAGAAGAAGGCCTAATGGAAACACAGTATAGGGAGCTAGCAGCAGGAACTCAAGAAGTAAGAGTTGCACTTTCTTATACAGATCTAACAGGTGATGCTAAGCTAAGAGCAAAAGGCGACAGGTTAGCCAAGTCATACATTCTACAAGGGATTACAAATGAAATCTATGTAAAGATTGACAGCTACAAAGCCTCAGCCAAACAAATGTGGGATCAACTAGAGAAAATGATGTTGGGTTCAAAGATTGGGAACCAACTGAAAATCTCTAACTGCCTGCACAGTTTTGAAGAATTCAAAGGCAGAACTGGAGAAACTCTAGAAGGAACATATGATAGGTTTGTGACATTGCTAAACGAATTGAGCAAGAATAAGGTCAACAAATCTCAAATCGAGTTGAATATCAAATTCCTGAGTATTCTACAACCAGAATGGAAAAGTTTTGCCAGGCAGATAAGGCAGATAAAAGACCTGAATGAGATTCCACTTCATGAGGTATATGAAACCCTCCGACAAAATGAAGATGGGGTGGATGAAATTCTAGCAGAAAAGAGAAAAGGAAAGACAGTTGAAGACACAGTCGCCCTTGTTGTGAAGAAGAAGAAGAAGAAGAACAAGACGATTGTGTATGAATCAGAAGAAGCTGAAGCTGATGTTGTCTCTGAATCGGATGAAAATGAACAAATGCAGCAAGCAATGCAGTTTCTAACAAATGCATTTCAGAAAAAGTTCTACAGGAATCCAACGTCAAACAGTCAGATGTACTCTTCTGGACCCAACAACTATGCTCACAAGGAGAGAATTGAAGGAAGCATATGTGAAGGAAATAGGTATGAAGGGAAAAGATTTGAAGGGAAGAGATTTGAAGGGAAGAGACAAGAGGAGAAGAAATCTGATGAGAGAAGATATCAGACAAAAGGAAACAGATTGGAAGAGAAGAAACCGGAAGAAAGGAAGTACAAAGCTGAAGGATCAAGTCAGCCAGGACCACCGATGTGCTACAACTGTGGCAAAACCGGTCACTTTGCCAAGGATTGCCGAATATCAAAGGTTAGAAACTCCGACTTCTACAAGAACAAGATGCTTCTTGCAAAGCAACAGGAGGCAGGCAAGGCGTTGATGGCTGAAGATGAATACTGGCTGGATCACTCAGATGAAGAAGGAGATGAAGAAGAAAAGGATGAAGCCGTCAATATGTGCTTGATGGGCAAAATCGAATCAGATACTGAAGCTGATTCAGAAAATGAAGAAGAGGAGGTATGTGATTTATCGTATAAAGATTTAATGAATAAAATGCATGCTATGGTTTTAAAACAAGAAGAGTTAGAATCTAATCTTAAGCGAGAAAATGGTGTTATTATTAATAAAAACCAATTGATACAGAAACTTAGCGATAAAATTGCTGAGAAGAAAGTATTAGTTGAGGTTTTACATTCAAACGCTGACACCAACGCAAAAGAACAGACTATAATTCTAAAAGAGAATAGTGAGCTCAAGTCTAAATTGACAAAAAGTGAGATTGATTTTTATAAGCTTACTGAGATGCATTCTTTATGTATTAAAGAAAACAAGACTTTAATTGCTAAATTAGATGATTTGGAAAAGAAGCTATACTCATTAGGTCAAAGTGAGCAAACCATTCATCTTAACAAACCGAAAAAGAACAAAGAAAATTGGGGAATCGGTTATGTGAAACCTCAACGTCTTAAAAAGGGTATAAGAGAAGTGTCTGCACTTTATGACTATACCTCTATGCTTGTTTCTCACCGAATCGACTCATTTAAAGTTTTTAATACTAAACTATCAGAAGAGGATGAAGCCAATGAATTTGAAAAACGGATGAAGTCAACTAAAGTTCACGCTCCATTTTATTATGCGAAGTTGAATAATAGTTATGACTTTCCAAATGATGAGAAGAAATCTCTTTCAACTGACTACTTTCAAAGTTATTCTGAAAAAGAGATGGAGGCGAAGCCTGTTATAGGTAAAATTTATGTCCCTTCTCTCGTGTTAGAAAGTAAATTTTATGAACTCGAGACCTCTTTATCAGATGAAAGACTTATGATTGAGATTCAACAAAAGGTTTTTTCAACTGTTATGAAAAATGTTGTTTTTACAAAGGCTTTTACTTCTAATGACATGTTTGGTTCATCAAACGAAGAGTTTAATTTTCTTAATTCTGACGGTGGTTTAGATGGTTGTTTTGAACAAATTGATTTTAATGCGAAACTTCCTAACCATTCATCTTTTTTTAAGAAAACTTCAAGAAAAACCAGTTTGCCTGTGTTCAGTGCAAAATCAACGAAATCTTTCGTTGATAAATCAGTCTCTGTGAACGCTAAGAGTGCTAAAGGTAAGAAAATATCTCAGCATTCACAGAAACCAACCACTACTGGTAAGTCTAAGAAGAAGCATTCAGTTGTTGCTCAATGGTCTAACTCACCAGTTTTACATGTTTCAGATATGAGCAAGTCAAGACCTGAAGCCCATTCTCAATGGCAACCAAAACGGAAGCTTGACAAGGTCGTTTTATCGTCTAGTAGTGTTAATTGTAATAAGACTTCGCTTACTAAAGATGTTGTGATTGCTGAAATTGCTGTTTTGAATCCAAAACTTGTTGTTTCTCGTAAACAATATACAATGAAGCAATTATTTCAGTTATCTTTATATGCTGGAAAGTCCTCTATCTATAATAAACATCTTTCTATTACTTGTCAAGATTCTGGAGTTTGGTTTGGAAATTACCATGTGCATTCATCTCGTACCAACTCTCATGCTTTTCAAAAGATCAAAGGATCCAATTTGAAATGGATACCAAAATCTTGTGCTAACACAGCAGGACCCAAATTCCAGTGGGTACCTAAGGCTAAATCTGTGTTGCAGGCACACAAAGCTTAAAGAGAAGCGACTTCTGATTATGTACAGATCAGGACTCGTTCTTCAATGTCAAAATAGGTTTTTGGATAATACAGTTCAAAACCCGAACATTAAAGTCAAAATAGGTTTTTGAACAAATCAGTTCAAGACCCACACTTCGAGAATCAAAGTGTAAATTCCAATGTTGTCATATGCATATCTAAATTTGTATTTTCTCTTATGCAGACTTGTCATACATGGTTCTTGGACAACGGATGTTCAAAGCACATGACAGGGCAAAAAGAGATAATGTCCAACTTTAAAGACAAATTTTGTGGAACAGTAAGATTCGGAAACGACCAGTTTTCTCCAATCATGGGATACGGTGATGTACAACATGACAATGTCACTATCAAGAAAGTGAGCTATGTAGAAGGCTTAGGACACAACTTGTTCAATATAGGCCAGTTCTGTGACAAAGACTTAGAGGTCAACTTCAAAGCCAAAAGATGTTCCGTTCGCAATGAAGAAGGGGAAGAACTTTTGGTCGGTAAACGAGAATCAGACCTCTACACAATCAATTTATCAGATGTCCAGACTGACAAGCAAGTTTGTCTACTATCGAAAGCTTCGATGAAACAAAGTTGGTTATGGCATCGACGTCTTTCACACCTTAACTTTCGGTACATCAACGATCTGGTCAATGGAAAGCTCGTCAAAGGACTTCCAGAGCTGAAATATGAAAGAGAACATCTATGCGCAGCTTGTGAAAAGGGGAAGATGAAGAGGGCACCTCATAAACCGAAGCATGAACCAAGTACAAAAGCTTCTTTAGAGTTATTGCATATGGATCTATGCGGTCCAATGCGCACTCAAAGCTTAGGCGGCAAGAAGTACATACTCGTGATCGTGGACGATTATTCGCGGTACACATGGGTCAAGTTTCTACGTACAAAGGATGAAACACAAGATGTTATCATTACATTCCTGAAGACGACCCATGTGAATCTGCAGAAACCAGTCAAGTTTCTACGAACAGATAACGGCACAGAGTTCAAGAACAACAAAGTTGAAGAATATCTCGAATCTATCGGGATTTCACATCAATACTCTGTTGCTCGTACGCCTCAACAAAATGGAGTGGTTGAAAGAAGAAATCGAACGCTAGTCGAGGCTGCTCGTACTATGCTAAGTCATTCCAACTTACCTCTATTTTTGTGGGCAGAAGCTGTTTCGACCGCGTGCTACACACAGAATAGATCCATGATACATCGGAGATTCAAGAAGACTCCTTACGCGTTAATCAATAACATAACACCGACAATCAAATATTTCCATATATTTGGATGTAAGTGTTTCGTATTAAACGATAGGGAGAATCTCAACAAATTCAGCGCTAAGGCAGATGAAGGAATCTTCATTGGATATTCCTCGACTTCAACTGCATATCGTGTCTATCTAAAGAAGACAAAGACGGTGATTGAAAGCTTCAACGTCACCTTTGATGAAGAAATGGCTTCCGAACAACACAGTTCAGAACCCGCAATAACAGGAATACTAGCTTCTGGGCAACTCAGTCCAGAACCTATGTCTCAACAGAATAAATCAGATGAAGCATCAACTTCTACTAACCATTTATCTGATTTAGATTTATTATTTGAATTGTTTTATGATGAATATCTTGGATCTAATATAAATAAATCTGTTGTGGTTGACAGGATGGAAGACTTAATGACTACTCATCCAACCAGTTCATATGTTACAATTGAATCAAACGCCCTGATTCAACAAGAGATAACAATTCAAATGCCGACTCCAACAGTTGAAGAAGTATCAAATCAAAAAGAGTCAGAAGTAGCTGAAACAGTAGGATGTTCTGTACAGATCAATCTACAGCCAGAACAAGTTGTACCTGCTGAGCCTTCTGAACCTGCCACTTCAACTGAAATCACTCCTCATGAACAAACAGAAGAAGGTAAAAGTGGATTTGTAGATGACACAACCGACATACAATCATCTAATCCACTGCCTCATGAACATAAATAGACCAAAGAGCACCCGCTAAGCCAGATTATTGGCGATCCATCAAAACCGGTGCAAACTAGGTCAGCATCAATGAACATGTGCATGCATGACTCCTTTCTGAGCAAGATTGAGCCAACAAGAGTATCAGAAGCTCTTGTTGATACAGAATGGGTGATCTCAATGCAAGAAGAGCTAAATCAGTTCGATGCACTTCAAGTCTGGAGACTCGTACCAAAGCCTAAAGGTAAAACCATTATAGGTACGAAATGGGTTTTCAAGATAAAGAAAGACGAAGATGGAACTGTCATCAGAAACAAGGCACGACTAGTAGCCAAAGGATACAGACAAGAGGAAGGAATAGACTATGACGAAACATATGCTCCTGTGGCGCGATTAGAGGCAATCAGAATGTTTTTAGCCTACGCAGCCCACAAGAACTTCACGGTTTTTCAAATGGACGTGAAGACAGCATTCCTCAATGGAATTCTGAAGGAGGAAGTCTACATCTCTCAGCCAGAGGGATTTGTCAATCAAGAGAAGCCAAATCACGTTTACATTCTCGACAAAGCACTCTACGGTCTGAAACAAGCACCTCGAGCCTGGTATGATGTCCTTTCTAATTTTCTAGTCAAGTCTGGGTTTTCCAAAGGTACGGTTGATACGACTTTGTTTATCAAAAAGGAAAAAGGCGATATCATTTTAATTCAAATCTATGTAGATGATATTATCTTTGGTTCTACAAATACAAAGTACTGTAAGAATTTTGCAAACCTTATGGTGTCTAGATTTCAGATGAACTTGATGGGAGAGATGAATTTCTTTCTCGGTTTACAAGTAAAACAATTTTCATCGGGTATTTTTATCAATCAATCAAAGTACATTAGGGATATTCTTCGGAAGTTCCAAATGGAAAATTCAAAACCGATTGGTACCCCAATGGCACCAGCTACTAAGATTGGCAGCGATCCTTCGGGAAAGGCTGTTGATATTAGGACTTATCAAGGGATGATAGGTGTTAGCTAGTCTTTTTGTACATATTTTCTTTATTAATTTAGTTTGTTTTGCATCTTAGTCTAGCTTAAATATGTGTATTCTAGTTTAAATCGCATTGCATTCATCCTTCATTACGTATTTGGGTCATGATCGGGAAAACTTACGTACTTGTCGATCTTCAGGTTGGTCTAGAGATGGTGGATTTTGGTTTGGTGGCAGAGAGCGCGAAAGGAAGCAGAAATGGATGATTGTGGAACGCACGACCCGTGCGGTTTCCACACCCTAACAACGCACGGCCCGTGCTCCCCTTTTTTATGCTTTCGGACAGAAGCCAACGCACGGCCCGTGCGTTTATCTGAAGGAATCACGCACGACCCGTGCGTTATCTCCAACAGCTTTTTAACCTTATCTTCTAATTAGATATTTTTGGAAAAAAACAGGGTTAGATACTTTCTTTTTGGTCGGCTGCAAGATTAACTTTTACTTTTCTCCTGAACTCTCTCTCTCCCTAAAGAAAAAAAGAAGAGGTTGTTCTTCTTTGTTTTTGTCTTCTCCTTTCTCAAGGACTTTTAATCTTCCATGGATATTTTCTGCAACATAGATAATCAATAGTTCAGATTCTCTTTTTTTTGGTATTGTCTAGCAAGGAGCTGAAGTTGTAATATGATTCTGGGTTCATCAAGTTTAAAATCCTTTGGTTCTTCTTTTGAGTATTGTATTTCCTTTCTTAATCTTTGATTTATGTTCTTATCATTGTCTTATAAATCAGTATTATCACCTGATTACCATACTCATATTGATTCATCCTTGTTTTATGATTCAATAGGTATGAATGATATACTTTTGTTATTGGGTTATAAGTATCAAGGTTAGGTCTAATGTTTTCTACATATTGATCATGCTTAGTTGTTTTATAGATTTATGTAGGAATAATTTGATGATTCCCTTTTATTTCTTCTATTGCATATTAGTAGCTAATATAGCTTTGTATTTTGTTTAGTTTCTTAATTAATAAAAGTCGTTTCTAGTTCTTTTCACATATAAGATTGTGTGGTGATAATCAACGGTTATATTGAGAAATTGGTTAACTCGAAGTTAACGGTACGGTTATCGAAGGTTAGTTTTTACGGTTCATCACCAATGGAAGTTGGGTTGTGATCGGAGACCGACTATTCGATAACCCTTTATCTAACAAATCGAATTATTAACGGAAGTTTGAATTCGGCTTTTGATCGATTAACCAACGATTCTCAAATTATCATGGAAATAGATAAAAGTAGGAATCGGAGAAATTGTTTTATCAGAATCTTAATGCTTCTAGCTAAGTCGGATGTCACGGAAGTAGTCAAACTACTTAACTAGGAAAGTTTGTATCACCTCGGAAGAGGGTCTCGAACGTTTTAGAAAGATAAACTTCTACCTCGATATAACCATTGAGTGTCATCACTTCCATCTCATATGTATGTCTTAGTTCGATAAATATCTTAACTAGTCTTTTGCTCTAATTTTGTATACTTTCGTTATAGATAGTTCAAATCCTTTATTTGCATTTATGTTTTATTCTTGTATTTTAATTTATAGATTAATCCTTAGTTTATAAAAATCTCCGTCATTTGTGTTCACATAGCTAGTTCATGATTTATAGCAGGATTAGTACTTAAACCACTGCTCCCTGTGATCGACCCGTATGCTACACAACCCGTACGCTTGCGGTTAATATAAAACACGACAAGTTTTTGGCGCCGTTGCCGGGGAGCAATCGGTTTAATATGGATTTAGCTATAGATTTACTAGATTATGTTTCTATCTATTCTTTTTCTGTTTACCTTGTTATGCTGCCCTCTCACCTTAATTAATCTTGGATCTCTTCTTAGGTGTGGTACTTTTCGTGGATGATACGGAGATCGCAAAGCGCTGACAGTTCACTCTTTTACGACCCGGAGATCGAGGCCACGGCACGAAGAAGGAACGCTGAGAGGAGATTAAGATAAAGACTAAGAAAAGCGAGGATGGCAGACGTTCCACCACCACCTCGATCTTTGATGGATTTTGCTACACCGAAGCATGAGGCTACGTTAAGCATTACCAGGCCGCTTGTTCAAGCAACTAACTTTGAATTAAAGACGAACCTCATTTCATTCATACAACAAGATCAATTTGGAGGAAATCCCATGGAGAACCCAAATGATCATCTGAATGCTTTTGAAGAAAAATGTGATACTATCAAGATAAACGGGGCCTCTGAAGATGCTATCCGACTTCGGTTATTCGGTTTTTCTTTAAGGGATAAAGCAAAGAAATGGTTGACTAGCCATGACGCAAATACATTCACTACTTGGGCATCTTTGTCAAAGGCCTTTTTAACCAAGTTCTTTCCGCCGGGGAAGACAGTCAAGCTCCGTAATGAGATCACCTCTTTTTATCAAGATGACCAGGAGTCTTTATACGAAGCATGGGAACGTTTCAAAGAGCTTCAGCGCCAATGTCCCCATCATGCCATTCCGCAATGGCTTCTGATCCAAACTTTTTACAATGGTTTGAAGAATGAGGTGAAAATTTCAATTGATGCAGCAGCAGGAGGTGCTATAATGGCTAAAACTCCCGATGAAGCGAAAACATTGTTAGAAGAAATGGCTTCTAACAACTATCATTGGAGCAACGATCGAGCCATGCCAAACAAATCGGTGCGGTTTGATTCGGATCTTCTAACGATGCTTTCTGACAAGGTCGATGCCTTGAAGTCTCAAATCTCTAAAATCAATGGGAAACAAGCTGGATCTAGCTCATCGGTTAGTTTTTGTGAAGCTTGTGGAGTTCAAGGCCATGATTCAGATGGGTGTACAATTTTTATGCAAGTTCCGCAAGGCACGACACTCGAGCAAGCAAATGCCATATACAATCAGTCACGGCCTCAAGGGGGGTTCAACTCGGGAAATAATCCTTATTCTCAAACTTACAACCCGGGATGGAAGCAACACCCGAATTTCTCATATCGTCTAAATCCCGGTCAGCAGCCTACTCAGCAAACATCACAAGGTTTTCAGCCTCCCGGTTTTCAGCAGCGCCCTCAAGCACCATCTTCTCAACCGCCGCAATTTCAACACCCTCCACAAAAGTCTAATCTTGAGGTTTTGATGGAAAACTTTGTTATTAGCCAAGGGCAGAAGAATGACCAGTTCCATAACTCAATTCAACAGGTAAATTCGAAATTCGACTCTGTGGCCTCTCATAACAAGATAATCGAAACGCAAATTGCCCAACTAGCCCAGCAAGTTGCCAACCTCTCCAAACCTGGTAACCAACTTCCCGGCCAGACTGAGCAAAACCCAAGAGCCCAGCTTAATGCCGTTACACTTCGTAGTGGCAAGGCCCTTGATGAGGTAGTTGTGGAAAAGATAGCAAAAGAGGGCACTAAAGACCAGCTGGTGATAGACGATGTGGTAATGGATGATGTAGCCGTTGAGGAAACCCCAAAAGAGAAGGGACCGGAAGTCGTTGCACCACCTCCCTCCGTCCACCTCCCCCATATTCCATATCCCCAACGCCTAGCTAAAGCAAGGTTGGAGAACAAGTATGCTAAGATAATGGAGACACTGAAACAGTTGCACATCAATATACCATTCTTAGATGCAATTTCTGAGATCCCTTCGTATGCTAAGTTTCTAAAGGACCTTCTTTCTCAAAAGAAGAAGATGACAGTAATTCTCTCCGAACAATGTAGCGCTCTTTTCTCCGCCCCACTTCCTGAAAAGCTGAAGGATCCAGGTAGTTTCTCAATTCCATGCTATATTGCAGGTATGTCCATTCATCGCGCATTGTGTGACTTGGGAGCAAGCGTCAGCCTTATGCCCTTATCCATCGCCCTTAAGGCCAAGTTGGGTGAGCTTAAAACCACCAGAGTTTCTCTTCAGCTAGCCGATCGTTCAATCAAATATCCGGTCGGATTGTTAGAAGATGTGCCATTACAAGTCGGGGGAATACTCATCCCTTGCGACTTTGTAGTAATGGACATGGCTGAAGACGTGAATGTTCCCATTATACTTGGTCGTCCATTTTTAGCCACCGCTGGCGCTATGATTGATGTGAAGAATGGCAAGTTATCACTGAATGTTGGAACGGAAAAGGTGAACTTTGAGCTGCAAAAGTCTCTCGGCTTGCCAAGGCTGTTCGACGACTGTAACTACGCAAATCTTGTTGTCGATCTTGCCGATGATGACGAGGTCATGAGGGCAATTTTGGACCCACTGCAGAATTACCTTTTTGGCTTATTGGATGAAACGAGCAAGGATGCTATGATGTTCGCCAGGCTATTTGATGACAGCCCATACTACAAGGGGGGTCAGACATGCCTGGATGTGAATGAGGCAACCACAATAGAAGGAGCAGATGTCACTCCACAAAAGGTAGATCTAAAACCTCTCCCTTCTAGTTTAAAATATGCATTTTTAGGTAACGATAGCTCATATCCAGTTATAGTAAATGCATCCCTATCTGACATTGAACTTGACAAATTGCTACATGTTTTGAATAAGTTCAAAAGTGTCTTAGGGTATTCCATAGATCATCTGCGAGGGATTAGTCCCTCTTTTTGTACTCATCGCATCTTGTTAGATAATGAGAATGCCACCTCCATTGAGCCGCAAAGGCGGTTAAATCCAAATATGAAGGAGGTTGTCAAGATAGAAGTCTTGAAGTTACTTAAGGCGGGAATAATCTATCCCATTTCAGATAGTAGGTGGGTTAGTCCCGTTCAAGTAGTACCCAAAAAGGGTGGCATAACCGTTGTTAAGAATAACAAAGATGAGCTAATCCCAACTCGAATGGTTACCGGGTGGCGTATGTGCATAGATTACAGAAAACTAAATCTTGCCACCCGGAAGGACTACTTTCCTCTCCCTTTTATTGACCAAATGCTAGAAAGGTTGGCACACCATGCATATTTCTGTTATCTAGATGGATATTCGAGTTTTTTTCAAATCCCAATTCACCCAGATGATCAGGAAAAAACCACGTTTACATGCCCGTTTGGCACTTTCGCATACCGTCGAATGCCTTTTGGGTTATGTAACGCGCCAGCCACCTTTCAAAGATGTATGATGGCTATATTCTCTGACTTTATTGAAAACACGATGGAGGTTTTCATGGACGATTTCTCGGTCCACGGAACTAACTTTGATAGTTGCCTTTTAAATTTGATAAAAGTCCTCCATAGGTGTCAAGAAGTCCATTTGGTTCTAAATTGGGAGAAATGCCATTTTATGGTCAATGAAGGTATTGTTTTGGGCCATGTTTCAAAACGAGGAATCGAAGTAGATAAGGCTAAGGTAGAAGTGATTGAACAATTACCACCTCGGGTAAACGTCAAAGGGGTGCGTAGTTTCCTCGGTCACGCCGGCTTCTACAGGCGCTTTATCAAGGACTTTTCCAAAATCGCAAGGCCTTTGACCGAATTACTAGCAAAGGACACTCCTTTCATCTTCACTAGTTCATGTCTCAAAGCATTCGACGCTTTGAAAAGAGCCCTTATCTCGGCGCCAATAATTCAACCGCCAGATTGGGCTCTTCCTTTTGAACTTATGTGTGACGCTAGTGATTTCGCTGTAGGAGCCGTTCTTGGCCAAAAACGAGGTACCAGACTGCACGCCATATACTACGCCAGTAAGACCTTAGATCCCGCTCAAAGTAACTACACTACGACCGAAAAGGAGTTGTTGGCGGTAGTATTTTCCATTGAAAAGTTTAGATCGTATCTTGTGGGCTCAAAAGTAATTGTCCACACCGATCACGCAGCTCTCAAATACCTTTTAAGTAAGAAAGATGCAAAACCGCGTTTGATCCGGTGGATTCTGTTGCTCCAAGAATTCGATCTTGAAATCAAGGATAAGAAGGGCGTAGATAACTCTGTAGCTGATCACCTTTCACGCCTTTACGTTGATAATGACATTCGTTCTCTTCCTATTGACGATTCCTTTCCGGATGATCAGTTGTTCGCTCTAGCCAATAGTGTTACGCCTTGGTTTGCAGATATCGTGAATTTCTTAGCTTGTGGTGTTAAACCGCATGATCTTTCCTCTTATCAACGAAAGAAATTCTTTCACGATGTCAAGCACTTCTTTTGGGATGACCCTTACTTGTATAAGTCATGTTCTGACAGCATCATCCGACGATGTATCCCAGAAGAAGAAGTCGAATCTGTGATATCTCATTGTCATACCTTGCCATGTGGTGGTCATGCTGGTACAAGTAAGACATCAGCGAAAATCCTTCAAAGTGGCTTCTGGTGGCCTTCCTTGTTAAAGGACGTCAATACTTATGTCAAGAGTTGTGACCGTTGCCAACGAACAGGCAACATCTCGCGTCGAAATGAAATGCCCTTAAATCCTATTCTTGAGGTAGAAATTTTCGATGTTTGGGGCATTGATTTCATGGGGCCGTTTCCGTCTAGCTATTCAAACAAATACATTCTTGTAGCAGTCGATTATGTGTCCAAATGGGTTGAAGCTTTGGCTTCCCCCACCAATGATGCCCGTGTAGCCTCCAAATTCTTTAAGCGAATAATCTTCCCTCGGTTTGGTGTACCGAGAGTTGTTATAAGCGATGGGGGACGACACTTCATTGAAAATAAGTTTGAGGCCCTCCTAAAAAAATATGGAGTTCATCATCGAGTTGGACTCGCTTACCACCCCCAAACGAGTGGGCAAGTTGAGATCTGAAACCGAGAACTGAAAACAATCCTTGAAAATACTGTAGCAACTTCAAGAAAGGATTGGTCTATAAAGCTCGATGATGCCCTTTGGGCCTACCGGACAGCTTTTAAAACCCCTATTGGAATGTCGCCTTATAGACTAGTCTATGGGAAAGCATGTCACCTCCCGGTGGAGCTCGAGCATAAAGCATTCTGGGCCGTGAAGAGCCTAAATTTCAATTTCAAGGATGTCAACGACCGACGACTTCTTCAGCTATCCGAGATAGATGAAGTTCGTCTAAGCGCCTATGAAAGTTCGCGTATCTACAAAGAAAAACCGAAAAAGTGGCACGACCGACGACTTATACGCAGGGAGTTTAATGAAGGGGATTTGGTGCTTTTATTTAATTCCAGACTTAAACTCTTTCCCGGAAAACTCCGCTCACGTTGGTCTGGCCCGTTCACTGTAGTACGTGTCTTCCCGTACGGCGCGGTCGAGGTCTCTTGTGAGTCCCGCACTTTTAAATTCAATGGGCAGCGATTAAAGCATTACATTGCGGGTGAACCAATCACTGGACCCGTATCCCATGCGTTTGTGCAGCCCACTATGACTCAGTGACGAATAACGCGCTCGTCCGAAATCCTCGACGCCGCATCTCTTCTTCCCCCTGTTCAGTTCTTCCGTCGAGCTCATGACGTAAAACGAGCGCTCTTGAAAGTTTATTAGGTTTCTTCTTTCCTTTTTCTCTTTACTCTTATAAAAAAAACATTTTTGGCTCTGTTTGATACGCACGACCCGTGCGCTGGAAGAAGAAGAAAAACGCACGGCTCGTGCGCCATATGCAATTTGGGTCTCTGTTTGATACGCACGACCCGTGCGGTGGTCCTGCCTAAAAAACGCACGACCCGTGCGCCGAGTCCAGAGCCACATTAACCAGCGTTTTTTTTCTTTTGTTTTCCTCATTTCCCCAATTTCTTTCTTCTTCTTTTTCGAAAATTCTCTCCAAAACCCTAAAACCCATTTTCTTTTCTCTCCAAATCAAACACAAATCTAAACTCAAAACCCACTTTCTTCTCAAAACCTTCATCATCTTCATCACATTCATCATCTTCTTCACAATTTCCAACCACAAACCCTCCATTTTTTTTTTGAAACCCTAACCTCCGGAAATCAACTTCTAAGCCAAAATTTTCTTGATCTCTTCTTCTATTTCTGCTTTCCTTACTTCTAACACTCCCCTCCCTACCTTGGGGATTTTTGTTGTTTCTTTTGTGCAATCTTTAATTTTCAGGTTGCCATTGAGGAAAAGATTGAGGTTCACATCTTTAGAAGTCTGAACCCATCACTCTTCGTTACGGTAACCTCGTTCCTTTCTTTACTTTTTGCGTAAGTTCGTAATTTTAGTTTGTTTTAGTATAAGTTATTTATCTAGATTGGGCTGTCAATTCTGTTGGGACAGACATAGGATTGTTTTTATTTCAATTTTTTTTTGTCAATCATAAGTGTGTTCCAAATCCATGGCGTCATCAAGTAGGTCTAAAAGGTCTCGAGGTGAATCTTCTAAACAACAAGCCTCAAGTAGAATTACAATTCCTCCGACACCCTCTAGCATGGGCATTATTTTGACCAACTCTAGTGACAAGGCTAGATTTAAAGATTTGGCCAAAAGAAATATCTCAGCGACGAGATTCCCTAAGGGTCATCACTTACACACTTTAGGAGTCTCCAGGGGCGTATTCCAACTTCTAAAAAATATTGGAATGCCAAAAATCCTTATACAGCGCGTAAGCACATACCCTAGGATCACCCTTGAGTTCCTAAGTACTCTTAGGAATCCAACGCGAGATACCATCACCTTTCGAATTTTTAATCAAGAACACCAACTCAATCTTAACGAAATTAATGACGCGTTCGAATTTTATGGTGATGGTACACTAGGACCCGATGATGCCCATCATTCGGAATTCAATCCCTTAGGATTCTGGATGCACATCACCGGCGAAGCATCATGGGAGGCACGCACTGCTAAGTCATCCTCTATCCGCCACCCATGTCTGCGCATAGCCCACAAAATTATAGCTTGCCTTATTTTTTCCCGCCTAGAAACGGGAACTGTCACACTAGAAGAGCTTTATTTTCTATGGGCTATGACCAAGCATCCAGCCAACCCTGACCGACCACCAGTTATTCCTATCAATGGAGCCGCATGGTTTGTTAGAAGACTGGTTAGAATTAGCGAAAACAAGTCGGGTGACATTTGTTGTGGCGGCATGATTACTTGGTTGATTACAAAGTCTTGTCTGTCAGTCAATATTCCCGACGATACTCCTGCGGTCGAGGGGTTGGCACATTTAGATCTAGAATCAATGGAAAGGAGTAACATGCTTAGAATAGAGAGGGGTGGCACCTTCACTTGGTTGAATGGTAAGCACCGCGTGGCACTTTGTACATTGCCCGACGAAAACCTAATAGAAGTGTCCCGCAACACTGATTGGTCCTTTCCCATCCAGCAAGGACCAATGCAACCTCCTGCCCAGCCAGTCGCCCAGCCTGACCCTCCTAGTAACGAGATCCTGAGCCGGCTAGATGCCATTGAAGAACACAATCGATATATGCGGCGAATGATGGATCACATGTACGATTGGCATGTTAGCCAAGACCACTTCCCGGACCGCCGGAATGACCCATGGCCTTGAAAGCCTCGACATCCCTCTAAGCATTGAGGACAATGCTAATTTCTAGCTTGGGGGGGTGTCATTCTATCTTCATACTTTTTTGTTCTTGTTTCTTACTTTGGTTCTAAAAAAAAAAAATCATTGGATATACCTTTTCAGCTTCAAGATGTAGATAACCTGTTCACAATTGGTATAATTAATATTTAGGTTCATTGCTTGTACATCACCCCATTCATTGCTAGTTAAAATCTAAGTTGCATAGAAAGCATTATTTCACTAATAGGAAGATACTTACACGCACTTCTCATTACATCACCGCACGTAACCTTTAGGATTAGTACGCATACCGTAATCCCCCTACATTACATTTGTGACTGCTTGGATAGACCCCACCCAGTGAGAATTTGGGCCGTTATGGATTGAATCATTTATAATCAATCCCAATTTATTCTTTCTTGTGAGGTACCTTCCACCAAGACGTAACTCTAAGTTTTTGACCTGATTCTCGTCCGGAATAACTATGAAACTACATTGAGGCCGTCATTTTTCTTTGAACTCGCCAAGAGCAACCCCTATCATCCCCTACACCATAAAGCTAAAAAAAAATACAAAAGAAGATAGCTTGGGGGAAATGCAGTAGAAGAGGTTCACAAGGGAACCGAAAGAATCTTGAATCAGATTAGTCTTTCAAGGCTACGTTAATTCCAAGATAAGGCAAGATCAAAAGAAAGGCAAAAAGGATAAAGCTGAACGTATAAAGACACCATCTAACCAAAGACTTCCTTTTAGCCCAAAAATCCCCTTTGAGCCTAAAAAGTCCTCTGTATGTGTAGTTTTATGGAAACTTCTAGACTTTGAGAACCATTTCAAAAACATTAAGAGTGAAATACATTCTTGGTTAGGAAGGCTATTTGAGCGTATACACCTTACCTTATACACATGAGAGAAATTGAGTGAATTCCGCGAGCATCCATCCGGTATGATCACTTATCCCTTTTCCTTAGTGATTGCGGTATGTTTACAATTTCCCTTAAGGCCGTGAGTGTGTGATTTGCTGAATCTAAGTGTCGTGTTAGTATTAACCTTTGTGTAAAACAATTGTCTTTTCTTACATTTAGTGATTGATATGCAGTGGATTGGTTGTGTTTGTGCATTAATGAACTTAAAAAAAATTAATTATCTCTTTTGGAAATATGGTTCGCTCATCTTGTTGCTTTTAAGGTTTGTCTCCTTTGTTGTTTTACCCCAATTTTTCTTAATGAATACATGCTTCCTTGAGGACAAGGAAGAGTTTAGCTTGGGGGATTTTGTTAGCTAGTCTTTTTGTACATATTTTCTTTATTAATTTAGTTTTTTTTGCATCTTAGTCTAGCTTAAATATGTGTATTCTAGTTTAAATCGCATTGCATTCATCCTTCATTACGTATTTGGGTCATGATCGGGAAAACTTACGTACTTGTCGATCTTCAGGTTGGTCTAGAGATGGTGGATTTTGGTTTGGTGGCAGAGAGCGCGAAAGGAAGCAGAAATGGATTATTGTGGAACGCACGGCCCGTGCGGTTTCCACACCCTAACAACGCACGGCCCGTGCTCCCCTTTTTTATGCTTTCGGACAGAAGCCAACGCACGGCCCGTGCGTTTATCTGAAGGAATCACGCACGACCCGTGCGTTATCTCCAGCAGCTTTTTAACCTTATCTTCTAATTAGATATTTTTGGAAAAAACAGGGTTAGATACTTTCTTTTTGGTCGGCTGGAAGATTAACTTTTACTTTTCTCCTGAACTCTCTCTCTCCCTAAAGAAAAAAAGAAGAGGTTGTTCTTCTTTGTTTTTGTCTTCTCCTTTCTCAAGGACTTTTAATCTTCCATGGATATTTTCTGCAACATAGATAATCAATAGTTCAGATTCTCTTTTTTTTGGTATTGTCTAGCAAGGAGCTGAAGTTGTAATCTGATTCTGGGTTCATCAAGTTTAAAATCCTTTGGTTCTTCTTTTGAGTATTGTATTTCCTTTCTTAATCTTTGATTTATGTTCTTATCATTGTCTTATAAATCAGTATTATCACCTGATTACCATACTCATATTGATTCATCCTTGTTTTATGATTCAATAGGTATGAATGATATACTTTTGTTATTGGGTTATAAGTATCAAGGTTAGGTCTAATGTTTTCTACATATTGATCATGCTTAGTTGTTTTATAGATTTATGTAGGAATATTTTGATGATTCCCTTTTATTTCTTCTATTGCATATTAGTAGCTAATATAACTTTGTATTTTGTTTAGTTTCTTAATTAATAAAAGTCGTTTCTAGTTCTTTTCACATATAAGATTGTGTGGTGATAATCAACGGTTATATTGAGAAATTGGTTAACTCGAAGTTAACGGTACGGTTATCGAAGGTTAGTTTTTACGGTTCATCACCAATGGAAGTTGGGTTGTGATCGGAGACCGACTATTCGATAACCCTTTATCTAACAAATCGAATTATTAACGGAAGTTTGAATTCGGCTTTTGATCGATTAACCAACGATTCTCAAATTATCATGGAAATAGATAAAAGTAGGAATCGGAGAAATTGTTTTATCAGAATCTTAATGCTTCTAGCTAAGTCGGATGTCACGGAAGTAGTCAAACTACTTAACTAGGAAAGTTTGTATCACCTCGGAAGAGGGTCTCGAACGTTTTAGAAAGATAAACTTCTACCTCGATATAACCATTGAGTGTCATCACTTCCATCTCATATGTATGTCTTAGTTCGATAAATATCTTAACTAGTCTTTTGCTCTAATTTTGTATACTTTCGTTATGGATAGTTCAAATCCTTTATTTGCATTTATGTTTTATTCTTGTATTTTAATTTATAGATTAATCCTTAGTTTATAAAAATCTCCGTCATTTGTGTTCACATAGCTAGTTCATGATTTATAGCAGGATTAGTACTTAAACCACTGCTCCCTGTGATCGACTCGTATGCTACACAGCCCGTACGCTTGCGGTTAATATAAAACACGACAATAGGTTCTTTAATGTATCTTACGTCGAGTAGGCCAGATATAATGTTTTCAACATGCTTATGTGCAAGATATCAGGCTAATCCTAAAGAAATCCATTTGTCTGCTGTGAAGCGCATCTTTAGGTATCTAAAGGGCACTGCAGATCTTGGTCTGTGGTATCCTAAAGATACTAGTTTTGAACTAACAGCCTACACAGATGCAGATCATGCAGGTTGTATGTTAGACAGAAATAGCACGTCAGGACATGTGCAGTTCCTCGGTGACAAATTAGTAAGTTGGGGATCAAAGAAGCAACTTTGTGTTTCAACTTCTACGGCCGAAGCAGAATATGTAGCTGCTGCTAGCTGCTGTTCTCAGGTCTTATGGATGCAAACTCAATTGCGCGACTACGGTTTCCACTTCAACAAGATCCCGATCTACTGTGACTCCAAGAGCGCCATCGCAATAACGGCGAATCCTGTTCAACACACGAAGACAAAGCATATAGATGTCAGGTATCATTTTATCAAGGATAATGTAGAGAAAGAAACAATTGAACTTTTCTTTGTAAAGACTGAGTATCAACTTGCTGATTTGTTCACCAAACCTTTAGACGAAAAGAGGTTTACCTTTCTAGTCTCGAAGCTTGGTATGCTAAATCTCAAAGTATAACCAGTAATTACCTATAAAAGTTTTCTAATTGTATACTTATTCATCATTTCTTCATTCTTAATTCTGATTGATATCTGCCATTCTATCATATGTTCATGATCTAAGGGGGAGAATGAGAAGAAATTGACATCTGGTCAATATTACTTCGAAGGGGAGCTCATAAAATATTGCATGTACCTTTTAATGCCAATTTTTTTTGTAATGCAAGATTTTAGGGGGAGCTCTTCAAGTCAAAAAGGGAGTACGGATATGACTTCTGATTATTTCTGATCAGAACTCGTACTTTAAAAAGTTTTACTGCTTTTTTGTCTTTTCATTATAAGTGAATAAATTTTACTTTGACTTGACATAAGACTTTTGCAGAATTTTTGAGAGAAGCTTAAAAGTTCATATGTTTATGACTTAAAGCTTAGCTTCATGGGATGTAAGATCGAACGTAAAGGTATAATCCTTTATCTTAATCTCATATATGGTTGAAAGAAGGACAATTTTCAATCATTGGAAAACATTGTTTTTAATGTTCAAAACACTTCCCGATTTTTTAACAAATTTTATATTTTGGGAGTGTATTTTAAATGTTTTCATAATCAATATTGTGCTTTAACTGAAATAGTTAAACCAATCTGAGCATCACGTGCATCATAGGAAAACAAAGAATCTTTGTGCTAGGAATTAACACAACTTCTATGGAATCACCTTAACCAGTGATTTCTACCCAAGAAGTTAATCCTTAGTGATTGAGTGTGTAAAAAGAAAAGAAATGAGTGTGATTAGAGAAAGCTAAAAGTTTTAAAAGAAAGAGCATGTGAGAACAGAGTTAAAAGAATATCACAACTCTGCACCAACTTTTTCTGAGTCGGGTAGCCACCACTCTAGTGATTCACAATTCTTTTGGTGATCATTATTGAAACAGGCAACTAACCCATGCCAACTCTTGATCAAACCTCACCATCTACTCATTTTCTTCTCAAAAAGAAAATGTTTCATTTTCTAAGGGGATGCAACACATTTGCTATCTGATTTTCATTTGGAAAATCTGGATATTGAAAAGAAGGAAGTCTGCCCTACCTTCGCACTTCAATCATGCACATTGAGTCTGTGTTTAACTTACTGTTGTCTCAGTGGTTTACACAAATTTTGAGCCAAATAAGCAATCATTAGTGCTTAATTCTTTCAAACACAAGCACGAACACACAAGGAATTAGTTTCTTTGTCATAACGTTTATAGAAATTACCTTTGTGGTGTTTCGATGATTAAATGGAAGCCCTGGGGGAGTCAACATCAAACAGCTCCTTTCCAATGTGTATTAGTTACACACAGTGACTTAGGGTTACTGACAGGCATGTTAACTGATTCATTAGTTGATTCAGGTGTTACATTACATTTGTCTGGATTTGCAAAGATCTAGATGAATCTCTTATGAATTGATGAATCAGGGCTCTAACCGCAAGATTGACATTTCTTACCACATATTTTGATGAATTTGTTGCACTTCACATCAAAAAGGGGGAGAATGACTACACAAGAAATGGCAAAGATCACATGTTTCAAGAATCACGTCAAAGACTGAATTCTTCTACAGAAAGTAGATTGAAGACATGTTGATTTTAGAGAAAGAGATTGCATCTTCTAAGCTGAACAAGAAGACTGAATTGGATAAATCTTTTTATTAAATGATCTTGATCCAAAGTGGGAGATTGTTAGACCACAGTCTCATTGGATTCAAGATCATCCAAACTAAAGATCGCAATCTGAAGCTAAAGCCGGAACGTCGACTCTCAATATAAAAGTCTATGTCTATTTGTAATAAATATCAATGTAATTGTATTAGTTTACTTAGATTTAATATCTAAGTTATAGTATTGTAATAGTTAGATAAAGTTAACTTAGTTAGTTTCTAGTATTTAGTTAGTTTACATAATATCTAGTTTAGATATTATGTATATTATTAGATTAGATATTAGGTAGGTTTATAGTTTTATATTGCAAGTTGTAGGAAGTGTGTTCAACACACTAGGATTAGATTGTGATATCTCTAACAACCCTCTCTAGATCAGATCAAGATATCACACACACAAACACACACATCAAGGTGTATTTGAGAGAAAACATAGAGAACACATCAAAAGATTAATCGATCAACCTTGTAATCGTTTGATATATTCAATACAGGTTGGTAATCATTATTGTGTCGTTGTTTCTATAAACTTGATAAGTATTGTTGGACCGACAGTGGCGGTTACACAAAGTTAAGCCACAGATGTATGTTATAAGTGTATCTTCAAGGATAAACAACCATTGACATCAACCCTATCTAGGTCTTTAGTCACGGTGGACATCAACCCTATCCAGGTCTTTAGTCACGGTGGACATCAACCCTATCCAGGTCTTTAGTCACGGTGGACATCAACCCTATCCAGGTCTTTAGTCACGGTAGACATCAACCCTATCCAGGTCTTTAGTCATGATAGACATCAACCCTCTCTAGGTCTTTAGTCATAATAGACATCAACCTCTCTGGGTCTTTAGTCATAATAGACATCAACCCTCTCTGGGTCTTTAGTCATTTGAACATTAACTCTATCCAAGTCTTTAGTTCCAAAGAATCACCAAGTTCAATCCTATCCAGATCTTTACCTTGGGATCTCTCCATCCTTGACACACTTGATTATGTAGGACTTACATCGTATCATCAACGCCTATTTCCAGATTAAAACACAGGAATCTTATCCCATTTACACGATAAAAACCAACCTCTATGCCTATGGATCCATTGCATTACAACCTAACACGTTACATGACTCCAACGGATGAACTAACGCATCCAATACACGTAAGTCACAAATGAGATGCAACTAGGTACACCACACGACAAGGCTCCTTAACAGGCTACCAAAACTGAACAAATGTTCCAAAGACTCATTTGAGTGCAAACCAAGACCCAAAAGGCATAATGTACGTTTGGCTAAAATACGAGAGCCAAAGTGGTTACATAAACCAAAATACATCTTTCCCAAAACTTTGTTTCTCAAGTCACAATTGGCCTTCGGCCCAAAACCCAAAAAGGATTATCATTTTCTAAAGCGTTCCCAAGGTCGGGATCGACCCAAAACCAAAGGACTCACACCTTCGTACTTTTCAAAGTATCTCATTTCATGAATGATGCATAAAACCCGACAAACACTTAAAAGTGCATTTTTGACCAAATACCCATTTATGCAATAAATCACCAAGTCACATTCCTTTGTGACACATTTATCAAAATATCCCAAAATCCCAAATGTGGTGTTTTACAAGGTTTAATAAGCTAAACACTTCAAATAATCAAAAGTTACCAAACAACTCAACAGTTGATAATTTCATGTAAAACACATAGATGCTTTAAAATAAACATTTTGGCATGTACAACGTTTTCACAAATCAACTTGAACTCACCTTGCTAGATTTAGGCTAAATCTAGATTTTACCCAACGAGCTCTTTTGAAGACCGCTCGAATCCTCAAGCCGGAAACTTCCAAAACCTAGATCCAAACATTTCAAACCATAAATACCCATACTCAATCATTTAGAAGCATTTCCCCCAAACAATATACCAAAACCCCAAACGAGATCAAAACCCTAGTTTTCTCCAAACTTACCAAATCCGAGATTTGAGAAACCAAACACTAAGAAACCATCAATGGAGCATTTTATAACTTATTACAAGAAAACTTACCCTTGAAGGCAAAGAGGCTTCCGAGAACACCCAAACCAACACTTCACCCCGAGCTCCCGACCGTTGCACTTGACGAGGAAGATGAAGATGGAGGTTTTGTGGTTCAAAGTTCCAACTAGTTAGATGGTGAAGAAACATGTGGTTTGAGGAGGAAAAACCCCCAAAATAGGTTTGGGTTCGGTTTTGGTGTTTGGGAGAGAAAAGGGAAGAAGATAGAAGTGAGAGTGAGAGAAATGGTTGAGAATCGCGACTCTTAAAAGACCCTGGGGCCGACGGCGATTGTGCCCGGCGATTGTGCCAGGGCACTATCGCCCAAAACGTATCGCGGGCACACCCCCGCTGGCGATTGTGCCCAGGGCACAATCGCCAGGGCACTATCGCCCAAAACGTACCGAGGCTCGTCTCTTCCCATTTTCCGCACAGACCACTCATGACACGATAAGGCTTAATAGGTAAGATATAGGGGATGAAATTTTACGATAAGAAACAAGAATTTCTCAAAAGGGTTGGCTTTCACAGACAGGAATTTACGAGTGTTACAATGTACATATGTGTTCATGTATGTATATACAAATGTATGTATGTGATCATGAATGTATGTACAACATGTAATATGTATGTGTGTACATATGTGATCATCCGGATTCGTTTAATTAAAGCCCAACTAAATCCATTAAAGCCCAACCGGATTCGTTTAAAGGCCAACTGGGTACGTTAAAGCCCAAATGGATTCATTAAAGCCCAACTGTGTACGTTGAAGCCCAATTGGATACGTTAAAGCCCAACTAGGAATGTTAAAGCCCCACTGAATCCATTAAAGCCCAACTAGTAACGTTAAAGCCCAACTAAATCCATTAAAGCCCAACTAAATCCATTAAAGCCCAACCAGATCCATTAACGCCCAACCGGATTCGTTTAAAGCTCAACCGGGTACGTTAAAACCTAACTGATCACATTTGGTCCCTGATCTAACCGGATTCGTTTAAAGCCCAGTTACTTCAGGGGTATTTTAGTCAATTTATATACAATTTGATTAATTAATTAATAATTTTAAATATAATTTGATAAACTAATTAATTAATAATTTATTTATTAATTTTAATATTAAATAATATATTAATTAATAATTTATTTAATAATTATTGTTTTAAATATAATTTTAATTTAAAAATAATTTATTTAATAAAAAAACAATTATCCGTCAGAAATCCGTCGGTAATCACCGACGGATATAATCCGTCGGTAAATACCGACAGAAATTCCGTCGGAAATCAGTCGGTGAATGTCCGAAAATTCTTAAAAAAAATAGCGGGCTGAAAGCCCTAATTTTATCAGTTCCCTCTCTCGTCTCTCACTCTCGTCTCTGTCTCCCTCTCGTCTCTCACTCTCGTCTCCCTCTCACTCTCGATCACTCTCACTCTCACCTTCGTCTCCCTCTCAATCTCGATCCCTCTCACTCTCGTTTCAATGTCGATAGTGTCGACCTCCACACCGGCGACCTCACCTCCACCGGCGACCCCCATCCTCTTCGGCGACCTCCTGATTTGGGTATGAATCTGTGTGTGTATGTTTGTTTGTGTATGAATATATGTGTTTCAACAACTTATATATCAATTTCTACTTAAACCCATATATATCTTTATATCTTGATTTGTGTGTGTGTATGTATGAATCTGTGTGTGTGTGTTTGTTTGTGTATGAATATATGTGTTTCAACAACTTATATATCAATGTCTATTTAAACCCATATCTTTATATCTTTATTTAAATAAAGTGTGTGTATGTATGAATATGTGTGTGTGTATGTAATGAATATGTTGTGTTTTTTGTTAATGAATATGTGTTTTTGTGTGTGTAGATTGAAATTGAGTGAAATTTGGTGCCGCTTCAGAGACATACACATACACACGATCTACTCCTGTCTTCTTGACGTGATTTAAGGTACCAAAATAATTTTAGACGTTATTCCTTAATTAATTTATGTTGTCATTTAATAGGAAAATTTGAGTATAGTAGTAATGGAATTATTTGATATTTGTTATGCTTGTAAACCCAAACCTTTTCGTTACGTTTGTTTCTCGTTATGTCTGTTTTTGGGATATATGACAACTATGGATAATTATAATTATGAGAGTTTATTGTAGATTGAAATTGATATGAGTATATTGTAGATTGAAATTGATATGAGTTCTTTTAGCTTATGAAAACCATTGTTATGAGCACGAATATATCAAATGTTTTGGTATGATTTGGTTTGATAAACTTGTGATATTAATTAGTTGGGCTGTCATTTATTGGACAAACATTAGGTTGATAAATGGAGACATTTGGTATGATTTAGGATTTGATTATACTTGATTTTATTTATTTATTTTAGTTGGGTTGCCAATTGTTGGGCAAACATTAGGTTGATATATGGAAATATTCATTTTATAGCCGTTATGCTGCCAAAATTTTAAAAAACAAATGTTTGAATTTCCAATAGTCAAACCATTACACTTAGAGTTTTAGAGTCATCCAAAACTCCTCTAAACCAATGGTTTGACTTTCAAGAAGGCAAACCATTATACATGTAGCGTTAAATAGACTTCTAACTTCATTGACACTTACGGTTTGGCTTTTAAATAGTCAAACCATTACACGTAGGGTTTTTAAACTTTCCAAAACACCTTTCTTTGATTGTAACCTACGTTTTGACTTTCCAATAGTCAAACTATTACACTTAGAGTTTTAGAGTCATCCAAAACTCCTCTAAACCAATGGTTTGACTTTCAAGAAGGCAAACCATTATACATGTAGTGTTCAATAGACTTCTAACTTCATTGACACCTACGGTTTGGCTTTTAAATAGTCAAACCATTACACGTAGGGTTTTTAAACTTTCCAAAACACCTTTCTTTGATTGTAACCTACGTTTTGACTTTCCAATAGTCAAACCATTACACTTAGAGTTTTAGAGTCATCCAAAACTCCTCTAAACCAATGGTTTTGTTGGGAACTAAAGAAAAGCTTAAGTATGGTTAATGCTGCTAGTTCAGAATTACTACTGGCAGAGGGCTTCAAAAGTTAATACTGTTGAGTATTACTACTTCTAGTAGAATTAATACTGCTAGTCAAAGTTAGTGCTGCTTGAACAAAGTTAGTACTGCTTAGCTAGTTAGTACTGCTAGAGGTTAGTGCTGCTTAGTAGTTAATGTTGCCAGGATTAAGTTAATGCTACTTCTGAGATAATGTGAAGATAATGCTGAAGAGATCGTGTTTAAAGATAAACATGGAAAGCTGAAGATATTCATGGAAGATATACTGAAGATATTTTATTTATTGTAATTATCTTTTGTTCAGTATATGTATAGAATTGATAGAATAGTTTAGAATTAAAAAAAAATTAGAAAATTAATTCTAAGTTTTTATTTTAAAAGAGAATCAACCTCAAGGCATAGTTCCTAATTCTAGAGAAGTAGAATTCTTCTTGAAAGAGCTTGTTCTTCAAGATTGAGGTTGAGTGTGTAATCTTGTGATTTTAATCATTCAATACAAGTTTACAAGTTGTTAATCATATACACTGTTTGTTTATTGTTACATTGAATATCAAAGTGTTATTCCGCAAACTTCTTTGATATTGTTTCTGAGTATTCATAATTCTTGTTGAGAATTCGATCCTGACAAGTGGTATCAGAGTTGTTCTCTCAGAAACATCTAGTCATTCATCATGGAAAATTTTGCAGAATCAAACAGCACTCTAGTCTCTAAGGTTCCAATGCTCAAACCCAGTGAGTTTGACATGTGGAAGATCAGAATTAGGCAATACATTCTTCTCACTGACTACTCAATGTGGGATATCATTGAGAATGGTCCTTCTGAAACAGGAAAGATTGGACCAGATGGGAAAAGACCTCCACCAAAGACAGATGGTGAGAGGAAGATCAGACAGACAGAGATGAAGGCCTTGAGCACTCTGCTCTTGGCCATCCCCAATGAATATCAGCATCAATTTTGCAACTGCACTGATGCTCAGATTCTCTGGA
This sequence comes from Arctium lappa, assembly GCA_023525745.1. NCBI lineage: Eukaryota > Viridiplantae > Streptophyta > Magnoliopsida > Asterales > Asteraceae > Arctium > Arctium lappa. Next base: position 131,737,724 of record CM042049.1, read on the forward strand.
ATGCTCTAGAGAAAAGATTTGCTGGAACTAAAAGCATCAAAAGAAATCAAAGAGATGTTCTAAAGCAGCAGTATGAGAACTTCACTTATTCAAAGAATGAGTCTATGACTCAAACTTTTGATAGGTTCAACAAGCTCATTGGTGAACTGGCTACTGTAGGAGTGAAGATGGAGCAAGATGATATCAACAGAAAGTTCCTCAGATCTCTTGGGGATGAATGGACTATGTACACTGTCTCATATAGACAGAGTGACAATCTGGAAGAGAAGGAACTTGATGATCTATATAATGATCTAAGAGATTTTGAAACTGGGGTAGAAACCAAGAAGAAGCCCACTGGGTATATCCACAATGCTGCACTTCTATCAGCATCTACTGATACTACTGCCAACCCTGAAGCAGTTAGTGCTGCCAGTGGAGTGAATTCAGAAAAAGGCACTAAAACTGTATTTGAAGCCTTTTTGTCCAGTCACAGCAACAATTCATTGATTAATGATGATCTGCATCAACTTCACCCTGATGACCTGGAGGAGATGGACATTAAATGGCAGATGGTCATGTTATCTATGAGGGTGAAGAAGTTTATCAAAAGAACAGGGAGGAACAACTTCTCTCAAAGAAGAGAAGATGGAGCTGGTTTTGACAAGACAAAGGTGGAATGTTATAAGTGCCACATGAAGGGACACTTTGCTAGAGAGTGCAGAAGTGGTGCTCCAAACAACAACCACCAACAAGCTCAGAATGGAGGCTACAATCAAAACAAGAACCCTGCTCAAGCCCTTGTTTCTCAACAAGGAATGGGGTTTGACTGGAGTGATCAAGCTGAGGAAGCCATTCAGAATCAAGCTCTTATGGCAGAGGTGTCTGATCTCCCCTCTGAGGTAATTTCTAATCTTTGTACTCAATCTTGCATAGACACTGTCAAAAGGTACAGGGATCACAACCAAAGTATGTGTGATGACCTCAAAAGATTAGAAAAGGACAGAAGAGACTATGTGTTGATAGTAGAGAGATTTGAAGAACAAATCAAAGGCTTTCAAGCTAATGAACTTCAACACACTTATGACACAAACTATTGGAAGTGGGAAAAGAATGAGTTAGAGACCAAACTGTCTAAGTCCATTAAAGAGAATGATAGGTTGAAAGAGGAACTATCTAAGGTTAAGCTTGATATAGAAAAGTTTTCATATGCTTCAAAAGCAATGGATTCTCTTCTAAAGGCTCAGATTCATGATAAGATGAAGTCTGGTATTGGATACAACAATACACCCCCTCCTTACAACAACAACTATATCTCTCCTACTTCAGACTTGTTAGAGACCAAGGAGAAAAAGGACTTGTCTGAGGAAGCATTTAAGGTAGATCCTTTGGATGAGGTAGTTGTTAAGAATATGACTGAGAAAGAAGCCAGTAAGAATAGGAAAAATGCTGTGAGTAAAGAGATACCCTTAGAAAATAATATTATCACCAATGAGGGATGTGGAAAAATCTGGGTCAAGTCTAAGGATATAAAGAAGACCAAAGGAGAGGACAACAAGGTCCATTACAAACAAACCACTGTTGTGAATCCTGGACCTTGTAAACAATGTGCTTGCAATAAATCTAAGAGCCTAAATTCTGGTATAAAAAGAGGTAACCAAAGAAACTGGAATAATCAATGGGCTCAGAAACAAGGTGTTCATCTGAATAAAATAATCAGACCAAAACCCTATTTCATATGTGGCAAGCTGAATCATTTGGCTAAGTATTGTTTCTTCAATTCTATTAACCAACAGATGAACTTTCAAAGATTTGTGCAAAAACCTGTTGGTTATAGGAAGGCTGGAAAGAAACATGTGGGGAAGAAATTTGTTGAAACCAAAGGTCCCATGAAGAGAAAGTTTTTAAAAGAAAGTATCAAAATATGGGTGCCTAGAAGCACTAAAACTGTTAGTACTGCTGACAGAGATAGTGCTGCTAGAAGCATTACTGCTGCTACCAGTGTTAGTACTGCTAACACAGTTACTACTTCTAACAAGGTTAGTACTGCTAAGCATGCAAGTGCTGCTAATGCAGTTAGTACTTCAAAAACCAGTATAGCTTCTAGCAAATGTGTTTCTAAACCCATCATTGTGACAAAGTACTCCAGAAATAAGGAGTCAAAGTTTAAAAATCTTGTCAAGAAAGAATGTAAGTATTTTGATGAGAAAGGGGTACCCAAGACCACTTTGGCTTGGGTTCCTAATTCATACTAACTGATTTATTATATGTGCAGGGCAACCAACAGCTCAAGGGAAAGAGCATATGGCATGTTGATAGTGGTTGCTCTAGGCACATGACAGGCAACATGTCATGCCTTCAGGATTTCAAGCATTTCAATGGAGGACATGTTGCATTTGGAGATAATCTTACTGGTGGTAAAATAAGTGGAAAAGGTAATGTTACAAAAGGTAAGATGACATTTGAGGATGTCTACTATGTTGATCAATTGAAGTACAACCTGTTAAGTGTATCACAGGTTTGTGACAAACAACATAGCATATTGTTTACTAATACAGAGTGTATGATCCTTGCTCCAGGGTTCAAAGTAGTTGATGAAAGCATGATACTGCTTAGAACTCCAAGAAAGGACAATGTTGATAGTGATTCATCCCTGAATTGTCTTGTTTCAAAAGCTTCGGTGGATGAATCCTCTCTATGGCACAGAAGGATGTGTCACATGAATTTCAAGACAATGAACAAACTTGTTAAAAACAACCTTGTAAGAGGTTTACCTTCAAAAGTCTTTTCATGTGATGATCATTGTGTTGCATGTCTTAAAGGCAAACAACACAAAACTTCTCATAAGACCAAAGAGATAAATACAATTTCTTCATCTTTCCAGTTATTACATATGGATCTGTTTGGTCCTACAAATGTTATGAGTATAGGCAAGAAATCTTACTGCTTGGTTATTGTTGATGATTACTCTAGATTTACTTGGGTATATTTTCTAAGGACTAATGATGAGACAAGTGGACTGATCAAATCCTTTATCCTAAGAATTGAAAACCAAACTAATCAAAGAGTAAAAGTCATTAGATCAGATAATGGGACTGAATTTAAAAGTCTTGATCTAAACACCTTTTGTGAAGAAAAAGGAATTGAGAGACAATATAGTGCCCCTAGGACTCCTCAACAGAATGGAGTTGCTGAGAGGAGGAATAAGACACTAATAGAGGCTGCTAGATCTCTGTTGGCTGATTCAAAACTGCCAATTACCTTCTGGGCTGAAGCAGTTAATACTGCATGTTATGTCCAAAACAAAGTTCTAGTGGTCAAGCCAAAGAACAAGACCCCTTATGAGCTTTTAAATAAAAGAAAACCTTTCATTGGATTTTTCAAACCTTTTGGGTGTCCTTGTACAATTCTCAATACCAAATCTCACTTAGGTAAGTTTGATAGCAAAGAAGATGATGGATTTTTTGTTGGTTACTCATCTCAGAGTAAGGCTTACAGAGTTTTTAACTCTTCCTCTAGAATAATTGAAGAAAGTGACAATGTCATATGCAATAAGAACACACCAAATCCTATTGGATCTGGTCCTCAGTGGCTGTTTGACATTGACTCACTAACTAACTCTTTTGGTTTCAGTAGTGATGATTATGCAGGTTCAGGGAGTGGAGGATCAGGAACTACACAAGTTCAAGATAATATATCTCAATCTGTGATCTATCCCATACCAACAGCGGATTTATGTGAAAAGGAACCATCTACTGGACCAAATCAGAGTGAAGAAGAAAGTAGAGATGAGGAGAATCAAGAAAATCAAGAACCACAAGTAGCTGCTGAAAGCACCTCAGTGGAGTTGAATGACTCAAATCTAGAGGTGGGACTTAATGAAGAACCTAGTCATCACACCAGAATTCATAAGGATCACCCTCCACAGCTGGTAATAGGAGATATATCTTCTCCTATGATGACTAGAAATCAAAGCAGGCTGCAAGAAATGCAAGAACAACAACATACAGTGCTCTCTTGCTTTTTATCCCAGCTTGAGCCTAAAAAGGCACATGATGCTATGAAAGAGTCTAGTTGGATAGAATCCATGCAAGAAGAGCTACTGCAATTCAAGCTGCAAGATGTTTGGGATCTGGTAGACCTTCCAAAAGGCCAAAGAGCAATAGGAACAAAATGGGTCTTCAGGAATAAGAGAGATGAAAGAGGCATAGTAATAAGGAACAAAGCAAGGTTGGTGGCTCAAGGGTATACACAAGAAGAAGGAATAGACTATGAAGATGTATTTGCACCTGTGGCTAGGATAGAAGCAATTAGATTATTCCTGGCTTATGCTTCCTATATGAAATTCAAAGTCTATCAAATGGATGTCAAAAGTGCACTTCTTTATGGCTCAATTGAAGAATAAGTATATGTCTATCCACCACCAGGGTTTGAAAACCCAAGCTATCCAGACAGAGTATACAAATTGAAGAAAGCACTTTATGGACTACATCAAGCTCCAAGAGCATGGTATGACACTCTGTCATCCTATCTCTTGGAAAATGGCTTTGAAAAAGGAGTCATTGATAAGACTCTATTCATCAAGAGAAAGAAGAAGGATATCTTGCTGGTCCAAATCTATGTTGATGATATTATCTTTGGATCCACAAGAGACAACATGTGCAAGGAGTTTGAGGAACTAATGCATCAAAGGTTCAAGATGAGTTCCATGGGAGAACTTACTTTCTTCCTTGGACTCCAAGTTCAACAGAAGTCAGATGGAATCTTTATCTGTCAGTCCAAGTATGTGCAGGACATTCTAACCAAGTTTGGTTTCTCAGATTCAAAACCTGCCAGCACACCTATGGAGACACACAAGCAGATAACAGCAAATCTTGAGGGGGAGGATATGGATGTTCATCATTATAGGTCCATGATTGGCTCTCTCATGTATCTTACAGCCTCTAGGCCAGATATTATGTTTCCAGTATGTGTATGTGCAAGATTCCAAGTTAGGCCACACCTATCTCACTTTCAAGCTGTTAAGAGGATATTCAGATATCTCAAAGGGCAACCCAGATTGGGACTTTGGTATCCTCATGACTCACCATTTGACCTACTTGCATACTCAGACAGTGATCTAGGTGGAGCAAACTTGGACAGAAAATCTACTTCTGGAGGATGTCAGTTTTTGGGTGCAAGACTAGTGTCATGGCAGTGCAAGAAACAAACCACATTGTCCACATCTACAACAGAGGCAGAGTACATAGCCGATGCTAGTTGCTGCTCTCAAGTCTTATGGATTCAGAATCAAATGCTGGACTATGGGATAACCTTTCTACACACTCCAATTTTCATTGATAATAGCAGTGCTATTAGCATTGTGAATAATCCTGTCAAGCACTCAAAGACAAAGCACATTGAGATCAGGTATCACTTTATAAGAGACTGCAATGAAAAGAAACTTATTCAAGTTGTGAAAGTTCATACTGATAACCAGTTTGCTGATCTATTCACCAAAGCCTTTGATGTGGGTAGGTTCACTTTCTTGGTAACAAGTGTGGGAATGATCAACTCTGAATAAGTCCCTTCTCAAAAAGTGGTTAAATACCTGTATATTGTTTTTGTTTGGTATTACTAATCTTCTTTTTCAGGATATATATAGCAGTACTCAGTGTATCACAAGCTTAAAAGAGTAAGTATGGTTAATACTGCCAGTGCACAGTTAATACTGCTAGTGGTTAATACTGCTCTCAGTTAATACTGCTAGTGGTTAATACTGCTCTCAGTTAATACTGCTCTCAGTTAATATTGCTAGTTAGTTAATACTGCTAGTGGTTAATACTGCTCTCAGTTAATACTGCTAGTGGTTAATACTGCTCTCAGTTAATACTGCTAGTTAGTTAATACTGCTAGTGGTTAATACTGCTAGTGGTTAATACTGCTCGCCGTTAATACTGCTTGTTAGTTAATACTGCTCTAGGTTAATACTGCTTATGTCCCGAATACTATAAATATCCTTTGCCCGCCTAAAAAGTTCATAACGACTCTTTGCATACTGTTCACTTGCGCTCTAAACCCTTTCTCTCTCAAGTTCAAAGTTTTTCAGGCAAGAACGTCCAAGATCAATGGCATCAATGGCATTCATAGACGAGCACAATGAAATCGCAATGCTATAGAAGCCCAAACAAGCCGCTGGTTTCCACCAAATTGTGGATTTCCTCAAGACAACCCAAATTGCCCATGCTCTCACTGTATCGCCATCAATCTATATCGAGCATCAAAAGCAATTCTGGGCACATGCCACCATTGTTACTGAGAATGGTGTGCAAATGATCAAGACAAATGTGTGTGGCAAGCTCTTGACAGTTACTGAAGAGGTAATTCGCATCAGTCTACGTCTAGACGATGCCTCTGGTATAACTTCTATCTCTAATGATGAACTGTTTTCTACTCTTACAAGAATGGGGTATGGAGGCCCATTGGGTGTGTTCAAGTTCTCAAAAGCCAAATTTTCACCCCAATGGCGTTTCTTTGTCCATACCCTTATGCACTGTATCTCTAAAAAGACTACTGGATGGAGTGAGTTCAGTAGCACCATTGCTTATGCTTTGGTGTGCTTGGTCACTTCCAGAAAGTACAATTTTTCTAAAATGATTTTCAGTGATCTTGTCTCAAACTTGGGAAGCAAAAAGAGCTTTTATATGTACCCCAGGTTTGTCCAAGCAGTTATCACCCATGAATTGACGAATATGCCTCATTTTGATGGGATATATGTACCTAAACCCCCTAAAGGCAAGGTTTTCTCAAATATGAGAAGATCTGCTAGGGACTCGGAAGGAGTTGACACCCCATTGTTCTCTACAATGATGGTGGTGTCCCACACTGATGAAGGTATGGCAGCAGGGTCAAGGCCCCCATTAGACCATCCCACTGCTAGTCAATCCCAACCTTCCCACTCTAAATCAATTCTCCAGTCTCTTCTTGATAAACCTACTTCTCCCATTACCCAAACTTACAAAAGGAAACAGGTAAAGAAGGCTCATTCCCTTCTTGTACCTTCACCCACTCAGCCTTTAAGCCCTCTAAGGGAGAATTCTCCTTTAGAGAATATCAATAAGGAAACCAAAGGGGTGTCTCCCAACCCCAAGGAGGTGCTCTCTGAGGAGGAGGAAGAGCATATGGGTGAGAAGGCTGCCACTACTTCTGCTAGCACAGAGAAGGACAGTGGTAACATAAATAAGACCTCCCCCATGGCAACTTTGAATGAGCAATCATTCAAAGGTCCCAGGTGCCAAGAAACCACGGGGGTGGATAGTGCTTCTGCTAGGCAGAAGGCTTCCATTATAAAAAGATCCAATGATCCTTCAAAAGAGGGTAACACTTCTGAAGAAGGTGAGGACAGATATAACTACTATGAATTGATGGAAACAATGGGCAACATCAACCAAGATGTTATTAAACAAGGGAAAGAAATAGAAGAAATGAAGCTGGTAATTTTGTCCCAACAAGTGCAAATTACCAAACTCAAGCAACTAGTGAAGAGGTTGGTACTTAAAAAGAACAAGAAGCAATTTGTGCTGAAAAAGAGGGTCAGTGCTAAAGATGCTTCCAAAAAGGGGGAGAATTCAAGTTCAGAACAGATAGATCAACAGATTGAGGGGGAGTTTGTTGAAGAAAAGAAATCTGCAGAAACAACACCAGCAGCAGTTACAACCCCAAAAGCAGAAATGGTTACTACTGCTGAGCCAAAACAAGCAACAGAAACTGTTAGTGCTGCTGAAACTTCACAAGCAACAGTAACAGAGTTAACACCAACAGAGATTGAAGTAGCAGAAATGCTTGTCAAAGCAAAGGGAGTGGTCATAAATGAAGGGGGAGCAAAGAAAATAGAGAAGAAAGAAATGGTTGCAGATGCAAGGAAAAAGGGAAAAGCAAAGATGATAGAATCTGATCAACCATCCAAAAAGCAAAGGATGATTGAGTCAGATGAAGCATTAGCAAAGAAAGTGCAAGAAGAGTTAGATCAAGCAGAAAAGGAGCAGGTTGAAAAAGACAGAGAAATGGCCAGAGCACTTGCAAATGAGTTAAATGAAGCATTCCAGAAAGGGTTGGAAACAGAGAAGGCAAAGCAAAGAGCAATGAGCTTGAGAAAGGCTATGATGGCCAGAACAAGTGCTAAGAAGAGAAGACCTTCACAAACTTACCTTGCAACTCAGGAAAGAAACAAGATGATAACTTTCTTGAGGAGTGCAATTGGTGTAAAGAAAGAAATGTTTGTGAAGATGACCTTTGATCAAATCAAGGACCTATATGAGAAAGAAATGGGAAAGCTGAAGAGCAATGAAAAGAATAGAGTGGAGTTTGAAAAGAAAGCCAATGAGAGGCATGATGTGAATATTAATCAACCCTTCCCTGAAAGTGAAGAAGGAACTCCTATCAAAGAAAAGGCAGAGAAAAGGGAAGAAAAGAAGAAGGAAGCTACTATAGGGCAAGTTCAAAAGACTCTGAAGAGAACTAAGATGATGGCAAAAAGAAAGAAGAATGAAAAGAAGCCTAGAGTAGAAGAAAAGAAAAAGGTTGCTGAAGAAGAAGAGGCAACTAAGAATGAAGCTGAATCTCAGGAAGTACCACAGAGTTCAGATGTAAACATGTACTTGGTGGTGATGGATAAAATTTCAAAGCCTATCTCAGCTGAACCTGTTGGATTCAAACCTCCTGAAGTTATCCACTGGGATATTATGATGGTGGATGGCAAAGAGTATATCAGATTGAAAAGAAAGGATGACAAGTATGAAGTCTACAACACTTGGAACAAAATTGTTAGAAAGTGTTCAAGATCTGATTTGGAAGAAATGTTTGAAGTGGGTATGAAAGTACATGCAGATCAGTTGAAAGCCCCAGGGTTACCAATAGTGAAGCTGGTCATGGAATACTTGTGCATGTTGTTCAATCTAGAAGCAGTGAAGCATTTAATCAGAGATGTGTTCAAAACTGTTAGAGGATGGACTCTGTATGAAAGGAGTGGATGTCAGGATCGAATTCTTAACAAGAATTAATACTCAGAAACTGATATCAAAGAAGTTGCGGAAAAACACTTTGATATTTTATAAAACAGTAATCAAAACACAGTATATAATATCAAACAGTAAACTTGTATTGAATGCTTAAAGCTACAAGATTACACACTCAACCTCAATATTGATGAACATGCTCAACAATACGAATTCTACTTCTCTAGAATTAGGATCTATGCCTTGAGGTTGATTTCTCTCTAGAAAAACAAAAATCAAAAGTTATTTCTATCTATTCTATACATTCTATACATATACTGATAAAAGGATAATTACACAGAATAAATAAATCTTCAGAATATATTCCATGTATATCTTCTAAGTAAATCTTCAGTATATCCAGCTGTATTATATCCCATCCGAATCTCTTTAGCAGCATTAACTATGCTTAGCAGTAGTATCCTCTTCCAGCAGCATTAATTGCAAGCAGTACTAACTACTAGCAGTACTAACTAGCTAAGCAGTACTAACTCTGTTCAAGCAGTACTAACTGTAACTAGCAGTAGTAATTCTACTAGCAGTAGTAACATTAGCAGTATTAATCTTCAACTTGTTCAGACAGTAGTAACCACTCTTGTACTAGCAGTAGTAACTACACTTGGTAGAATCTTCAGTTCCCAACAATCTCCCCCTAACTTGACTTTTAGAAGAGAAGTCAAGTTCTTCAGATATTCTTCCAGAAGCTCTCCAAGATGCTTTCAACACCTTTTGATCAGTTTCCCAAGTTTGGGTCTAGGCCCAAGCTTTGATTCACTGTTCTTCTCACCACAATCTTAGCCATCTCTGATTCCTTTGTACAGATCAATGTAGCTTTGAGCATCCCTTCCAACTTCTCCTTGTTGTGCTCATATATTTTGTCCACCAGGTAGTATTCATGATAACAGTTATCAACAGTAATCATGTATACTCCACAGTTTTCAAATAATATCCATTTGTCAATCTTCTTGAATATGAACTCATGCTTATGATCTTTAATCCTATGATGTACTCTTTCTGGATCAAACATCATGCACAAGTATTCTAAAGTAACTTTGAGAAGATTTTCTTCAGTACCTTTCAACACAGGTTCATAAAGTTTCATCCCCACTTTATGTAGTTCTTCTATGTCAACTCTTGAACAACTTCTGATAACCTTCCCCCATGTTGAATAAGCTTCAAATGAACCATCAGCTCTCTTGATTCTGAAGAAATTCTTTCCATTGTCTCTTAGAATATCCCAGAAGATGATCTCTGGAGCTTGCATAGAGATTGGATCAGCCTTCAAAGGTTCCACTATGGTCATGTATGTATCCATATTCTCATTTGTTGGCTCATTGGACTGTGTTGGAGGTTGAACTGATTCTGGTTCATTGAACTGAGCTGGAGGTTGAACAGATTCTGCTATAGGTACCTCTGAATGTTCTGATGTAGTACCATATGTTCCTTCTATTCTGGGCCTTTTAGACTGCCTTTTTGAGGCAATTGTCTTCACCCTTTTTCCAGCTTTGGCTTCCACACTGGCTTCAACACCAACACTTTCAGATTCTTCCTTTTTATCTTTTGCTTCTTCTTTAGATGGTGTAGTTTCCTCAGGGAATGGTTGTTGGATGTTGAGATCATGTCTCTCTTTCATCCTTCTCTCAGCCTCTTCCCTTTGTGCTGAGTCCCCTTGGAGTTTGGCCATTTCTTTGTTGTATAGTTCTTCAACCTGAGAATAAGCCATATTTGTAAACATCTCCCCCTTAACCCCAATTGCACCTTTCAGGAAGTTAATCATTTTTCTTCTTTCCTGATTGGCCAAAAAGGTCTTGGAGGGTTGTCTTTTCTGCTTTTTGAATGGCATTCTTTTTACTTGTACTTGCTTGGCCTGAGCTGCTGTTTTCATACTCTTCTGGTACTCTTCATTTAGTTTTCTGGCCATATTCAGTGCAAGCTCTCTATCTTTCTCAGATTGAAGATTTTCCTCCCTTTCCAAATCTGCCTGAAGCTTCTTAGCCACTTCTTCATCCATTTCTAATTGAGTTTTCTTCTTAACAGGTTGTTCAGATTCAATCATCTTAGATTTACCCTTTGTATCCTTCAGCCCTGCCTCACTTCTTTCCTGTTTCTTCTTTTCTATGCCTCCTTCATTGATGACCACTCCCTTAGCCTTTTGAGTAGCCTTAGGAGTGTCATTCTTTGCCTTTACTAATGTTTCTGCTATTTCCAACTCTTCAACAGATAGTCCTGTTTCTGCTTGAGCATTATCTGTTTCTGCATGAGCATTATCTGTTTCTGCAGCTTTCTCCCCCTTACCATCAGATCCCATCTCAGAAATACTTTCTTTTTCTGCTTCAGCCTCTGAATTCTCCCCCTTGTTGAAATCATCTTGAACTTTTGTCCTCCTTTTTAACACAAACTGCTTCCTTCTCTGTTTCTGTAACAGTCTTGTCACCATTTTCTTGAGTTTGGTGATTTGAACTTGTTGAGAGAGAATCACCAACTTCATCTCTTCTATTTCTTTTCCCTGCTTGAGGACATCCTGGTTGATGTTTCCCATTGTTTCCATCAATTCTTCATAGTTATATCTGTCCTCACCTTCTCCAGGAGTGTTACCCCCTATTGAAGGATCATTGGATCTTTTTGAAGTGGAAGTCTTCTGCCTAGCAGAAGCACTATCCACCCCCTTGGTTTCTTGGCACCAGGGACCTTTAAATGATTGCTCATTTAAAGTTGCCATGGGGGAGGTCTTATTTATGTTACCACTGTCCTCCCCTGTGCTAGCAGGAGTAGTGGCAGCCTCATCTCCCATATGCTCTACCTCCTCCTCAGAGAGCACCTCCTTGGGGTTGGGAGACACCCCTGTGGGTTCCCTTTGGATATTCTCTAAGGGAGTATTCTCCCTTAGAGGGCTTAAAGGCTTAGGGGTTTCTGGTACAAGAAGGGAAGGAGCCTTCTTTACCTGTTTTCTCTTATAAGTATGGGAAATTGGAGAGGTTGGTTTTGTAAGAATGGACTGGGGAATAGTTTTTGGTTGAGAAGGTTGGGCTTGGCTAGCAGTGGGATGGTCTAATGAGGGCCTTGACCCTGCTGCCATACCTTCAGTTGTTTGGGACACCACCATCATTGTAGAGAACAATGGGGTGTCAACTCCTTCCGAGTCCCCAGCAGATCTTCTCATATTTGAGAAAACCTTGCCTTTGGGGGGTTTAGGTACATAGACCCCAACAGGTTGAGGTATATCCGTCAATTCATGGTTAATAACTTCTTGCACAAACCTGGGATACATAAAGAAACTCTTTTTGTTTCCTATATTTGATACAAGATCACTGAAAATCATCTTTGAAAAATTGTACCTTCTGGATGTAGCCAAGCATACCAAAGCATATGCAATTGGACTGCTGAACTCACTCCATCCAGTGGTCTTTTTGGAGATGCAATGCATCAGGGTATGAACAAGAAAACGCCATTGGGGTGAAAACTTTGCTTTTGAGAATTTGAAAACTCTCAATGGGCCTCCATACCCCATTCTAGTAAGATTAGAAAACAGTTCATCATTAGAGATAGACGTTATACCAGAGGCATCGTCTAGACGTAGACTGATGCGAATGACCTCTTCAGTAACTGTTAATGGCTTGCCACACACGGTTGTCTTTATCTTTTGCACACCATTTTCAGCAACAATGGTGGCATTTGCCCAGAACAACCTCTGATGTTCGATGTAGATGGTAGGGGCAACAGTGAGAGCATGTGCAATGTGACTTGTCTTGAGAAAATCCACAATCTGGTGGAATCCTTCTGCTTGTTTGGGCTTCTGCAGCATTGCGATCTCATTGTGCTCATCGATAAAAGTCATGGATGCCATTGAACAGAGATTATCTTGCCTGGAATACTAGGTTCTTGAGAGAAAAAGGATTAGAAGAGCAAGTGAACAGTATTCAAAGAGTCGTTATGAACGTTTAGGCGGGCAAAGGGTATTTATAGTATTCGGATTAAAAGCAGTATTAACCTAGAGCAGTATTAACTAACAAGCAGTATTAACTGCGAGCAGTATTAACCATGAGCAGTATTAACTGAACTAGCAGTATTAACTACTAGCAGTATTAACTGAAAGCAGTATTAACCACTAGCAGTATTAACCACTAGCAGTATTAACTGGAAGCAGTATTAACCACTAGCAGTATTAACCACTAGCAGTATTAATTGAACTAGCAGTATTAACCAACTAGCAGTATTAACCAACTAGCAGTATTAACCAACTAGCAGTATTAACCAACTAGCAGTATTAACCAACTTACTCCTTGAGGCTTAGGTTGAATTGAGTACTGCTTTGTATGCCCTGAAAAGGTAGATTAGAAGCACCAAGAAACTATAATATGCAGTTATATTTCCACTTTTTGAGATAAAGCTTATTCAGTGTTGATCATTCCCATACTTGTTACCAAGAATGTGAATCTACCCACATCAAAAGCTTTGGTGAATAGATCAGCAAACTGGTTGTCAGTATGAACTTTCACAACTTGAATAAGTTTCTTTTCATTACAGTCTCTTATGAAGTGATACCTGATCTCAATGTGCTTAGTCTTAGAGTGCTTGACAGGATTATTTACAATGCTGATAGCACTGCTATTGTCAATATAGATGGGAGTGTGTAGAAAGGTTACCCCATAGTCCAACATTTGATTCTGAATCCATAAGACCTGAGCACAGCAACTTGCAGCTGCTATGTACTCTGCTTCTGTTGTAGATGTGGACACTGTGGTTTGTTTCTTGCACTGCCATGAAACTAGTCTAGCACCCAATAACTGACATCCTCCAGAAGTAGACTTTCTGTCCAAGTTTGCCCCACCTAGATCACTGTCTGAGTATGCAATTAGGTCAAAGGGTGAGTCATGAGGATACCAAAGTCCCAATCTGGGTTGACCTTTGAGATATCTGAATATCCTCTTAACAGCTTGAAAGTGAGATTGCTTTGGCCTAACTTGGAATCTTGCACACACACAGACTGGAAACATTATATCAGGCCTTGAAGCTGTGAGATACATGAGAGAGCCAATCATGGATCTGTAATGATGCACATCCATATCCTCCCCCTCAAGATCTGCAGTTATCTGCGTGTGTGTTTCCATAGGTGTACTGGCAGGTTTTGAATCTGAGAAACCAAACTTGATTAAGATGTCCTGTACATACTTGGACTGACATATGAAGATGCCATCTGACTTCTGTTGAACTTGGAGTCCAAGGAAGAAAGTAAGTTCCCCCATGGAACTCATTTGAAACCTTTGATGCATTAGATCTTCAAACTCCTTGCACATGATATCTTTTGTAGATCCAAAGATAATGTCATCAACATAAATTTGGACCAACAAGATATCCTTCTTTTTTCTCTTGATAAATAGGGTCTTATCAATGACTCCTCTTTCAAAGCCATTATCCAAGAGGTAGGATGACAGAGTGTCATACCATGCTCTTGGAGCTTGATGCAGTCCATAGAGAGCTTTCTTCAATTTGTATACCCTGTCTGGATAGCTTGGGTTTTCAAACCCTGGTGGTTGACAGACATATACCTCTTCTTCAATTGAACCATAGAGGAAAACACTCTTTACATCCATTTGATAGACTTTGAATTTCATGTAAGAAGCATAGGCTAGGAATAATCTGATCGCTTCTATCCTAGCCACAGGTGCAAAGACTTCTTCATAATCTATCCCCTCTTCTTGAGTATACCCTTGAGCCACTAGTCTTGCTTTGTTCCTTATGACAATTCCTCTTTCATCTCTCTTGTTCCTGAAGATCCATTTTGTTCCAATAGCTCTGTGACCTTTAGGAAGGTCTACCAAATCCCATACATCTTGTAGTTTGAACTGTAGCAACTCTTCTTGCATTGCTTCTATCCAGCTAGATTCTTTCATTGCATCATGTGCCTTTTTAGGCTCAAGCTGGGACAGAAAGCAGGACAGCACTGTATGCTGTTGATCTTGCATTTCTTGAAGCCTGCTCTGGTGTCTAGTCATCATAGGAGATGATATATCTCCTATTACCAGCTGTGGAGGATGATTCTTCTGAACTCTGGTGTTATGACTAGGTTCTTCATTAACATTAGCTTCTAGATTGGAGTCATTCAACTCAACTGAAGTGTTTTCAGCTGCTTCTTCTGATTCTTTATCTCCTACATTCTCTTCATCTCTACTCTGACTTGGTTCAGTAGCTTGTTCTATTTCACAGTCTTCAAAAGGATTCACTGTGGGAGTGGGAAAGATCACTGATTTAGATACACTTTCTTGAACTTGTGTAGTCCCTGATCCTTCACCTCCTGAACCTGCATGATCATCACTTCTGAAACCAAAGGAGTTAGTTAATGAATCAATGTCAAATAGCCATTGAGGACCAGTTCCAATAGGATTTGGTGTGTTCTCATTGCATTTGACATTGTCACTCTCTTCAATTATTCTAGAAGAAGAATTGAATACTCTGTAGGCCTTACTTTGAGATGAATAACCAACCAGAAATCCATCATCTGCTTTGCTATCAAACTTACCTAAGTGAGTTTTGGTATTGAGAATGGTACAAGGACACCCAAAAGGTTTGAAAAATCCAATAAAGGGTTTTCTTTTATTTAAAAGCTCATATGGTGTCTTGCTCTTTGGCTTAACTACTAGAACTCTGTTTTGGACATAACAGGCAGTATTAACTGCTTCAGCCCAGAAGGTAATTGGCAGTTTTGAATCAGCCAACAGAGATCTAGCAGCCTCTATTAGTGTCCTATTTCTCCTTTCAGCAACACCATTCTGTTGAGGAGTTCTAGGAGCACTATACTGTCTCTCAATTCCTTTTTCCTCACAAAAGGTGTTTAGATCAAAATTTTTGAATTCAGTCCCATTATCTGATCTAATGACTTTTACTTTTTGATTAGATTGGTTTTCAATTCTCAGGATAAAGGACTTGATCAGTCCACTTGTCTCATCCTTAGTCCTTAGAAAATATACCCAAGTGAATCTAGAGTAATCATCAACAATAACCAAGCAGTAAGATTTCTTTCCTATACTCATCACATTTGTAGGGCCAAACAGATCCATGTGCAATAACTGGAGACTAGAAGAAATAGAATTTATCTCTTTGGACTTATGAGAAGTTTTATGTTGTTTGCCTTTGAGACAAGCAACACAATGATCATCACATGAAAAGACTTTAGAAGGTAAACCTCTTACAAGGTTGTTTTTAACAAGTTTGTTCATAGTCTTAAAATTCATGTGACACATCCTTCTGTGCCATAGAGAGGATTCATCTAGAGAAGCTTTTGAAACAAGACAATTTAGAGATGAATCACTTTTAACATTATCCATGTCAAGACAGTATACATTGTCCTTTCTTGGAGTTCTTAGTAGTATCATGCTTTCATCAACTACTTTGAACCCTGGAGCAAGGATCATACATTCAGTATTTGTAAATAATATACTATGTTGTTTGTCACACACCTGTGATACACTTAACAGGTTGTATTTTAATTGATCAACATAGTAGACATCCTCAAATGTCATCTTACCTTTGGTGACATTACCTTTTCCACTTATCTTACCACCAGTAAGATTGTCTCCAAAAGCAACATGTCCTCCATTAATGTGCTTGAAATCCTGAAGGCATGATATGTTGCCTGTCATGTGCCTTGAGCAACCACTATCAACATGCCATATGCTCTTTCCCTTGAGCTGTTGGTTGCCCTGCACATTAAATAAGTCAGTTAGTATGAAATAGGAACCCAAGCCAAAGTGGTCTTGGGTACCCCTTTCTCATCAAAATACTTGCATTCCTTTTTGACAAGATTCTTGAATTTTAACTCCTCATTCTTGGAGTATTTTGTCACTATTATAGGCTTAGAAACAGTTGTGCTGGTGACAGTACTGGTTTTAGAAGTATTGACTGCCTTTGCAGCACTTGCATGCTTAGCAGTACTAACCTTGTTAGCAGTAGTAACAGTGCAAGCAGCAGTAACTGTGTTGGCAGTATTAATGTTTTTAGCAGTACTAACACAGGTAGCAGCAGTAAAACCTTCAGCAGCACTAACCCTGTCAGCAGTACTAACAGTTTTAGTGCTTTTGGGCACCCACATTTTAATGCTTTCTTTAAAAATTCTTTTCTTTATGGTGCCTCTCTTTTCAACATGTTTCTTTCCAGCCTTTCTATAATCAACAGACTTTTGCTTATATCTTTGAAAGGTCCTCTGTTGATTGATAGGATTGAAGAAACAGAATTTGGCCAGATGATTTAGCTTGCAACATATGAAGCAAGGTTTTGGTCTATTGATTTTATTCAGATCAACTCCTTGCTTCTGAGCCCATTGATTATTCCAGTTTCTTTGATTTCCTCTTTTTAAACCAGAATGTAGGCTCTTTGCTTTATTGCAATCACACTGTTTTCCAGATGCAGGATTCACAACTGTGGTCTGTTTGTAATGGACCTTATTGTCTTTTACTTTGGTCTTTTCTATTTCCTTGGATTTTATCCAGTCTATCCCACATCCCTCATTGGTGATTATCTTGTTTTCTTCATGGATTGCTTTACCTATCTTTTTATCTCTCTTCATGCTGGCTTCTTTCTCAGTAATATCCTTAATCACTACTTCATCCAGAGGGTCTATCTTAAAGGCCTTATCAGATAAGTCCTTATTCTCCTTGGTTTCTAACAGATCTGAAGTAGGAGAGATATAATTGTTATTGTAAGGAGGAGGGGTACTGTTGTATCCGAGACCAGGCTTCATCTTATCATGAATCTGAGCCTTTAGAAGAGAATCCATTGCCTTTGAAGCATATGAAAACTTCTCTACGTCAAGTTTGACTTTGGACAATTCCTCCTTCAACTTATCACTCTCTTCTAAGGATTTGGACAGTTTAGTCTCTAATTCATTCTTCTCCCACTTCCAATAGTTAGTATCATAAGAGTGTTGAAGTTCATTGGCTTGAAAGCCTTTGATTTGTTCTTCAAATCTCTCAACTATTAGAACATAGTCTCTTCTATCCTTTTCTAACCTTTTAAGGTCATCACACATACTTTGATTGTGATCCCTGTATCTTTTGACAGTGTCAATGCAAGTTTTAGAGCAAAGGTTAGAAATTACCTCAGATGGGAGATCAGATACTTCTGCCATAAGAGCTTGATTCTGAATGGCTTCCTCAGCTTGATCACTCCAGTCAAATCCCATTCCTTGTTGAGAAACAAGGGCTTGAGCAGGATTCTTGTTCTGAGTGTAGCCTCCATTCTGGGCTTGTTGGTGGTTGTTGTTGGACACAGCATTCCTGCATTCTCTAGCAAAGTGTCCTTTCATGTGACACTTGTAGCATTCCACCTTGGTTTTGTCAAAACCAGCTCCATCTTCTCTTCTTTGGGAGAAGTTATTCCTACCTGTTCTTTTAATGAACTTCTTCACCCTCATAGATAGCATGGCCATCTGCCATTTTATATCCATCTCTTCCAGATCATCAGGGTGAAGTTGTTCCAGATCATCATTGATTAATGAGGGGTTACTATGACTGGACAGGAAAGCTTCAAAGATTGTTTCAGATCCCTTTTCTGAACTTGCTCCACCAGAAGTACTAACTGCTTCAGGAATGGCAGTAGTATCAGTTGCTGCTGACAGAAGTGCAGAATTGTGGACATATCCAGTAGGTTTCTTCTTGATCTCTACCTCAGTTTCAAAAACTCTTAGATCATTGTATAGATCATCAAGTTCTTTCTCCTCCAGATTGTCACTCTGCCTATAAGAGACAGTGTACATAGTCCATTCATCCCCAAGAGATCTGAGGAATTTTCTATTGATGTCATCTTGATCCATCTTTACTCCAACAGTGGCCAGTTCTCCAATGAGTTTGTTGAACCTATCAAAAGTTTGAGTCATAGACTCATTCTTTGATGAAGTAAAATTCTCATATTGCTGTTTAAGAACATCCCTTTGATTTCTCTTGATGCTCTTAGTTCCAGCAAATCTTTTCTCTAGGGAATTCCAGAGAATTTGAGCATCAGTACAGTTGCATAATTGATGCTGATATTCATTAGGGATTGCCAAGAGCAGAGTACTCAAGGCCTTCATCTCTGTCTGCCTGATCTTTCTTTCACCATCTGTCTTTGGTGGAGGTCTTTTTCCATCTGGTCCTATTCTTCCAGCTTCAGAAGGACCATTCTCAATGATATCCCACATTGAGTAGTCAGTGAGAAGAATATATTGCCTGATCCTTATCTTCCACATGTCAAACTCACTGGGTTTGAGCATTGGAACCTTGGAGACCAAACTGCTGCTTGATTCTGTATAATTTTCCATGATAGATGTTTCTGATTCAATAGGCTCTGATACCACTTGTCAGGATCGAATTCTTAACAAGAATTAATACTCAGAAACTGATATCAAAGAAGTTGCGGAAAAACACTTTGATATTTTATAAAACAGTAATCAAAACACAGTATATAATATCAAACAGTAAACTTGTATTGAATGCTTAAAGCTACAAGATTACACACTCAACCTCAATATTGATGAACAGGCTCAACAATACGAATTCTACTTCTCTAGAATTAGGATCTATGCCTTGAGGTTGATTTCTCTCTAGAAAAACAAAAATCAAAAGTTATTTCTATCTATTCTATACATTCTATACATATACTGATAAAAGGATAATTACACAGAATAAATAAATCTTCAGAATATATTCCATGTATATCTTCTAAGTAAATCTTCAGTATATCCAGCTGTATTATATCCCATCCGAATCTCTTTAGCAGCATTAACTATGCTTAGCAGTAGTATCCTCTTCCAGCAGCATTAACTGCAAGCAGTACTAACTACTAGCAGTACTAACTAGCTAAGCAGTACTAACTCTGTTCAAGCAGTACTAACTGTAACTAGCAGTAGTAATTCTACTAGCAGTAGTAACATTAGCAGTATTAATCTTCAACTTGTTCAGACAGTAGTAACCACTCTTGTACTAGCAGTAGTAACTACACTTGGTAGAATCTTCAGTTCCCAACAGTGGAGTTTATGAATTAGCCTTGGATACTTTTCATATGGAGTATTACTTGGTAGATAGGATATACAACCACACAAATCTGAAGCTTCATGCCATGTTAAATAAGAAGTTGGGTTATGCATCAAATTCAGAAATGGCTAAGTACCTAATTCAGAGAACTATCAATCAGAGTATGGGACTGGATCCTAACATTGGAGTAGATCAATGAAGGTTTTGGAAGCATTTGAAGAACTTGACTTCTCTTTCTAAAAGTCAAGTTAGGGGGAGATTGTTGGGAACTAAAGAAAAGCTTAAGTATGGTTAATGCTGCTAGTTCAGAATTACTACTGGCAGATGACTTCAAAAGTTAATACTGTTGAGTATTACTACTTCTAATAGAATTAATACTGCTAGTCAAAGTTAGTGCTGCTTGAACAAAGTTAGTACTGCTTAGCTAGTTAGTACTGCTAGAGGTTAGTGCTGCTTAGTAGTTAATGCTGCCAGGATTAAGTTAATGTTGCTTCTGAGATAATGTGAAGATAATGCTGAAGAGATCGTGTTTAAAGATAAACATGGAAAGCTGAAGATATTCATGGAAGATATACTGAAGATATTTTATTTATTGTAATTATCTTTTGTTCAGTATATGTATAGAATTGATAGAATAGTTTAGAATTAAAAAAAATATTAATTCTAAGTTTTTATTTTAAAAGAGAATCAACCTCAAGGCATAGTTCCTAATTCTAGAGAAGTAGAATTCGTCTTGAAAGAGCTTGTTCTTCAAGATTGAGGTTGAGTGTGTAATCTTGTGATTTTAATCATTCAATACAAGTTTACAAGTTGTTAATCATATACACTGTTTGTTTACTGTTACATTGAATATCAAAGTGTTATTCCGCAAACTTCTTTGATATTTTTTCTGAGTATTCATAATTCTTGTTGAGAATTCGATCCTGACAGGGTTGACTTTCAAGAAGGCAAACCATTATACATGTAGTGTTCAATAGACTTCTAACTTCATTGACACCTACGGTTTGACTTTTAAATAGTCAAACCATTACACGTAGCGACGAGGAAGAAGAATTTGAAGATATGAATGATGATGAAGATAACGAAGACGAACTTATGTTATCTAATCACTCGTCTGATAACTAGTGTGTCTTTCATATGTAGACATTTTCGTGTTAAACATTCTCTATTTTCGTGTTAAACATTCTCTATTTTTGGGTCTTATGATTTATGTACACTTATATCATTTTGTGTTAACCATTCTCTATTTTTGGGTCTTATGATTTATGTACACTTATATCATTTTGTGTTAACCATTCTCTATTTTTAGATGTCTGGACACCCTTTTAGGGGTAGTAGGGGTAGTAGGAGTGGTAGGGGTAGGGGCAGTAGCAGCTCCGCTTGGTGTGGTGACCCTCAGGCCGATGAGTTCACCGGCGACGGCCTAGATCAGATCCAGTCTGATGACAGATAAGTGGGCTCGAGGGTTAGAGGCCCGAATGTGGCATCACAGACGCCCCAGCCTAGTCAGCGACCGCCACTTTTGTTGTCTGATGCGGGCGGGTAAGTAGATGTGATCTATTATTTATTCTAGTACATAATAAATCGATTCTAATGTTTTTTATGTTGTATATTTTACAATTGTGAAGGTTTAAGGACAAGTCGGCAGTCCGGAGGGCCATTGCCGTCTTTAAGTCCATGTTTGGTGGTCCTTGGGCTCATTTTAAGGATGTCCCTAATGAGCACTATCCACGGTTGCTGGATCGATTTCGGGTAGGTATTTTACTCTATTTAACTTATTGAGTGGATTTATGTTTACTTAATCCAAACAATGTGTTTGCAGTTGTATTATAGTTGGCCTCCTGAGATGGACGCCGATGTATTAGCTGCATATCGACGTCACCTACATAATAGGTACTCCGACATGATGAGAGATGCACGTGTCTTCGCCGAGGAAAGGTCTTTAGCCATTGATGGTGTCCAGTTCGACGGACAAGACTACAGAATTCTTGCGCCACACCCTCCAGAGTGGATCCGGAGTGAGTTTTGGGTTCAGATGATTGAGCAGGTTTGTTTTGTTTTGAATACTTGTATCTGGTTGTACTAGGATTTATATTGATTTATGTCTTCTTTTTAACAGGTATGGAACACCGACGCGTTTCGGCGTGTAGTTTCGGCCAATACAGCCAATCGGGCCACCGAGTATGAGGGGATGACATCCAGACACTGTACTGGATCTATTAGTATCCCTATGCATCGGGACCGCTTGGTAATTTATCATACACTAGACTAAATGTATATAATTGATGAATATATGTACTATATACATGATTTTATTACCTACTAACAATTTAAGTTGTGTATTGTAGAGAGATGCATGGGGTCGTGAGCCTACCAGCGACGAGGTTTGGGAGGCTACACACTGCACCAACAGGAAGCTTGTTCCGGGTGCGACTGGTCCGTCCACGGATCCTCCGATCTACGTTTACCCAAAGGCGTCTCATATGGCGGTAAGTTCAATTATGCATGGCTTGATATTTGTTTATTTTATAAGATCGATAGAAATTATAGCAAACTTAGTTTGGGCTGCCATTGTTGGGCAGACGATAGGATTGTTTTCATAAAAGTAGGTCATGGATATATGTTCAAATCACAGTTGAAATGTTGCCGAATTTTCTATAGGTTAGTTGACTTGACAATGTCTAATTTGGTAAACTGTAGGATGCCTACCATCGGAATAGGGATGAGGAGTACCCGGACTTACCTCCCGGCATTGTACCTCCCAATGACGCCGAGTTGTGGGAGCGTAGTGTCGGAGGACGGCGTAAGGGTCGTCTTTTTGGATGGGGGACCAGTCAGGATCCCTATTATGCTATGACCGGTGATTCAGGTGCTAGTTCGAACGGGAGCACGCGCGACCGTCGCGATGAGGAGGTATGCTTGTCAAATGTTGTTTAACATTGTTAATCATATGTTTGTTAAATGTTGTTTGACATTGTTCTATATATGTTTGTCAAATGTTGAATTTCAGTTGGAGGGGTTGAGGCAGAGGTTAGAGAGAGAGGAAACACAGAGGATCCAGTTGCAGGAGCGACTACAGAGAGAGGAAGCAGAGAGGATTCGGATGCAGGAGCGATTGGATAGAGATGAAGCAGAGAAGAGACATATGTAGGAACGAATGACACAGTTTGACGCGTTCATGATCAAGTTTAACAATCAGCACCCATTTTCCCCTCCGTAGGATTATGTTTATGTATTTATAGATATTTTGTACACTTTAAGAATTAGTAATATTTAAAAATTGGCAGGTTTTGTATGTGATAAAAAACTAAAAAATTTTAATTTTTAATTATTTTTAAAAAAAAAAATAAATTACCGACGGATTATCCGTCGGTAATCCGTCGGAAAGTATTTTTTAATTTAATTTTTATTTAATAAATATCTGTCGGAAATCCGTCGCTAAATTCGTCAGAAAGAATCCGTCGGTAATCCGTCGCTAAAGTAAAACCGTCGGTGATAAGCCTCTGTTTTGTAGTGTCCGATGGTTGGACACGTGGCATGACCTGGTCCTTAACATGTTTTTTAATTAATTGGTAAAAAGATTAAAATGTTTCTGATTTAAAGGATGTAAGATTAAAAAAGTTAAAAGGCATAGACACAATTCATAACACAATTAAAACATAATAATAATACATACATACAATCATTTCGTTTGAGGCACTTGATTCATAATTCAT
Organism: Arctium lappa; assembly: GCA_023525745.1. Taxonomy (NCBI): domain Eukaryota; kingdom Viridiplantae; phylum Streptophyta; class Magnoliopsida; order Asterales; family Asteraceae; genus Arctium; species Arctium lappa. Next base: position 131,761,451 of record CM042049.1, read on the forward strand.
ATAATCACATAAACAAAAAAAAAATTAGTTTACTCTAAAATGGTAAACAGTTGTATAAAGTATAAACCCCCGAAATTATTAATTTTATAATATTCCCTAGAAGTAACAAAACCGAGGGAAAAAATGTTATATCATTATGTAAATTATTAATCTCCTAGTTCTCACTCAATAAAAAATAATGCATCAACCGTCCGTTAATTATTTATGCTACACTACAAAATAATGTCGAAAGATCCACCGCTACCTTTCGTCAAGAAAGAGACAATGACCAATAGATATATCCATGTTCGGTCACGATTACAATAATGTTTGGCAACAATAAATTAATTTATTTCATAAAGTCATTAAAATGAAAAAAAAATATTAAATAAGTTATTAACTTTTTAAAAAGAAATTCGATAAGTTTCAAGGTATTTACTTTTTGTTAAAAAAAAATCTAACTACGTTTTCACTACTAAACAAAGCAGTAACGGAATTCTAGCGGAATACTAAAGTCAAACGGCGTTGACTTTCTCTGGAAATATTTTCCTAATTTTTTTGAAAAGAAACTATAATAATTTTCGACGGATTTTTAATTTTATTTATTTATTTAATATTAGAAAAGGTTAAAAATAATTAATTAAAATCCGTTGAAAATCCTATAAATTATTTTTTTTTTTTTAAATTTTATAAGAAAAAAATAATAAAATAATTTAAAAAATATATATTAAAATCCGTCGGAAATATTTTAGAAATTTCCGACGCATTTCTGGCTAATTTTATTTTTATATAAAAAATAAAAACAAATATTAAATCCGTCCGAAAATTTTAAACTAATTTTTTTTATTTTTTCTTAGAAAAAGAAGTAAATAATTTAAAAAAATTAAAATTTCGTAGGAAATATTTTAAAATTTTCGACAGATTTCCAGTGGATTTATTTTTTTATAAAAAATAATAAAAATATTAAATCCGTCGGAAATTTTTAAATTAATTTTTTATTTTTTCTTAGAAAAAGAAGTAAATAATTAAAAAAATTAAAATTTCGTCGAAAATCCGCCGAAAATCTATTGAAAATTTATGTTGGATTTCCGGCGGATTTATTTTTTATAAAATATTTGTTCCGTAGGAAATTTTTTTTAATTATTTAATTCTTTTTCTAATTATATATATATATATATGTATATATATATATATATATATATATATAGAGAGAGAGAGAGAGAGAGAGAGAGAGAGGTGGTTTCAATTAGAAACCTACGTTATATTGGAAACTTTGGAAACCATCTAGATACCATTGATATTAGTAATCAATGGTCAAGATTCATTTGACTTAAATATGGTAATAAGTGAATTAATTTATTAATGAAAATTAATAATAATAGGCTAAAAGGGCAAAAGTGTCTTTTGCTTTTTTTTGTTTCAATTTTGGTAACAAGATGAATTCCGTTAAATATGAAAACTTTTTAAACTTATTGTTTCTTATATAACTCGTTTGCACCTTTAAACATAATGATCAATATACTATTTTAAGGTTCTTTTTATATATATATGCTTAATTAATTAAAAAGATTATTAAAAAACTGGTAAATGGATGTAGTGATGAAAATGTATACACACACATTATTGATGAAACATATTTTTGTTGATAAAATCTATTTTTGATGAAACATTTGTGAGCATTGTTTGGAATCTAATGAAAGTCATGAAACAAATTGGTTCATGAGTTTCAACATTGTTTCATCAAACATGTATTTGATGAAACACGTTTCAATATTGTTTCATCTATAACAAATTCATTATGTGTAAACGTGTTTTATCTATTGGTTCTTGAGTTTCAACATTGTTTCACCAAACACGTGTTTGATGAAACACGTATTGGTTCATGAGTTTTAACATTGTTTCATCAAACACGTGTTTCATCTATCGGGAATCTTATCAAAATCATTACTATGAATTTCATCAACCGGACGAATAAAATACGATAAAAACGTTGTTGAGTAGATCTTGAGCATGAATTTTGTTATTCATAGAACTTTGTTGCCAAATGAAGTTCATACGAAATTCATAGAATTTATGAAAAAGGAGAAAAATTAAATAAAGGTAAAGATGTCATTTGGCAACAAAAATGTATAATAATTATTCATGTCTAGAACTTTGTGTCAAATCAATTATGAACACTTATTTTAAGACGAATGAAGTATTTCTTTAAAATAGAAATCAAAAGTTAAAAAAGTTCTACAAAAATTATATTCAATTAAAGTTTCTCCATTTTGAAATAAACAAAATTCCTAAATAATGTTGAAATCTCTATTTCAAAAAATTTGTTAGAGAGGAGTAAAATTATCCACCTACTTCAAATCATTGTCTTAAAAAATAAAATGAAATAAATTAACAAAATATTCATCGTTGTTGACCAAGTGCGGAAAAATCAAATGTCGTCGATGAAAACTATCACCGACTTGTCCAATAAAGGTCGACACACTCGGTTCATCAAATCCACAAATGCGGTCGGAGCGTTAGTTAGCCCAAACGGCATCACTAGAAACTCATAGTGACCGTATCTTGTCCGAAACGCTTTTTCGGAATGTCGCTCTCCTTCACTCGTACTTGATGGTAATCGGACCTCAAGTTTATCTTTAAAAAAACCTCTCGCTCCTTGCAACTGGTCGAAAAGGTCGTCAATTCGACGGAGTGGATACTTATTCTTCACGGTGACCATGTTTAGCTCGCGGTAGTCGATACACATCCGCATGGACCCGTCTTTCTTCTTCACAAACAAAATTGGAGCTCCCCATTGTGACGAGTTCGGTCGTCTGAATCCTTTCTCGATAAATTGTTGTAGTTGGGTCATCATTTCTTGCATCTCCGTCGGGGCTAGACGATAAGAAGCACGGACGATTGGGGCGGCACCCGAAGATTTGTCAAATCTCTAAGATCTGTTTTTTAAAGTTTCAAAAAGTTATAAAAATAACCATCCCAAGCTCCCTTTATATACTAGGAGGGAGAGGGACAAAAGTGACTTTTCACACTAATATAATAATAAAAAGTACTAACATGATGACATAAGGAACATTGTTTTTAGTAAAAAGGAAAAAGGAGACATAATACAAATATCCAGCCATAAATCAGATATAGAAGGTTCTATATATGTCCAAAAAGATCACCCCTTGCTGTCCAAAATAAGCTCATTTTTTCTTCAATAATTCAGTTGTTCCTTGCCTGTTGCTACAGAGATGTTGCATCATATGTCTGAAGTATTAAATCTGCCTAAAATAGATGAAAATTAGCCATTCTAAGTTATAAAACAAGTCATTCAACACCCTAGCTCCAATAAACAAGAAAATGGAAAATAAGTGAATAAAATGACTCAAATTTTGGGATATATAAGATAAAAAGACCTAAACTACCAAGAAAAGGACTTTATATGCATTAAATAATTAACGCATATCAGTACTACTACAATGAGCGATCATCATAATAACAATTTCAAGCACGTTCACGTATTTATAAATTCATAACAACACTGGCCAAGTGAAATCGTGAACGTATATTACATAAGAATTCTTGTCGCCATCATCACAATGTATCAATCAGTGCATTTATGTAGTCCTAATACTCTCCCTATCAAGGAATGCTCTACCCATATGGACAGTGATACTATAGGCAATTACAACTTAAGTCTAGGTATACTAGAGTCAACACCTAGTTCGCTTAAACTAAAGCTCTGAAACCAACTCGTAACACCCCAAAAATTGGGACAAACAATGGAAATGTAGTATATAAATGATGTCAAAGCACTAACTTTCTCAAAAAGAGGAACAATATACGCCTATTATAATTACATGTTTGTAATAATAAAGCAATAAGAGATAAAAACATCTTAATCTAATTCCCAACAATAAATGAGATTACAAACAGTTGTCATCTAAATTCCAAAATAAACATCTTCTAATGGCGTCCCAAAATGCTCCCCAAGCTCTCCCCTAAGGGCTTGCTAAACCTTCTTAGCGGTCACGCCGCTAGAACCTAAGATACACATCAAACCAATCACGTGCTAAGCCAAAAGAGCCTAGTGAATTGAACAATAGCATAACATATTCATTTAAAAGGTTTAACAACATAAAGGTCCATAGAGGAATCAATGGGGGAGACGTAAAACACCAACGAGTTTCACCTCAAGAGTCGATGTACCTCGATGTTCACTCTCATGAGCAACATCCCGAAGGCTTGGTACATTTGAAGCATTACTCCCAATGGCGGAGATGAGGCACTAAGGCACATACCAAAAAGGTGGCGCCCAAGACTACATCCTCCTAGTGCCTACTCGAGGTTCATCCAATATTCAATATCACATTATATACATTTTTCTCCAAGCAAATATATATATAAAAGATTCCACATAACTCCAAGCCACATTTTAGGTCAAAATCCTAAATCATGTAAATTCCACATTTAGCATTCATCAAATATGCATATCATGTTAATATATCCCAACATTTGCCAACAAATAACACCATTAAGATCATCATAAAGTATTAGAACTTAAGACCCCAACATTTCCCAATATAACAATATTAGGTATATTTTATCAGGTGATTAACATGATGAGAAGAAACAAGATATGATAATAGAAAGCATATAAAGACATGTATCTCATTTTAAAATGGTTAGAAACTCACAATCTAGGTTTTATAGAAAACCCCTAGAAACTTGCAAACCCTAGAAGTGAGTATGGAGAAGGAAGATGATCTTGAGACTTGGGATCCTTGGTTAAGATCTTTGATTGATGAGGCTTGATTCTTGCAATGAATGTGGAGGAGATAGCTTGGAGGCTCCTATGTTTGATCTTGAAAAGTATTTAGTGAAGAGAGAGTTTTGAAAGAAAGTGGATGGAGGAGTAAATGAGAAAGATGGTTGATTTCCCCTTTTAATTCGTCAGGGGTCGCGCACGGGTAGTGGCACGATTGAACTCGCGCGAGGAGGCGCACCGGCCTTTGGAGTCACGAGGGAACAGATTCTTGCGCGGCTCATGGCGCGACTTCACTCGCGCGACCACTCGCACGGGACACTGCCCTCCTCACCCTTTTTTTTGGGTCAAGAATCAGGGTGTTACAATCTGTATGTTTTTTTTAATTGGAGTATAAAAAAGTAACCATACGGAACAATGAAGGGTAACATGTTTGATGGTGTTTCAGCTAACGAAATTCATAGAACTTTGTTACCAAATGAGTAACAATTAAATAAGGGTAAATGTTAGAATTTGTTTATCTATTTTTTTAAGTGGACAATTATTTTGAGACAAACATAAATAAAAATTTGAACACTTAAATCACTTATTTTGAATCGGATGGAGTACTAAAAAATCTATTAAAAATGCTCAGATATTTTAAAAATTACCGTGATCAAAATTTTATCTTCTATATATCATTTATTGAAGCACTTGTTGAATGGATGCATTCATATTGTCCCTACTTTTTCTTTAAAAGAAATTTGTGGATATCTCTCAGAATTGTTTGAGTGGACTTTAAACAATATTCACACTCTATCTCAAAAATGTCATCTAATAAAGAACCCGACGTATGAAGATGAGGACAATACCCCTAGTTTAACAAAAAAAAAATCTATATGTAAGTGTTTTTGGGGGTTTTTTTTAACTTAAAATATATTTTTAAAACAATACTCTTTTCTTGTATAGGATGTTGCACTACTAGACAAAGGGGCAACTTCGGCGAAAATTTTCGGCGGGTTATCCGTTGGAAAATTTCCGACACATTTTCGGCGGAAGTTAAACATGTCAAATCCTGTTGACTTTCGCCGGAAATCCGCCGGATGTTTTTTAAATCTTATTATTTTCCGGCGGATTTCCGACGTAACTTAAAATTTTTCATTATTTCACATTAGAGAAAATTAATTAAAAGTTTTCGGCGGAAACTTTTAATTAAATTTTTTTTTCATTTTTCTCCGAAAAGAATTTAAAAATTTTTAATAAAAAATAAAGAATCCGCTGGAAAAAGTTAAGAATATTCAGCGATATATATATATATAAGACGGTAATCAAATGAGAACCAAAAAAATATTATGAACCGTGAAAACCGATCTAAGCCGTTTATTGATTTTAATCTATGGATATCATAGACAATGACATTTTTGTGATTTTTTTGAAACTTGAAACCATTTATAAAATAAAAGGCAAAGTGAAAGGGTATTCACGTCCATTTTCACATCTGATTCCTAGATCCCTTTAACCCCTTCTTCTTCATCTATTCGTTCTTTTCCGGATCCTTTCTTCATCATCCTTTTTTTTCCAAATCTTATTCCTCCACCACCACTTCTGCTATCACCAGAAACCACTCAACCGCAACAAGCAAATTCCTTCATCGTCGCCATTTCTTCTTCAGATCAGCCGGAATTTTCACCCTCACCGTCTCCACAAGGTTCAGATGACTCACCTCTACTCCCCGACTCGTCTCCTTCACCTTCAAATTCAATCGGTTTACCACCTGCGCGCCTCCACCGTCAGATCTGTCTCTGTCTCTGTCATTCGATGTATCTTCGCCCCGTCTTCATCGTCGTCGCCATCGTCGTCTTATTTCTTGGGACTGTCACCGTCATCGTCTGTGGATGGTGATATATCCGTTGATGTGAAGATTATTGACAAAATTAAGGACTCGTCCCCAATGATGATTGTGGTGTTTCAATTTTTGTTGGGTTTTGGAGGTTTCATTTAGGACCCATAAATTCATGAGGGTTAACGGGTGGATTTGGACGAAATGGGTTTGGACTCCGGCCATTTTTATCAAGCCGATGATCAATGGCTGCTGTAAACTACAAGGTTCACCATTTTTTTTGAATGTGTGATTTGAGAGAGGAGAGAAGAGATATGAATGGAGTGAGAATGTATTTGTGATTTGATTTCATGTGGTGAATCTTTGTGTTTCATATTGTGAATATGTGTGTTTCATATAATGAATTTGTACGTTTCATCTAGTGAATGAATTTGTGTGTTTCATGTGGTGAATGAATCTGTATGTTTCATTGGGTGAATCTTGTTACCAAAATGACAATTATACCCTTTTCATGTGATGAAACGACTTTTAATTGAAGGGAAAAGTTCAAAAAAACCCCAATAAACTATCATATTTTAAATGGTTAAGTCCCTGAACTATTTTTTTGAATGAAAAAACCATTAAACTTTCTCATTTTGAACGATTAAGTCCCTCAACTATTTTTTTAAACAAAAAAACATTAAACTTTCTAATTTTGAATGATTAAGTCCCTCAACATTTTTTTTTGAATAAATAAACCATCGAACTTCTAAAAATTGGTTACCTTTTTTTTAAAGATATCTGGAACTGACGATGAAAGTTTTAAAGTAAAAACAAATCAAAATCAGTTTACCGTTCTCAAATTATACGTCATTAAAACCCCTCATAGACAATCGTATCGCTCTGCCTCGCCTCTCCCCATTGCCCTTACATTGTCCGTTCTCCATATCACCTAACATGTTGTTGCTCCTGACATCGATCTCCCTCTTTTTGATCTATTTTTTATTTATTAAAAGAGAAATAATCAAAAGATAATCGGTTTCATGTAGTTTTTTTTTGTTAAAATGATGTAAGTAACCAATTTTTAAAAGTTTGACGATTTAATTTATTGAAAAAAAATATGCAGGGACTTAATCATTCAAAATTAAAAAAATTTAATGGTTTTTTCATTCAAAATGAAAAAGTTTAATGGTTTTTTCATTCAAAAAATAGTTCAGGGACTTATTCAAAATGAGAAAGTTTAATTGTTTTTTCATTCAAAAAATTAGTTTAGGGACTTAACCATTCAAAATGGAATAGTTTGTTGGGTTTTATGAAATTTTCCCTTAATTAAAACCATAAGATCAAAACCTTATTACGACTTAGATCGATTCTCACGGTTCTCAATATATTTTTGGTTCTCACATGATTTAACCCCTATATATATATTAGGACCGTTGTCATTAATCAATTTGATACAAGTAAAAAACCAGACTTTCGTTTCATAAAAAATCAATCGAATTAACTAAATGATTTGTTAAAAGCCAATTAAATCAATTTCAACTTTCGTTAAAATCGGAATGGATTAAAACTCAACATCCGTTTTAAAAAACAATTAATCAATACCAAAACCTTCGATCTAAAGAGAGGATTACCCAAATGAACGAAAGTTAAACTACGTCACAAAACGTAAACATAAATCTAACGAAAGCAATAAAATTAATCTACGAAAACTATAAAGATCGATCCAAAGTGTGTCACTCTCCAATAATTTTTTTTAGCCTACGAAAGCGGTAAATTAAATTAAGAGCGGTGCAAGAGATTAAAAAAGGAGAAATAAAATAAGGAGAAAAACATTAACATAGATAAATGATGAAAAAAAATCCCAAACATAAAATATAAAATGTGGAGAAACGAAACGTTACAACGGATGTTAAATGTTGAATGAGAATCTGTCACATTTCATCTTCATCTTCATCTTCGATCCGTCGAAAATCGCATCTTCTTCACATCTTCAAAAGACTCAACAAACGACGTATTACAAAAATAAAAAACTAAACTAGAGAATAATAAAATAAGCTAATAATTATTTCTTTTAAAAATTCAAAAGATAACTATAGATGTTTGTAACAACTTATGATTATGTGATTGTTCTAGAAGTCTGACTTTATCGAATAAAAAATATATTCAGGTACTGCAAGTAAAAAGTCGTAAGATATCCAAAGTCATTTCCATGTAGGAATATATAATGAACACGATACAAATAAGCGATCAAAATATGATATAAGCAAAACATCGAGTGCTAGATACGGTGGTGGTGGATTATAATTTTAATGTCCAAATGTTAGTTATGATATTAAAAATCATAACACGATTAAAATATGATAAAATTACATCCTAACTAGACATATACCCTTTCAAAAAAATAAAAATAAACCAGTAACTTAATTTATAATTTTCATACTAAAATGTCACATGTTAGAATAGAAATATCGTTTATAAACATTGTATTGTATTTCCGATTTAGACATCATAAAAAAAAAATTAATAATTACATCATGAATTAATTCATAATATACTAGGCATATACCCGTGCGATGCAGCGGAATGTAAGTAAAAAACGAACAATTAATGTTATTTCTTTATATACATTTCATCAATAATCAATCATGACCTAAGAATCACAACTTATGAAACATAAACCTATAAAGATATTCAATAATTAGTTTATATTACAATTATTGACGAAAAAAATTATAATGATATTATTTATAATAAGAATGAAACGTATTTTACGATTATGTATTTTTAACGTGCTAACGGTGGAAAAAAAATAAAATAAAACGTATGGACAGAAAAACAAATTATTTCGTAGATATTCATGATATTTAATAGTACGGTTAAATTAAAAAATATTCAATATTGGACTCGTTTTGAAAATATTGAGGAGACGCTTATAATGATATAATTTGTAGAAAAATGAACGTATTTTTTCATTGCATTTTTGTTAATATATAATTATTTGTGTTAATATGATAATAGTGTAAAATGAAAAATGAAAAAAATAAGGGATATAAAGTAAATTAAATAAGTAATTATAAGGGTGATAAATGTAACATTGTAAGGGTGGTAAATATAATTGTACAAAAGTTTGTATAATAACCGTTTTAGTTTTTTCATTATACAGTATAAATTCTTATATTTAATAGTACGGTTAAATTAAAAAATATTCAATATTGGGCTCGTTTTGAAGGTATTGACGAGACGATTATAATGGTATAATTTATAAAAAAAAAGGAACGTATTTTTTCATTGCATTTTTGTTCATATACGATTATTTGTGTTAATATGATAACGGTGTAAAATGAAAATGAAAAATTAAGGGATATAAAGTAAATTAAATAAGTAATTGTAAATGTGGTAAATGTAACATTATAACGGTAGTAAATGTTATTGTACAAAAGATTGTACAATAACCGTATAACCGTTTTAGAATTTTCATTATATAGCTAGACATATACCCACACAATGCAGCGGAATGTAAGTAAAAAACGAACTATTAATGCTACTTTCTTATAGATATGTCATCAACAATCAATCATAACCTAAGAATCACAATTTATAAAATCCTAAACCTATAAAGATATTTAATAATTAATTTATATTACAATTATTGACGAAAAAAATTATAATGATATAATTTATAATAACAATGAAACGTATTTTACGATTATGTATTTTTAATGTGCTAATGGTAGAAAAATAAATAAAATGTATGGATAGAAAACAAATTAATTTGTAGATATTCATGATATTTAATAGTACGATTAAATTAAAAAATATTCAATATTTGGCTCGTTTTGAAGATCAGACGAGACGATTATAATGGTATAATTTGTAGAAAAATGAACGTATTTTTCATCGCATTTTTGTTCATATACGTTTATTTGTGTTAATATGATAATGGTGTAAAATGAAAAATGAAAAAGTAAGGATATAAAGTAAATTAAATAAGTAATTGTAAGGATTGTAATGTAACATTGTAAGGGTGGTAAATGTTATTGTACAAAAGATTGTACAATAACCGTTTTATTAGTATAGATAATTCGTATATATTCTGATATTTAATAGTATGGTAAAATTAAAAAATATTCAATATTGGGCTCGTTTTGAAGGTATTAACGAGACGATTATAATGGTATAATTTGTAAAAAAGAAACGTATTTTTTCATTGTATTTTTGTTCATATACGATTATTTGTGTTAATATTGTAACGGTGTAAAATGTAAAATGAAAAATTAAGGGATATAAAATAAATTAAATAAGTAATTGTAAGGGTGGTAAATGTAATATTATAAGGGTAGTAAATGTTATTGTACAAAAGATTAAGGGTGATAAATGTAATTATACAATAGTTTGTACAATAACCTTTTTAGAATTTTCATTATATAGTATAGACTAGGCATATACCCGCGCGATGCAGCGGAATGTAAGTAAAGAACGAACAAGTAATGCTATTTCTTTATATAAATTTCATCAATAATCAACCATGACTTAAGAATCACAACTTATGAAACCTAAACCCATAAAGATATTCAATAATTAGTTTATATTACAATTATTGACGAAAAAAATTATAATGATATTATTTATAATAAGAATGAAACGTATTTTACGATTATGTATTTTTAACGTGCTAACGGTGAAAAAAAAAATGAAACGTATGGACAGAAAAACAAATTATTTCGTAGATATTCATGATATTTAATAGTACGGTTAAATTAAAAAATATTCAATATTTGGCTCGTTTTGAAGATATTGAAGAGACGCTTATAATGATATAATTTGTAGAAAAATATACGTATTTTTTCATTGCATTTTTGTTAATATATAATTATTTGTGTTAATATGTGTAAAATGAAAAAAATAAGGGATATAAAGTAAATTAAATAAATAATTATAAGGGTGATAAATGTAACAATGTAAGGGTGGTAACTGTAATTGTAAAAAAGTTTGTACAATAACCGTTTTAGTAGTATAGATAATTCGTATATATTCTGATATTTAATAGTATGGTTAAATTAAAAAATATTCAATATTGGGCTCGTTTTGAAGGTATTGACGAGACGATTATAATGGTATAATTTGTAAAAAAATGAACGTATTTTTTCATTGCATTTTTGTTCATATACGATTATTTGTGTTAATATGATAACGGTGTAAAATGTAAAATGAAAAATTAAGGGATACAAAATAAATTAAATAAGTAATTATAAGGGTAGTAAATGTTATTGTATAAAAGATTAAGGGTGGTAAATGTAATTGTACAATAGTTTGTACAATAACGTATTAGACTTTTCATTATATAGTATAGACTAGGCATATACCCGCGCGATGCAGCGGAATGTAAGTAAAGAACGAACAATTAATGTTATTTCTTTATATACATTTCATCAATAATCAACCATTACCTAAGAATCACAACTTATGAAACCTAAACCCATAAAGATATTCAATAATTAGTTTATATTACAATTATTGACGAAAAAAATTATAATAATATTATTTATAATAAAAATGAAACGTATTTTACGATTATGTATTTTTAACGTGCTAACGGTGGAAAAAAAATAAAACGTATGGATAGAAAAACAAATTATTTCGTAGATATTCATGATATTTAATAGTACGGTTAAATTAAAAAATATTCAATATTGGGCTCGTTTTGAAAATATTGAGGAGATGCTTATAATGATATAATTTGTAGAAAATGAATGTATTTTTTCATTGCATTTTTGTTAATATATGATTATTTGTGTTAATATGATAATGGTGTAAAATTAAAAATGAAAAAAATAAAGGATATAAAGTAAATTAAATAAGTAATTGTAAGGGTGATAAATGTTATTGTACAAAAGTTTGTACAATAACCGTTTTAGTTTTTTAATTACATAGTATAGATTCTGATATTTAATTGTACGGTTAAATTAAAAAACATTCAATATTGGCTCGTTTTGAAGGTATTGACGAGACGATTATAATGGTATAATTTGTAAAAAATGAACGTATTTTTTCATTGCATTTTTGTTCATATACGATTATTTGTGTTAATATGATAACGGTGTAAATGAAAAATGAAAAAAATAAGGGATATAAAGTAAATTAAATAGGTAATTGTAAAGGTGGTAAATATAACATTGTAAGAGTGATAAATGTTATTGTACAAAAGATTGTACAATAACCGTTTTGGTAGTATAGATAATTCGTATATATTCTGATATTTAATAGTATTGTTAAATTAAAAAATATTCAATATTGAGCTCGTTTTGAAGGTATTGACGATACGATTATAATGGTATAATTTGTAAAATAAAAGGAACGTATTTTTTCATTACATTTTTGTTCATATACGATTATTTGTGTTAATATGATAACGGTGTAAAATGTAAAATTAAAAAGTAAGGGATATAAAATAAATTAAATAAGTAATTGTAAGGGTGGTAAATGTAACATTATAAGGGTAGTAAATGTTATTGTACAAAAGATTAAGGGTGGTAAATGTAATTGTATAATAGTTTGTACAATAACCTTTTTAGAATTTTCATTATATAGTATAGACTAGGCATATACCCGCACGATGCAGCGGAATGTAAGTAAAGAACGAACAATTAATGCTATTTCTTTATATACATTTCATCAATAATCAACCATGACTTAAGAATCACAACTTATGAAACCTAAACCCATAAAGATATTCAATAATTAGTTTATATTACAATTATTAACGAAAAAAATTACAATGATATTATTTATAATAAGAATGAAACGTATTTTACGATTATGTATTTTTAACGTGCTAACGGTGGAAAAAAAATAAAACGTATGGACAGAAAAACAAATTATTTCGTAGATATTCATTATATTTAATAGTACGGTTAAATTAAAAAATATTCAATATTGGGTTCGTTTTGAAGATATTGAGGAGACGATTATAATGATATAATTTGTAGAAAAATGAACGTATTTTTTCATTGCATTTTTGTTAATATATAATTATTTGTGTTAATATGATAATGGTGTAAAATGAAAAATGAAAAAATAAGGGATATAAAGTAAATTAAATAAGTAATTATAAGGGTGATAAATGTAAAATTGTAAAGGTGGTAAATATAATTGTACAAAAATTTGTACAATAACCGTTTTAGTTTTTTCATTATATAGTATATATTCTGATATTTAATAGTACGGTTAAATTAAAAAATATTCAATATTGGGCTCTTTTGAAGGTATTGACGAAACGATTATAATGGTATAATTTATAAAAAAAGGAACGTATTTTTTCATTGCATTTTTGTTCATATACGATTATTTGTGTTAATATGATAACGGTGTAAAATGAAAATGAAAAAGTAAGGGATATAAAGTAAATTAAATAAGTAATTGTAAGGGTGGTAAATGTAACATTGTAAGGTAGTAAATGTTATTGTACAAAAGATTAAGGGTGGTAAATGTAATTGTACAATAGTTTGTACAATAACCGTTTTAGAATTTTCATTATATAGTATAGACTAGGCATATACCCGCGCGATGCAGCGGAATGTAAGTAAACAAACGAACAATTAATGTTATTTCTTTATATACATTTCATCAATAATCAACAATGACCTAAGAATCACAACTTATGAAACCTAAACCAATAAAGATATTCAATAATTAGTTTATATTACAATTATTGACGAAAAAAATTATAATGATATTATTTATAATAAGAATGAAACGTATTTTACGATTATGTATTTTTAACGTGCTAACGGTGGAAAAAAAATAAAACGTATGAACAGAAAAACAAATTATTTCGTAGATATTCATGATATTTAATAGTACGGTTAAATTAAAAAATATTCAATATTTGGCTCGTTTTGAAGATATTGAGGAGACGCTTATAATGATATAATTTGTAGAAAAATGAACGTATTTTTTCATTGCATTTTTGTTAATATATAATTATTTGTGTTAATATGATAATGGTGTAAAATGAAAAATGAAAAAAATAAGGGATATAAAGTAAATTAAATAAGTAATTATAAGGGTGATAAATGTAACATTGTAAGGGTGGTAAATGTAATTGTACAAAAGTTTGTACAATAACCGTTTTAGTTTTTTCATTATATAGTATAAATTCTTATATTTAATAGTACGGTTAAATTAAAAAATATTCAATATTTGGCTCGTTTTGAAGGTATTGACGAAACGATTATAATGGTATAATTTATAAAAAAAGGAACGTATTTTTTCATTGCATTTTTTTTCATATACGATTATTTTTGTTAATATGATAACGGTGTAAAATGAAAATGAAAAAGTAAGGGATATAAAGTAATTAAATAAGTAATTGTAAGAGTGGTAAATGTAATATTGTAAGGGTATTAAATGTTATTGTACAAAAGATTAAGGGTGGTAAATGTTATTGTACAAAAGATTGTACAATAACCGTATAACCGTTTTAGAATTTTCATTATATAGCTAGACATATACCCGCACAATGCAGCGGAATGTAAGTAAAAAACGAACTATTAATGCTACTTTCTTATAGATATGTCATCAACAATCAATCATAACCTAAGAATCACAATTTATAAAATTCTAAACCTATAAAGATATTTAATAATTAATTTATATTACAATTATTGACGAAAAAAATTATAATGATATAATTTATAATAATAATGAAACGTATTTTACGATTATGTATTTTTAATGTGCTAATGGTAGAAAATTAAATAAAATGTATGGATAGAAAACAAATTAATTTGTAGATATTCATGATATTTAATAGTACGATTAAATTAAAAAATATTCAATATTTGGCTCGTTTTGAAGATCAGACGAGACGATTATAATGGTATAATTTGTAGAAAAATGAACGTATTTTTCATCGCATTTTTGTTCATATACGTTTATTTGTGTTAATATGATAATGGTGTAAAATGAAAAATGAAAAACTAAGGATATAAAGTAAATTAAATAAATAATTGTAAGGATGGTAATATAATATTGTAAGGGTGGTAAATGTTATTGTACAAAAGATTGTACAATAACCGTTTTATTAGTATAGATAATTCGTATATATTCTGATATTTAATAGTATGGTAAAATTAAAAAATATTCAACATTGGGCTCGTTTTGAAGGTATTAACGAGACGATTATAATAGTATAATTTGTAAAAAAGGAACGTATTTTTTCATTGCATTTTTGTTCATATACGATTATTTGTGTTAATATGATAACGGTGTAAAATGTAAAATGAAAAAGTAAGAGATATAAAATAAATTAAATAAGTAATTGTAAGGGTGGTAAATGTAACATTATAAGGGTAATAAATGTTATTGTACAAAAGATTAAGGGTGGTAAATGTAATTGTACAATAGTTTGTACAATAACCGTTTTAGAATTTTCATTATATAGTATAGACTAGGCATATACCCGCGCGATGCAGCGGAATGTAAGTAAAGAACGAACAATTAATGCTATTTCTTTATATACATTTCATCAATAATCAACCATGACTTAAGAATCACAACTTATGAAACCTAAACCCATAAAGATATTCAATAATTAGTTTATATTACAATTATTGACGAAAAAAATTATAATGATATTATTTATAATAAGAATGAAACGTATTTTACGATTATGTATTTTTAACGTGCTAACGGTGGAAAAAAAATGAAACGTATGGACAGAAAAACAAATTATTTCGTAGATATTCATGATATTTAATAGTACGGTTAAATTAAAAAGTATTCAATATTGGGGCTCGTTTTGAAGATATTGAGGAGACGCTTATAATGATATAATTTGTAGAAAAATGAACGTATTTTTTCATTGCATTTTTGTTAATATATGATTATTTGTGTTAATATGATAATGGTGTAAAATGAAAAATGAAAAAATAAGGGATATAAAGTAAATTAAATAAGTAATTGTAAGGTTGATAAATGTAACATTGTAAGGGTGGTATGTAATTGTACAAAAGTTTGTACACATTTTTTAATTATATAATATAGATTCTGATATTTAATAGTACGGTTAAATTAAAAAAATATTCAATATTGAGCTCGTTTTGAAGTTATTGACGAGACGATTATAATGGTATAATTTGTAAAAAAATGAACGTATTTTTTCATTGCATTTTTGTTCATATACAATTATTTGTGTTAATATGATAACGGTGTAAAATGAAAAATGAAAAAAGTAAGGGATATAAAGTATATTAAATAAGTAATTGTAAGGGTGATAAATGTAACATTGTAAGGGTAGTAAATGTTATTGTACAAAAGATTAAGGGTGGTAAATGTTATTGTACAAAAGATTGTACAATAACCGTATAACCATTTTAGAATTTTCGTTATATAGCTAGGCATATACCCGCGCAATGCAGCGAAATGTAAGTAAAGAACGAACAATTAATGCTACTTTCTTTTAGATATGTCATCAACAATCAATCATAACCTAAAAATCATAATTTATAAAACCCTAAACCTATAAAAATATTCAATAATTAGTTTATATTACAATTATTGACGAAAAAATTATAATGATATAATTTATAATAAGAATGAAACGTATTTTACGATTATGTATTTTAATGTGCTAATGGTGAAAAAATAAATAAAACGTATAAATATAAAACAAATTAATTCGTAGATATTCATGATATTTAATAGAACGGTTAAATTAAAAAATATTCAATATTTGGCTCGTTTTGAAAGTCAGACGAGACCATTATAATAGTATAATTTGTAGAAAAATGAACGTATTTTTCATCGCATTTTTGTTCATATACGATTATTTGTGGTAATATGATAACGGTGTAAAATGAAAAATGAAAAAAGTAAGGGATATAAAGTAAATTAAATAAGTAATTGTAAGGGTGGTAATTGTTATTGTACAAAAGATTGTACAATAACCGTTTTAGTAGAATAAATAATTCGTATATATTCTGATATTTAATAGTATGGTTCAATTAAAAAATATTCAATATTAGGTTCGTTTTGAAGGTATTGACGAGACGATTATAATGATATAACTTGTAAAAAAATAACGTTTTTTTTCATTGCATTTTTGTTAATATACGATTGTTTGTGTTAATATGATAACGGTGTAAAATAAAAAAGTAAGTGATATAAAATAAATTAAATAAGTAATTGTAAGGGTGATAAATGTAACATTATAAGGGTAGTAAATGTTATTGTACAAAAGATTAAGGGTGGTAAATGTTATTGTACAAAAGATTGTATAATAACCATATAACCGTTTTAGAATTTTCATTATATAGTATAGACTAGTCATATACCCGCGCGATGCAGCGGAATGTAAGTAAAGAACGAACAATTAATGCTATTTCTTTATATACATTTCATCAATAATCAACCATGACCTAAAAATCACAACTTATGAAACTAAACCCATAAAGATATTCAATAATTAGTTTATATTACAATTATTGACGAAAAAAATTATAATGATATTATTTATAATAAGAATGAAACGTATTTTACGATTATGTATTTTTAACGTGCTAACGGTGGAAAAAAAATAAAACGTATGGACAGAAAAACAAATTATTTCGTAGATATTCATGATATTTAATAGTACGGTTAAATTAAAAAATATTCAATATTTGGCTCGTTTTGAAGATATTGAGGAGACGTTTATAATGATATAATTTGTAGAAAAATGAACGTATTTTTTCATTGCATTTTTGTTAATATATAATTATTTGTGTTAATATGTGTAAAATGAAAAAAATAAGGGATATAAAGTAAATTAAATAAGTAATTATAAGGGTGATAAATGTAACAATGTAAGGGTGATAAATGTAATTGTACAAAAGTTTGTAACCGTTTGTACAATAACCGTTTTAGTAGTATAGATAATTCGTATATATTCTGATATTTAATAGTATGATTAAATTAAAAAATATATTCAATATTAGGCTCGTTTTGAAGGTATTGACGAGACGATTATAATGGTATAATTTGTAAAAAAATGTACGTATTTTTTCATTGCATTTTTGTTCATATACGATTATTTGTGTTAATATGATAACGGTGTAAAATGTAAAATGAAAAAGTAAGGGATACAAAATAAATTTAATAAGTAATTGTAAGGGTGATAAATGTAACATTATAAGAGTAGTAAATGTTATTGTATAAAAGATTAAGGGTGGTAAATGTAATTGTACAATAGTTTGTACAATAACCGTTTTAGAATTTTCATTATATAGTATAGACTAGTCATATACCCGCGCGATACAGCGGAATGTAAGTAAAGAACGAACAATTAATGCTATTTCCTTATATACATTTCATCAATAATCAACCATGACCTAAAAATCACAACTTATGAAACCTAAAGCCATAAAGATATTCAATAATTAGTTTATATTACAATTATTGACGAAAAAAATTATAATGATATTATTTATAATAAGAATGAAACGTATTTTACGATTATGTATTTTTAACGTGCTAACGGTGGAAAAAAAATAAAACGTATAGACAGAAAAACAAATTATTTCGTAGATATTAATGATATTTAATAGTACGGTTAAATTAAAAAATATTCAATATTTGGCTCGTTTTGAAGATATTGAGGAGACGCTTATAATGATATAATTTGTAGAAAAATGAACGTATTTTTTCATTGCATTTTTGTTAATATATAATTATTTGTGTTAATATGTGTAAAATGAAAAAAATAAGGGATATAAAGTAAATTAAATAAGTAATTATAAGGGTGATAAATGTAACAATGTAAGGGTGGTAAATGTAATTGTACAAAAGTTTGTATAATAACCGTTTGTACAATAACCGTTTTAGTAGTATAGATAATTCGTATATATTCTGATATTTAATAGTATGGTTAAATTAAAAAATATTCAATATTGGGCTCGTTTTGAAGGTATTGACGAGACGATTATAATGGTATAATTTGTAAAAAAATGAACGTATTTTTCATTGCATTTTTGTTCATATACGATTATTTGTGTTAATATGATAACGGTGTAAAATGTAAAATGAAAAAGTAAAGGATACAAAATAAATTAAATAAGTAATTGTAAGGGTGATAAATGTAACATTATAAGGGTAGTAAATATTATTGTATAAAAGATTAAGGATGGTAAATGTAATTGTAAAATAATTTGTACAATAACCGTTTTAGAATTTCATTATATAGTATAGATTCATAATATATAATAAAATATTATGTTAAGTAACTAATTTGGGATAAAACCATAAATTCAATAGAAAAATGAGCAGCCTCGGGCCCTCGGCCATTGCATGACCAGCCCAAATTTTTTTTATCGGTTTAATTGGTTCAATTGGGCTTAACTTTTTAGGGGTAGTTTAATTTACAACACACGTAAATCTTACAACCCATGCAACCTACATCTTAACTGTTGGATTCATGATCGACGGTTACAATAGATGTGGGTCCAATATTTTCAATTAAAAAAAACATAAAAATAAAAATAAAATAACCGCTTATCACTAATCCAACGGTTAAAATGTGGATTGCAGGGGTTGTAAGATTTGCATGGGTTGCAAATTATCCTTGGCCTATATATATATATATATATATATATATATATATATAGGGGTGATTTATTTTGCAACCTAGTAAAAGGTTACAACTTTGTGCAACCCTCATCTAAATCATTTATTTAGCACATTCATTACGGATTATATCAATCATTACTAGTTTCATGCAATAATTTTACCTGCAATGCATAGTATTTCATTAAAAGCATATTGTTTCATGAAAATATCATCTTCATTCGATACATCGCATGAACCATTATGTATGGACATCTACTACAAAAATTCGACGAAATCTTGTAAATTCATTTAGAGAATCAATGAAAATCCAAATACAATGGGCTAAATGAATGATTTATATGAGGGTTGCAATGAGTTGTAACCTTTTATTGGATTGCAAAATAACCGTGGCCTATATATATATATATATATATATATAGAGAGAGAGAGAGAGAGAGAGAGGTAGTTTAATTTACAATCCATGTAAATCTTACAACCTATGCAACCCACATTATAACCGTTGGATTCATGATCGACGATTACAATAGATGTGGGCATAATATTTTTAATTAAAAAAAACCAAAAAATAAAAATAAATAACCGCTTATCATTGATCCAATATATAGGGGTTAAATCATGTGAGAACCAAAAAAAAGATTGAGAACCGTGAGAACCGATCTAACCACAAATTCAATAGAAAAATGAGCAGCCTCGGGCCTTGCATGACTGGCCCAAATTTCTTTTATCGGTTTAGTTAAGATCCATCCTTGGTTCAATTGGGCTTAACTTAGGATAGAAAAAAAAATATCTATACTATTATATTAAAGGGCTTATTCAGTTCTTGAAAATACCGTTCTTGAAAAACGGTTTTTGGAAGCCCCGTTTTCTGGTTCATCTTCCTCCCACGTCCTCCTAGCACGACACCAAATTCCCTCTTCCTCCACGCAATTCCTTCTTCCTCCCACGTTCGCAGTTGTTTCACATAATTTCTCCTCTCTTCAAATCGGATTTTGATTTCCCAAAGACAACAAGTTCATTTCAGTCTCCATCTCGATTCGTATTTGTCTTCAATGAATGTTTTCTTTAATTCGTGCTCGATTAGGGTTCTCGATTCATCCCTTGTTAGGGTGGAGATTGGCAACGATGAAGATTATGGTTTGGTGTTCTCATAATCCTTTTCTTGGAATTCCTTTGGTTTATTTTGACCTAAAATCAATTTCTTAGTTTTTCTCTGTTGATTTTTGTTTGCAGGTTAGAACGTCTTTGGGTTTCACCATTTCCATCGATTTCTGATCTGTATTGTACCATCACCATCACCATTGATTTCCGATTTGGGTTTCACCATCACCATCGATTTGGGTTTCTCAGGTACGATTTCCGATTTGGGTTAGAACATCTTTTGATTTAGGTTTCACCATAACCATCAGGTACGATTTCACCGACGTTTCTTTGTTTCTTCAAAGATTTCACCACCTCTCAAATTGATTCATACATCATCGACTCTTGTCAGGTACGATTTCATCATTTATTTGAGTTTCTTTGTTTACTTTCACAGTTTCTTTACAGGGTTATTTGTTTCTTCAAAGATTTTACCATCAATTTCTTTGTTTATTAGCATGCACAATTTCACCAGGATGTGGAATTATCTAACTATTTGCTTTGGAATACCTTTTTTCAATTATCTCTACATTGTTATATTTACTTATGTTCGAGTTTTCTGTGATTTCTGCAGGGATTGTGGGAAACAAGTTTATCTAGGTAAGCAATTATAATTCATTGGATTCCCTTACAAAAAAAGTTGTCAGTTTATAGATTACATGTTTAATAGGGACATGATGAGAAGAAACGTGTTTGACTATTAATCAAATATCCATGAATGCTTGAAATGGAGGTTGGTTGGTTGGTTGTTTATGGCGTTATGTAGATGATCGACTTACTGCTCTTATTAGATGGTAGATATTGACTTTTGATTTAGGAAGTTATTACCATTTGAAAGATAATTCCATATGTGTGTCAAACCCAAAATTGTCTGAATTTTTATAATTGTTGTAGTATTCAATTTAGTTATTTGAATTCTATTTGTAAATTTTAGTATTATGATTAATTATGTGGTGGAAACGAGCGGGTTGGGTTCCGGGGAGAATAAGAATTATGGTGAGTTGATTTTTTGATCTATCGACTAAAAAGATGGTAGACTTCAATTGATTGTTGACCAAAAACATGGACTGTCAACTACCTCATCAACCTTAGTCTTCACTTTCACAAACTTTCACATGCATGAATTTGTTAAAGTTTCGGTCATGGACTCATAGTGATAAAAAAAAAGGTCAATAAAGGTGGTTGAAGGTAGATGAAGGTTTTGTTGTCATGTTCTCACTATAACTCTCATAACTATTATTCTCACACGATCCCAAAGTCTATATATACATACAACTTAATGCTCTTTTAGAAAGCTTTAGATCATTGAGCTCAAGTAAAGTCTTATATTACTAATCTAAGTTTTAGTTTTTAGTGGTCTTATTTGTAGCTCTTATAGATTTATTTTTGAGTTCATTTTGTTCTCATTTGTTTCCCCTTTCATCTATATTCAGGGACAATCTTCATTTTTCTGATGAATAAATGTTTAATAATATCATGCTGCATTACAATTACCACCCATCTTCAGCATTCCCAAGTCACAACTTCAATGTTATGGAGAACCAGTATATTGTGTCAACAACGACATGCTTACAAGATGTGCAAATGGTGGGAACTCACTTGAGAGATTCACATCGGTTGTTGCCTGGACCATATCTACTTTACGACATCTAATGTGAATCCTATCCTTGGAGAGACTCACCATGTCTCAAGAGGCAACTTAAATGTGCTACTCGAACAGGTCTTTCCTTCACCATTAGCCCCAAATCGTGTTATTGGTTAGATAGATTTTTCAAAAGAAAAATCCTCTT
This sequence comes from Arctium lappa, assembly GCA_023525745.1. Classification (NCBI taxonomy): domain Eukaryota; kingdom Viridiplantae; phylum Streptophyta; class Magnoliopsida; order Asterales; family Asteraceae; genus Arctium; species Arctium lappa. The sequence goes on from CM042049.1 coordinate 131,784,507, forward strand.
GGCTGTGTGTTTTATTCTTTTTTGGTAATTGTGGCAGCCCTCGACTAAACCATGAATCGGCGACTGCCTAGCCTTTATTTGCAAGTTGAGTTCTTGTTACTCTTTCTTGCAGGTTTCACACCATTCGCCTGTGACGGCCCTCCATGCTACAGATGAGAAAGACAACATCGAAATGACATGGTGTCAATATGCAATTCCAAAATTCTATGGTATTAATAAGGGATAGTTTATTATTCTTTTAGCTATAAATATGCAAGTTGGTGGTTTACACATAAACAACCACTCTACTCTCTAGGGTAGAGAACGGATCTGCGTACATCCGACCTCTAAACCCCACCTCTGGGTGGGATGTTCTGGGCTTGTTCAGTTCGGTTTGGTATCTGTCTTTATTCTATTATTTAATAATTATGCTACCCCTTTATATCATATAGGCACCTCCATTGAGTTTCAGGTGCTCCCTAAAAAGACAACTGAATCTCTTGAACAATGGTGAAACTTACGTGATGAAATCTCCAAATCTTGTTATAAAGTTTCTTCCTGTGCCTGATGTGGAGTGGTTGGGCAATGTCACAATTCGATGCCAAGAAACTGGCCTTGAAGTCGAGTTGTGTTTTAAAGGAAATTCTTTTCTAGACAGACGAGGAAATTACAGGTCTATTAAAGGAAAAATTCTATCTTCAACAGAAATAAAGACTATTTACGAGATCAATGGTCATTGGGATAGGTATAGCATCTAACTCCATTTAGTGTGGTTGAATTACGATAAATGGGTTGCCAATTAGTTTGACACATTAATTACATATAGCGCTTGTGGAAGAGTGTTTTTTCACACACAAAACATAAATGAAATCCGTTTTCAGGGATCATGATTTTGTTTTCTTTTTAAATCATACTCAGGACTGTGACTATCAAGGATCTCAACAATAGAAAAATGACGGTGATTTATAGGGCGAAGGATGTGATTTCGGCCAAGAAAACACCCGTTGTGAAGGATGTGAAGGTACTAATTTTTTTGAATTTGGAAAATCATATTAGTAATCTGTTCCCAACAAAATTATAACATAACAAGATGAGACCGTAAATGTTTGTTCTGGTACATTATGTTCTTTGAATATATGCTAATATCAAGTTTATTTACCATCATTTTTCTCCTTGGGGTACGGTGGTAAACAAGCGAAACCAAATAAAATAACAAATGGATTAAATTTGACTAATTCTGCCAAGAGTGAGTGTCCAAGTAGAAAACCAAACCAAACCAAACCAAACCAAACACACCCGATATGTCCGGCTTGGATGCAAACATCTGGGGTAAGATTTCTATAGTCCTGACCTCTACCCAAAAGAGTAGAGCGGTTGTTTCCCTGGTTTGCCAAAAAAAAATTATGCCAAAAGTTTTTGGTAGAGTAGCTGAGTATTTCATAAAGTTTGTCAATAACAATTGGAAGAAATTGAAAAGTAGAGAGGAACTTGAGACCAAACATTTTACCCTACCCAGACCCTACCACCTCTGTATATGATATATACTAGGTTCGTTTGGTTTGATTAACCTATAAGTGGAGGGAACACTTACATCATTAACCTATGCATGATTTAGAGTACAACCCAACAATGCATTCAACTTGCTGCTTTTTTTTCAAGTATATAATATTCATATATGCTAAAACTCACACACTCTCCTTAACTTTGGTCCCTTTTAACTTGCTGCTTTTTTGCGATGATAGTAATGAATGAAGTTATACATGAATCAGGGATTGTGGGCAAGTGAATCTGCTGTATTATGGAGAAAAGTTAATGAAGGCGTTTTGAACAAGTCATGGGATAAAGCCAAAGGATGCAAAGACAACCATTGAAGATAAAGAAAGAGAACTGGTAAGAAACAGGAAGTCAAAAGGTGAAGCTTGGGTTTCAAACCATTTTGTATTATCTAATTTAATTATAAAAAAGAAACTGGTGAGTGGGAATGGGAGGTTAAACCAAAACATACAAAGGTCCCTCCAGCTCCTATCATTGTCCCTCTTTGATCATCTTCCATTTAGCGAACTCTTTGACGAGAAGTTCAATTATATTTATTTAATAAATGAACAAACATGAAAACATTCTTTTGTTTATGGACATGAACGATGGTTTCGTCCGTTCCTTTATGTTCGTAAACGCTCATTCGTTTAAGTTCGTGTATGTTTGTTTATACTTGTACATAAATATAACTAAACATGAATGCTATTTTGAGTTTTTGGCTTCAAAACGGAGATCCTTCACGTAACATCGTGCGCGGGTATATGCCTAATATATATATATATATATATATATATATATATATATATATATATATATATACTATTATATTAAAATTCTATTACTGTTATTGAAAAAAGTAGTTATTGGAAAACGGTTTTTGGAAAGCTATTAAAGTTAAATTTTACATTTATCACCCTTACAATTAATTATCTAATTTACTTTCTATCCCTTGTTTTTTCATTTTTCATTTTACACATTTATTATTTTAACACAAATAAATCGTATATAAACAAAAATGCAATGAAAAAATTCGTTTATTTTTTACAAATTACACCATTATAATCGTCTCGTCAATACCTTCAAAACGAGCCCAATATTGAATATTTTTAAATTTAACCGTACTATTAAATATCATGAATATCTATGAATTAAATATCTACTGCTATATAAAAAACTAATACGGTTATTGTACAAACTTTTGTACAATAACACTTATCATCCTAAGCTTTTATACAATAACACTTATTACCCTAAGTTTTTATACAATAACACTTATCACCCTTATAATGATACATTTGTCACCCTTACAATTACTTATTTAATTCATTTTATATCCCTTATTTTTTAATTTTTTATTTTACACCATTATCATATTAACACAAATAATCGTATATGAACAAAAATGCAATGAAAAAATAAGTTTCTTTTTCTACAAAGTATACTATTATAATTGTCTCATCAATATCTTCAAAACGAGCCTAATATTGAATATTTTTTAATTTAACTGTACTATTAAATATCATGAATATCTACGAACTAATTTGTTTTCTATCCATACGTTTTATTTTTTTCCACTATTAGCACATTAAAAATACATAATCGTAAAATACGTTTCATTTTTATTATAAATTATATAATTATAATTTTTTTTGTCAATAATTGTAATATAAACTAATTATTGAATATCTTTATTGGTTTAGGGTTTCATAAATTGTGATTCATAGGTCATGGTTGATTGTTGATAACATGTCTATAAGGAAGTAACATTAATTGTTCGTTATTTACTTACATTCCGCTGCATCGCGCGGGTATATGCCTAGTGTATATATATATATATATATATATAGTGGAAGGATATTTTGCAACCCTGAAAAAGGTTGCAACCCTTACAACCCACATCTTAACTGTTGGATTCATGATCGACGGTTATTTTATTTTTATTTTTTTGTTTTTTTTAATTAAAAATATTGGGCCCCATATCTATTGTAACCACCGATCATGAATCCAGCGGTTAAGATGTGGGTTGCTGTTGGGTCATCTGAAGATTTGAAGATGACCTCCTGATCTTCCATCTTATATCATTCTACTTATAATATGTTTGAGGTTCTTTTAGCGAGCTTGGTTTCTATACAAATGTTCGGTGAAGTCGAAGATCAGCCGAAGAAGACAAAGAAGGAGTACATCTCTTAAAGCGGATTGAAGATAGTCTCCTCTGCCTAAAGCCAAGCATGCCCAAGTGATCAACACCATCGGCCAGGATGGTGTCAATCACATATCTTCAGGATTGTGAAGATGTTCTCACATCTTCGGGAAAATCCGAAGATCTCACATCTTCGGGAAAATCCGAAGATCTCTCAAGCCTTCGGCAGCCGATGACCTCTCCCTAGAAGCTAAAGATGTTCTCACATCTTCAGGAGCCGAAGATGCCTGAAGATTTCCTTCTAACACATTATACTTATCTGACAAAGTATATTTGTGATATCTTGCATTGACGTGGACCTCATCTGAAGATCAGATAAAGTAAGCTTTGTCTCCTACACCATTTTAAGGAAAGGTCTACACCATCATGCAGGTCAACACTTCAAGCCAAAATACCTCAAGACAAAAGGTACATCCTGTACCTTGCTGAAGACCTGTGTCCATCCTTTGCTCAACAGGTGTCCCATGCATTTAATGCATGAGGCACTATATATATATGGAGGATGGTTCAACATGCAAGATCACCAACTCTCAAGCATTCAAGCTCTCTAAGTGTACTGTCATTCTCTCTCTAAGAAGTTCTTATTGTTTTCTAAGTGTTTTACAATTGTTCTTCATTTCTCTTTGTGTAAGATTGTTTGAATAGATTTCATCTATTCTCTTCCGCAACAATCAAAAGTTTTCTATGTGTAATTCTTGATTTCAAATCAATAAGAATTAAATTAAGTGAAAAAATGTGTGTATTGTATTCAACCCCCCTTCTACAATACTTCTTTTATTTACTTACTGCTATTTGGGACCAACAGTTGCAAGGGTTGCAAATAAAACAACACACACACACACACACACACACACACATATATATATATATATATAATTTTATTTCAAAAAAAGAAAAAAAAAGATGGCCTAATAGGGCCTGGTCCGGTCCTGAAATCATTTACGATGGTCCGGGACTGGTTACATTATTTATTAAAATTCAAGGTCAGGTCCGTCCACGGACCGGTTACACGACCGAGACCAAAACCGGTTATGTTTAGGCATGATTTTAACAAAAAATAGTTTCTATAAATTATATTACAAGTTTTTTATAGACTTTTACAAGTTCTTTTCTCAAAGTTTTCAAGTTTTTTATATTTTTATGTTTTTATTACTTAAATATATTATTTCAAATGTATTTTAATATTAAATCTCAAAAACCATTATTATAAAAACGTGTGTAATATTTTTGAGTAAATTCTTTTCTTTTAAACTAGTCCGACCCTAGAATTAGTAGCTAGGTCTAGATAGGATTTTTGCTCAAGACCATACCGACCCGATCCCCGAGCCGATTTTTGACGATCTCTAAGATCCAAAAATTTAAAATTTCCAAACTAATCAAGAAACATATACATATGTTGAATTGGGCTACCAACCTTCCAAGATTCATTCTAAAGAGAAAGAGTTGACATCTTTATTTGTTTTGATATCATCTTTTGTTGTTTGATTATAGAAATTTTCTACAAAAATCGTTGTACAAAAACTATTATTTTGTAATTCAACTGAACTAAAATAAGTACAGGTTTAAATAAAATGCAATGTGACGAATATAAGGTTTTTCCTGTATATTAAAGTTGCACCAAATTCAAACCCGACTATAAAAATACACCCTTATTCTAAATCATCTTATATCATCTCACATAAAACTAATTCTTCCAAATATTCGTCTCTATCGTCTTTTTGATGTGATGTAGGTGTATAGTGTGAACAACTAAACAATTGCTTCCACTTGTGAAGCAAGTTGGTTGCTTGAAATGTTGTCAATTACTTGTAGACCAATTTGAATAATTGTCACGTTGGAATCATGAATAAAATAGAACATTGTTCTTTTTAATTAATCATTACTTGTATATGATTCGAGTTGAGTTAGAGAAGTTTTGATTTGAAAAGTCAAAGTTGCACATGGGAGTGGAAAAAGTATAAGATTTCAAATCTCTAAAGATGAGACACAAATGAAAGATAGCATTATCAAACTCACCAAAATGTATAAAAGTTATTTCGACACCCGTCATTCGTTGAATTCCACCCGAGACCCAAGTGGGAAATTGAGAAAAATAACACAATCTACTCAAGAAGCAAAAAGTCCAATTAAGGTATAAATCAAAGTCTTTCAATTATAAAAGTTATAGTATTGGTGCAAGGTTTTAATTAACCAGGAATACATATGTTAATATGTTGTACCATGTGCTATAATGATTATATATTATAAAAAAGATGGTAAATATACGTATTATGTTCTACGGTCCTTATTCTGTGTCATGTGATATATACTGAATTTGTTTTATGGCAAAGGATCGTGTGAGAAGTTGAGTTAACGGTGAGAAACGTGAGAAGTGGATTTGAACCGTTGATCTCTTTTAATTTCAAGTTCTCCCATGGATTACGGCTTAGAAGAAAATTGATAATGTGCATCTCATCCTAATGTGCGTCTATTTCTCATCCAACGGTTGATAACCACTTTTCATGCTTCTCACCGTTAACCCAACTTTTCACCAAAACTCAACCCTTTGTTTTATTTGGTTATATTTAGTTCGACTTGTGTGTATGTTATGGAATGAAAGAACAACCAAATATCTGCAAATTTCTCTTTGTGACGTCATCTTTCAGATGCCGAAATTCTTTTTGTTCTTTGTTTGTAACCGAAATTGGTATAGCATGTAATCCACAAATTATATGTTTTTTTTTTCTTTTTTTTCTTTTTCACATCATTGCTTACATAGTGCATCTAGAAGCTACTTACGTAATGCATCTAACGACATTCTTTCTTATATTTATTTAAATCTTATTCCCAATTTAAAAATATTTGCAAAAATTGTTATTCTATTGACTGCATAAAGGAAATGTTTATGTAAATCATATTATTCCATATTTTATTTTACGAGTGAAAGTTAATGGAAACGTTTGAGTTGGTTTGGTTTTGAATTAAGTAATGTATCTATACTATATTATAAAAGAGACATAAAAACTCTTAATTACAATATTTTAAGCATAAAATACAACTAATCAAAATCAATTACTTAATTTATAATTTCATAATACATTAGTACAATTTATCCAAGCACAGTATCTCACATCATCATCTATTTGTGGAATGGATACTCATTTATTAATATAAATATTTGTTTTTTATATTTAATGGACGAATTGATCAATATTATCTACTATTATCAATATTAATTTTTTATATTTATTGGATGATTTGATCAATATTACTATTATCAATATTTATTTTTTATTTTATTATTTGCTCTTAATATATCTATATCTATATTAGTTATAATCTCATAACTAATATATCTATACTATATTATAAAAATATGCATTGATCTAATAAATATATTTAAAAAAAATAAAACAGGTAGTTTATCTCATAGTGTCTATCATGTATTTAATATGTTTATTTGTAGATAGTTATACAAATAAAAACATGAGACTTTAATAAGTTATAATTATGTTTCATTAACTTGTAATTTTGAATTTTAACTAATATATCTATACTATATTATAAAACATTTAAGCTAAACTCTTAAAAACTAACTTTTATGCATTAGGTACCACTTATTAATGCATATTACTTAAAATCCAAAAGTACAAATTAATTAAACATAAGTACAACTTATAAAAGCTCAATGTTTGAATTCGTGTAACTAACTGCAGATAAGCACTTAATTTTATTTTCTAAAATATCTAAAAATTTTAACTATTGATATAACTAACCGATAAATATAAGAAAATTCGAGATAAAACACCTTATTTTTATTTTTTATTGAAGTATGTTATCTTTTTAATTTTAAATATAAAATATCTTAAATATAGTTATCATTTAAATTAAACATTTTTTTGACCCATAACAAAAATTTTTATTATTATTTTTTATAAAAAAATCATAATTAAACTAAACTAAAATATATTTTTGTTTTAAATCTAGGTTTCTAAAAATCGTAAAATAAAATAAAAAAAGACTAACAAAAAGTATGAATAATGATCGAGGGTTCGAGTTCTAGATTTCAGAAACTCGTTGTATTGCGAGGGTACATTTCTAGTATTAAATAAATGAAGTAAATAAGGTTGATTTTTACAGCGTATAATATTTTTGAAGTGTCAATTATGAGGGACGGATCCAATGTAGAACATATGGTGGCACATGTCATCATTTGGTTCCTCCATCGTAATGTAAAAATTTATAAGGTTGTGTAAAGTGTCATCATATCAAATTGTTGTATAGCATCATATAATATATATTTTGAAACTACAATAAGAACACAAGTTTCTCTTATTAAATTTAGTTTTCAAGGCTTTTCTTCCACCTCAGACCTGAGTTCGAGACCTGTTAGTATCATTTTCTTATTTTTTAACTTTTAATTTCAGATTTATTATGTTTCTAAAAAAAGTCTTACAATAAAAGACTTGAACATGGGACCTCACATTTGAAAAACAAGGAACTAACCGCCAAATCTATGTTGTTCTTTATGAAATTTTTTCATATATTTGTTTCTTATAATCAAATGGTGCCACTGGTTAAAAAAAATCTAGGTTTATCTCAATCGGTCGTAAAGATATTTTGTGAATAATTTCAAAAGTAAATCTATATATTTAACTGAATCTTCATTTATTAAAACAAATAAATGAAGACTTAAGTGCCGTTTGTTTTTTAAGAGGTGTGAAGTCTGAAGTCTTATTTTACTTTTGATTAAAAAGAGGTGGTGCTGAAGTCTGAAATCTGAATCAACAAGACTGTATGTTTCTGTAACGTCTGGAGACGCCTTCAGAGAAAGAATAACATATAAACGGAGGTGGCGATAAAAGGTTTTAAGAAATTAGGTTATCATTTGTTATTTCAGACGTAGTTAAGAGTTAAAAGGTTCTAAAAACCGGAAAAAAAACAATCAAACAATCTAAATGTAAAAAAATCTGAACGATTCAGACTTAAAGAACCATTAAGAACTAGTGTTATACCCGTCCGTTGGTCGGGTATACAACACGACTTTAATGTAAATTCAATTATTTGATTGGTCACTTTTTTCATCATTGCCGAATGTTGTTTTTCAATCGAGCAAGAAGCTTAGTCAAACTATATTATCGACTTTCCCGTGCCTTTGACTCTCGGTTAGGTATCCTTCGGCTTGAAGGGTCCTTCTGTATCTTTCATAATAGATATAAGCAAAGAAGTGATCGAAATCGGATTACCCCTTCTCGATTTCAAGGTTTTTGTGACCTCAAACTCGAGTTTTTCAAGCGAAAATGCAACCCGATGTGAAATTTTAATAAATGTAGGGACGAAATTGGGTGATATCTCATGACAATGCCACAGAAAGATATAATTTCGGCTATTAAAGGCATTATTTGTAAACGGGTTTTACTGGTTGTAATACCAAAAGCAATTATCAAGTCAAAATGCAATGATCAACCAAAAGCATTGCAAAATATCCCTTTGTTTCTTTCTCGATGGTGCTTACTTCAGATCAGAGTTGGACCTTGGTTCATTAGTTAACGATAAAATAAGTTGTTTTTCCTAGTTAATTTGATCGATCTCCGCTATCCAAAATGTACAAACGCACACTTTCACCAAAATCACATATTATCGCCGTTCCGAAGACTGTAATCAAACATAAAACTTAAAAGAAAACCTTGAAAAGGAAATACTTTTAGCCTCTTTTTTTCACTTGAAAAAGAAAGCTAAATTACAACAGGGAAGAAGTAGGATCTTATCCTTGCAGTCGCTTTACACGTGTGTACCAATGGAAGCAAATATCTAGTAGGTTTCGGTTTATGGATTTTCTAAACAAAAGTTATCCATTATATCAAAGTTGTAAATGTGAAACAATTATGTTAATCCTCTGTTAACATAATTTCCTAAAAAAATTATGTTAAAACACATTATAGAGTATTTTCTTTCACTTTTGTTATCTTTAATCAACTCTAGTTATGTCTTTAATCAACTCTAGTTATGTACCCACACGATACAAAAGAATAACAAATTTTTATTTTTGTAAATCAGAAATATAAAATTAATGTGATTGCTCGTTAAATTTTTTGAAATTTATACTTGAATAAAATAAAATTACATATTTTTTCCAATCCTTTTACGTTCAATCAGTAAAGATATAACCAACTATTATTTGCTAAATAGTAACGACTATAAAACTAAAATTTCCAATTCATATTCTTAATATATATATGTGTGTGTGTATATATATATATATAATCTCAAAAGACAAAAGCATTAATTCAATAGAACTTATCTATACTATATTATAAATAAGCTATAAAAAAACTCTTAAAAACAAGTATTAAAGCATAATGTACCGCTACTAATTACTTAAAAAACAACCATTAAAGCTGTATGTACTACATTTAATGATATTTATTAATTTTCAATCATTATCTCTAACCATTTTAACTCCCCTAAAATCATTTCTCACTTTAACTCTCCTAAAATAACTCTCAACATAATTAAATATAGAATCAAATTTTAAATATAAAAGACTAAAATATAATTAAAAAAATCTAACAGAATATTTTATAAAATAAATTATACTATTAAACCAAAATAAATTACATTATATTATAAGTCTAAATTAAACAAGTTTATATAAAAAATCATTATCACTCTCTCACAACAATCCAAAATCGTAATGTAAATCTACAAAAAACAGAAAATAAAATGAAACATTAAAATCGTGATGTATCTAGCTGCATTGCGCGAGTACACTTCTAGTGATATATATAATGTTGCAACACGTAGATACGAGATGTCAAAGAAAATCCAAAACAAAGTAGAACTCATCGTATTTGAGTTCAACATTTATTGGCAAACTATGTGACCTAATATCAGATGCATCCAAAACGCATCATAAGATCACCACCAAACTTAAACTAAATGTGACATCTTTCCTATCTATCTGCAGCATGTCAAAAGGAAAAAGAAAAATCAGACATCTATATGCCAAAGTCATCTCACCACCCTCTTGCTAAGCCTATATTACTTATGGTCCTTGCTCTTGCACCATCTTTCCTAGACCATCACCTACTCAGCCTATCAACCTTCTTCTCAATTTAGTAGATTACAATTACATATAGCGTTTTCTATGTCTGATTTGGTTGCCATTGATGTTATATTATGCAATTATTTTAAGTTAAGTATTTCATAACCTTTGACAACAAATAAATAGTTACACAAAAATAATTTGCATTTGTATGAGCCAACATAGGTAAGGTCCTATAAATCACAATATACGTCTTCTTGACATTTTATGCCTGCAGAGTTTGATGCGAGGGGAAAAAACATGATGCGTTGAATATTGAAATTACTCTAAGTTATAAACAAATTTCATCATCCCTTAACATCTAGGATATCAAACATCGCGCCATGCCACTTTACCCTTTTCATCTCTCATCCACACTATAAGAAACCTCTCATCAGTTTCTCTATTTCATTAAATATAAGTGTGGTATTCCCCATCAACCGATGCGAAAATTTTTTTGACAAGAAAGTACATAATCTCATTGCAACGTTGAACATTTACCTGTTGAGCATCCGTTATTATGATTGTATTGTAAAAACATTAAAACCAACGTACTTTTAGTTAAAAAAAAATGATATGCACAAGTATTTATAATAATTAGTACTTACTTCTACGTTACTCTCAACATTTTTCAGCAGGTCCAAGATATACATTTGAGATAAGATACACATGGTACCGAACTAAAAACATCTTGCATTTGCAAAACTTATTCGAAAAAGCCTACAATCTATATGGAATAGACAAACGGTTTTTAAATCAAGTCGTACACAACATATAACACATTAAATAATAAAAGAGCAACCATTATTTATTGCCCTCAAGTGAATCAATCATTTTTCCTCACATAAGGCACCGACTGTTGCATCATGCCCACCTTGGATTTCTACATAGGTATGAAAAAATTTCTAACAAATGAAGAAATTTTATTACTGACGATAGATATTTATATCATTATTTGTATCTACAAGCTTATATAATAAGTCATTGGTAACATGTCGAAACAATACTTCTGCAAAACATCATAAGCCATATATCTCAGTGTCGTGTAGAAATGAAAATATGCAATCCTCCATGATCTACTGATTATCAATGGAGCCACAATCATCCAAAAACCGACAACGAATCCAATCACCATGCTAATGATCAAGCCCCAATCTGCTCCATCTGCTCCATCGTCTTCTTCTTCTTCTTCTTGGTCTATGGTAGCTACTTCAACTGCACATTGCTTTGTGAGTGGATCTCCACAAAGGTTGTTGCCAATGAAGTTGGACTCGTTCAGGCTCTGCAACTGAGTACTTGATGGTATTCTTCCTGTAAAACTGTTGAAGGACACATTGAAGTTGCTCAAGAAACTCAAGCTAGACAAGCTCATGGGAAGTTCCCCATAAAACTTGTTCAATGACAAATCAAAAGATTCAAGTGATTTCATGTCTCCAATCTTCTCCGGGATGATGATGGTATCACCCCATAAAAGAAGGTAAGAAAGTACATAACTATATCCATCTCACTCCATATGCACACAAATGAACTGAGGTAACTGGGAATCATGCAAGCTATAAGAGACATTCAACTTTAGGAAGTCTATACATGCTAACTTGAAAGGTATACCCGTAAGGAATATGTCGATGGATGGTTGCATCACGATATCTTTTAGCAAGCCCAAAATATATAATATAAACCTGATGGATACAATAAAAAGTCAAGCATGAAAAAAAAATTGAAAAGCATATACAACATTGACATTATTGCAAAATGTCTTTATCAACCGGTAACAGGCATAGTAAGGCCCTTAGTATCACATGATTTGTTTTCAACCAAGACCCATGAGAAAATTATCAGGCTTAATATCATGATGAAAAAACCCTTTAGAATGAACATGCTCGATTCTTGTTATCTGCATACACAAAGAGATTAGGTACTTAATTTGGTCTAATGAAAGATGAGAGTATGTATTGCAACAACAATGAAGTCACAAAGTCTCTAACTTTATCAGGTAATATTGTACTTTATCACAACCTTATCGTATGCAACAATTTAACCAGTAAGTAAGGGTACACACCTGCCATTTTTTCTGTTTTCCCTGATGTGTGTAAATTGGGGGATAAATTATAAGCATTTCCAACTGATGTAAGAACAATTATTTGGGGGTCATAAGAAGGAAATCATATATGTTAAAATTTACGCACTTCCACTACCACTCATGCCATATATATAGGAGACAACGACAACATGCCATATATTTGCTTGGTTTCGTATTGATAAAAATTTCTAATCAAACAACAGACACATAAATGCTCACTTCTGTTAAAGTCCCACTTCGGCTAGAGTTGGACCATTTCACCTCTATATTTGCAAAAGTAGAGATTTTGGAGTTCTTTTCTTTGCATAACAACTATGCTAAAATAGAGAAAATAAGAGAAGGTAAAATCTCCAAATTTGGAGAAATCTCTAACACTTAATATTGAGTAGAGAGAGATTATTTTAATTGTTTCCACCAATGAGATTGAATGTGTGATAATTTCTTATGAAGTTTCTTTTTTAAAGTCCATTGGGGTTATAAATTTATAAAATATTTTAACAATATAAGTAATGATGGAATAGCTAAAATGGAGTAGCAATTGGAGTTGTATGTAATTTTTATAGATATTTTCGTTGTTGGTACTCTATATTAGAAAAATTATAGCATAGTTGTTGGAGATGCACTTATAGGAAGAAAAGTTATTAACTTGCCAAGTGCATTTGCTATTTTTTTTAAGACAATGAATGCTCTGTCTCTATAACCAACTCAGTTTGATATTGAATATAATTTTAGTATGTTGAAGCAAAAAAAGAATGCAAGATGTTATGGATGTTTGTTAGCGACTATGTGGCTTCATTTAAAAAAAACTCCTAGGAATTTTTGTGAGGACACAACTTACCATTGGTTATAAAGGCAAAGAAGGAAGAGTTCGTGAGATTGTGCTTGGTAAACGGGTCGATTATGAAAACTCTGGAGAAGTAGCTCCTCAATCGATCCCTGCTCTATGCAATCTAGCTGCAGCGACCTCACCACCAAGCCAAGCTCGCGTACACCATCACGTAGCCTGATGGTGGCCTTGGTGTCACATATGAATCACCACAAAGATCGTGTCAATATTTGGATTACGAAGTAACTCATTTGACTGTAAAATGTTTATCTAAACAATAGTGCTGTCAATTATATACATAGTGAAGCTATAAGCTTAAGATTTTAATTTAGAGTGTACAACCTAGTCTGCATTTGAGCCAGATATGTTGTTGTCTTGATGAAACATCTGTAAAGGCAGACTTCTATATGTTGTCTACTTGTCTATGCTTTACTCTCTCTGACTGGTATCACTAACAGGGGTGTGTTGCTGGAACAATCATCTTATGCACAAGCAAGTGGAAAAGTTCTCGTTTGCTCACATTCAATGAAGAACTGTTCTTCATTTATCTACTTCCACCCATAATCTTCAATGTTGGGTAAGGTCGGTGCCTGCCTAATTGGTCTGTCCAATTAGTTTGGTTGTCCTGCATGGCATCACTAATTTTCAAGTACTTTGAATAGATTTCAGGTGAAGAAGAAACAGTTCTTCCATAACCTTTTCCCTATTATGTTGTTCGGAGTTGCCAGTTGTTTTCTTATCAACATCTATAGTTGTAGTTGGTATTATGTTACAATTATGTGTATTATTTAATTTCTTCTTTCAGTGCACCATAGGTCATAACGTTGGATGGATTATATCAATATGCACACTTCCCATTTATCTTGATATCTGGAATGTTGTGCTTGGTGTTATGCAGGTACCTGCTGGCTGTTTCCAAAGTTAGGATTTGAGGGTTTGACTATCAGCGACTATCTTAGTATAATAGTCTATCAACTCTTCTTCTTTGATAACCCTTAGGCCATGGGTGGATCCACTTGTTAGCCAGTGGTGGCACATGCATCACTAATATATTCCGTTGTAGTGTTAAACTTTTTAAGACCCTTACAGGTGCTACCACTGTGATTCCTTTTGTGCTACCACAGGATATAGTTGCTGGAAAATTGAGAGGCTACAGTAACATATCGAAGCTCAAATTTGAGTTTAATGGTTAACAATGATGAAACCCCCTTTCTCTTTGTTATCCTATATATCTTTTTAAGTTACACTCAAGTCTTAAAAGTGTGGTTGGTTGATGTTTTCGTTATTTTTCCAAATTAGATCTTCCCATAACATGAAGACAGTAATTTAATTATAAACCAGAAAGTAAGCAAGGCAATCAAATAGTGAAGCTAAGTACATTGTTGATACATGTCCAAAGAAACAATGAGCAACTTACATGGTGTCGTGTTCCTGTTGCAAGGAAAGTCTCGCTGAAGGCAAAACAATCCTGGTAGATCACTGCAAACAGAGATGCAATTACTGATGATAATAGAAAATACTGCATACCAGCTATGGATTTACCCTTTACACTCCAGATAAATAAAGAATATTGAGGAAAATATGGAAACTATATAATATATGCTTTATACATTTGAAGGTCAAAAAAAATTAAATGCCATTATATATATATATATATATATATATATATATATATATATATATATATATATATGGATTATTTTGCTAGCACGAAAGGAAAGGAGATGGCTATCTCCACACTACAGAAACATATAAAATAAACCAAGATCTTAACATCTTCACAAGATCCTCAAAAAGACAGATACCATCCATGGTTTTGAAGTGCAATGTTAAAACAGTTTCTAAAGTATCGAAAACCAAATTTCTAAAGTATCAAAAACCAAACAACAAACACTTCATCTGCATATATTTGTATACTAAAACAAAATCAAAAAAGTATCGAGGATGTGAAATACTGAAATATGAGTACCTTAATTTGAGGTATGGAGTATGCTAAGCTACCTAAATAAGACATTTGGGAATACAACCTTGCTTCAGCCAGAGAAACCCTTCTAAGCAGTTCTAGAAACGAATTTTTATATTGAGCTTTGTTGGGAAATTCAGAAATGCACAAGTATGGTTAATGCTGCTGGAACTAAATGGTTACTACTTCTGAGATTAATGCTGCTGAGTGATGTTAATACTGCTGAACAAGATTAGTACTGCTAAGTCAAGATTAATACTGCTAAGCAATTTTAGTACTGCTAGTAGTTAGTACTGCTGAATGTTAATACTGCTCAAAGTATTAATATTGCTGAAGACTTAGTGATGCTTATAAGATTATCAAGATTCGTGCAGATCAAGTTTGAAGGTTATGGAAAGCTTGAAGATAAAGATGGAAGATTATTTTGAAGATCTTTTATTATTTGTAATTATCTTTTATCTTCAGTATTTATATAGAATAGTTTTGTAACTTTAGAGATATAGTTTTCTGAGTTTTAGTTTTCATAGAGAAAATCAACCGCAAGGTTTGTAATCCTAATTCTAGAGAAGTAGAATTCGTATTGGTGAACATGTTCATCAATATTGAGGTTGAGTGTTGAATCTTGTAACTTTATAATCATTCAATAAACTTTGCAAGTTCTTATTCTGATTTACTGTTTTCCATTAATTATTGAATATCAAAGTGTTATTCCGCAAACTCATTTGATATTGTTTCTGAGTGTTTATTCTTGTTTAGAATTAAGATCCTGAGAAGTGGTATCAGAGCAAGTATTCTCAGAAATATCATTCATCATGGAAAACACAGCTGACTCAAACAGTACTCTGGTCTCAAAGGTTCCAATGCTCAGACCCAATGAATTTGACATGTGGAAGATCAGAATCAAGCAATACATTATCCTCACAGATTACTCTATGTGGGACATCATTGAGAATGGCCCATCTGATGTAGGAAAGATTGGTGAAGATGGAAAAAGAACTCCACCAAAGACGGATGCAGAAAGAAAGACAAGGCAGACAGAGATGAAAGCCTTGAGCACACTGCTCTTGGCCATTCCCAATGAATATCAGCACCAATTCTGTAATTGTACTGATGCACAGATGCTCTGGAATGCTCTAGAGAAGAGATTCTCTGGTATAAAAAGTACCAAGAGAAATCAAAAGGCAATCTTGAAGCAACAGTATGAAAACTTCATGTCAACTAAGAATGAGTCCATGACTCAAACTTTTGACAGGTTTAACAAACTGATTGGTGAACTAGCTACTATGGGAGTACAGATTGATCAAGATGATGTAAACAGAAAGTTCTTAAGGTCCCTTGGAGATGAATGGACCATGTATATTGTTTCATTCAGACAGAATGATCAGTTAGAAGAGAAAGAACTTGATGATATGTACAATGATCTTAGAGTATTTGAAGCTGAGGTGGAGGCAAAGAAAAAGTCTTCTGGATATATTCATAATGCTGCACTCCTATCAGCATCAATTGATTCTACTGCTAACCCTGAATCAGTTAATGCTGCTAATGGAGCAAATCAAGAAAAATGCACTGATTCTGTGTTTGAAGCCTTTCTTGCCAGCCATTGAAATTCCTCCTTAATTAATGATGATTTGGAACAACTTCATCCTGATGATCTGGAAGAGATGGACATTAAATGGCAGATGGCCATGCTTTCCATGAGGGTGAAGAAGTTCATAAAGAGGACTGGGAGGAACAACTTCTCTCAAAGAAGAGAAGATGGAGCAGGGTTTGATAAATCAAAGGTGGAGTGTTACAAATGCCATCTGAAGGGACACTTTGCCAGGGAATGCAGAAGTGGAGTGTCTCACAACAACAACCACCAACAAGCTCAATCTGGAAGCTTCAATAATAACAAAAACTCTGCTCAAGCCCTTGTTTCTCAACAAGGAATGGGGTTTGATTGGAGTGATCAAGCAGAAGAGGCTATCTAGAATCAAGCTCTTATGGCTGAAGTATCTGATCTCCCATCAGAGGTAAGTTCTAATCTCTGTTCTAAAACTTGCATAGACACTGTTAAAAGGTACAGGGATCACAACCAGAAGATGAGTGATGACCTTAAGAGATTAGAAAAGGATATAAAGGACTATGTGAGAATTGTTGAGAGGTTTGAGGAACAGATCAAAGGTTTTCAAGCCAATGAACTCCAACACTCATATGACACCAATTACTGGAAATGGGAGAAAAAGGATCTAGAACTTAAACTGATCAAATCTAAAGAGGAGAGTGAAAAGCTGAGAGAGGAGCTAACCAAGGTTAAGCTTGATGTAGAAAAATTTTCCAATGCTTCTAAAGCAATGGAATCTTTACTACAAACTCAGATTCATGATAAGCTGAGAAGAGGAATTGGGTATAATGCCACACCACCACCATATAACAACAATTACATCCCTCCTACCTCAGACTTGCTAGAAACCAAAGATAGGAAGGACTTGCCTGAGGAAGCCACTGAGATAGATCCCTTAGATGATGTAGTTGTTGAGGATAAGACTGAGAAAGAGGTCAATAAGAGTAAGGAGAACAAAGTGAGTGGTGAGATTCCTCTGGAGAATAACATTATCACCAATGAGGATTGTGGAAGGGCTTGGATCAAATCCAAGGACATAGAGAAGACAGAGGGAAAGTCTGGTAAGGTCCATTACAAACAGACCACAGTTGTGAATCCAGGTCCTTGCAAACAGTGTGCATGTAAGAAGAATGAGCCCCAAAAACATGATAAAAAGAGGGGAAATCAAAGAAACTGGAACAATCAGTGGGCACAAAAACAAGGGGTTGATTTGAGTAAAATCAATATGTGTGTCCCAATACGCAATCATTCAATCAAGTAATCACATAAACAATACGATAAATCAAACCTGATTTTGATATTCAAAGGATTCAAAGGATTACAAGCTTGGAGTTGAAATTGATCTCTTTCTCTTCTTTGTCTGCGGCGCACACCAACACCAATTCTCCTCTCAATATTGATTTTCTAATTAGCTTCCTTAAACCCTAATTAACCTAAAACACACTATTTATATTTAAGCTAAGTAAGCCTAATGGGCTTGGCTTGCATGGGCCCAACAACAAACTAAAAATATTTAAACTAAAATAAAAGACTAAAAATAAAATACGTAAAAATACTTTTGACTAATTATTACAAAAGGACCCTAGACTATTTGTCGAGACGACTTTAACAACTTTAACTTCAGATTTCCATCTTCAAATAATTATGATCTTGAATCCAATAAATATGTGTTTTAACAATCTCCCCCTTTGGATCAAGATCATTCTTTAAGCCCAGAAAATGTAATCTTCCTCTTTGTCTTCAGAATATAGCAATCTCCCCAAACGATGAGAATATCTCTTGGAAAGAAATTATCTCCAGTAAAGCATCTTCAAGTAACATTTCTTCATATCAGCATATCTTCAATATCTTCAGAATATCTTCCATTTCTTGATTGACGCTTCTCCCCCTTTTTGATGAAAAGAGTTCAGCAAAACGTGTCTTCAAGAAATTTCTTCCACCATTGATCTTGCAAACAGAACCACTGATTATCCGTCAATTCATTAATATGTTCATCCAGATCTTTGCAAATCTAGACAATTTATAGAATGAAGTGTAACTCCTGAATCAACAAATGAATCAGTTAAAATTGCCTGTCAGTAACACAAAGTCACTGTGTGTAACAAATACACAATATAAAGGAGCTTTTATGATGGTCACTCCCCCAGGGCTTCCATTCAATCATCGAAACACCACAAAGGCAATTTCTATGAACGTTATGACAAAGAAACAAATTCTTTGTGTGTTCGTGCAAGTGATAGAATAAATTAAGCAGATGATGTTTGCTTATAAGGCTCAAATAAGTGTAAACCACTGAGACAAGTAGTTAAACACAGACTCAATGTGCATTAGTAAAGTGTGAAGGTGGGGCAGACTTCCTTCTTTTCAATATCCAGATTTTCCAAATGAAAATCAGATAGCATATGTGCTGCGTCCCCTTTGAAAATGAAACATTTTCTTGTTGAGAAGAAAATGAGTAGATGGTGGGGTAAAGTCAAGAGTTGGCATGGGCTAGTTGCCTGTTTCAATAATGTTCACCAAAGAATTGTGAAGCATTAGACATGTGGCTGCCCGACTCAGAAAGTAGTTGGTGCAGAGTTTAAAAATTCTTTTACTCTGATCTCTCACCCTCTTTCTTTTAATCTTTAAGATCACAGCTAACCAAACTCTCTTTTAATATTGTCCCTCATCACACATCCCACACTCATTTCTTGTTGGACTCCTCACATTCTTTCACTACAGGATTAACTTCTTGGGTAGGAAACACTGGTTAACGTGAATCCATAGAAGTTCACTTAAGCCCTAGCACACTGATCCCATGTTTTCCTATGAAGCATAAGATGCTCAGGTGATTTAACTTGAACAGTTAAAAACTCAATGATGAATCAGAAAACATTTAAAATCACACTTCCAATTCAAGAAATCTGTTTGAGAATCGGGAAGTGGTTTGAACATTTAAGAACATGTTTTCTTCTGATTGAAAGTTGTCCGTCTTTCAACCATGGAGGAGATGAAGATTAAGAATTATACCTTTTGAGTACAGTCTTACATCTCACGAAATCAAGCTTAAAGTCATATAGATATGATCTTTGAAACATCTCTCAACCTACAAAAGTCTAAAAGTCTAGTCAAAGTAACTTTATTCACTGAAATTGAAATGACATAAAGCAGTAAAACAAATGATGTACGAGTTCTGATCAGAAATAATCAGAAGTCATTGCCATACTCCTTTGACTTGATCGCTCCCCCTAAAATTATGCATTACTAACACATTGATCAGTAAGTACAGTGCATTCATAATTGCTCCCCCTCAAACTAACATTGATCATCTATAAGATACTTTTCACACTCCCCCTGAGATCATGAACAAACTATTAAAAAGCAGGTATCATGCGGAAATAATAATAAAGAAATGATAAAGAAATACAATAAGAATCTTTAATGGGTAACCACCGATTAGGTCCTAAGATTTAGCATACCAAGTCTTGAGACAAGAAAATTAAATCTCTTTTCGTCTAAAGGTTTGGTAAACAAATCTGCAAGCTGATAATCGGTTTTTACAAAGTAAAGTTCAATTGTGCCCTTTTCTACATTATCTTTTATAAAATGATATCTCACATCTATGTGTTTGGTCTTAGTATGCTGAACAGGGTTAGCGGTAATCGCAATAGCGCTCTTCGAATCACAATAGATCGGGATTCTATTGAAATGAAATCCATAGTCTCGCAGTTGTGTTCTCATCCACAAGACCTGAGAACAGCAGCTAGCAGCAGCTACATATTCCGCTTCGGCCGTTGATGTGGAGACACATAATTGCTTCTTCGAAGCCCAAATGACGAGTTTATCTCCGAGGAATTGTATATGACCCGAGGTGCTTTTCCTGTCTAACATGCAACCAGCATGATCTGCGTCTGAATAAGATGTTAGTTCAAAGCTTGTATCCTTAGGATACCACAGACCAAGATCTGCAGTCCCCTTCAGATACCTGAAAATCCGCTTTACAGCAGAAAAATGGGATTCTTTAGGATTGGCCTGATATCTAGCACATAAGCATGTAGAAAACATTATATCCGGCCTACTTGAAGTGAGATACATTAAGGAACCTATCATCCCTCTATAAGTCCTAACATCAACAGCCTTTCCCGAAAGATCGGTGCCAATCTTAGTACCAGGTGCCATTGGGGTACCAATCGGTTTACAATCTTCCATTTTGAACTTCCGAAGAATATCCAGAATGTATTTAGATTGATTGATAAAGATCCCCGTTGAAAATTGTTTGACTTGCAATCCGAGAAAGAAATTCATCTCTCCCATCATGCTCATTTGAAAACGAGACACCATGAGGTTTGCAAAGTTCCTACAGTACTTAGGATTTGTAGAACCAAAAATAATATCATCCACATATATTTGAATAAGAATGATATCACCTTTATCCTTCTTAAGAAAAAGAGTGGTATCAACCGTACCTTTTGTGAAACCCGACTTAACCAAGAATTGAGATAGGATATCATACCAGGCGCGAGGAGCTTGTTTCAGTCCATAAAGAGCTTTATCCAAGATGTAGACATGGTTCGGCTTATCTGGATTTACAAACCCTTCTGGCTGTGAAACGTAGACTTCTTCCTTGAGTACTCCATTCAGAAAAGCTGTCTTCACGTCCATTTGATAGACGGTGAAGTTCTTGTGGGCTGCGTAGGCTAAGAACATCCGAATTGCCTCTATACGTGCCACTGGAGCATAAGTCTCATCGTAGTCTATCCCTTCCTCTTGCCTATATCCCTTGGCGACAAGTCGTGCTTTGTTTCGGATAACGGTGCCATCTTCATCTTTCTTGTTTTTGAACACCCATTTCGTACCAATGATGGTTTTACCTTGCGGTTTGGGTACGAGTCTCCAGACTTTCAGTGCTTCAAACTGATTCAGCTCATTTTGCATTGCAGTTACCCAATCGGAATCGGCAAGGGCCTCAGATACGCGGGTAGGCTCGATCTTGCTCAGAAAGGATTCATACATACATAGATTTGATGTTGCAGACCTAGTTTGCACCGGTGCAGAAGGATCTCCAAGAATTTGATGTATCGGGTGCTCTTTGGTCCACTTATGTTCATGAGGGAGTGGATTAGATGCATATTGATCATTATCCGCATCTAGGAATCCACTGGTATCTCCTTCAGATGTTTCAGAATTAACGGGGGCTTCAGTTGAAGTAGTTGTTGCAGAAGTAGCAGTAGGTACAGCTTGGGCAATCTGTTGATCAGTCCCTATAGTACATCCTACGGAATCAGCTACTTCTGTCTCGGCATTGTTGGTCACAACTTCAACTGTCGGAGTAGGCTTTTGAACTGGAACTTCTTGCTGAATAGGGGAACCAAATTCAGTAGAGATATCGGAAGTGGTCGGATGAGTAGTTATTGAGTCTTCTATCCTGTCAACCACAACAGAGTTAGGCAATTTAGAACCAAGAAATTCATCATAGAACAGTTCAAATAATAAATCCAAATCAGATAAATTAGAAGTAGACGACGAAGCGCCATCTGATTTGTTCTCTTGAGGTGCAGGTCCTGGACTGGTTGGTCCAGAAGCTAATACTCCAGTAATGACGGGTTCTGAACTGATGTGCTCAGAAACCAACTCCTCATCGAATGTAACATTGACGCTCTCGATCACTGTCTTCGACTTCTTTAAATAAACACGATATGCAGATGATGTAGAGGAATAACCAACAAAGATGCCTTCATCCGCCTTAGCACTGAACTTGTTCAGATTCTCTCGGTCGTTTAGAACATAACACGTACAACCAAAAACATGAAAATATTTAATGGTTGGTGTGCGGTTGTTGATCAACGCATACGGAGTCTTCTTAAATCGGCGGTGTATCATGGAGCGATTCTGAGTGTGACACGCAGTCGATACAGCTTCAGCCCACAAAAATAAAGGTAAGTCAGATTGGCTGAGCATAGTCCGAGCGGCCTCGACAAGTGTACGATTTCTCCTTTCGACGACTCCGTTCTGTTGAGGCGTGCGAGCAGCAGAGTATTGATGTGATATCCCGACTGATTCGAGATATTCTTCGACTGTCTTGTTCTTGAACTCTGTGCCGTTGTCAGTCCTGAGAATCTTGACTTGTTTTTGCAGATTGACTTGGGTCGTCTTCAGAAACGTAATGAGAACATCGGGAGTCTCATCTTTAGACCGTAGAAACTTAACCCAAGTGTATCGCGTATAGTCATCCACGATAACCAACACATACTTCTTTCCTCCTAAGCTTTGCGTTCGCATAGGACCACATAGATCCATATGCAACAACTCTAACGGAGAGTTGGTACTAGGTTCAGGCTTTGGTTTGTGTGGGGCTCTCTTCATCTTTCCCTTTTCACACGCTGCACATAGATGTTCTTTCTCATACTTCAGCTCTGGAAGACCTTTCACTAGCTTACCACTGACCAGCTTGTTGATGTACCGAAAGTTGAGGTGAGAAAGCCGTCGATGCCATAACCAGCTTTGTTGCATCGAGGCCTTTGATAGTAGGCAGACCTGATTGTCAGCCTGGACCTTTGACAAATTGATGGTGTAGAGGTTTGACTTGCGAGATCCGACCAGGAGTTCTTTTCCTTCTTCAGTGCGTACTGAACATGTCTTGGCCTTGAAATTAACCTCTAAATCTTTGTCGCAGAACTGGCCAATGCTGAATAGGTTGTGCCCTAAGCCTTCAACGTAACTCACCTTCTTGATCGTAAGATTTTCATGTACAACATCACCATATCCCAGAATAGGTGAAAATTGATCATTTCCGAAACGAACTGTGCCGCAGTATTTGTCCTTATAATTAGACAACATACTCTTCTGCCCGGTCATATGTTTGGAACACCCACTATCCAAATACCACATATGACGGGTCTGCACAACACAAATCAAGAAAGAAGAGGTTTAGGAACCCATTTAAAAATGGGACCTCCACTGTTAGTACTTGATTTTGGCACCCATTTAAATTTGGGTCCGTTTTTTCTTTGAAAACCAGAAGCATGATAAGACGTATGATAATGATAAGATGAAACATTATATGAACCATACCAAACATCAGAATATCTACGAGAAGCATAATCACATTCACCATAATTTAAAAACTTTTTAGTACTAGATGGAGCTAACTGAAATAATTGCTTTATAGAATATTTCTTGCGAGAATCAACAAGATTATTTTTAAAAGTAGCAACATTCACACTCAAATCATCTTTACTAGAAGTCTTTTTATTCAAAATAAAACTAGAACTAGATTTAGCTTTCTCGTCTATCTTCTGTTTCGGTATCCATGCAGTCTTAACTCCAACCCTTTGCTTTCTCAAATCTGAAACATTTGAAACTTTAGAGTTAGAATGATGAGAATTAATAGAATGCATCTTCTTTGGCTTACCAGTGTGGATCGGTTTCTGTGAAAGCTGAGATTTTTGTTGCTTACCTTTTGCTTTCTTGGATTTCACAGAAACTGATTTATCAACTTTCGTTGATGTTTCACCTTTTTCATGTACACTGGGTAATCCAAAGGAATTTACAACACAAGATGAATGATGAGGAAGTTTAGAAGAAAAATCAAACTGAGAAACACACTTATTTAAAACACCTTCAGAGTTTAAGAAATTAAGCTCATTATCAAGTGAACCAGATCTGTCATCCGAATTTAAAGCTTTGGAGAGTTTAGGAAAATTAGAATTTTTGAACACTGTTGAAAATACAGTTTGTTCTAAGTCCATCAAAATTCTTTCATCTGTAAGAGTATTCTCAAGTTCAGAAATTTTACTTTCCAAAACTAGGGGAGGGACGTAAAGCTTACCTTCAATGGGTTTAGCCTCCAACTCTTTAACAGAATAACTTTCAAAATAATCATTTGAAAGAAATTTTGATTTATTAGAACGATAACTGTTATTCAACTTCTCATAGCGAAATGGAAGTTGAACTTTAGTTGTGTTCTTTCTTTTATCATATTCCTTGGCTTTATCTTTTTCCGACAGACTAGTCCAAAAGGGTTTGAGTTCTTGATGTTGAGGAGCCAACAACATAAACCCAAAGTCATAAAGTGCAGGCACTTCAGATATACCCTTTTTGAGATGATGTGGGTTCTTGTAACCAAGTCCCCAAGTATCAGGTTTCTCTTTAGGTTTGTTCAAATGAATAGTGTGTTCAGTTTGACCCAAAGAGTGTAATTTTTCTTCCAAAGCATTCACCTTTTCTATTAAAGATTTATTCTCTTTTGAAGTAGAAAAGTACCTTTTAGCAATCTCTCTAGATTTAAACTCACATTCTTTAAACTTTGAATCAGTTTCAGATAACTCTTTATGAATTATAGTCTTTTCTTTAGCGCTGGTGTCTATATTTTTGTGCAAAGTTTCAATTAATACATTTTTCTCAGCAATATCATTACTAAGTTTATGTATAGATTGATTTTTCTCATTTATGACACCTCTTTTACGCTTCAGTTTCGACTCTAATTCTTGGAGTTTAGACATCATGGCATTCATTTGGTTCAATAAATCAAATTCAGTAAAGTTACATACCTCATCAGTATCTCCATCATCCGAATCAGCTTCAGCTTCTGACTGGTTCTTCCCCATCAAGCACAGATGTGCTGTCTCATCCTTCTCTCCTTCTTCAGATTCTTCATCCGAGTGGTCGAGCCAGTATTCGTCCTCGGCCATTAATGCTTTTCCAGCCTCTTGTTGCTTGGCTAGAAGCATTTTATTCTTGTAATAGTCTGAGTTTCGAACTTTTGATTTGCGGCAGTCCTTGGCAAAATGACCGAGTCTACCACAGTTGTAGTACTTAATCGGTTCTTCTTTCTTGGTCTCTTCAGCTCCATCCTTCTTCATTTCTTCTGATCTCCTGTCTTCAACTTTCTCTTTATGCTTGTAGTTGTTCGGACCAGACGAGTATCGCTGACTATTGGAGTTTGGCTTTTTATAGAACTTCTTTTGGAAAGCCTTGGTTAACATGAGCATGGTTTCCATCAGTTTTTCACAATCGTCAGTTTCAGACTTTTCCTCACAATCAGCTTCTTCCGAATCAGAATCTATCACCTTCTTCTTCTTTGACTTCTTAACCACAAGAGCAACTGGATCAGCTACTGCTTTGTCAGCCTTTTTCATCTCAGCCTTGATCTCTTCTACCTCTTCCTCATTCTGTCTGAGGATCTCATAAACTTCATGAAGAGGAATGTCATGCAGATCCTTCAACTGTCTCATCTGACGGGTGAACCTCTTCCATTCAGGCTGAAGATTGCTGAGAAATTTCACATTCAGCTCCACATGAGATTTGCTGATCTTGTTCTTGCTGAGCTCGTTCAGCAAAGTGACAAATCTGTCATAAGTAGCTTCGAGAGACTCTCCAGCTTTGGCTTTGAACTCTTCATAATTATTCAGGCATGTAGATACTTTGAGCTGATTGCCGACTTTGGATCCGATCATCATCTTCTCCAATTGATCCCACATTTGCTTACCGGTAGCATTATAGCTGTCAATCTTGACATATATTTCATTCGGTATGCCTTGGAGAATAAATGATCTTGCCAGCTTATCACCCTTGTGTCTCTTCAGCTGATCTTCCGAATATTCACCAATCGGTAATTTGTATTCTGTCTCTTCTTCTTGACCATTTTCTCCAGCTACAGTGAGAACCTTGGTCGGAGGTGTCATGATCCCGTCTTTCAGAGATTTTCTGATTTCATCTCCCAAATCATGTCGATCAATGAAGTCCAAAAATCTGTCCTTCCATTGCTCGTACTCCCCCTTGAAGAGTACTGGTGGCTTCACATCTGTTCCAATAGCAAGAGCTTCCCGAGACATCTTTACTTATACGATTAGTATCAAACTTATCTGATATTGAAACAATCAACTGGATGAGATCGTTAGAAGTCAAGATAAAATCACACAATACTGAAAATTTTAGAAAGAAATTCAGAAAAAATCTGATCACGAACAGAACTTTGCCCCCCCTTCGCAGACTTAGCACGGGGGTCCCGCTAAGAAGCCCTATTACAGTTTGCAAAAAATTGACCGGGGATGAGTTTCGACCGGAGACTTGTACGACCGGGAACTTGTTCGACCGGGGAAGTGCAAAGACCGATATTGCCTTCGACCGGGAACTTGTAAAGTCCGGTCGAGGATTTGACCGATAGAATGGTAAGACCGGATGATGGTAAGACCGGATGTTGGTAAGACCGGATGTTAGGTAAGACCGGATATTGGTAAGACCGGATGTTGGTAAGACCGGATGTTGGGTAAGACCGGATATTGGTAAGACCGGATGTTGGTAAGACCGAAGTGGACAGTGAGTGTCCCGGTCGAATGCTATAGACCGATAAAGGTATTCGACCGGAAGTGGACTTAGACCGATAGAAACAAAGACCGATATGTTCGACCGGAGTGTTCTTGACACAGTATCGACCCAGAAACTCGAATAAACAGCCCAGAACCAGATCAAAACACAAAATTAAACTCCCAAACTTTGTAGAAACGATCGATTAAACGATTAGAACAGATTGGTACCAATTAATTTCAGTAAAAACCACTTTATGATGGAATCGATTGAATACACAGAGACGACTCCAAACCGAACCCAGAAAATAAAAATCAACAAATTGATAATCAAGATCAATTCAATTATCAAATCAAACAATACCCAATCACTTTAATATGCAAAACAAACACAATCAAACTAATAACCACTTGAATGAACAATCACACAAAAAAAACATGAATCTTTGATAGAAAAATTAGAACCGAACAAAACTTATTCAATCCAATCTGTACTGAGCTCTGATACCAATTGTGTGTCCCAATACGCAATCATTCAATCAAGTAATCACATAAACAATACGATAAATCAAACCTGATTTTGATATTCAAAGGATTCAAAGGATTACAAGCTTGGAGTTGAAATTGATCTCTTTCTCTTCTTTGTCTGCGGCGCACACCAACACCAATTCTCCTCTCAATATTGATTTTCTAATTAGCTTCCTTAAACCCTAATTAACCTAAAACACACTATTTATATTTAAGCTAAGTAAGCCTAATGGGCTTGGCTTGCATGGGCCCAACAACAAACTAAAAATATTTAAACTAAAATAAAAGACTAAAAATAAAATACGTAAAAATACTTTTGACTAATTATTACAAAAGGACCCTAGACTATTTGTCGAGACGACTTTAACAACTTTAACTTCAGATTTCCATCTTCAAATAATTATGATCTTGAATCCAATAAATATGTGTTTTAACACAATAGAACAAAACCTTGTTTTATCTGTGGCAAATTGAATCATCTTGCTAAATTCTGTTATTTCAATTCTATGAACCAAAGGATGAATTTTCAAAGATCTATTCAAAAACCCTTTGGTTATAGGAAGAAGGAAAGTAATCATGTGGCCAAGAAAACTGTTAAATCTAAAAACCACATGAAGAAAAAGTCTGCTAAAGAAAGTGTCAATATGTGGGTTCCTAAAAGCACTAAAACTGTTAGTACTGCTACCACAAATAGTGCTGCTAACAATGATAGTGCTGCTAGAAGCAATACTACTGCTAACAATGTTAGTACTGCTGACATTGTTAGTACTTCTTCAAAAATTAATAATGCTAACTCTGTTAGTACTGCTAATCCTATTAGTGCTGCTAACTCAGTTAATACTTCTAAAGATAGTGATGCTTCTAGTGTTTGTACTGCTAAGCCAATCATATTGACAAAGTACTCAAATAAAGAGTGCTCTGAATTTAAAAATCTCATTAAAAAGGAATGTAAGTATTTTGATGAGAAAGGGAGGCCCAAGACCACTTTGGCTTGGGTCCCCAATCAATACTAACTGTCTAATCTTATGTGCAGAACAACCAGCAGCTCAAGGGGAAGAGCATCTGGCATGTTGATAGTGGTTGCTCCAGGCACATGACAGGGAACATGTCATGCCTCAAAATTTCAAGAAAATTGATGGTGGGCATGTTGCCTTTGGTAATACTCCAGATGGAGGTAAGATCAGCGGTAAGGGGGATGTAACCAAAGGTAAAATGACCTTTGAAGATGTATTCTATGTTGAACATGTAACACCCTAAAAATAGGGATAACAAAAATCCGAAAAACGGACATGAGGTATACTAAGATTGCCATAGTGAATCACAGACTTGGTGAATCCACATAATGCATTTAGGAGGTTTCAAGATGTAATCCCATCCGTAACATTTCGGATATCCACTAGGAACACACTATTACCATCCTACTCATGTAAGTCCATCAAATAACATAATATTCATCCAAATACTTCAAGAGAAGGTAAGGTCGCCAAAGGCATTCCGAAAGGAATCATCAACATACCAAGATATATATACATATAACACATGGTAACTTCCATATACATAAAATCCATGGGTAAAGCCCCCAAAATACTTGAAACATTAAATATAACTTTTGAGATATGCATTGACATCACAAGTAGAAGATAATGATGTGTATCTAGTTTTAACAAAAGATTAGTAAACTCACTATCTAGGTTTTGAACTAAAACCTAGAAAATAGATGAAGTGGAGAAGAATGAGGTTTTGAGACTCCAAACACTAGATTGATAGGTCTTGAATGCACCCTTGAAGTAGTTGATAAGATACTTGAAAACCCCCAACTACCTCTATGGAATAAATGAAGTAAGAGAGTGGAGAAGTGAAGAAAATCGCCCCCAAAGTGCTCTCAACCAAACCCTAGTTCTAATTTTGAAGTTATGAAGTGAATGGAGGCTGAAAGATGTTTTAAATCGATCAGACCGCGCGGGCGATAGTGCCCGGCGATAGTGCCCTTGGCACTATCGCGAGTCACAGTCGCCGACCCAAACACCCCTCGGTCCATTCCCCGCGGTTATGCCCGGCGATAGTGACAATGGTCACTATCGCGTGACACCCCCCCCCCTCTCGGTACAATCCTGGCGATTGTGCTCGGCGATAGTAACTATGTCACTATCGCGTGGCACTATTGCGCCAACCCAAAACGACCCGAAAACTTAACAAATTTCGAAAATGAGCGCGAGGTCTAAACACATGTATCTTTAATATTAATCAGATAACAACATATCATTAAAACAAGGTTAATAAGCATATAAAGGTTCATATTTCCAGACAAACACAATTAATGTATTAAGGAAACAAATACTTACCTTGTGAGTTTCCGGGTGTTACAATCCTCCCCACCTAATTTGAGATTTCGCCCCCGAAATCTCATCCTAGATTAAACAAGTGAGGATAACGCTTCTTCATATCATCTTCTGATTCCCAAGTAACGTTAGCACCCCGATGGTGCTTCCATTGAACCTTAACCATGACCACGTCCTTATGCCTCAACTTCTTCACTTTGGACTCTAAAATAGATTCCGGTTCTTCCACACAACGATTCCCATTGTCCACCCGAATTTCCGACAAAGGGATAACGCTTTCCTCCCCGGCTAGACACTTCCGAAGGTAGCATACATGAAATGTAGGGTGTATTCCATCCATTTCCGTTGGTAAATCCAAGCGATAGGCTTGTAACCCAATCCTTTCCAAAATAACGAACGGTCCAAGGAAACGAGGACTAAGCTTCCCACGCTTCCCGAAACGTATGATCCCCTTCTACGGAGACACTTTCAGCATGACCCGGTCACCCACTTGAAACTCAACCGGCCTTCTCTTCTTGTCCGCGTAACTCTTCTGTCGGTCTTGCGCCGCCTTTATCCTTTCTCGAATCTCTTTCACCTTGTCCGCCGTCTCTTGCACTATTTCCGGCCCGGCGAATTGCTTTTCACCCGCTTCTAGCCAACAAACCGGGGTTCTGTACTTTCGCCCATACAAAGCCTCGAACGGTGCCATTCCGATACTAGAATGGTAACTGTTGTTGTACGCGAATTCTACCAACGGTAGGTGTGAATCCCAACTTCCCTCGAAGTCTATCACACAAGACCTCAACATGTCTTCTAAAGTCTGGATTGTCCTCTCACTTTGGCCATCCGTTTGAGGATGGTAAGCCGTGCTCAAATTCAGTCGAGTTCCCAACTCCTTTTGCAGACTAGCCCAAAAGTTCGAAGTGAATCGGCTGTCCCGATCCGATACTATAGATTGTGGGACTCCGTGCCTCGATACTACCTCATCAATATAAAGCTTGGCTAATTTTTCCATTGGTAAGGTCTCCCGCATTGCAAGGAAATGCGCGCTCTTGGTCAACCGGTCAACAATCACCCAAATGGTGTCATGACCGCACAAGGTCTTTGGTAGTTTTGTCACGAAATCCATAGTGATGTTGTCCCACTTCCATTCGGGAATGGACAACGGTTGCAAACTTCCATACGGTCTTTGATGTTCCGCCTTGACTTAGAGACAAGTGACACATTTCTCCACATAGTTATCCACATCTAACTTCATCACCGGCCACCAATAAGTTAATTTTAAGTCTCTATACATCTTGGTACTACCCGGATGTATAGAATACTTCGACTTGTGCGCATCTTCTAGAAGTAAATCTCGATTTCCGCCTAACTTCGGCACCCAAATACGACCTTGGAAGAGTTTGAGTCCGCGGCTATCTTCCGTCAAAATTCCACTTTGCTTTACCATAACCTCGGACTTGAGGTTTTGCTCCTTGAGTGCTTCCACTTGCCACGTTTTGATGCTTTCCACCAAACTTGATACCACGTCGATTCTTGTAAGGGACAATTTAACGCCACCATCATGGCTCCTCCGGCTCAATGCATCCGCCACCATATTGGCCTTACCGGGATGGTAGAGTAGATCACAATCATAATCCTTTAGAAGTTCAAGCCATCTTCTTTGCCGCATGTTGAGTTCTTTTTTATCAAAGATGTACTTGAGACTCTTGTGATCCGTGAAGAGAGTACACTTAGTCCCGTACAAGTAATGCCGCTACAACTTCAAAGCAAAGACTACCGCCGCTAGTTCCAAGTCATGCGTCGGATAGTTCTTCTCATGATCCTTCAATTGCCTTGACGCGTAGGCAATAACCTTCCCTCGTTGCATAAGTACACATCCAAGCACCATCTTAGAAGCGTCACTATACACTACGAAGTCTTCCGACCCTTCAGGCAAGGATAAGATCGGAGCTTCGCACAATTTCCTCTTGAGGGTCTGAAAGGCTTGATCCTGAACATCGGTCCAAAAAAACTTGACGTTCTTTCTTGTGAGAGATGTGAGAGGTGTAGCTACCTTAGAAAAGTCTTGGATGAAGCGTCTATAGTACGCTGCTAAACCCAAGAAGCTTCGTATCTCCGACGGGTTCGTCGGCGGCGCCCAACTCATCATCGCTTCAATCCTTGTCGGGTCCACCTGAACACCGTCCTTTGATACAACGTGCCCCAAGAATTGCACTTCTCGAAGCCAGAACTTGCACTTAGAGAACTTTGCGAATAACTTCTCTCTTCTTAGGACTTCCAAGACTTCACGTAAGTGTTTCCCATGTTCGGATTCGTCCTTAGAATAAATTAGAATGTCGTCGATAAAAACGATCACGAATTTATCCAAGAATGGGCGACACACACGGTTCATCAAGTCCATGAACACGGCCGACGCATTAGTCAACCCAAAAGGCATCACCAAGAACTCATAGTGACCATAACGCGTTCGGAAAGCCGTCTTCGGGATATCATCATTCTTCACTCTCACTTGATGATAACCGGATCGGAGGTCAATCTTCGAGAAACAGCCTGCACCTTGAAGTTGATCGAAGAGATCATCGATGCGAGGTAAAGGGTACTTGTTCTTTACCGTGACTTTATTCAACTCACGATAGTCAATACACATCCTCATTGATCCGTCCTTCTTCTTCACGAACAACACCGGCGCTCCCCAAGGTGAAGAACTCGGTCGGATAAAACCCTTCTCTAACAACTCTTGAAGTTGCGTCATCATCTCCCTCATCTCCGTCGGGGCCAGACGATAGGGAGCTTGGGCTATCGGGGCCGCTCCCGGAGTGAGGTAAATTTGAAACTCCACTTGACGTTTCGGTGGTAATCCGGGAGAGTCTTCCGGGAAAACATCCGGATAATCCCGCACGATCTTCACGTCTTCCACCGCCTTCTTTTCCTTCTTCGCGTCTACCACGTACGCGAGATACGAAGGGTAACCCTTTGCTAGAAACTTCGGCGCTTTGAGGGAGGAAATAATGGGGTTGCGCCCCTTTTCTTTCTCCCCATAGATGACGACCACGCCGCCTTCCGTCAAAGGCACTTGGATCATCTTCTTGGAACAAAAGATGTCAGTTTTGTGCCTTGACAACCAATCCATGCCTATGACTACGTCGAATCCTCCGATGGTCATA
The DNA here is from genome assembly GCA_023525745.1 of Arctium lappa. NCBI lineage: Eukaryota > Viridiplantae > Streptophyta > Magnoliopsida > Asterales > Asteraceae > Arctium > Arctium lappa. The sequence goes on from CM042049.1 coordinate 131,818,056, forward strand.
GGTAGTAAATCCACCTCAAAAGTACTCCCATTGATCTCTATGGTGCAATCACAATAACGGTCTCGGATAATTACTTGGTCACCGCTAGCAATCTCTACTACTAATGCATCGGGAAGAGAACTAATAGGAGTGACGAAACACTTACAGAAAATATCCGATACAAACGAACACGTAGCACCCAAATCAAACAAAACACGAGCAGGCAAGGAGTTAACTAGGAACGTACCCGAAACAACATCGGCGGTCTCCTTTGCCTCTTCGGTAGACATCCGAAAGGCTCGACTCGGCACCCTCGGCGATTGGTCGACTCTAGCTGTCGACCCTACAGACTTGCTTTGATTAAAACCCACCACCTTTGGACAATTTCTCCTCAAGTGCCCCGACTCCTGGCACTCAAAACATATCGTAGGATGGGTAGCGCAATCTCGAGCCACATGGCCCTTCCTGCCACACTTGGTACAACCTACCGGACCTGCGTAGGTTTTAGAAGCACACGCGCCCGAGTGTTTGGTTCTACACCTTTGACACCACTGATCACTTTTACGAGCGTCGCCAGCTCTTCCGCTAACAAAAGGCTTCGACTGACGAACGGGCCCAGATGGCCCTTCCCACTTCCTCTTCTCGCCCGCAGCACTTCTTTCCTTCTTCTCAGCCAATCTATCATCTTCCACAAGCAAGGCCTCTTCAATGACTTCTTGAAGAGTCGACCCTCCGGCATTGCACACGTCAGTCCGCATATCGGCCGGTAGGCCAAGATAAAAGGCCTTAATCTTAGATCTCTCATCTGGGACCAGATATCCCACCAAGTTCAACTTCTCTAGAAACAGCTTGGAGTAGTTGGCTACGGACAAATTCCCTTTCTTCAGATTCCGGAACTCGGCTTCCAGTTTGTCTAACGAACGCTCGCTGCAGTACTTGTCCATGATCTTTTTCTTGAAGACCGTCCATGTCAGCTTTGCTAGAACCTCGGGGGTGAGGGCGGACCGGGTGAGATTCCACCAGATCAATGCCTCTCCCCGGAGTAGTTGGGAAACAAACTTCACTCGCTGCGATACGTCGCACTCGCTCGACTCAAAGGCCATCTCCACTTCCTTGAGCCAGTACATACACGCAACCGGATTATCGAAACCCGCAAACTCCTTGGGGTTGCATCCCAGAAAAGCCTTGTAGGAGCATCCCTTAGTCCTCTCTCGATTCACGTTGCTCAGTTGCTCTTCGGTCACCACCACTTCTGGTCTACCACCCGACCCAACTACGATGTTCTCCGCCATGGTCTCGGGTTGGCGGTTACTAGCATCTCGATCTTATAGGAGTTTCATGAAAAACTCTTGTTGTTGGAGTTGTTGTTGGGCCATGGCAGAATTCATAGCCAGCATCATGCTATCTCGGATCCTGGTCTCCATGGTCACCTCTTCCAGGATAGCATTATCCGCCACGATGTTCCTGCGAGGAATATGCTCCAGTTCTCTTCTCAACATTGGTGGTATGGGAGGTTCATCGGAGGTTACAACCAAAGGAGGTTGGTCAGTGGTAGATTGCACCTCCACCTGAGCCTCAGGCGAATTCGGTAATCTGCTCCGCGTGTTTACCATTGCACGCTGCCACACAAACACGAGAAAAGGGATTGAGAAAAGACTAAGCGAGTTTAACTCATTGTACGTACTAATACATTCATCAATTATTGCGATAACAGTAAGTCAAGTATGCTCACGTAACAATGCATTCATAATAACAATAGCTAAGTGAAATTATGAACGAACCATACACAAGAATTCTTGTCACCATCATCAAAACTCTCAATTAGTGTAATTCCGCAACTTAACACTCTCCCCACCTAGGATTTCTACCCCAAGAGGACAGTGAAGTCAAAACAGTCTAAAGCTTAAGTCTAGATATGCTACAGCAATACCTAGTTCACTTAAACTAAAGCTCTGATACCAATTTGTAACACCCTAAAAATAGGGATAACAAAAATCCGAAAAACGGACATGAGGTATACTAAGATTGCCATAGCAAGAGCCTCCCAAAACGGGGAATAATACAAATAAACCTGTTTAATCACAATTGTAATTTAATGGATAAATAAACAACAACCAACTAATCTAATTTCTACATCTAGAAAAGAGATTACAAAAAGGGTGTCATCTATAAACCCAAGGCTTCTCAAAATAGTCCAAGTGTCGTATCCCCAAGCTCTCGCCCAAAGCATCTATACCTGCCTAGGAGCCGCGCTGCTAACACCTGAGATACACATCGACACCAAACAAGTGTTAGGCCAAAAAGCCTAGTGAGTTGAACAAGTAAAATTAAGCCAGAAACAGTTACAGTTCTTATCAGCAGTTAACAATTAATCACGTAGATGTGGAGTCAACGGGAGCGACCCATATCTCCAATCCGGTTCACCCGAAGAGGCAATGCACCTTGAAGCCGCTTTCTCTGGCAACCCAAAGGTCTGACACACACCGGGGACTACCGCCTTTGGAAATTCCCCGACGACGGAGGTCTAGGTGCATTGGAGATTACCGCCTTCGGAAATTCTCCATACGTCACCCACCTACATTCCTATAGTGAATCACAGACTTGGTTCGTCCACATAATGCATTTAGGAGGTTTCAAGATGTAATCCCATCCGTAACATTTCGGATATCCACTGGGAACACACTATTACCATCCTACTCATGTAAGTCCATCAAATAACATAATATTCATCCAAATACTTCAAGAGAAGGTAAGGTCGCCAAAGGCATTCCGAAAGGAATCATCAACATACCAAGATATATACATATAACACATGGTAACTTCCATATACATAAAATCCATGGGTAAAGCCCCCAAAATACTTGAAACATTAAATATAACTTTTGAGATATGCATTGACATCACAAGTAGAAGATAATGATGTGTATCTAGTTTTAACAAAAGATTAGTAAACTCACTATCTAGGTTTTGAACTAAAACCTAGAAAATAGATGAAGTGGAGAAGAATGAGGTTTTGAGACTCCAAACACTGGATTGCTAGGTCTTGAATGCACCCTTGAAGTAGTTGATAAGATACTTGAAAACCCCCAACTACCTCTATGGAATAAATGAAGTAAGAGAGTGGAGAAGTGAAGAAAATCGCCCCCAAAGTGCTCTCAACCAAACCCTAGTTCTAATTTTGAAGTTATGAAGTGAATGGAGGCTGAAAGATGTTTTAAATCGATCAGACCGCGCGGGAGATAGTGCCCGGCGATAGTGCCCTTGGCACTATCATGAGTCACAGTCGCCGACCCAAACACCCCTCGGTCCATTCCCCGCGGTTATGCCCAGAGATAGTGACAATGGTCACTATCGCGTGACACCCCCCCTCTCGGTACAATCCTGGCGATTGTGCCCGGCGATAGTGACCATGTCACTATCGCGTGGCACTATCGCGCCAACCCAAAACGACCCAAAAACTTAACAAATTTCGAAAATGAGCGCGAGGTCTAAACACATGTATCTTTAATACTAATCAGATAACAACATATCATTAAAACAAGGTTCATAAGCATATAAAGGTTCATATTTCCAGACAAACACAATTAATGTATTAAGGAAACAAATACTTACCTTACGAATTTCCGGGTGTTACAGAACAGTTAAGGTACAACCTGTTAAGTGTATCACAGGTTTGTGACAAACAACATAGTATATTATTTACTGATTTTGAATGTATTATCCTTGCTCTTGGATTCAAGGTAGTTGATGAAAAGATGATACTACTAAGAACTACCAGAAAGGATAATGTATATTGCTTAGATATGGAAAGTGTTCAAACTGATTCATCCCTAAACTGTCTTGTTTCAAAAGCTTCTTTGGATGAATCATCACTTTGGCACAAAAGGATGTGTCACATGAACTTTAAAACAATGAATAAACTTGTTAAAAACAACCTTGTAAGAGGTTTACCTTCCAAAGTCTTCTCATGTGATGATCATTGTGTTGCCTGTCTCAAAGGCAAACAACACAAAACTTCTCATAAGTCCAAAGAGTTGAACACAATCTCCAACTCTCTTCAGTTGTTGCATATGGATCTGTTTGATCCTACAAATGTTATGAGTATAGGTAAGAAATCATACTGTCTAGTTATTATTGATGATTACTCTAGATTTACTTGGTTATATTTTCTAAGGACTAAGGATGAGACAAGTGGACTGATCAAATCCTTTATTCTAAGAATTGAAAACCAAACTAATCAAAAGGTAAAAGTCATTAGGTCAGACAATGATACTGAATTTAAAAATCATGACCTAAACACCTTTTGTGAGGAAAAAGTAATTGAGAGGCAATACAGTGCTCCTAGGACTCCACAACAAAATGGTGTTGCTGAGAGAAGGAATATGACACTGATTGAAGCTGCTAGATCTCTGTTAGTTGATTCAAAACTTCCAATTACTTTCTGGGTTGAAGCAGTTAATACTGCTTGCTATGTCCAAAACAGAGTTCTAGTAGTCAAGCCTAAGAACAAGACACCATATGAGCTTTTAAATAACAGAAAACCTTTTATAGGATTTTTCAAACCTTTTGGGTGTCCTTGTACCATTCTCAATACCAAAACTCACTTAGGAAAGTTTGATAGCAAGGCTGATGATGGTTTTCTTGTTGGTTACTCATCTCAGAGTAAGGCTTACAGATTTTTTAATACTTCTTCTAGAATAATTGAGGAAAGTGACAATGTCAAGTGCAATGAGAACACACCAAATCCTATTGGGTCTGGTCCTCGGTGGTTGTTTGACATTGATTCACTAACTAACTCCTTGGGTTTCAGTAGTGATGATAATGCAGGTTCAGGAAATGGAGGATCAGGGGATGCTCAAGTACAAGATACTATTCCTCAGTCTGTAATATTTCACATTCCTACAATAGAGCCTGTTGAGTTCTGTGAAAAAGAGACTGCTACTGAACCAAGTCAGAGTGAAGAAGAAAGAAGAGATGAGGAGAATCAAGTGAATGAAGTACAAGAAGTAGCTGATGAGATCACCTCAGCTGACTTAAATGATTCCAATCTAGAGGTGGGAATCAATGAAGAACCTAGTCATCAGACTAGAACTCAAAAGAATCATCCTCTAGAGCTGGTCATAGGAGACATCTCTTCTCCTATGATAACAAGGAATCAAAGCAGACTTCAAGAGCTGCAGGATCAGCAACACACAGTACTCTCTTGCTTTCTATCTCAGATTGAACCTAAGAAGGTTTATGATGCTATGAAAGATTCCAGTTGGATAGAAGCTATGCAAGAAGAGTTACTGCAGTTCAAATTACAAGAAGTTTGGGACTTGGTGGACCTTCCAAAAGGTCATAGAGCTATTGGCACCAAGTGGATTTTCAGGAATAAAAAGGATGAGAGAGGCATTGTGATAAGGAACAAAGCAAGGCTTGTGGCACAGGGGTACACTCAAGAAGAAGGAATAGACTATGAAGAAGTGTTTGCTCCAGTGGCAATGGTAGAGGCAATTAGGCTATTTCTAGCCTATGCCTCATACATGAAGTTCAAGGTATACCAAATGGATGTGAAGAGTGTCTTTCTTTATGGTACAATTGATGAAGAAGTATATGTCTGTCAGCCCCCAGGATTTGAAAATCCATCATATCCAGACAGAGTATACAAACTGAAGAAAGCACTTTATGGTCTTCATCAAGCCCCAAGAGCATGGTATGATACTCTATCTACCTATCTCTTGGAGAATGGGTTTGAAAGAGGAATAATTGACAAGACCCTCTTCATTAAAAGAAGTAAGAAGGACATCCTATTGGTTCAGATTTATGTGGATGATATCATCTTTGGATCCACAAAAGATTAGGTGTGTAGAGACTTTGAAAAGTTGATGCACATGAGCTTTAAAATGAGTTCAATTGGTGAACTTACCTTCTTCCTTGGGCTTCAAGTGAAACAGAAGAAAGATGGGATCTTCATAAGCCAATCAAAATATGTGAAAGACATCCTGGACAAATATGGTTTATCAGACTCAAAGCCAGCAAGCACACCTATGGAGACTCATAAACAGATCACTGCTGATCTTGAGGGGGAGGATGTTGATGTCCATCTATATAGATCAATGATTGGATCTCTCATGTATCTCACAGCCTCAAGACCAGACATCATGTATCCAGTGTGTTTGTGTGCCAGATTCCAAGTCAAGCCAAAGCAATCACATCTTCAAGCTGTTAAAAGGATTTTCAGATACTTAAGAGGGCAACCTAGATTAGGTCTTTGGTATCCTTATGAATCCAACTTTGACTTGCTTGCCTATTCAGATAGTGACTTGGGAGGTGCTAACATGGACAGAAAGTCTACTTCAGGAGGATGTCAACTTTTGGGTGCAAGACTAGTATCTTGGCAGTGTAAGAAACAAACCACAATGTCCTTATCAACAACAGAAGCTAAGTATATTGTTGCTGCAAGTTGCTGCTCTCGGATTCTATGGATTCAGAATCAGATGCTGGACTATGGGGTAACCTTTCTTCACACTCCAATCTTCATTGACAATAGCAGTGCTATAAGCATTGTAAACAATCCAGTCAAGCACTCCAAAACAAAGCACATTGAGATCAGGTATCACTTTATTAGAGATTGTAATGAAAAGAAGCTAATTCAAGTTGCTAAAGTTCATACTGACAACCAGTTTGCTGATCTATTAACTAAAGCTTTTGATGTGGGTAGATTCACTTTCTTGGTCACAAGTGTGGGCATGATCAACTCTGAATGAGCTCATGTCTTAAAAAGTGTTTTTCTACCTGTTATTGGTTTATTCTTTGGTGTTACTAACATCTTTCTCAGGAAGTTATTACCTTTCTCAGAGTACCTCAAAGCTTCAAAAAGTGTAAGTCTAGTTAATGCTGCCAGTGCAGTTTTAATACTGCCAGTGCAAAGTTAATACTGCTAGTGGTCAATACTGCTCTCAGTTAATACTGCTAGTTAGTTAATACTGCTAGTGGTTAATATTGCTCTCAGTTAATATTGCTAGTTAGTTAATACTGCTAGTGGTTAATATTGCTTATGTCCCAAATCGTATAAATACCATGTTGCCCGCCTAAAAGCTCATAACGACTCTTTGTATACTGTTCATCTGCTCTCTAATCCTTTTCTCTCAAGAACAAGTGTTTCAGTCTAGCATACTCAAGTTCAATGGCTTCTATGGCTTTCATCGATGAGCACAACGAGATTACGATGTTACAGAAGCCGAAACAAGCTGCTGGATTCCACCAGATTGTGGATTTTCTCAAATCCAGCCACATTGCCCATGCTCTCACTGTATCGCCAACAATCTACATAGAGCATCAAAGGCAATTCTGGGCAAATGCCACCGTAGTCACAGAGAATGGTGTGTAGATTCTGAAAACAAGGGTGTGTGACAAACCCTTGTCTGTCTATGAAGAGGTAATACGCATCTGTCTACGTCTAGACGATGCTGCAGGTATTACTTCTATTCCAAATGAGGACTTGTTCTCAAACCTTTCAAGAATGGGGTATGGAGGCCAATTGGGTGGTTTCAAATTTTCAAAAGCCAAATTTTATGCCCAATGGCGTTTTCTTGTTCATACCCTGATGCACTGTATTTCCAAAAAGACTACTGGATGGAGTGAGTTTAGCAGTACCATTGCTTATGCTTTGGTCTGCTTGGCCACTGCCAGAAAGTACAATTTTTCAAGAATGATTTTCAGTGATCTTGTATTAAACTTGGGAAGCAAAAAGAGTTTTTATATGTACCCAAGATTTGTGCAGGAAGTTATAACCCATGAATTGACGGATATGCCTCACTTTGATGAGGTATATGTACCCAAAATTCCCAAAGGTAAGGTCTTTTCAAACATGAAAAGATCTCCATTGGACTCGGAAGAAGTTGACACCCCATTGTTCTCTACAAAGATGGTGGTGTCCCACAATGAAGAAGGTATGGAAGCAGGGTCAAGGCCCTCATTAGACCATCCCACTGCTAGCCAATCCCAACCTTCACCCTCTATATCAATCCCTCAGTCCCTACGTCATAATCCAACTTCACCAATTAACCAAACTTATACAAGGAAAAAGGTAAAGAAGGCTCCTTCCCTTCTTGTACCATCACCCACTAAGCCTTTAAGCCCTCTAATGGAGAATTCTCCATTAGAGAATATCCACAGGGAAACCACAGGGGTGTCTCCCAACCCCAAGGAGGTGCTCACTGAGGAGATGTTTGAGCGTATGGGTGCTAAGGCTGCCACTACTCCTGCTAGCACAGAGGAGGTCAGTGGTAACATAAATAAGACCTTCCCCATGGCAACTTTGAATGAGAAATCATTCAAAGGTCCCTGGTGGCAAGAACCCAAGGGGGTGGAGAGTGCTTCTGTTCGGCAGAAGGCTCCCACTACAAAAAGATCCCATGATCCTTCAAAAGAGGGTAACACTTCTGGAGAAGGTGAGGACAATTATAACTATCAAGAATTGATGGATGCTATGGGTAACATAAACTTGGATGTCATCAAGCAGGGGAAAGACATTGAAGAGCTGAAACTGGTCATTCTGTCTCAACAAGACCAGATTGTCAAGCTGAAGAATATGGTGAAGAAATTTATTCAGAAAAAGAAAAAGAAACAATTTGTCCTCAGAAGAAGGGAACCAGTAACTGATGCTTCCAAAAAGGGGGAGTCAGAAGTTGATGTCAATCTGGAAGGTGCCAAAGATAAGGGGGAGCAAGAAAAAGCTGATTTTGAGGGGGGAACAAGAAACTGCAGAAAATGTTGTACAAGCAGCAGAAACAACAGATTTTATGCAAGCAGCAGGAAAAGAGCAAGCGGCAGGAACCATTAATGCTGCTAGTTCAAGGAAAGCAGCAGAAATGGTTAATACTGCTGAATTGAAAGAAGCAGCAGAAATTGTGCAAGAAGTTCTAACAGATCTTGAGATTGCAGAAACCTTAATCAAAGCCAAGCATGATACTCACAAGGCCAAAGGAGTAGTCATCAAAGAACAAGGTGAAGTGATCAAGAAAGATAGCATTGAGAAGGTGATGAGCAAAGATAAAGGCAAAGCAAAACTAGTGGAATCTGATCAACCAATGAAGAAGCAAAAGTTGGTTGAGTCAGATGAAGCTTTGGCAAAGAAGATGCAAGCTGATATTGAAAAAGAAGAAAGGGTTCAAGTTGAGAAAGACAGGGAAATGGCTAAGGCTCTGGCTGCAGAATTGAATGAAACCTATCAACAAAGCATGGCAACTGAAATGGCTAAGAAGAAAGCTGCAACCCTGAAGAAATCTGTGGTGACAAAAAGAGTTGCAAAGAAGAGACAACCCTCAAAGACATTCCTTGGTAACCAAGAGAGAAACAAGATGATTACATTTCTCAAAGGTGTTGTAGGAGTCAGAAAGGAGATGTTCTCAAAGATGACATTTGAACAGATTAAAGAGCTGTACAATTCTGAAATGACCAAGCTTCAAGGGAATGAAACTGCCAGGGTGGAAATGGAGAAGAGAATGAAAGAAAGTAATGACTTTCTGATACAAAAGCCTTTTCCAGATGAGCAAGAAACTCCAAAGAAGGAAGCCACTCTTGGTGAAAGTCTAAGAACTTTAAAAAGAACCAAGATGATGGCAAGGAGAAAGTCAATCAAGAAGCCTAGAATAGCTACAGAAGAAGCTGAGAAGGTTGCTGAAGAAGAAGGGGAACCTGAGTCATCTGAACAGAAAGAGCCATCAAGCACTGATGATGTAAGTATGTATATGGTAGTGATGGACAAAGTGCCTGAACCAATTTCAGCAGAACCTGTAGGAGTTAAGCCTCCTGAGGTTATTCTCTTGGATACATTGACAGTGGATGGAAAGGAATACATAAGGCTCAAAAGAAAGGATGAAAAGTATGAAGTGTATAACACTTGGGCAAAGATTGTAAGAACATGCTCTAGGTCAGATTTAGAAGAGATGTTTGACATAGGAATGAAGTTGTATGCAGATCAACTGAAAGCTCCAGAGATTTCAATTACAAAATTAGTGATGGAGTATCTGTGTATGATGTTCAAACCTGATGAAGTGGAGGAAGTGATCCGGAATGTGTTTCAAACTGTCAACAATTGGACTCTATATGAAACTAGTGGAGTATATGCAGTAACTATGGACATAAATCACATAGAGTACTTCCTAGTGGATAGAGTGTACAATCACAGCAGACTGAAGCTTCATGCAATGTTGAAGAAGAAGCTAGGATGTGTTCCAGATTCAGAGATGGCTAAGTATTTGATTCAAAGAACAATCAATCAAAGCTTGGGGCTGAATGTGGATACAGGGGTATGAATCATGAAGTTTTGGGAGCATCTAAGAAGACCTTCTGAAGAACTTGACTTCTCTTCCTAAAAGTCAAGTTAGGGGGAGATTGTTGGGAAATTCAGAAATGCACAAGTATGGTTAATGCTGCTGGAACTAAATGGTTACTACTTCTGAGATTAATGCTGCTGAGTGATGTTAATACTGCTGAACAAGATTAGTACTGCTAAGTCAAGATTAATACTGCTAGAGGAGATTACTATTGCTAAGAAATTTTAGTATTGCTAGTAGTTAGTATTGCTGAATGTTAATACTGCTCAAAGTATTAATACTGCTGAAGACTTAGTGCTGCTTATAAGATTATCAAGATTCGTGCAGATCAAGTTTGAAGATTATGGAAAGCTTGAAGATAAATATGGAAGATTGTTTTGAAGATCTTTTATTATTTGTAATTATCTTTTATCTTCAGTATTTATATAGAATAGTTTTGTAACTTTAGAGATATAGCTTTATGAGTTTTAGTTTTCATAGAGAGAATCAACCACAAGGTTTGTAATCCTAATTCTAGAGAAGTAGAATTCGTATTGGTGAGCCTGTTCATCAATATTGAGGTTGAGTGTTGAATCTTGTAACTTTATAATCATTCAATAAACTTTGCAAGTTCTTATTCTGATTTACTGTTTTCCATTAATTATTGAATATCAAAGTGTTATTCCGCAAACTCCTTTGATATTGTTTCTGAGTGTTTATTCTTGTTTAGAATTAAGATCCTGACAAGCTTCTTTAAGCCCTTCGCCGACGACTTCTGATTTATCCACCCTTTCGTTTCTAGCTGAATCCACCAAATGAAGGCAACTACGAATGGTGCCACCCTTATAAAGGTAGTCGTATACTCATATAGCTTTAGTTTGACATTCTAAAACATCACTCCTCTATGTTATTTGTAACTTCAAGTTTACAATGTAACCTCTACCTCTATATTCAGTAAAATGCTAATCTTTATGGTGTGGATACCAGAAACTCTTAATTGGCATCCCATAAGAAAACTTGTTTTTGCATGTGTTAGGATATGTGTAACCAAGTTGAATTAGGTTGTGGTCCAAACCTACAAGACATTTGCATGACAGATCAACAGTGTGCCTTAATGCCATAGTAGATAGATATCAGGCATTTATCCAGAGTTGAGAATTCAACAACCATATGTCTAAAAGTCTGAATCCATTATTTTTATCCAGAGCAGTTTACCTCAAATCAATAAGACAACTTGAGGGGATCTTTACTTCTTATATAGCTATCATTTATACACCCCAAAAGTGGTCATACAAACTTACATGTGATTACCATCAGAATGCGATCAGTCCACATTCAATAATAGAAGAGTAAAAGTTTTACAAAGAAAAGACCACATTACAAGTAAATAATGGCAAAGTATTATGAGTGGTAGGGCAAACCTGCAAATGCATGACACAAGATTGAACTGCGACAAAAGCTTGCTTAAATATCTCAAACGAAAAGGCCTCCATAGGGATATCAAATGGTTATTGCTGCTCAAGGAAAAAAGAAAACCTATAGTAATCAGCCATGTGAAGAAATGCGATCGGCAGAAACAGAACTACAATTATCCAAGTAAACTTGTGGAGCAAATAGCTAAGATTCAGACACAATGCAAATCACCAAAATGAAGAAAGAAAAAACACCTGAAATAACGATCCAGCTAAGGTTCAGACATAATGCAAATCACCAAAATGAAGAAAGAAAAAACACCTGAAATAACGATCCAGCCATAAACCAGACTGTGTCAAGCTCATTATTCTCTTTTCTGATGCCTTCTGCTCTTTCAAGAACTTCAGCCTGAGATATTAGTATAGAGATGTCTATTGAACTGGTGGAAGTCATAAACATTTTGTTCCCTTGTGTGGCAGATTTCTCTTTCAGATTCATTAGTGTTTGATTCTAAACCTTTAAGTTAAAGTTAGAATAGAAACAGATATCTTTACTGGACTGCCTGTCAGATAATTCAACTCAGATTCAGACCATAAGGAAGCACCGAGTTGATATGTATTTTACACATGATGAAACAATCTTTTAAGCAATTTTAAATCGAAAGGTTAATTTCATGAATCTATCCAGCTAGTAAAAGAGTAACAGGTAGGTTCTCAACTTCTTGCTAGAAAACCTCACAACTATTTAATAATGCAGAATAAAAGAAAATCATCCGATAAACACAATTTACATGAGCCTATTTATGATCTAACAATGTGGTTGTCTAAGCCTTGTATTTTTTTTCCACAGGTACATCCTGCCACAACCTTGTACACCCTTTTGCCTCTAGTTATACACAATATATATATTCGAGGACCAACTCATTGTTATTGTTTTTCAAGAAGCTATTGTTATTGTTGTTATTTTGATAATGTAAATGAACGTATATGAATGTACCTGGATGTATTTCATTATTACAAAAACTGTTAAAATCACATATCTCCATCAATTCACCAATTAAAATCTTATTTAAACAATATTGAGATTAATTCAGAAATTGATAATGAATCTGATTGAACTTATAATAACACTTCTCTAACCCTCTATTAAAATCCCATACATAAAATCGTAGATGAATATTACAAGGAGCAAACGTACCTCAAATGAAGAAATCGACTGGCACCTGCTTCCCTTCTGATTATTTCTTGTGAATTCCCTTGGTCTTCTTAGGCCTATTTTCTCCCTGGCCTGGAAAGAAAGCGAGATAGAAGCAGAAAGCAAGCCATGTTTATTCAATTCAAAGAAACCAGAAAAATACAAGAATTTGACCAAATTAAATTAAATATGAATAGAAAAATACAGAATAACATTTCATCAAAACAGGAAAAATGAGTAATCTTCCAAACCCAAAAACCAAATAGAGGGAAAATGAGTACCTTTAAGTCCCGCCTGGAACGTGGAGGTTGAAAAACCCTTTCCACACCAGAACTTGAAACAGTGGAGGAGAAACAAAGCTGGAAGAGAAATCAGAGGCGTGAGAGACTTCAAACAGTAGAGAAGTAACCCTATTTATAGTTGCAATCATGAAATCCTGGGAGAGTTGGAACTCCATGAACGTGGAGGTTGAAGGCGCTGCAACAGGAGACTCGTGGGAGAGAAATTAGGGGCGAGAGAGGGAGAGAGGGAAACAAATGGGGAAGTGGGCTGGATAGTTATTTGGGGGTGGGGATTAAGAGTGGTGCGGGAGATAGAAGGAGCAATGCGTTGCTCGTGAAATGATGAATTTGAAGGGTCCAGATTAAAAGTTGGATGATTTTAAACGTTGGAGATCGAATCACGAGACGGTTGACTCGTCTCCATCCATATATATATAATTTGTTTTTTAAAACAAAAAACCACTTAAGTTTTATTTAAGAGTAAATTACGTTTTTAGTCTCTGTGGTTTGTTGAACTTTTTTATTTTCATCCTTATAATTTTTTATTCATTAACTTTTTCGCCCTTGTGATATAAATATTATTGTTTTTTTTCATTTCTATGGTTTACAATTTATTTCTATTTTAGTCGTTCATACTTAAAAGACCTCAGGGATGAAAATAGAAATGAATTGCAAACCATAACGAGGAAAACCGAAATATTAAAACCATAGGGACGAAATCCGCAATTTTCAACAAACCACAGGGACGAAAAAGATAATTTACTCTTTATTTAATTGGTGATGATGAACGAAGACTTATTTGCTGGTTATTTACATTTTCCTTAATTTTCATTTACAATGCATTCGTACTTTTTCACCATAAATATAGGACCACAGCCCTTTGCTAACATATTTATATTACATATTTTTTAAAATTGTTTTTCTTTGTCTAATATATATACATATCATAGCAGTGGCGGATTCAAAAACTTTTACTATTGGGAGCACATTTAAAGTATAACTTATTAAGTTTGGTTTTCGATTATTTTTTTCTACTATTAAAGATAAAAAAAATATAGTGATTAATCAAATCATTAGCATTAAAGCAAACAAAATAAGAGATGTAAAGTGATTTTCAACGGATTGAGACTTTGAAGGGAATTAGAGTTCAAATGATCCTTAAAGTAATAACTTTTTGAAATAAAAGTTGTAATAAGATGACATGAGTTAGATTTGATGCCTTACCTTTAATTTATTGGGGGCCTATCAATAACTTTTGATTAAAGGAAAAGTAATTAAACCTAAAAGTTATGCTTTAGTGGGGTGATTCTTGGGGGTTTGTTGGGGAGCCTGTGCCCCCCTACACCCTTGTTGTGCATCTACCACTGTATCAGAGTACAAAACAGGGGCGGGACACTGTGGTAACAATTGGGGGCCAAGGCCCCTGCGGTTTTTCTCACATGAAGGAGTGATATTCGGGTCTGTAAGTGTTATTTTTTTTATTTGGGCCTCCCACTCAGCCATCCAAGTCCAGTCCATAGTATTGAGTCCAGCAAAAATTTTGATTCAATAGGTATCATTTAGTCCAAACCCTCAAAACTGAACTCAAATTCAATCGGCTCATCTCGACATCTCCAATCGCTCATCGACAGCCGACTACTGCTCTCGGATCTCGCTTATTGCTTATCACTCTTCTCCGGTTGACTAGTTCTCATCTCAGTTATGAGTTCTCGGTCGAGTTTCAGAGACACCGAACACAGCAGGTCATCGGCGGCAAGTCACTATTATCCCCTTGGTCACACTCACTTACACAGCAGGTCAGTACTCAAACAGTTTAATTATTTGAGTTCACTATTATCCCCTTGGTCTGACGAAACCTTTTTGGGAGGTCCATAAACATTTTGGCCCCTGAACTCAAACACAGCAGGTCTCCAATAAATCATGATTTAACTCAAACAGTTAAATTAAACTCAAATCTAAAGTTTAATCTGTAAATCTTTAGGTTTTCAATGGAAGAGCAACAACTAAATTCTAAATCCTCCAAATGCAAGTGGAATCTCATTGATTTTAACTTCATCTTCATCAAATAATCATCCAACAAGCCCCAAAATCATGTGTTTTTTTCTATTTTATTCAAGTTATAAAATATCAGTACCCATTGCTTATTTGCTTGTTTGAATTTTAAATTGTTTGATTATCTAGGTTTAGATTTATTTGACATTGTTTGATTGCTTTGACCGGACCGGATTAACATTGTGTGATTTGTGTCCATGAAATGTGACATTTTTTTTTGAAAGAGTATCATGGGCCTATGACCCAGACTAATCCCTGGCAAAGCAACCGACTGCGAAAACATGCAGCCCTGAGATTAAACCCAGTGGCCACAAGGCGAATGCAGGGAATCGAACCCGGGTTGAGCGCTATGAACTCCCCAGGTGATTACCGCTACACCAGAAGCCTTGTGGTTGACATTGTTTGTTTAATTGAGATTGTTTGTTTGATTTAGAGTTTTTACTACGTTATAACTTTGGATAATGTATTTTTTGTATTTTTGAAATTTTATAATATATTGGGCTCGGCGCCTGCAATTTTATAGCTTGTGTTCAACCCGTGAGTACAAACCCACAAAAGATAATCATAAAGGGACGAATTTGGCCAATAATTCAAATTTTGGATTTTATCGTTTTGCTATTGCCCATCTCTTCATTTTCAACTCTCATTTCCTTTTCAATTCATTCATTTTCTCAATTTTGATTTTTTCAAAGTATATAATACACATATATTCCATAAATGAAACTTCTACTACTATGCTATTAACAACAATTAGGGTGCGTTTGGTATGCAGAACAGAGTGGAACATGACAGAATAGAACAGACTTGTCCCATGTTTGGCGTGACCATATGTGGGACAGGCTAGAACTAAGTGGAACAAGCATGGGACACACTTGTCCCACTCCAACCTCATGGAACTAAGTAGAACAACAATACTTTAACTAATATACCCTTTGTTAAAAACATAAAACATGTCTTCTCATCATCCACGTCTCCAAGCTAGGGGTGTGCAAAACCCGAATAGTCGAAAATCCGAATCCGCATCCGAACCGAAAATAAGGTGTTTTTGCAAAACCCGAATACCCCGAAATCCGATAATCAGAAACCCGACATTTGGGAGGATATCCGGGTTTGGATTGGGTTTGATCGTTGGCCACCCAACCCCTCCGAAAACCCGAAATAACATAAATCTATATTTTAAATACTATATATATATATATAATTATTTTTTGAAAATCATAAATTATAGTTGGTTGAAATATTTTCTAAATTTTAAAGTTGCTATCAATTTCATCAATCTTTCAATCGATTGTATTCATCCTAAAAAAATGATTGAATTTATATATAACTTTTGCATTATATAATATCCAAACCCGACCGACATCAATCCGAAACCCGACCAACCCAAACCCAAAACAACATAAAATCCGAAACTTAAAATTTGGGTTTTGATTTCCATATCCAAAATCCAATCGTGATAAATTAGTTTTATGTTTTTGATAATCCATTGCACTATGTATTAGTGATGTAATCTATGATTTTTCATCAGGGGTAAATTCGTCATTTAACCGGTCTAGTCATGTTTTGTCCAGTTCTATCATGTCTTGCCAAACGCTGGACAGCTGTCCTGTTCTGTTCCATCTTGTCTTGTCCTGTCCTGTCTGCGTACCAAACGCACCCTTATGGTTATTAGAAAATGTAGTGTTTATCGCTCTAAAATAACATTTTTAAAGAAATGGGAGATCCCTCCATATATCCAAAAGAGTTGGTTTTGGCTAATAATTGCAGTCCAACACGCCCCTTCAAACAAACTTTAGGCTAGATTGATTGTTGCGCTTCCAGTGATGCGAACCACCGGTTCCGATATCATATTAGAATATGTGACACATATGATTCTCTATTTAAAGCAGTTCTCTTAGACAAATGAGAAAATTCTAGATATATATAGGCAGGCTTTAGTATGTGACTAACTAATAAGAAACTCAAACAATGCTAAGGGGTTGTTTGACAGTTGATGAATGGTTTGATACAGAATGATTAAGTGGTCAGAATAATTAAGAGACTCTTGTGATATTGTGTAAAATAAAATATGGTTGTTTGCTAATTGTTCTGAATGAAATTAGGGCGCTAAATGGTTAAGGAAGAGCTAAGATACAAAATCATTCAGAGGGTTTTGTAACCATTATGAGGTATACATTTTTTGGGTAAACAAAATTCACTTTTTCACGATTCAGAGGTTGCCTCTTAATGGATAATGCCTTCATAATGGATCTCATGGTCCTAATCAAGTCTTAACCCGTAAGTCTTTTATGAAAATAACTAAGCATGTGTGGGTCAGATTCTTAATTTATTTGTAGTTTATAAGAGTTTTTAGAAGGGTTAGATCATTTTAGCTAAAATGTTCAAATTTGAGAATGTATTTGATTAAAAGACTAGAACATGCATATCAAAGGAATTAAGAGTTGTTTAAGATGCTTTGATCGAATAGTTATGAAAGATTACACCAATATAAATATTTTAATATTATAATTAATGTTGAAAATTTTAAAATAAATGGTTTACTGAAGTTGAATGTATTTTTTATTTTTTACTTTTAATTCTTTATTTTAAGAAAATTAAAAAAAATCTATTGGAGTTGCTTTAAGAATCTATGATACCATGCAAAAAAGAAAAATATGGGTAAAAAGTAAAAGCATCTCCAATGCGAGGTTCTTACAAGCAAAAAGTGTAATAACTTGTAAGAATTATCATTGCAGATATTTCTTATAAAACCCCAAACTTCTTTAGAGTATCTCCAATAGAGATTCTTATAAGGACATTTTTTTTGCACTTTCAGTTACCAACTCATTTCCAACTCATCATATAAAAAACTCTTTTAGAAGTCCACAATGACAGTTCTTATAAAAACCTCTTTTTTGTGGGTCTCGTTAATTCTTTCAACATCAATAATAACTAAATAAGTTATAGTAATATATATTAATAATTATAATAAAAATAAAAAATAAGAAAAATGTCATTTCTCACAAACTTAATGGTAAGAACCAAAGTTTTTATTTAAGAACCAAAAGGAGTTTGGGTTCTTATAAAACTCTCCACAATGAGAGCATATCCAATGAAGGTTTTTATAGGAACCTTCTTTTTGCACTTTTTGTTGCTAACTTATCTCCAACTCATCAAATTAATTAATTAAGAACTCCCTTACAAATCCATAAGGGTAGTTCTCTTATAAGAACCTCCTTATTGTGGGTCCCATTAATTCATTCAATATCAATAATAATTAAATAAATTATATTAATTATTATAAAGTCAAGTAAATAAAATAAAAATTAAGGAAAATGTCATTTCTCACAAACTTCATGATAAAAACTAAGGGGGCGTTTGGTTCGCTGGATTCCGCCGGAATCTGGTGGAATTGGAATGGTCAATTCCATTGACCGAATTCCGTCGTGCTGTTTGGTTGCCAAGGGAATGGAATTGAATTCCATGAAATCCTTAGATTAAGGAATTGGTCATTCCATTTGAAAATGGATGGAATTGAATTCCATTCCATCATGGTTTTTCAAAAAGACAAAAATACCCTCCAAACATTTTCTAACAAGAATTCCATTCTCTCTCTCCTCTCTCTCTCTCTCCTCTCTCCTCTCTCTCTCCTCTCTCCTCTCCTCTCTCTCTCCTCTCTCTCTCTCCTCTCTCGACATTTAAAATAAATAAATAAAAATAAAAGAAAGGGTATTTTTGTCATTTTTTAGAATTCCATTACAATTCCTTTGTAAACCAAACAGACATATTCCAATTCATTTGACTGATTACATTTCATTCCTGCCAACCAAACAGTTGGTCAAACCTGAAAACATTTCATTCCAATTCCTTCCAGATTCCAATTCCATTGACAGATTCCATTCCATCAGAAATCATTCTGCGAACCAAACGCCCCCTAAGAGCATCTCCAATGGAGGTTCTTACAAGAACCTCATTTTTACACTTTTTGGTGATACCTAATTTCCAAATCATCAATTTAAAATTTTATATAAAAATCCACAATGATAATTCTTATAAGAACCTCATGTCAACATCAATAATTATTATATATTAATAAATAAATATCAAATATTTAATTTAACTACCAATAAAATTGAGGAAATTGTCATTTCACACAAACTTCATGGTAAGAACCAAGGTTCTTATTTAAGAACCTTTAGGGCTTTAGGTTCTTATAAGAACTCTCCACAATGTTAGTTCTTATAAACCATTATACTTTTTGCTTATAAGAACCTTGCATTGGAGATGCTCTAAGGGGGTGTTTACTTGGGGCTTAATGAGCTTAATGAAAAAACCGGCTTATTCGTACAGACGTTTGGAGTGTTTACTTGGGGCTTAATGACAAAACTGACTTATTCGCGCAAACATTTTCGGCTTAATCACTAAGTAGGGGAAAGATGTGTTGTCCCCATTAAGACACATCTTTGACATTTCTCCAAAGGTAATGATTTTACTGATGGTTCGATACTTGTTTCTTCTTCATACTCGATTGTTGTTCCATACTTGTTTTTCAGTCGATTATTGTTCCATACTCATTTCTTAAGTCGATTGTTGTTCATACTTGTTTTCTTCAGTCGATTGTTGTTCCTTACTTGTTTTTTCAGTCGATTTTTGTTCCATACTTGTTTCTTCTCCATAGCTGCTCGACATTTCTGCAATGTAGATTTTTGTAACCATGATTTCTATAATGTTGATTTCATACTTGTTTCATACTTGTTACTTTTTCTTTGAACTTGACTACATTGTGTTTGAACTTGGAAGTTTAAGTACTTAATGAAATTTTATTTGATTTTTGGATTATATCAATGAATTTATGAATATATGGCTTAAAAAATAAACAACAATTTATAAAATAGCTTAAAATTCATATTCAGGGGTAAATTGGTCATTTATATTATTCAGACTGTTAATTCAGATAAAAAAGTAAACAACAACATAAATTTATCTAGGCAGACAAATTTATCCATACATGACTTAATGGAAATTTTGGTAAACAACCCCTAAGGGTCTTATTTAAGAACCTAAATGAGTTTGGGTTTTATAAGAACTCTCCACAATGATAGTTCCTATAAGCTAGTACACTTTTTGCTTGTAAGAACCTTGTATTGGAGATGTGTTGATAGTTTCTATAAGCCATTACACTTTTGGTTTGTAAAAACCTTGCATTGGATATGCTCTTAGAGCCTCTCCAATGGAGGTTCTTATAAGAACCTCATTTTTGTACTTTTGTATTGCCACCTCATTTCCAACTCATCATAATAAGAATTCATATAAATGTCTACAATGGTAGTTCTTAGAGCATCTCCAACAGCATTGCTATAATAGAAAAAATGACTTTTTCTTTGCTATTTCTCTCCAACAGCTTTGCTAAAAGGTTTGCTAAAATAGAGAAAGGGTAAAAAATCTCTAAATATAGAGAATTCTCTATAATTCCTAAAGTAGAGAGAGAAACTATTATTTTAATCAATCCAACCAATAAGATTCAATTTTTAACATTTTATTTTAAGTTTTTTTAAAAAATGTATTGGGATGATAAATTATGGAATATTATAAGAGCATCTCCAACAACATTGCTATCTTGTTTGTTATAATAGAGAATCAAAAGTGAAAATCTCTAAAAAATATTACATTCAACTCCAACAGATTTGCTATTTTAGAAATTTTAAAGCAACTTATATTATTATAATATTCTCTAATTTATTATCCCAATACACTTTAAAAAAACTTAATATAAAATGATAAAAATTGAATCTTATTGTGGGATTGAATAAAATAATCGATCATTTCTCTCTCCAACCATCAAGTTTTAGAGAATTCTCTAAACTTAGAAAAATTTCAAGTTTTCTCTATTTTAGCAAACAAGATAACAAAGTTGTTGGGAGAGGTTTAGAGAACAAAAACTCAATTTTTTTCTATTTTAGCAAAGCTGTTGGAGATGCTCTAATAATATAAATAATGATTGATTCTCTAAAATAGAAAAGTTGTTGGAGTTAGAAAAAAATGTTTTTAGAGATTTTGACTTTCCATTTTCTATTTTAGAAAAAATTTAGAAATGTTGTTGGAGATACTCTTATAAGAACCTCTTTTTGTGGGTCTCATACATTTTCTTCAACTTCAATAATTATAATAAAGTCAAGAAAATAAAAAAAAAAATAAGAAAAATGTCATATCTCACGAACTTCATGGTAAGAAGAACCAAAGTTCTTAGTTAAGATCCTAAGAGCTTCTCCAACAGTTTTCCTATAATTTTTCTAAAATAGAGAACCAAAAGTGAAAATTGCTAAAAAGTATTATATTCAACTCCAACAGAATTGTTATTTTAGAAATTTTAAAACAACTTATATTATTATAATATTCTAATTTATCATCTCAATACACTTTAAAAGAAAAACTTAATATAAAATGATAAAAGTTGAATCTCATTTGTGGGATGAAATAAAATAATATTTCTCTCTCCTTTTCATAGAATTATAGAGAGTTCTCTATATTTAGAGATTTTTTCATTATTCTCTATTATAGTAAAAAAGATAGCAATGCTGTTGGAGAAGAATAGAAGACAAAAACCATTTTTTTTTTCTATTTTAGTAATGCTGTTGGAGATGCTCTAAAGGGGTTTGGGTTCTTACCATGAAGTTTGTGAGAAGTGACCTTTTTCATATTTTTTTATTTTATTTTGTTTATTTTATAATTACTAATATAACTTATTTAATTATTGTTGATGTTGAAAAAATCAAAGAGACTCACAAAAAGGAGGTTATTATATGAACTATCATTGTAAAATTTTGAAAAAGTTTTTAATTTGATGAGTTGAGAATAAAAACTGTAAAAAATTCTTATAAGAATCTCCATGAGAGATACTCTAATTTTAGAGCAACGGATAATTTTGTAATTTTCTTTGAATTAAATAGAAAGCAAAATGGCTTAAAAAAGAATTAAAGAGATGAATTTGACAAATACTCAATAAAAGAAGTTAAATAAAAAAAGTAGAAATTTGGATTTTGTGGATTTCCATCTTGCCCCTTCGTCTTCTTATCACTGTCCAATAACTTCAATTCAATGGTCCTTGTGCATCCATATATCCATTTTTATTAGTATTTTTTTAAGTATATAATATTTATATACGGTAAATGTAACAACCTTCAAGCTCTCTTAGTGCACTGACAATTTTCAACATGCAAGATCACCAGTTTTACAACCTTCAAGCTCTCTTAGTGCACTGATAATTTTCTCTCTACGAAGTTCTTATTGTTTTCTAAGTGTTTTACAATTGTTCTTCATTTCTCTTAGTGTTAAATTGTTTGAGCAGATTCATCTGTTCTCTTCCGCAACAATCAAAAGTTTTCTATGTGTAATTCTTGATTTCAAATCAATAAGAATTAAATTAAGTGAAAAACTGTGTGTATTGTATTCAAACCCCCCTCCCTTCTACAATACTTTGCTTGTTTATTTACTGCTATTTGGGACCAACAAGTGGTATCAGAGCGTTTAGTTTAAACTCAATAAACTAGATCCACAATGGCAGCCTCTTCTTCTTCTTCTTTAAACAATGCTTCTTCTCAAAACACCACTGTTGTTTCATACGACAATGACTCTATAGCCAAACCACCAAGGTTTAACCCCAATAACCTCTTCTTGTGGAAAAGTCGTATGATACTCTTTTTAGAAGGAGTTGACAACAGATATCCAACTATTTTACATGAAGGCCCTTTTCTTCCTAGGGTTTGGGACCGGTACAATGCCAAAAAGGCAGATAAGGGAAATGCTGATGAGGACTCTTTTGAAAGAACTCCAGCAAATGGGAGATACATTGTAAAGGATCCCAATAAATATAATGATGAAGACAGACGTCTTATAGCTCTTGATACTAAAGTCAGAGCCATCATTGCCCTATCTCTGCCCGATGAGGTCTATCACTCCCTTGTTAACCTTTCTACCGCTAAAGAAATGTGATCCACGCTGTGTGTTCTTTACGAAGGTACGTTAAGGTGAAAAAGAGCATAAATATTGCTCTTGTAAGAAAGTATGAACTCTTTTCTCATGAAAAGGGTGAATCTCTCTCAGACTACTACAATCGTTTTAACAGTCTTCTCAACGATCTTAAACTTGTGGGTCACATATATGATAATGAGGAAGCCTTGTGCAAGTTTATGGACTGTGTTCCTGAGTTTTGGGAAAATATCTGTACTTGTATCAAGTCTACCAAGGATCTTGATTCTATGCCTCTCACTGCCTTGTATGGCACTCTCTTCAACTATGAGCAGACTAAACTGCTAAGGAAGCCCATCACAAAAGACATTAAAAGCTCTTCTCTAGCTCTTGTCAGTGATTCTTCCAAAAATACTGTGTGTGTTCCTAGAATCACCTATCCCTCCGATTCTGACCGTGATAGTCAAGAGGACCCCAATGACCCTTCAGAAGCCTATCTTAGTGAGGCTAACAGATGGTGTTGCCATGTTGGCAGGCTTTTCAAAAGACAAGCCTCGTTTCTCTTCTGGAAAATCCAGGTTTTCTAGAAAATCCTCTTCTACTATTTCTAAAACCGCTTCCTCTGACAAATCAAATGAGGAATGTTACAGGTGTGGGAGGAAGGGACACTTTGCTTCTGAATGCAGAAGCAGGTCCTCTGATAAATCTAGACCGCCCTCCTCTAACCGTACATCCTCTAGGTATGTCAGAACCAAGTCTGATTCTTACCAACCCTCTTTTCAAAAGTCAAACACTTATGTTAGGAACAGTCTCATTGGATTCAAGATCATCCAATACGAAGATCGCAATCTGAAGTTAATGCTGAAAGTCACTCTCAACCAAAGTCTAAGGGTCAATTTGTATTAATTGTCAAAGTTGTTTTAATATCTAGATATTATTAATTTAGATATTATGTTTTTATTAGTTTATTATTAGTTTGGATAATATCTTTTTATAGATATTATCTATCTCTCTTTTACAATCGATCAGACCACAAAGAACACACAAACACATATTCAAGGTGTAGAACATCAGAGAGAGAGCTCAACACTGTAAACCATTATCAACCCTTTGTAATCCGCGTTTATAATCTAAACAGGTTGGTAATCGTTATATGTTTGTTATTTGATTTATCTGGTAACGATCACGGACTCACAATTGGTATCAAAGCTGATCCAGATTCAAAATAAAAAAATTGTACTCTCTGTGTTCTTCATTTTTGAAGAACACTGTGCAATAGATCAAAATCTTGATTTTGCGGTTATTTTCGAAATCAAAAGGTTGTGTATTGTTGTTATTGATAAGGAGAACATACTGTCAAAATTTGGTATGGTAAATCGACCTCTAGCTGGGTTAATTTTAGAGTTACAGTTGATTTAATCGGAGAAGACGACGTATCGGTCTTAAGCGGTCGAACCTTAGTTTTTACATTCTATCGTTCTTAAGCATTCGACCGGACTCTTGCAAATACCGGTCGAAGATCATTTTTTATCGGTCGAATCTCACAAACTTTTGGTATCGGTCAAACACTCTCCGGTCAAATCCCACTTTGTACCGGTCGAATATTTTTTTATCCGGTCGAGTATTTTTTTTATCCGGGCAAAGTAAACCTCAATTCCGGCCGATCCCCACTTTTCCACTACATTTCCCCGATCAAAGTAAAACTCACTTCCCCGGTTGAATAAAACTTTTCCACTACACTTCCCCGGTCTTACCTCTCTCTCTTCCGATCAAACATCTTAATCCGGTCAAACACCATAAACACCGGTCGAACTTGAAAGCAATACCGGTCAAAGAATTTTTTTTCTTCCGGTCGAAACCCTCACAAAACCGGTCAAAGACATTTCAAAGACAATACCGGTCGAAACCCTCACTTTCCACTCACTTTCGGTAAACACTCACTTAGCTAATCAACACTTTCGGTCCACTCACTTTGTCCACTCACATTGCATTTCATTTTTTTTAAGCAATCAAACTTCAAATCCCTCCACTCACGGTCTTCATCTTCAAAGATAATTTCCACTTTGTGAAACATGAGTTGATACACGTGTCCACTCTCAAAATTTTAATGCAAAACAATTTCTCACCACCTTCCTTTGATTAACTCTCACACTATACCGGTCCAATCTTTTTACCGGTCAATCAATTTTACCGGTCGAAAATTTTACCGATCTTTATATTTTACCGGTTCTTACGTCTTATCGGTCGATCCTCACTTTGCGCAATCAACATCTCACGCAAACCTTTGAATTTTAAAATTCTCTCATATCTAAAAGCCTCTCGCATCTCAAGCCTCACGCATCTCAAAGCCTCTCGCATCTTAAATCTTGTTCAATTATGACTTCCAGAGAAGCTCTTGCCATTGGAACTGATTCCAAACCACCAGTTCTATTTAAAGGTGAATACGAACAGTGGAAGGATCGGTTTCTAAACTTCATAGACAGACATGAGCTTTGTGAGTTCATCAGACAGTCATTTGCAGAAGGAAATATGCAACCAATAAAGACAACTCGTCTAGTTGGAACAGTGCCAACACAAGTTGAACTGAAGTACCATGAGCTTGACGGTGACAACCTAAACAGAGCTAAAGGTGATAAGCTAGCTATGTCATACATTCTTCAAGGAATCCCCAATGAAATCTACATAAAGATTGACAGCTACAAGGCCTCAGCTGAGGAAATATGGGATCAGCTGGAGAAGATGATGCTGGGTTCTAAGGTGGGAAATCAACTGAAGATCTCCAACTGCCTAAATAACTATGAAGAATTTAGAGGCAGAGCCGGAGAAACCTTAGAAGAAGTACATGACAGGTTTGTGACCTTACTGAATGAGCTAAGCAAGAACAAGGTCCACAAATCTCAAATTGAGCTAAACGTCAAATTTCTAAGCGTTCTACAGCCAGAATGGAAGAGATTTGCGAGGCAGATGAAGCAGATTAAAGATCTGAATGAGATTCCACTTCATGAGGTGTATGAGACCCTCAAACAAAATGAAGAAGAAGTGGATGAAATTCTAGAAGAGAAAAGGCAGAGAGGAAAGAAGGTTGAAGACACAGTTGCTCTTGTTGTCAAGAAGAAGAAGAACAAAGCGACTGTGTATGAATCAGATGAAGATAAAGCTGAAGCAAACTCTGACAAAGATGAATGTGAACAACTAAAGCAAGCATTGCTTTTGTTGACTAAGGCTTTCCAGAAGAAATTCTACACAAAGCCAAGCTCAAACAGTCAGAGGTATTCGTCTGGTCCAAACAACTACGCTCATAGAGAAAGGGTCGAAGGAAGTAGATTTGAAGGAAGAAGGTTTGAAGGAAGGAGAATGGAGGAGAGGAAACCAGAAGATAGAAGAGATCTTGCTGAAAGAAAGAGATCAGAGGAAAGGAAACCTGAAGGGAGAAGGTTTCAAGCAGAAGGATCAGGTCAGACAGAACCTATAACGTGCTACAACTGTGGCAAAACCGGTCATTATGCCAGAGATTGCCGAAAGCCAAAAGTCAAGAACTCGGACTACTACAAGAACAAGATGTTGCTTGCAAAGCAACAAGAGGCTGGGAAGGCATTGATGGCTGAAGACGTTTTCTGGCTCGATCATTCTGATGATGATGAAGAGAAAGATGAAGTTGTCAACCTGTGCTTGATGGGAAAGCATGAATCAGATGATGAAGCTGATTCAGAGAATGAAGAAGAGGTATGCAACTTATCGTATGCTGAATTCATAAATCAATTGCATGCCATGAATGATAAACTCAAAGAGTTAGAGTCGAACCTAAAGCGTGAAAAGGGTGTCATTACTGACAAAAACCAATCAATACAGAAACTTAGCAATGAAATTGCTGAGAAGAAAGTACTGGTTGAGGTTTTACATAAAAACAATGACACCAACGCAACGGAGAAGACAATAATTCTTAGTGAAAATTCTGAACTCAAGTCTAAACTGCTAAAACGTGAGATTGACTTAGACGAGGTTACACAAATGCATTCTTCGTCTATCGAAGAAAACAAATCTTTAATTGCAAAAATGGATGCTTTGGAAAAGAAGTTGTACTCATTAGGTCAAACTGAGCAAACCATTCATCTTAACAAACCAATAGAGAACAAAGAAAGATGGGGAATCGGTTATAAGAATCCTCACTATCTTCAAAAGGGAATGTCTGAAGTGCCTGCACTTTATGATATTCTTTCTATGAAGTTAGCTAGAAGAATCCCTGAACTTAAAGTTTATTGGACTAAACTATATGAAGAGGATGAAGCCAAAGAAACAGAAAAACATTTAATATCATCTAAAGTTCATCTTCCATTTTATTATGCGAAGCTGAATAATAGCTATGATAAGAAACCTAAAAAGAAGAAAACTCTTTCAGATGACTTCTTTCTAAGTTATTCTGAAAAGGAAATGGAGGCGAAACCTACTCAAGGTAAACTATATGTCCCTCCTCTCGTTTTAGAAAGTAAAATTTCTGAACTCGAGAATTCCTTGTCAGATGAAAGACTTTTGATAAACATTGAACAAAATGTTTTTACAACTGTGTTTACAAATTCTGTTCTTTCTAAGGCTTCAAACTCTGAGAATATGGTTAGTTCATCAAATCAAGGGTTTGATTTTCTGAATTCTAACGGTGGTTTAGATGATTGTCTTGAACAATTTGACTTTAATGCAAAACTTCCAAACCATTCATCCTTTCTTAAGAAATCTGTTGGATCAACCAGTAAACCTGTTAACAGTGCAAAATCAACGCGAGTTGATAACTCAGTCTCTGTGAAAGCTAAAAATGCTAAAGGCAAGAAGCATTCACAGAAGCCGATCAATACTGGTAACCCAAAGAAAATGCATTCAGTTGTTTCTCTAATGTCTAACTCAAAGGTTTCAACTGTTTCAGATATGACCAAGAAATGGCAACCCAAACGGAAGCTTGACAAGACTTTTAAATATTTTGATTCTGTTTATTGTAATAAGAATATGTCTAGTTCAGATACTTTGAATATGAATGTTGCTCCTAAACTGAAATAATCTTTTAAGCAACTATTCCTGTTATCTAAAACTGCTAGACAGTCTTCCTTTTATGATAAACATGCTTCATTTCTGTCAAGATTCTGCTATGCGGTTTGAATCATCTCATGTGCATTCTTATCATTATCCTACTTCATATCTATTTCAAAAGAAAAGAGGACCCAATTTGCAATGGGTACCAAAATCAAAACCTTGTGCTAACACAGCAGGACCCAAATTCAAGTGGGTATCAAAATCTAAATCTGTGTTGCAGGCACCCAATGTTTAGCAACACATGTGGCTTCTGATTACAACAGATCAGAACCCGTACCTCAATAGAGAAAATGGTTCTTGAGTAAGACAGCTCAAGACTCGGACTTCAAAGACAAGACGATGGTTTCTGAACACGTCTGTTCAGAACCCGTGCTTTAAAAAAAAGGCTTTTGAACACAACAGTTCAAGACCCGCACTTCAATGATCAAAAGACCTTACTCCGAGCTAATCGGCAATTGTACTCCAATGCTTAAAAGAGGAAATCAACCTTCAAGGGGGAGTACATATATATTTCTGAAATGATTTGCATCCGATAGATATGATGACCTACACTTCAAGAAGGAAGTCGTAGATCTCTATCATGTGCCATTTAACTGAAATATTTTAGATGCATAATTTCAGGGGGAGTAAAAAGGTGATGACTTCTGATTATTTCTGATCAGAACTCGTACTTTAAAAGTTTTACTGCTTTTTGTCTTTTCAATTTAAGTGAATAAATTTTACTTTGACTTTGACTTTGACTTAAGACTTTTGCAGAAGTTTGAGAGAAGCTTAAAAGATCATATATTTATGACTTTAAGCTTAGCTTCATGAGATGGAAGATCGTACGTTAAGGTATAATTCTATATCTTCATCTCATATATGGTTGAAAAAGGACAACTTTCAATCATAGAAAACATTGTTTTTAATGTTCAAACCACTTCCCAATTTTTTCAACAGATTTTATATTATGAAAGTGTGATTTTCAATGTTTTCTTTTTCAATTGAGCTTTAACTGTTAAGTTAAACCATTTTGAGCATTATATGCTTCATAGGAAAACATGGGATCATTGTGCTAGGACCTAACACAACTTCAATGGAATCACCTTAACCAGTGATTTCTACCCACGAAGTTAATCCATAGTGATTGAGTGTGAGAAGTCAAAAGAAATGAGTGTGTTAAGCTGAAAAAGAAAGGTTGATTAGAGTGAGCTACATGTTTAAAAGAAAGATCGTGTGAGAACAGAGTTAAAAGAATATCACAACTCTGCACCAACTTTTTCTGAGCCGGACAGCCACCATTCTAATGTTTCACAATTCTTTGGTGATCATTATTGAAACAGGCAACTAGCCCATGCCAACTCTTGATCAAACCTCACCATCTACTCATTTTCTTCTCAACAAGAAAGTGTTTCATATTTTCAAAAGGGGATGCAACACATTTGCTATCTGATTTTCATTTGGAAAATCTGGATATTGAAAAGAAGGAAGTCTGCCCCACCTTCGCACTTCACTCATGCACATTGAGTCTGTGTTTAACTTAATGTTGTCTCAGTGGTTTACACAATTTTGAGCCTAATAAGCAATCATCAAGTGCTTAAATTCTTTCTATCACAAGCACAAACACACAAGGAATTAGTTTCTTTGTCATAACGTTTATAGAAATTACCTTTATGGTGTTTCGATGATTAAATGGAAGCCCTGGGGGAGTCAACATCAAACAGCTCCTTTCCATATGTGTATTCGTTACACACAGTGACTTAGTGTTACTGACAGGCATGTTAACTGATTCATTAGTTGATTCAGGTGTTACATGATTATTTTTTCTAGATTTGCAAAGATCAGGATGAATAACTATTGAATTGACGTATCAGAGACTCTAAGTGGTTGACATTTCTTACTCAAAGTTTTGATGAAGTCGTTGCACTTTCCATCAAAAAGGGGGAGAATCTAAAGCTTGAAGAAATGTTCAGTCCATTACATTACAAGACCAAGAACTGCGAGATCAAAGTATTCTGAAGACATGCTGATTTCAGATAAATTTTCTTTGAAGATACTTTGCTAAAGCATTCTGAGCTAGAGAAAGAGATTGCATCTTCTGAGCTGAAAGAAAAGATCGTATTGACAAATCATTTTCGTAATGATCTTGATCCAAAGGGGGAGATTGTTAGGACACAGTCTCATTGGATTCAAGATCATCCAATACGAAGATCGCAATCTGAAGTTAATGCTGAAAGTTACTCTCAACCAAAGTCTAGGGTCCATTCTGTAATAAAGTCAAAGTTGTTTTTAATATCTAGATATTTATTATTTAGATATTATGTTTTTAGTTATAATATTAGTTTATATTAGTTTTGATAATATCTTTATCAGATATTATCTATCTCTCTTTTACAATCGATCAGACCACAAAGAACACACAAACACATATTCAAGGTGTAGAACATTAGAGAGAGAGCTCAACACTGTAAACCATTATCAACCCTTTGTAATCCACGTTTATAATCTAAACAGGTTGGTAATCGTTATATGTTTGTTATTTGATTTATCTGGTAACGATCACGGACTCACAACTTATGTTCCTTCGAACTCTGACCGTGTTGAAAAGTACAAGGCAAAATACAAGAGAGAGAAGGAAAGAAATGCTTTTCTGGCCAACAAAGGAAAAGGTCTTCTTGCTGAATCTCATGATTGGGCAAATGAACCAACTTCCGAAAGTGACAAGGAAATGGCCAACCTTTGTTTCATGGCTAAACTAGATGATGTTGATGACAATGAAACTTCTTCCACCTCTATGGCTCTTGTTACTGCTGAGAGCTCCACCTCTTCTACTCAGGTACATTTATTCTTTTCTCTATCTGATGCTGAGAAAATTACAGCTTTTGACTCTTTGACTCTTTGACCATTGACTTCTATGAAGCCAATGACGCAAAGAAAAAGGCAAATGCTCAGATAAAATCTCTTTCTTCTCAACTGTAAATTTGTCTTTCTCAGTTAAAACATTTTGACAAAATCAAGGCTGAGCTTGAAGATTTGAAAACCATAAATTTCACTCTTGCCAGAAAGAAAAATAAACTTCTTAAAATGTTTAAAAATGAGCAAGAAATTGTGAAAAGGTGGACAAGTTCCTCTAAAAATTTAGAAAGGATTTTTCAAGATCAAATACCTTGTGATGACAAGTCTGGAATAGGCTTCAGAAAATATGACCTTGAAGCTCCGTCTGACACCCATGCTCCTTTCTTTCTTCCCTCATTCTATGAATCTTCTGAAGAGAACTATGACAACTCTGAACCTTTGGACTCTTCTGACCTCTCCAAAGATCTCAAGTTTAGAATGTTCATCAAAGCTAAGAGCATTAATGAGGAAGCCCAAGACTCAAAAGACTTTCCTAAACCCATTATTGAGTCTATGTCCTCCTTAAAAATAAATGAGCCTTCCTCTTCTAAACCCAAACCTTCCAAAGTTCCTCAGCCTTCTTCAAATAAATTATCTTCCTCCGAAAATGGAAAATCGGATGTCGATCTTCCTCCTAAAAAGAAATTTCCAAAGAAAAACTCAAAGAAATCTTCTTCTCTTCCTATCCCAAGACCAGTGATGTTGAAAAAGCTGAATTCCAAGACACCCTCTTCTATTCCTTCAGCTAACTCTGGTAAAGGTATCTTGGGTCCTAAGCCTCTTGACGCTTCTCTATCCTCAAAGGCCATGAAAGTCAATGTGACCAGTCATCACAAGGAAGTTGATCAAAGCTCCAAAAAGGGTTTTACCTATAGAAAATGTTATAACTATGGTAATACCTTTCACCTTGCTAAGGATTGTCCTATGGAAAGAATTGATAAAAATGCTTCCAAGGATTCTCCTTCTTCTTCTAACTCAAAAGGACCCATTTCCAAATGGGTACCAAAGAACTGATTTCTTTGTGATTGCAGGGTCTAGGGCACCAACAAATCTGGTATCTCGACAGTGGGTGCTCAAGACATATGACCGGCAACAAATCTCTTCTTGTTGACTTCGTGCCTACCAAAGGTCCTTCTGTCACCTTTGGTGATAACTCTAGAGGAAGTGCTAAAGGTTAGGGAACACTCTCAAATGGTTCCATCTCCTTTAATAAAGTAGCTTATGTTGAAGGCTTGATGCACAATCTCCTAAGCATAAGTCAGCTGTGTGATCTGGGGTTCAAAGTAATGTTTGAATTATCTTCATGCATCGTTTTCAACAAAAAGATGGAAACCGTACTCTCTGGCTACCGTAAATAAAATGTCTATGTCATAGACATGGGACATAGCTCATCCTTCGGAACAAACATCTGTTTTGTATCTGAAAATTTTGCAAAAAGATGTTGGCTCTGGCACAAGCGTATCTCTCACCTCAACTTCAAGACTTTGAATGTCCTCTCAAACCAAGAGCTTGTTACGGGCATGCCAAAGTCATCCTTTGTGAAAGAAAAGTTGTGTGTTGCATGTGAGAAAGGGAAACTCACAAAATATTCCTTCAAGTCCAAGCAATGTTTCTCCATCTCTCAGCCTCTTCAGATGCTCCACATAGATCTGTGTGGACCAGTCAGTTCCCCAAGCCTTGGTGGTAGAAGGTACATTCTTGTTATTATTGATTAATTCACTCGTTACACTTGGGTATTTTTTCTCAGGTATAAGAGTGACACCATTGAAGAAATCATAAAGTTCATCAAGAAGTATGAAGTACTGAATGGGCAGCTGGTAAGATCTGTAAGAAGTGACAACGGAACATAATTCAAGAACAGTATGTTGGATTACTTTTTCAATGAAAAAGGCATCTCTCAGAACTTCTCTGCCGTCAGAACTCCACAACAGAATGGTGTAGTGGAGAGAAAGAACAGAACGCTATGTGAAGCTGCTCGATCCATGCTAATTAAATCTCACCTTCCCACCTATTTTTGGGTCGAAGCAATCAACACTGCATGCTTTACCCAAAATAGGTCCATCATTGTGAAGAGACACAATAAGACTCCTTATGAAGTCTTTTATGGCAGAAAACCCAACATTGGTTTTCTTCATGTCTTTGGGTGTGTCTGCTACATTCTCAATGATAGAGAAAATTTGGGAAAATTTGATCCCAAAGCTGATGAAGGAATCTTCGTGGGATATTCTCTCACTTCCAAAGCTTTCAGAGTCTACAACCTCAGAAGGAAGTGTATTGATGAATCCATCCATGTCAAGTTTGATCACCTCAAGATATCACCACTCTCTTGTGATGATGAAGAATTGAACCAGTGGATATCCTCCTGTGTTGGTGATGGTCCTCTTCCAACATCATCAGACATTCCCTATATAGTTCCCACTTCTCTCTACCAAAACAATGATCCCTCTACATCTCACAACCCCTCCTCTCATCAAGAGGATGATCCTCAGCCTACCCAACCTCAAAATACACTTCAAATCATCCAAGTCTCTCAATCTGACATTCATTCCTCACCGATACATGCCGATCTTCCATCTATCTCTCCTGAAAATAATCCCTCCAACTCTCCTCTACAAATTTCTTAGCCTCCTCCTTTACCTCCTGCCTTAAAGTGGACAAAAGATCACCCCATTGATCAAATCATCGGTAATCAACAAGCTGGTGTTCAAACCATAAGAGGTATTGGAAACATTTGTCTCTATGTGAAATTCCTTTCCCTCATTGAACCAAAGAAAGTTGATGAAGCTCTAGCTGATCCATGTTGGATCACTGCCATGCAAGAAGAACTTTCTCAGTTCGAAAAGAACAAAGTCTGGAGATTGGTTCCTCGTCCTTCCAGAAAAACCATCATAGGAACCAAGTGGGTCTTTCGGAACAAAATGGATGAAGAAGGCACGGTGATCAGAAACAAGGCCCGTCTGGTTGCACAAGGCTATAGGCATGCAGAAGGAATTGACTATGATGAAACATTTGCTCCAGTTGCAAGACTTGAAGCCATCAAAATCTTCCTTGCTCATGCTGCCTACAAGAACTTCAGAGTCTTCCAGATTGATGTCAAAAGTGCCTTTCTGAATGGGGAGCTAGCTGAAAAAGTCTATGTGAAACAGCCCCGTGGCTTTGAAGATCCAGTCCATCCTGACTATCTGTACAGGTTAGACAAAGCTCTCTATGGTCTAAAGCAAGCTCCTCGTGCCTGGTATGACACTCTTGCTGACTTTCTCCTGAAGAACAAGTATTCAAGAGGAAAAATTGACAACACTCTGTTCATCAAGAAAATCTCAGGTAATCTTATTCTTGTTCAAATTTATGTGGATGATATCATTTTTTGTGCCACCGATGAGTCACTGTGTGATGAGTTTGCCTCTCTCATGAAAAGCCAATATGAGATGAGTATGATGGGGGAGCTTACCTTTTTCTTAGGACTTCAAGTTAAACAATTTTCATAAGGAATCTTTATAAATCAAAGTAAATACACACATGATCTTCTGAAAAAGTTCAATTTTGAAAACTGCTCCCCCATGAAAATTCCCATGGCACCACCTTTGAAACTCCATGTTGATCCGGATGGTGTATCTGTGGATATCACCAGCTACCGAGGCATGATCGGCTCCCTTCTCTATCTTACTGCCAGTAGACCAGACATTATGTTTGCTACTTGCATGTGTGCGCGTTACCAAGCCAATCCGAAAGAATCTCATTTGGCTGTGGTTAAACGCATTTTTCGGTATCTGAAAGGTACCATAAATCTGGGTCTTTGGTATCCCATAGACTCAGGTTTTTATCTAATGGGGTATTCAGATTCTGACTTTGCAGGATCTAAGATTGATAAGAAGATCACCACTGGCAGCTGTCAACTCCTTGGTGGCAAGCTTGTTAGCTGGTCCAGCAAGAAGCAGAACTCAGTCTCCACTTCTACTGTTGAGGCTGAGTATGTAGCTGTTGGAAGTTGTTGTGCTCAAATCCTTTGGATGAAGAACCAACTGAGAGACTACAATCAACTGTACTCTCATATCCCGATTCTGTGTGACAACTCAAGTGCGATCGCAATCGCAAACAATCCGGTGCTGCACTCTCGTTCCAAGCATATCGACATCCGGTACCATTTCATCCGGGATCAGATCTCCAAAGGTGACGTCGAACTTCACTTCATCTACCGATCTCCAACTGGTGGATCTCTTCACCAAGCCTCTTGACGAAGCTTGGTTCAAGTTTATAATTGGAGAACTCGGTATGTTAAATATCGATCTTTAATATTAAATAGTGTTTCTTATTTCGAAAAAAAAATTTGGCTACCGAATTACTGTTCATTATTTTAAAAAAATCCGGCTACAGATACTGATCATCGGCCTCTGAAGTTAAAAAAAAAATTGTTGTGTCACAAAATGATTTGGTGATGACTTTCCCACCAACACTTAGAAACTCAAGAAGATCTCTCTCAACAAGGGCTCTCTATCCACCAATCAAGCCCTTAACCCAGGTATGTTTTCCCGTCATAACCTCTCCCGATCTACAATGGGTTGATGGTCTCGACACTCCAATGTCAAAGGCTCTCTCATCTGTAGTGTCCCCATCTGTCCCATCCCAAGTGAAGCCGACTAGCAAAAAAAAACAGAAAAGAGCCAAAAAAAATGGGCCACTGAATTTATGAGTTCTTCGTGTCTTGTAATTTTTCTGAGTGTCGGTACCATTTTTTTTCTATGTGTTGGTGTCATCATCAAATAGGGGGAGAAAAATTGTTATGTCACAAAATGATTTGGTGATGACTTTCCCACCAACACTTAGAAACTTAAGAAGACCTCTCTCAACAAGGGCTCTCAATCCACCAATCAAGCTCTCAACCCAGGTATGTTTTCCTTCATAACCTCTCCCGATCTACAATGGGTTGATGCTATCGGCACTCCGATGTCAAAGGCTCCCTCATCTGTAGTGGCCCCATCTGTCCCATCCCATGTGAAGCCGACTAGCAAAAAAAAATTCCTCAAAAGCTTCCGGCACCTCCGCACTTGTTTCGACGACCATATCTCTCTTCAAACCGGAGGCACTCACCTTCTTCCCCTCCCTCTCCTCTCAAGAGGCTGAGGAAGGTTTCAAGGGCCAAGCCACAAACTCCACCCACCGATTCTCCACAATCGGAAGGTGTTGAAATTTTCCCATCCGGGCCCGGGGACTCTGCTAAACCCAAAGCCACCTCTTTTGTATCCTCACAAAAGGATACAGTTATAAAATCGGGGACCCCTATTATTCCCTCATCAACCTTTTCCTTGGTTGATAAGGATGACTTGGACACCTCCCCAATTCATGGTGCTTCTTCTCCACCTCACAGCCTATCACCTGAGATTCTCAGTCCCGATGCTTCTGCACGATCTAAGGATAAATCTGCCTTTCCAGGAGCAGGTTCGGAGGATCCCAAAAAAACTTTCTGACTTCTTACTTTCCGACACCGTGAATTAGTTGAGGGGGAGTATGAGTTGAGGGGGAGCAACTTACCACTCATGCTTAAACTCTGCTGAAACCTATTTTGGGATGGACTGTGTGATCAAACCCATCAGACATTAGTTAATGGGGAGTATGAATTGAGGGGGAGCAACCACTCACTTAAGTTCAAACAATTCCGGCTGTTGTCTTCTGTATCTTTGTATATATTCTTTTCTCATTCTTTATTCATCGTATAGCTATACTTTTTCATTCATTTGTAAATGTCAGATATTCCAAAAAAATGGTCTATATGAAAAGAACAAAAAAAAGGGTAAATATGGATCAAAATGAATTATTCAGTATATTCTTAGCTTTATTCTTTAGTATGGATGTCATCCTCAAATAGGGGGAGATTGTTGGGTCATCTGAAGATTTGAAGATGACCTCCCGATCTTCCATTTTATATCATCATACTTAGAATATTTTGAGGTTCTTTTAGCAGCTTGGTTTCTATAACAATGTTCGGAGAAGTCGAAGATCAACCGAAGAAGACAAAGAAGGAGAATATCTCTCAAAGCGGATTGAAGATAGACTCCTCAGCCTAAAGCCAAGTATGCTTACTTGATCAACACCATTGGCTAGGATGGTGCCGATCTCAGTCTTCAGGAGTCGAAGACCTCTCAGTCTTCAGGAGCCAAAGACCTCTAAGTCTTTCAGGAGCCGAAGACCTCTTCGGAAGCCGAAGACTTCTCAATCTTCGGAAGCCGAAGACTTCTCAATCTTCAGGAACCGAAGACTTCTTAATCTTCAAGGCCTGAAGATTTATTTCTTCACATTGTACTTTTCTGACAAAGTATATTTGTGATATCTTGCATTGACGTGGACCTCATCTGAAGATTAGATAAAGTAAGCTTTGTCTCCTACACCATTTTAAGGAAAGGTCTACACCATCTTGCAGGTCAGCACTTCAAGCCAAAACACCTCAAGACAAAAGATACATCCTATACCTTGCTGAAGACTTGTGTCCATCCTTTGCTCAACAGGTGTCCCATGCATTTAATGCATGAGGCACTATAAATATGGAGGATGGTTCAACATGCAAGATCACCAGTTCTACAACCTTCAAGCTCTCTTAGTGCACTGACAATTTTCTCTCTACGAAGTTCTTATTGTTTTCTAAGTGTTTTACAATTGTTCTTCATTTCTCTTAGTGTTAGATTGTTTGAGCAGATTCATTTGTTCTCTTCCACAACAATAAAAAGTTTTCTATGTGTAATTCTTGATTTCAAATCAATAAGAATTAAATTAATTGAAAAATTGTGTGTATTGTATTCAACCCCCCTTTCTACAATACTTTGCTTGTTTATTTACTGCTATTTGGGACCAACAGTCTCAAAATATACATATTTTTGTTTCTCAATACTTGCTTCAAAACATTAACAAAACCTACATATTCTTATCATCAAACCTCTTATAAAGGATAAAGCTCTGAAACCCTTGCTCTTTATTTCCCCTTGAACACCTGCCGCAGAGAAATAAAAGAGGTTGAGCCAAAAGCATAGTACACAAATACAATAGATAACAAACGAATAATCGAACCCAATAACAAATATAATAAAAATCTAAATTTTGGACACGAGACTCGAATTTTGTAATGTTCATGAAGGCTAAATTGAGTATAATCATTCCACATCTAACTTCAACTACATACCGAAATACCCTGAAACAAAGAAAACAAAACCAAAAAAAGTTAGACCAAAAGACTCAAATTTAATTGCTTAATCAAAAGTCATAACAAAATGAATAGATTCAAATTCATTATATCGAGACAGTAAACTTTGTCAAAGTTCAGGAATGTCAAATCAAAATAAATATTGTCAACTAAATATCAAACGAATCTAAGAAGCTTAAATCAAAACCATATCATAAGATTGCATACCGAGCTCGAAAATGCATACACTTGCATATCAACCGACGTGACAAGTGTCAGACATAAGCCACACAGGCACGTACATTGTACATGCACATCAACTGTTAGAAATAAGATATGCAAAGAAAGAAAAGATGTAGGAAAGCAATCAATTAGAACGTGATATGAATCACTTTACTTAGGATATTATTAGCCCCCACTATCAAAGTTATTTGGGTTTAGGCTAATACACCCCCAGGAATTATCTAATCAATAGTTTATGTTCAACAACACAACATAAACTCAAAGAACATATCAGCAGAAACTTTTGAAGAACAAATAGAGGATCAAGAGAGGATTTTTTTAGATTAATTAAATGATGGAATTATGGCACATATATATAGGGTTTGACATATAACTAATTTGGATAAGTTTAACCAACTTTAAACTTAATCCAAATTCAAATTATAACCGAAACCTGTCAAAAAACGTGCTAGTGCTATCTTTTGACCGTTAAATATGTGTAAAAACCACCCAACAAGGCCAAATTCCCCTTAGTTCAATTGATCTCTTAAACAACTCTACAAGTTGTTAAGGATTATAATCTAAGAAAGAGTTTATCACTCTTCCAATGTAGGACAAGTGATAAGCCTAAAATGTATACATACATACATATATATATATATATATATATATATATATATATAGCTCACAAAACAAGTAAGATTCCACTATTCTTTCTATGTGGGACAAATCTCACTTATGAAGACTATATATATAACATCAACATGTACCTAAAATTTAATTTCAAGTGAATTGTATATTTGGTCCCTGTGTTAATTTTGATATTATTTGTGACTGTTCTAAAAAACTCGTCGCACAGCCGCCATGGCGCACCATGGCACCAAGGCTTGTGTGTCACGCCACGTTAAGCCCATGGCACGCCATGGCCTAATACGCAGTTATCGTAATAGATATTTGATTTTTTTTACGTTTTTAATGTCTTATGTGCAAGTTTTAAATATATAACCTAATTTAATTTGTTTATTACAATTGACTCATTGAGTAACACTACAAAACATGCATTTTTTATATATAATATTATATATGAATTAGAAATTTGACGCCATAAGTCACGCCTTGAAAACGCCGTGGCCTCGCCGTGGCTCCTATGGCTTGAGGCTTGGCCTCGCCGCCACGCCACGCCACGTCTCACGCCATTTAGAACCTTATTTGTGCCTAGGGTCCTTGTAACACCCGAAATTTCGGTATGAAACTTGATTATTCTCTCAGTGTTCATATCAAGATTTATCGTTTGGAAAAAGTCCTTACTTGAATGCAAGTTGAATCGGGTGCCTTCCGTGCAAAAAATGACAAGTTTCGGAGCCCGAGAGGTGTTGAGCGACTGTGACGGGCGACTATGACACGGTCATTGTCGCCGTGTCACAGTCACACGAAACTTGCAAATCAAACAGGAAGGGGGTCTAGTTGGTGCGACATTGACCAGCGATAATGACATGGTCATTGTCGCATGGTCATAGTCGCTGGAGACCAACAGGTATTTATTTCACAGCCCCGACTTCTAAGTCATTTTATCTGATTTTTGAGAAGTTTGGAGCTCGTTTTCTCTGCTGTTTTTGGGTAAGAAGTCACCCTCCACCATCTTTCTTTTTAAATCCTCTCAACAACTTCATTCAATGTCATTTATGGTGGTTGTGTAGGTGCATTTAAAATCTCCTTGTGAAGATTTCCCCTCCTCAAGAGCTAGTGACATCTCTTCTTCATCTAGAATTTTGCTAGAGTTTGGATTAAACCCCATTGTGAGTTCATACTTCTTTTTCCAAATTTTATACATGTCAAAACACTATATTTTAAACTCCAACACATCTCCTTGATTATAGTTGATTTTGAGTTTTTGA
Source organism: Arctium lappa (assembly GCA_023525745.1). Lineage (NCBI taxonomy): Eukaryota > Viridiplantae > Streptophyta > Magnoliopsida > Asterales > Asteraceae > Arctium > Arctium lappa. Next base: position 131,858,452 of record CM042049.1, read on the forward strand.
CTGAAAAACAATATGAAAATCGTAACCTCTAATTTTAGGATGATAAAATTAGAGTTCATTTCTCAATGGTTTCAATGATTTTGGTGTAAAAATATCGATAATAAGCTTGTTTGTTGCAATTATAGTAAAAGAACAATGAAACCAAATCGTCTTTAAGATATTTAAAATTTTAATTTAATAAATAAAATTATAAAATTGTATCTTATTTTATTTGCATTGGATAAAATAAGATACAATTTATGATTTGATTTGTTTAAATTAAACAATAAAACCACATATTTTTCCTCCATTACAATAAAATAATAAAATTAAATCGTATTTAATATAATTAATTTTAAAAAAAAAATTAAACAATCAAATCATACAATAACATCCTATTTTATTTATTTTAATATATATACATACACACATATATATATATGTGTGTGTAAAAATATTGTTTTTATATTTCTTATCATAAAAAAGACAAAAAATAGGCAAAATGACTAAAATGATCCTTGATTTAACAGAGTTAACGGATGCGTTGGTCAAAGAGATCATTGCCAAGACAAATTGAATACCATAATGACCAAATCCACAATAAACATACCATAGGAACCCTAGTAAAAGAAAGTATTAAAAGACGAGAACTAAATTCACAATTCGCTCTTTAATTTCCTAATTGTACCATAAAACTAGCACCACCGATTTTCATGTATAAGGTTATCCCAAACTTAAAAAAAATTCATATTGACAAAACTAGTCCCTCAACTTTTATGGGGTTCCCAACTTTACTCAAAATATTTATTTTTATAATATTTTCACATAAGTTACGGGATATTACATTTAATAATATGAATAATATGATATTTTAAAAATGAAAAAACAGTTGAAATTAAAAGTAGTAATCTTTTATAAAAAAATTAGATTTTTATAAAAAAGGATTCTAAAACTGGTGCCTTGCCTTCCTATTTATGTCTTTTTTTTAATTATTAGTACATATTTATACAGTTATAGGGATAATTAATTTGGTAACAACCGATTATCTTACGACCTAAATGGTGTATGTTAGACTTGTTGGTGTGATTGTGATCACCTATTGTTGCACTAGTATAAAAAAGGTCTTTAGTGACGGTTAAAAACCGTCACCATAGGTATACGGTAACGGTTTTCGTGGACATAAAAATCGTCACCTTACTTGCCGTCAGTTTTGATACACTTTTGGTTACGTTTAAAAAACGTTACGAAATCACATAAAAAAACGTTAGAATAACTTAAAACCGTCACTTTAGGTCTATAAAAAATTAATGTTTTTTCTCAAACCGTCACCGTAGCATGTCATATAGTGACGGTATATTTTCAAAACCGTCATAATAGCATGATATATAGTGACATTTCTTTGTCAAAACTGTCATCATAGCATGACATAGAGTGACATTTATAAGTCAAAATCGTCACTGTAGGATGACATACAATGACCTTTATTTGTTAAAATTGTCACGGTAGCATGACAAACAGTGATGTTTAATTTTCAAAACTATCACCATAGCATGACAAATGGTGACCTTTATTATTCAAAATCGTCAATATAATATGACTTACGGTGACGTTTATTATTCAAAATCATCACTGTAACATAACATACGGTAACGTTTATTTTTCAAAACCGTCAACGTAGAATAAAATACAACGACGTTTATTAGTTAAAGTTGTCACTTAAGCATCATATACAGTGACATTTATTTATCAAAACTGTCATTGTAGCATGACATACGGTGACGTTTATTTATCAAAAATGTCACTATAGCATGACATATGGTGACATTTTTATTTTTAAAATCGTCAACTTTTCATGACATGGTGACGTTTATTTTCCAAAACCGTCACTGTAGAAGTTCATATGGTGACGTTTATTTGTTAAAAGTATCACCATATCAAGACATACGGTGACATTTATTTTTCAAAAGCGTCATCGTAGAATGACATGTGATTTTTATTTGTTAAAATCATCACTGTAGCATAATATATGACGACGTTTATTTTTCAGAATCGTTACCGTAGAATGACATATGGTAACATACTTAAAACCGTCACCATAACATGACATATTGTGACTTAATTATTAGAAATCGTCAATGTAACTTGAGATATTGTGATGTAAATGTTTTATTGCCGTTACCAAAGCATGACATATGATGACGTAATTTTTTTCAAAAACCCTTGCCATACACTAACTTTTGGTGACACAAATTTTGCAAAACCGTTGCCATAGAACTTGGTGACTTTTGAAAACGGTTTTTTAAATAAGCGTTGCTATACAAATTTTTGTTTTTTGTAATGCTTTTTTAAAACCGTTACGACATAAAGCAACGATTTAGATAAAAATCGTTACTAAAAGGTCTTATATGCCAACGGTTTTTAAAAACCGTCACAACATAAAGCAACGGTTTTACGAAACCGTCTGAAACCGTTACGTTAGGGAACCTTTTATTACGTTTTTATCTAAAACGTTGCTTTATGTTTCTATATTATTTTTTTTGTAATAGTAATGTTTCTTTATTAAAACTGTTACTAAAACAATTCTATAATTTTTTATGTGACCTTTTGTAATGTTTTTTTTATCAAACCGTTACAACCCTATTTTTCAAAACCGCCACAAAAAGTCATTTTTGTACTAGTGTTGTGGAAATTTTGTTTTGGTTTAAGCATATTTGACAATAAATTAAACCTTGTCGATGTTGTACAATGATAAGTACACACGACATTAATTAACATATGTCGTTTTTCTACAACTCTAAGGGTGCGTTTGGTTTGCGGGATTAGAAAAGATTTGAAGGGATTTGAGTTTCAAATCCATCCCAATCCTATGTTTGGTTTGCAGGAATGGATTTTGTTGACCGAATTTGAAATCCATTGACCCTTTTAAAATTCTTTAAATGATGGATTTGGAAATCCTTTGCAATAGGCCGGGATTTCAAATCCTTCCAAATCCAAATCCAAATCCTTGCTTGAAATCCAATCCATTCCATTACAATCCCGCAAACCAAACATGCCCTAAAACCCTACAAAATCACGTTCCATCTAAAATAAAATAGGAGCAAATCCCAAAAAACTGGCATTATCATTCCATATGTGATGGAGATGCATAGAGTGAAACAACAAAACATTAATCGGTTCCACTTGTGAGAAATTTTTTGGTTATTTGCGTAGTCTTGTCAATTGCAAGTTGGTTCATCATCACGTGGAGAATATATACAAAATAGTTACTTATAGAGTTATAGTAGAAGTTTTGTATATATATATGGTTCAAGTTAAGTTAGATACAATTAAGTTGATCCGAAACACAATAAGTGATAGAAATTGTTCGAACCAACATTGGCTTGTTACAATATCTCCAACAGATACTATAAAGTTAATAGAGAATATTTTGTTTGTTATTTTGCTTCAACATATTATATATATATATATATATATATATATGAGAAATGGTAAATATATGAGAAATAGAGAAATAATCTTAGCCATTCATCTGATCAACATTTGCGGCTTTGACCGCGAAGCACCGGATAATTCCTTGTGTGGTCTATAGAAAGTAGAGGGGTAATTTCGTAAAATACACGGGATGAGTTCATATATGAATCTGTATGAACCACAAAGATTCATATATGAATCTGTTAAAAGAGTTCAGTTGTGAATTGCACTGGTTCATATATGAACATATAGTTCATATGTGAATTATACATGTTCATATATGAACACAGCCCGTGTGTTTTGTAATATTTACGAAATTGTCCTTCAATTTTTGGGATAGCCGCAACTTTTGACCAGTCAATGCCGCAACTTTTGACCGGTCAAAGCCGCAATATTTGATTAGTCAAATCCGATCTTGACCATATGAATCTCTATTTCTCATATATTTATTATTTCTTAAATGAACCAAACACTATATATATATATATATATATATATATATATATATATATATATATATATATATATATATATATATATATATATATATAGGGGTTTGGATATTTTGCAACCCACATCTTAACCGTCGGATTCATGATCGGCAGTTACAATAGATATGGGGCCCAATATTTTTAATTAAAAAAACAAAAAAATAAAAATAAAATAACCGTCGATCATGAATCCAACGGTTAAGATGTGGGTTGCAAGGGTTGCAACCTTTTTCAGGGTTCCAAAATATCCTTCCACTATATATATATATATATACATAAATATATTTGTTCACTGAAATAGAGGATAAAAAACCCCTCAAGTTTAGATAATTCTTTAAAGAGGCGGTTTGGTTTGATGTAAATATGTGGAATATTTTGTGTGTTTGGTTTGTAAGATTTGAAATGAAATTGCATTCAAATCCTTATAGATAACTAATAAAAACAATTTATAAACAATTATAAAAAATAATTTATTATTAATTGGTTATTAGAAAACGATTGTTAATTTTTAAAAATTTTTAAAACACTATTACAAACAAATTCCATAAAATCCCGTGAAAGATTAGCTAGCCCTATGAGATTTCCAAACCAACGTTTGTGTTATTTCATTAAAATCCCGGATTTTCAATTCAGGACTTTATTTTAAAACAAATGCGAGGTTGGAATAGAATCAAATTCCAAATCCCATATAATCCTACCAAACCCCGTAAACCAAACAAGCCCAAACAACATCTCCAACATAATCCAATGATATTTTACTCTAAATTTGATTGTTTTCACCCTAATAATTAAGATTCTGCCATCAACAACAGTTCATCAACCGAAATATCACCTAAAAAGTTTTCAAAAGAATCCACAACCATCCAAGTTCCAAGATAGTCGTTGGTCAATAATCTTGATCGACAAACCTTGGCGCTTTGTCATGATGATCCACCAAACTAGGGGTTGATGAAACCATCTTATTATACATATAAAATAATATATATATATATATATATAAATTGAAAATTAATTTTATAAATATGAAATTGGTGGATGAATCTGGTCCGTTGAACACTAAATCAAGGATGATGAGGTAGGTTGCAAGGGTTGCATAGTTTGTACAAATTGCTTGGGTTGCAAAAAAACGCACCTTTTATATATATATATATATATATATATATATATATATAGGGATTGTTTAATTTGCAACCCTTAAAAAGGCTGCAACCCTTGCAACTCACATCTTAACCGTCGGATTCATGATCGGCGGTTACAATAGATATGGGACCCAATATTTTTAATTAAAAAAAATAGAAAAATAAAAATAAAATAACCGTCGATCATGAATCCATCGGTTAAGATGTGGGTTGCAAGGGTTGCAACCTTTTTAAGGGTTGCAAAATATCCTTCCACTATATATATATATATATATATATATATATATATATATATTATGTATGTATATAACATATTGCCTACTTGGACAATGAAATTGATTGCTTAGAGTAATTCTAACCACACCGGAGACCTCCAATCAGAACTCAAATTGGATAATAAAATGCCATTATTGGGAGAGACACTGCTTATATGTTGTGTTTTTATTCAAACATGTATGCCGTGTGGTTGAGGTGAAACAAAATTTTGGTGCTAACGACCCCACCAATTTGATCATTTTTTTTTTTTGAACCGGGGTTGAATAAAAAAAAAGCAACTAGCATTTGTACATGCACAAGAAAACTTGTATGTACCTTCTCTTGTAACGACCTCTTTCTTTCTTCTCCGACAGCGGTATCGGTGAAAACTTCTGATGATCAGTCAACGGAACAAGCCAACCCCACTTGGCCGGGGTTCGCCTGAACCCTGTAAACCTTGCTGGAACCGGAAGAATTCAACATGGAAAGACCAACGAAGAGAGATCCGGATATTTCTTTGAGAAGGTCATCAAGAGAGACCTATCCATCGTTATTTTGTTACCGGCGAAGCAAATTCTTTAGCCTTATTGCAGAATTTCTGCCTCTGGTTAGAATTTGAACCAAAATTTTGTTATTTTAATCTATTTTAAGAATCATAAATCTATATCTATATTATATTATATTATAAAGCACGAATAAAAAATTATTAGGCACAAGGTACCATCATTTTATTCAAGATTTTAAAAATCTTTTAATTTACAAGTTTTAAAACACAAGATACATATTACTACTGCAAACTTCTAACACACACCAATTTGGTATGTGCATGATCTTTCTTTTATGCTGACTTTTCCATGTATCACTATTAATTAATATATTATATTACTATAAATTTATTTTAATTATCTATACTATATTATAAAGCACGGATAAAAAACTCTTAAATACAAATTATTAGGCAAAATGAACCATCATTTTATACAAGATTTTAAAAATCTCTTAATTTACAAGTTTCAAAACACAAGATACATATCACTACAGCAAACTCTAACACACACCAATTTGGTATGTCCAGGATCTTCTTTTTATGCAGATCTTTCCATGTATCACTATTAATTAATATATTATATTACTATAAACTTGTTTTAATTATCTATACTATATTATAAAGCACCGATAAAAAACTCTTAAATACAAATTATTAGGCACAAAGTACCATCATTTTATGCAAGATTTTAAAAATCTTTTAATTTACAAGTATCAAAGCACAAGATATATATTATTACTACAGGCTTCTAACACTCACTAATTTGGTATGTGTAGGGTCTTCCTTTTATGCAGAACTTTCCATGTATCACTATTAATTAATATATTATATTACTATAATTTTGTTTTAATTATATTATTAAATATGTAATTAGTTATTTTTTCTAGATGTCATTAAAATATATAAAATAATCATTGAATTCTAACAAAATACTTAATTTTTTTAATATAAAAAATATTATATTATTAAGTCTAAATTAAACAAATTTATAAAAAAAAATTATCACTTTCTCAAAACCATCCAAAATCGTACTGTAAATCGATAAAAAAAATAAAATGAAACATTAAAATCGTGATGTATTTCGTTGCATTGCGCGAGTACGCTTCTAGTATTATTAAATATGTAATTGGTTATTTTTTCAAAATGTCATTAAAATATATAAGATAATCATTGAATTATAACAAAATACTTATTTTTTATATATAAAAAACATTATATTATTAAGCCTAAATTAAAAAAAAAAGAGTGAATTGTGGATTTGGTCCCTGTGGTTTTGTGATTTGTTTGACCATGGTCCTCATTCTATGTTTATTGTGGATATAGTCTTTGTGGTATGCAATACATTGTGACTAGGGTCCCTAAACACTAGCACCATTAACTTTTAAGGGTTAAAGACATCATGTACCTTGCACACTATGGGTAAAATAATCATTTTACTTTTCTTTTTAATTTATTCAATACACCTTTAAAACAAATAATACTAAATTGTGGATTCGGTCCCTATACATCACACATCATCTTTAAAACACATTTATCATCTTTCTTAAATTTTTTTCATCCAATCTTCATTGTCAAAGTACAAGAAAAATTCATTTGTTAAAGTGCAAAAAGATATTACTTGCATTTAAAAATAACAACTGTTTGAAACGAACACAATATCATAAGAAAAACAACCTATAAAAATAACAATTGCTTGAAACCAACATTACATAAAAAAAACCATCAAAATGTCAATTGTTTTATATCAACATTACATCTCGAAAAAGTAAACTCATCAAAATAACAATTGTTTGATATCAACATAATGTTCCGAAAAAGAAAGCTCATCAAAATAACAATTGTTTGATATCAACATAACATTTCAAAAAAAAAGTCCATCAAAATAACAATTGTTTGACCTTGTTTTTAGCTCCCACTTGTCTGTCCCTTACAAGATCTTGAGTTGTGACCTTGTTTTTTGCATTTTACACATCTCACCGTCTTCCCAAGTCTTGATAGTTTACTTCCTTTCCCAATTACTTGACTCAACTCTTCTGCTTGGGAAGACGATTAGATGTGTAAAATGCAAAAAAACAAGGTCACAACTTAAGAACTTGTAAGGGATAGACAAGTGGGAGCTAAAAACAAGGTCAAACAATTGTTATTTTGATGGACTTTTTTTTTTGAAATGTTATGTTGATATCAAACAATTGTTATTTTGATTAGTTTACTTTTTCGAGATGTAATGTTGATATAAAACAATTGACATTTTGATGGGGTTTTTTTTATGTAATGTTGGTTTCAAGCAATTGTTATTTTTATAGGTTGTTTTTTTTATGATATTGTGTTCGTTTCAAACAGTTGTTATTTTTAAATGCAAGTAATATCTTTTTGCACTTTAACAAATGAATTTTTCTTGTACTTTGACAATGAAGATTGGATGAAAAAAATTTAAGAAAGATGATAAATGTGTTTTAAAGATGATGTGTGATGTATAGGGACCAAATCCACAATTTAGTATTATTTGTTTTAAAGGTGTATTGAATAAATTAAAAGGAAAAGTAAAATGATTATTATACCCATAGTGTGCAAGGTACATGATGTCTTTAACCCTTAAAAGTTAATGGTGCTAGTGTTTAGGGACCCTAGTCACAATGTATTGCATACCACAGAGACTATATCCACAATAAACATAGAATGAGGATCATGGTCAAACAAATCACAAAACCACATGGACCAAATCCACAATTCACTCTAAAAAAACATTATCAGTTTCTCAAAACCATCTAAAATATACTGTAAATCAACAAAAAAAACAAAAAACAAAATGAAACATTAAAATCGTGATGTATCTCGCTGCATTGCACGAGTACACTTCTAGTACATATAATTTCTGATGTATAACCACGAATAAGGTATGAAGTGAAGTCGTAGCAAAGGATATTTATATATGCACATACATGTGTGTGTATTTTACCGAAAGAAAGTGACGTTTATATGTGGTGACATCATCATTCCTAATACATGCATCCACTAAATATCGTATTTTTTTTATATAAACTATTTTTATGAATCCAAAGTCGAAATAACCGACATTTTGCATTACATTTTTTTTTGAATAATTTAAATCTATTTATGTTAAAGCCTGTTAATTTATTTGCCCAAAAAATTGATCATCGATAACCCTAATCAGTTCTTCACGAAATCTACCTCCAAAGATACCAATATAAAGGTTTTTGCTAATTTAGAGGTCGAGGCTACAGATCAAGGGTGGAGATCAAACCCATCACCTATCATGCATTTGGATAAAATCACCTTATCTGTGAATTGTCTTATTCAATACTTATTTATGAAAAAAAAAACATTACTCATTTATTTTGTTATCCAATCCACCAAACGAGTGGTCTCCAAAAAGTCGGCTCATTTTCAAGTTTTTTTTTTTATTTATTTCTTTTTTTTTTTGGTACGGGGCGTTTTCCGGCGGCACAACATAATTTTATGGCATATTTGGTTGAAAATCTTATTTTTGTTGTCTATTTACAAGTATTCTTTATTTATTTTTTGTTTTTAATAATACTTGTTTATGTGTCATAATTTAAAGTTTCCTTTAAAAGTTTAGAACTGATTTATTTTTCAACTATACTTTTATCATGTGTTAGATCATGAAAAAAAAATATATATATATATATATATAGAAGAGAAAATATTGTTTAGATTTACTCAAAAAAGTTATATATTTGGTACTCGTTACAGCTTTAAAATATAGTTTTGATTGTGATAGAACAAAGATGCATGTGAAACTAAGGTGCCGTTTGGTTAAATATATTTTTTTAATAGTATTTTGATTTTTAAGCCATTATTTTGAAGAAAAATTAATGAATTTGTTAGTGATGTTATAACTTTTTCTCATATGAAATACATTCACTCTAGATGTCAAAAATACCAAAATTTTATAAATAGTTTATTTCTTGATGGTAAATAATTTTAAAAATTTTATAAATTACTTAAAAAGGTTGGGTTCACGTGAGACCAACCTGTTTTCGTGAGACTCGTGATACTACGATTTTACACTTGAAACTTCACAACAAAACATTGTGAAGGTAAAAAAAATCTAAACTTTCACAATGTTTTGCTGTGAAGTTTCAAGTGTAAAAACGTGGTCTCACATGATTCCAAGTCTTATTTAGAATATGTATTAGTATAAATTACTAAAAGAAATACTACGGAGGTTACTTTATTAGACTAATAAAGTAATAAGCATAAATAATATATAAAAAATATCAATTAATTTGTGTTTGGGAGTTTTGGGATGCGTATAATATAGAAAAAAAAGTTCATTATGTCTTCTATGAACTGTGTAATTCAAAATATCTTTGTGTTAACAACTAGTAAATAATTAAATGTATTGGAAACTAGACTGATGTTTAAGGAAAAACCTTAAAAAAATGGAAAATTAAAGAACATTTTGTTAGCCCTTGGTATTGATGGTATGCAATTGTGCATGCATGTGTGCATTATGCATTTGTACATGTTACAAATTACTTGTATGCACAAGTGCATATAATCCAGATAAAAGGCTACCAAGATGTCTATCGATTTTTTCGTTTTTTTGATATTTTCCCCTTAAACCTGACCATTGGAAACTATTCATCAAATTGAAAATAAAACAGATGTGTGATATTTTGTTTTTCAGCAACACTTTTTGGTATTATTTACTGAAGTGGATGTGAATATAAAAAAAATGTGAATGATTTTGAATAAGAAAAAACCAACTACCCTATTAAATGCTTTTTGATGTCACCGCTTACGCAACTTAAAAGAAAATTTTGATGTCATTAAATTTAGAGTAAATTACAGATTTCGATCATGTGGTTATAAGAAATTACGGATCAGGTCCCTTGACCTAACTTTGTTAACCTAAACTTCATTAAATTAAAACTACAAGGGTTATATGGCGTACTGGTTTAGGTCTTAGGGGATGTGGTTGAATATCCCATCTGCACAGGGTTCGAATCCAGCCATATATAACAATTGTGGCCACTGAGGTTTTAATCAGGACTGAGGTCTTACAGTCATAATTTGCCAAGAGATTAGTCTAGGCATAGCCTAGGACACCCTTCTAAAAAAACTTCATTAAATTAAGAGCATTTTGGTCCTTTCACTAACTTTAATAAAGAAAATAAAAGAACAATATAATATATTTCCACATATATATATATATATATACATATATATGGGCCGATAATTAAATAAAAACCAAAAATATGTTACAAACCTTTGAGAACCGATATAAAAATATTTTTTTACATGATTTTTTTCATCAAAACCTATGATTTAAGATATTGTTTCATATATGTTTTTGTTCACCTTGTGAAAAGATTACACGTGAAAAATAAAATTTGATTCACCTAGTGAAATGAAAAATACAGGTAAAAAATATTCATGTGGTGAAACAAATACATGTAAAACTATCATATTATGAAACAAATATATGGGAAGAAATATATTAAATCCAAACATTTGGTGAAAATATATCATGTGAAAAAATATTTTTATATTGGTTCTCACATGTTTGTAACATATTTGTGGTTTTCATTTGATTTAATCCCTATATATATATACCTGTTGTGCAAATCTCAACTCCCCCAACCTACCAAACATCGTCCCCTGTCGACGCCTTTAATCTTCTCTGGCTATCATCATCTGCAACAAGATCATCTAGATCGTCGGCCTCAAAGAAGTGGTGCAACAATGGTATCAACGGCCCTCTGCGGACTCTTTTGCCGTATATGTCGGTGGAAAACGTCATTGCTTTCTTATTCCCATCAGTCATGGCAGGCAACGACCCTTTCTCTTCTTCAAAAACCAAACGTCTCACCACCATAGTCCACTCCAATGTTCACCACCACCATAATATTGTTTTTGATTTTCTTCGTGTTCGTCTTCTACTTCTGTTTTTGTTGTTCATACCTAAGAAGGTATTGATTAGTCTTAAACTTTTTGTTTTGTTGTTCAACTTCTGTTTATGTTGTTCTCCAAATAACATAACTCTTAGGACATGATTACTCTTAACATGAAAACATACTATGAAGAAGTTCAAACACACACACACACACACACACACACACATATATATATGAATGGGTTTTGCATATATGATGATGACGAAAGGCAACCAACCATACATATGCAAAACTAAAAGAAAAAGAAGGAAAAATAGCCTAGACTGGAGCAATCAAATAATCTAGAATGGTACAGTTCAAAAAATAGAAAAATCAGAGGCATAATGGTCATGAATGTAGCCGATTCCCAACATGAATGTAGTCGATTTCATTCATACTAAACTAAGTAATATCAAGGACCCTCATGTAGTTCTTCCTTTTCATATTTATAATCATACATTTCTTTCTCTACAGTATATCCCTAAAGTAAAGCATTACTTCAGGGTTTTGATTGTATATCATAATTTTACCGTTCCTCCTCTATATAGCTTTACTTATGTAGCATCATCGTGTACCCTGACTCCATTTCTAGCATAATTACACCCTTCTTGCTCTACTCCTCTACAATAGCTTTACTTATGGGTTTGATTCAAACCTATTTCTAGATATACAATTTTAACTAAGAAGGGAAAGGGGAGTCATGAGAGGGACAGTAAGGTGTGTCGCCGGAGAAAAAAGAGAGGCGGTGGCAACAGGAGGACGCTTATATCAGATTATATGCTCTCTTTCTCTCTTTACATGTATATAGATATAGGGTCACGTTTAGGGAAAACCTCAAAAAAACGAAAAACTGAGGAACACCTTGGTAGTCATTCATCTGGACGGTATGCACTTGTGCATACATATAATTTGTAACATGCATTTGTGCATAAAAACCAAAAAATAACATAATTTATCTGTATGCACAAGAACATACCGTCCAGATGAAGGGCCACCAGAGTGTTCATCATTTTTCCATTTTTTTTAGGTTTTCCCTTGAATCTTCGTCTATAGATATATATATTCAAATAGAAAGATATAATTTTATATATTTCTTAATTTTTAAAAAGAAAAAAATAAAAGAACCAAACTGCCCTTAATGTAACAATTCAAAAATAAATGGAGTTAGGGGACTTAATCCGCAACAAAATTGAAACCACGGTGATTATATTTGTAATTAATTCGTTTGAGGGATCTAATCCAAAATTTCTTATAACCAGAGGGAAGAAATCTGTAATTTACTCTTAAATTTATATCATAAATAAAAATTTGTATCATTTAATTTTAATTGAGTGAATTGTGGATTTGGTCCATGTGGTTTAGTGATTTCTTTGATCATGGTCCTCATTCTATGTTTATTGTGAATTTGGTTCTTGTGGAATTCAATTTATTTTGGTCATGTTCCTTCTAACTAACACTTCCATTAACTTTGTTAAATCAAGAACCATTTTAGCCATTTTGCCTATTTTTTTGTCCTTTTTTGATAAAAAAAATATAAACAATATTTTTATACACACATGCACACACACATGTGTATATATATATATATATATATAACGATATTAAAATAAATAAAATAAGATATTATTGTATGATTTAATTGCTTAATTTTTTTTAAATTAATTATATTAAATACGATTTAATTTTATTATTTTATTGTAATTGTGGAAAAATATATATAGTTTTATTGTTTTAATGTAATTAAAATTTCAATTTAAACAAATCAGATCATAAAACTATATCTTATTTTATTTAGAACGAATAAAATAAAATATGGTTTTATGATTTGATTTATTGAATTAAAATTTTAATTAAGTTAAAGACGATTTAATAATATTTTTATTTTATTATCATTGCAACAAACAAGCTTATTGTTGATATTTTAACACAAAAAAATCATTAAAACCCGTTGAGAAATGAACTTTAATTTTATCATACTAAAAACAATATGAAAATTGATTTTGAGTTTTTGACTGAAAAACAATATGAAAATTGGAGCTTCTAATTTTAAGATGATAAAATTATAGTTCATTTATCAACGGTTTTCAATGATTTTTGGTGTAAAAATATCAACAATACGCTTGTTTGTTGCAATGATAGTAAAAGAACAATATAATTAAATCGTCTCTAACTTAATTAAAATTTTAATTCAATAAATCAAATCATAAAACCATATTTTATTTTATTCGATCTAAATAAATAAGATATAGTTTTATGATCTGATTTGTTTAAATTGAAATTTTAATTACATTAAAACAATAAAACTATATCTTTTTTCACAATTACAATAAAATAATAAAATTAAATCGTATTTAATATAATTAATTTTAAAAAAATTAAACAATTAAATCATACAATAATGTCTTATTTTATTTATTTTAATATCGTTATATATATATATATATATATATATATATATATATATATATATATATATATATATATACATGTGTGTATAAAAATATTGTTTATATTTTTCTTATAAAAAAGGACAAAAAATAGGCAAAATGACTAAAATGGTCCTTGATTTAACAAAGTTAATGGAAGTGTTAGTCAGAAGGATCATGACCAAAATAAATTGAATACCACAAGAACCAAATCCATCATAAACATAGAATGAGGACCATGGTCAAAGAATTCACAAAACCACATGACCAAATCCACAATTCACTCATTTTAATTTGATTTATTACTTCTTTTAAACTTTTTCGAGGAAGTGCAACCCATATGTTTTAATTATAATTTATGATTGTTACTAATATTTGAAAATGGATATAATTTCAATTGATTTGTTAAAATTTATCATTTTTATAGTAATTTGTTTTTTTCTATTGGTTTATATTTTTATAAAATGAGCGTCGACCAAAAAGATCCAACCATATGAATTGGAACAAATATGCATGTCATAGGTTATTCGGTTATATGACCTAATAACTGTAACACTCGTCACTCTCTAGACGAGTGTCACATATTTAGCCATATAAACCTTAATTGGACGAAGCTTTTTCGGATTGTTTTGACGAGACCGTTCACCATAGAATAATTTTAGGAACGAAATGTGCCCAACGTAATGTACAATTTTATTGTAAGCCGAGAACGGATAATTGATGGAAAATTCGAAATTTATGGAGTATTTTGCGGTACTACTATTAGAATAAAACGTTTATCATGTATTTGAATGTATTTATCAGTTTGTTTTGTGAAGTTTAAACGTTGAATTTTAAGAGTATATGTATGCAGTAACTAATTGTGAACATTAATTTTTAAGAGATTATGTAAACAGTACCTAATGTTTAATAAATTGTTTTTAAAAGTTTATCAAATGTTTTAAGTAACTCTCAGTCTACGTCTACTAGACTTGAATCACCGTTTGTTTGTGTTAACATACCACCTTAGAAACAATTATGGTATGCCTACGACAAAGTTATATTAAATTTGCAACATGTGGCCTCCCAATCAACATGGCAATATTATTTGTTTTGCTTGCAAGTAGTAGACGAACAAACGTTTAAAAAAAAGTCAAATTAGTAGAAGGGATGTTCTAAACTTTTTCTTATATGAAATTAAATTTAATACAGTTTAACTCGATCAAGTTCATACCTAAATTGCTCTTGATCAAGTTCATACCTAAATACACCCCGAAATCTGAGAGCCTATGTATTATCGTTCTCGTTTTGGAAACATCTTAATTTTAAGGATTTATCAATTTTATATTGAACCTATTAGATTTAAGCATCGTGGGCTAAAAAATGTCAAATTGTGAAGTTCATGATGGCTCGCGACAGTGCCCACGAGAGTGACAGGATGTCACAATGGCAAAGGCACAATTGCAGGGGGTCAAGAACTCTCGGTACGTCTCTCGCGATAGTGCCATGCGAGAGTGACAGGGTCACAATCGCTGGGCACTATCGCCCAGATTGTATTGCGGGTGGGGGTGTTGGCGCGATTATGCCCACGAGAGTGACAAATGTCACTCTCGCCGGCGAGTGTTTAGGTATAAAAAGCCTAGGTCGCGATTTTCAGTCATTATATCTGATTCTAGGGTTTGGTGTGCGATCTTCTCTGCCGAAAATCAGTAGGTAAGTCTTCCTTACAACCTCTTTCATCATTTATGGTGATTCTAGGTCTTTAATGGTGGTCCTTAACATTTAGGAGGTGTGTTTGGTGAGCTCTCAAGTGGTTCCTCATCTCCTCCATTTCCAAGTACTTAGTTTTCTTGTAAGAAAACTACTAAGGTGAGTTCTTACACTTTTTACTAAACCTTATACATGTCAAAAGATCGATTTGGATACCTAATATCTCCTTTTTCATATACTTGATTTGTATAAATTTGTGCTAAACCTAACTTTTGGGGATATTAGTGTTTATGATGATTTTGGGGAAATGACGAATTATGAACTGTAATAATGTTCTTTATCTTGTTTTTACTTGGGTTATACCTTTAAGGGAATGGTAATTACCATGTGGAATCTACGATTTTAAGAATATGGAAATTGTGGTTAACTGCCATAAGTTTGTAAATCAACTAGCACCATGTTTTGGGATTTGGAAATGAAAGATAGACCAAATATATTTTGATCATAGATCTGTTGGTAAACGATGGAAATGGTTTTGGGGGAAATCACTCTTCATATTACTTATGCACATTAACCATTGTTGGAATTATTTGTTGAGCCTTATGTGCATTATTTGGTTTAATTGATGCATTGGGAGTCATGACCCCGTATTTGGTTATTATTGTTCCGGCGTTGGGACGACTAGTTTTCCACGTCGAGGCACGTTAGGTACCGGGTGCGGTATAAGTCCTTCGTGCTGCACGTTAGGTACCGGGTGCGGTATAAGTCCTTCGTGCTCAAGTATTACGATATTGGATGAGGAGCTCGACATAGGAACCCGACGGGGTTGAACTCAAGTTTCCGTGGGTGCATGTTTAAAGCCACTGAGCCTGACATCCCTTGCGTTTACTTTATGTGTTTATTGGCTTTACTGACCCATCGAATGGCTTACTTTTGTGTTCCGTCATTCGGGTTAGTAGGCGGGTCTCCCCCGTTAACCCAAGAGGTATTGGTTTTATTTCAAAGAGTATTATTGTTATCATTATCATTATTGTTGTTGTATAAAAGGAAACCTTTTACTTATTTTTATATTAAATCTCTTAAATTGCAAATGTTTGATCTCACTAGGCTTTAACCTAACACTTTTTCTTAAAATGACATGTATAACATGTCAGGTGTCTGGTGGGGTTCGTCGAGACTGAGCGGATAGCTTTGGGCCTAGAGCGGTCTTTTTGGGAGATGTATAGACCGGCATTTTGAAATAGTGATCATACCTTTTGGAAGAATAGCAACACCCGATATTAATCTTTCTTACTTAAGTTAGATTATTAGGTTGTTAGTCTATCCTTCATTTGATTCATTGTAATGATTATAGTACTGTTTCCCCGTTCTATCGGGATGATACTTTGGGATTGATTTTAGCAGGTTTATATCCAGGTTTCTATCTAATTATAGCAGTCATATTGCAGAAATTTTGAATTTTTATTCCGCTAATTTTTAGGGTGTTACAAGTTGGTATCAGAGTTTTAATTTAAGTGAACTAGGTATGGATGTAGGGTACCTAGACTTAAGCTGTGAAATTAGGCAATGATTTTGTGAGATGGGGTAGAGCTATTAAGATAAGATAGTTCTAGAGTCGACGGAAGCTACACAAGTTAAGAGTTATGGTAATGGGAATGAAAATTTTTATGTATTGCATGTTCATAATTTCGCCTAGCTAACATTATTATGAAGATGTTTTACGTGATTATGCTTGTTTTCCGTTATTATGATAATCGATGAATGTAGTGGTACGTTTTCTTGCTTATAACCGTGTAGTCTTATCTTATCTATATTCTCGCGTGTGTGGCAGACTATGGTTAATACGCGTAATCGGTTGGAGGGGCAAGATACGACAGCGTCTACGGCCGATCAACCGAGGGTGACGAATAACGATTTGCCCCCACCGCTTATGAATGCGTTGGGAGGAGGACTGGAGCATGTACCTCGACGTAACATAGTTGCAACTCATCCAATCATGGAAGAGGAAACTCCGGAAACCAGAATGATGGAACGGATGATGCAAGCAATGAATGCAGCTATGGCTCAGCAGCAAGAGGCCTTCCTGAAACTATTGGATGACATAGATGCTAACCACCGTAGGCCGGAGACGGTGGAGGAGAATGTGATTGTGGCGGGATCCGGAGGTTCGGGACCCCGTATCCCTACCAATGAGACGACAATCCCGACCGCAAGACCTGAGGCAAAGTCTTGTACATTCAAGGCATTTCTCGGATGTCGACCGCCAGAGTTCAAAGGCACCGACGACCCGGTAGAATGCATGAACTGGATTAGGGAATTGGAGCAAGTCTTCCGATCGAGCGGGTGCGGGGAGAACCAAAAAGTCGTATTTGGATCTCAAATGTTTAGAGGGGCGGCCCTCACATGGTGGAATGTATATTCCGCTTCTATTGAAGCCGCTGTATTGGCTCAACTAAGATGGGAGACCTTCAAGAAGAAGGTTATGGAAGAATTTTGCAACGAACGAGCTATGGACTGGATCATCGATGAGTTTCGAAGTTTGAAAAGGGGGAATTTATTGGTGAAGGATTACAACAAGCTGTTTATGGACAAGCTAGGTTTGGTGGGACATCTGGTCCCCACCGAAAGAGAGAAAATCAAGGCGTACATCAAGGGTTTGCCTACAGAAATGATGAATATGGTTCGAGTGTCCAAGGCCTCTACCCTTCGAGAGGCTATAGAGGAGGCACAACTTGTGGAGGATTCCTACGGTTTGAGTAAGGCGGAGAGAAGTGGAGCAATTGAGAAGAGGAAATGGGAAGGAGGCCCCACGTTTTCGAAGAGACCGAGCCACTTCAACAACAATCAACGGGGAGGTGGTC
This sequence comes from Arctium lappa, assembly GCA_023525745.1. Lineage (NCBI taxonomy): Eukaryota > Viridiplantae > Streptophyta > Magnoliopsida > Asterales > Asteraceae > Arctium > Arctium lappa. The sequence continues at coordinate 131,877,231 of CM042049.1, forward strand.
CGAGACGGGATTCCCCGTGGTGTTCAAGATGCCGAAGTAAACACACCGGCCCTTGAAACTCGAAGTCCGAACCGTGCTACAAATGTGGTAAGCTCGGCCACCGTTACAATGACTGTCCAATTAAAGAACGTATCTGTTTCGGGTGTAAAGAGTCGGGCCATGTTAGAAGTGAATGTCCGAAGGCAATGGTGAGCTATAGTGGAGGCAAGAAAGTGGACACTCCCAAGGCAACAGGGAGAGCTTTTCAGATGACCACTGAAGAGGCGAAGGCGTCAACGGATGTAGTGTCGGGTACGTTTCTCCTAAACTCCGTGCCTACGCGTGTACTATTTGATTCGGGAGCTAGTTACTCTTTTGTGTCAAGTTTGTTTTGCCCAAAACTATCCATGCCCACTACTAGCTTAGAAGATGCGTTAGTGGTAGAGCTAGCTGATGGTGATCAAGTAGTGGTTCGAGATATTCTAAGGAAGTGCAAGCTCGAAATCGAAGGAAGAGAATTTCCGATCGATCTTATGCCTATGGTCATTGGGGGATTCGATGTTGTAGTCGGTATGGATTGGTTGTCAACTAATCATGCTGAAATTCTTTGTGCAAAGAAGCTGATCCGAATCCTGGATTCAGATGGTCAGGTGGTGACCGTGTATGGTGAAAGACGAAAGGGTGAAGTCGCAATCATCAGCATAGTGAAGGCACGAAAATGTTTGGCGAAAGGATGCTCATCCTTTTTGGCATATGTGTTAGATGTCAAACTTGAGAAGAAGACGCTAGAAGAGGTTGAAGTGGTAAGGGAGTTTTCCGACGTATTTCCGGACGACTTGTCTGGTTTACCTCACGATCGTCAAGTGGAGTTTAAGATTGATCTGACACCGGGAGCGGCTCCGATAGCCCGAGCCCCATACCGTTTGGCTCTGTCAGAGATGAAGGAAATGATGAGCCAATTGCAAGATCTTTTGGAAAAAGGATTTGTAAGACCGAGTTCCTCGCCTTGGGGAGCCCCGGTCTTATTCGTGAAGAAGAAGGATGGTATTATGCGAATGTGCATCGACTATAGGGAGTTGAATAAGGTGACCGTGAAGAACAAATACCCACTCCCTAGAATCGATGATTTATTCGACCAACTGCAAGGAGCGGGTTGCTTTTCGAAGATTGATCTCCATTCGGGTTACCATCAAGTGAAGGTGAAAGAGGAAGATATTCCTAAAACTGCTTTTAGGACACGTTATGGCCACTATGAGTTTCTAGTGATGCCATTCGGCTTGACGAACTCTCCAGCGGTGTTTATGGATTTAATGAATTGCGTGTGCCGACCCTTCTTAGAGAAGTCGGTTATCGTGTTCATTGATGACATCCTTATCTACTCAGAGGATGAGGTCGATCATGCTCGACACCTTCGGGACGTTTTAGAGATCTTGAGGAAAGAGAAACTTTATGCAAAGTTTTCCAAGCGTGAGTTTTGGTTGAAGGAAGTGCAGTTTTTGGGGTACATAGTTTCGAAGGACGGAGTAAAGGTGGACCCGGCCAAGATTGAAGCTATGATGAGTTGGGAACCTCCCAAAAGTTCATCCGAGATTCGAAGTTTTCTAGGCTTGGCGGGATATTACCGAAGGTTCATACAAGACTTCTCCAAGATTGCTTCTTCGTTGACAATGTTGACCAAGAAGAATGTAAAGTTTGTATGGACTGAAGAACAAGAGAAGGCATTTAGGACTTTGCAAAAGAAGTTATGCGAAGCTCCGATCTTATCTTTGCCGGAGGGATCGGAAGATTTTGTGGTCTTTAGCGATGCATCCAAAATGGGGCTTGGATGTGTACTAATGCAAATAGGGAAGGTTATCGCGTACGCGTCTAGACAATTGAAAGTGCACGAGAAGAACTACCCCACTCATGATTTGGAGTTGGCGGTGGTAGTGTTCACGCTAAAATTATGGCGACATTACCTTTACGACACAAAGTGTACCTTATACACGGATCATAAGAGTCTGAAGTATGTTTTTGATCAGAAAGAACTCAACATGAGGCAACGAAGGTGGTTAGAGCTACTTAAGGATTACGACTGTGAATTACTCTACCACCCGGGTAAAGCAAACGTGGTAGCTGACGCCTTGAGTCGGAAAGAGTATAGCGGGAGACTTCAAGCCAAACTTACAAGAATTAAGTTGGTGTCAAGTCTCATGGAAAAGATTAAAGAGGCGCAAACCGAAGCATTAAAAGAAGAAAACCTCAAGGATGAAGTGATGATCAAGCAACAGTTATTGTTGACCGAAGATAGCCGAGGGATCAAGTGCTTCAACGGGCGAGTTTGAGTACCAAAGTTTGGAGGTTGCCGAGAGCTACTGTTGGAGGACGCACACAAATCCAAGTATTCTATCCACCCGGGAAGCACCAAGATGTATCGGGATTTGAAGCTACACTTTTGGTGGCCGGTTATGAAATTAGATGTAGCACATTATGTGGAGCGATGCGTAACTTGTTCACAAGTGAAGGCCGAGCATCAACGACCCTATGGAAGTCTTCAATCGCTTGAGATACCCGAATGGAAATGGGACAAGATTACCATGGACTTCGTAACCAAACTACCGAATACCTTGAGAGGGAACGACATTATTTGGGTTATTGTTGACCGTTTGACTAAGAGTGCTCACTTTCTAGCAATGCGGGAAACCTTGCCAATGGATAAGTTGGCAAAACTCTACATAGACGAGGTAGTCTCTAGACACGACATACCTTTGTCGATAGTGTCCGATCGTGATAGTCGGTTCACGTCGAGATTTTAGGGAGCCTTGCATCAAGAGTTGGGCACACGGGTAAATTTGAGCACGGCTTACCACCCACAAACAGACGGACAAAGTGAAAGAACGATTCAAATGCTTGAAGACATGCTTAGATCATGCGTGATCGATTTTGGCGGTAGCTGGGACACCCATCTACCTTTGGTGGAATTTGCGTACAACAATAGTTATCATTCTAGTATCGGAATGGCGCCATTTGAAGCTTGTACGGGCGGAAGTGTAGAACCCCTGTGTGTTGGCTAGAGGCGGGAGAAAAGCAATTTGCCGGCCCGGAAATTGTGCAAGAGACGGCCGAAAAAGTTAAATCTATTCGGGAACGGTTGAAAGCGGCGCAAGATCATCAGAAAAGTTACGCCGACAAAAAGAGGAGACAGGTAGAGTTTCAAGTGGGAGATCGCGTGATGCTAAAGATGTCCCCTTGTAAGGGATTGATTCGGTTTGGGAAGCGTGGGAAGCTAAGTCCCCGTTTCTTTGGGCCGTTTACTATTTTGGAACGTATCGGACTCCAAGCTTACAAGTTGGACTTGTCGCCGGAGATGGACGGGATTCATCCCACTTTCCACGTGTGCTATTTACGGAAGTGCTTAGCGGAAGAAGAAAGCGTCATACCTTTGTCCGAAATTTGAGTGGATGATAATCGCTGTATCGAAGATCCCGAGGCAATTTTGGAAAGGGTAATTAAGAAGCTCCGACATAAAGAGGTGGTGATGGTAAAGGTTCAATGGAAGCACCACCGCGACACCAATGTGACTTGGGAAGCGGAAGAAGACATGAGGCGTAGATACCCTCTCATGTTTAGTTAGTAGGATTTCGGGGACGAAATCATTTCCATGTTGGGGAGGATTGTAACACCCCGAATTCTGACAGCCTATGTATTATCGTTCTCGTTTTGGAAACATCTTAATTTTAAGGATTTATCAGTTTTATATTGAACCTATTAGATTTAAGCATCGTGGGCTAAAAAGTGTCAAATTGTGAAGTTCATGATGGCTCGCGACAGTGCCCGCGAGAGTGACAGGATGTCACAATCGCAAAGGCACAATCGTCGGGGGTCAAGAACTCTCGGTACGTCTCTCGCGATAGTGCCATGCGAGAGTGACAGGGTCACAATCGCTGGGCACTATCGCCCAGATTGTACCGTGGGTGGGGGTGTTGGCGCGATTATGCCCGCGAGAGTGACAAATGTCACTCTCGCCGTGTCACTATCGCCGGCGAGTGTTAAGGTATAAAAAGCCTAGGTCGCGATTTTCAGTCATTATATCTGATTCTAGGGTTTGGTGTGCGATCTTCTCTGCCGAAAATCAGTAGGTAAGTCTTCCTTACAACCTCTTTCATCATTTATGGTGATTCTAGGTCATTAATGGTGGTCCTTAACATTTAGGAGGTGTGTTTGGTGAGCTCTCAAGTGGTTCCTCATCTCCTCCATTTCCAAGTACTTAGTTTTCTTGTAAGAAAACTACTAAGGTGAGTTCTTACACTTTTTACTAAACCTTATACATGTCAAAAGATCAATTTTGGATACCTAATATCTCCTTTTTCATATACTTGATTTGTATAAATTTGTGCTAAACCTAACTTTTGGGGATATTAGTGTTTATGATGATTTTGGGGAAATGACGAATTATGAACTGTAATAATGTTCTTTATCTTGTTTTTACTTGGGTTATACTTTTAAGGGAATGGTAATTACCATGTGGAATCTACGATTTTAAGAATATGGAAATTGTGTTAACTGCTGATAAGTTTGTAAATCAACTAGCACCATGTTTTGGGATTTGGAAATGAAAGATAGACCAAATATATTTTGATCATAGATCTGTTGGTAAACGATGGAAATGGTTTTGGGGGAAATCACTCTTCATATTACTTATGCACATTAACCATTGTTGGAATTATTTGTTGAGCCTTATGTGCATTATTTGGTTTAATTGATGCATTGGGAGTCATGACCCCGTATTTGGTTATTATTGTTCCGGCGTTGGGACGACTAGTTTTCCACGTCGAGGCACGTTAGGTACCGGGTGCGGTATAAGTCCTTCGTGCTGCACGTTAGGTACCGGGTGCGGTATAAGTCCTTCGTGCTGCACGTTAGGTACCGGGTGCGGTATAAGTCCTTCGTTCTCAAGTATTACGATATTGGATGAGGAGCTCGACATAGGAACCCGACGGGGTTGAACTCGAGTTTCCGTGGGTGTATGTTTAAAGCCACTGAGCCTGACATCCCTTGCGTGTACTTTATGTGTTTATTGGCTTTACTGACCCATCGAATGGCTTACTTTTGTGTTCCGTCATTCGGGTTAGTAGGCGGGTCTCCCCCGTTAACCCAAGAGGTATTGGTTTTATTTCAAAGAGTATTATTGTTATCATTATCATTATTGTTGTTGTATAAAGGAAACCTTTTACTTATTTTTATATTAAATCTCTTAAATTGCAAATGTTTGATCTCACTAGGCTTTAGCCTAACACTTTTTCTTAAAATGACATGTGTAACAGGTCAGGTCTCTGGTGGGGTTCGTCGGGACTGAGCGGATAGCTTTGGGCCAAGAGCGGTCTTTTTGGGAGATGTATAGACCGGCATTTTGAAATAGTGATCATACATTTTGGAAGAATAGCAACACCCGATATTAATCTTTCTTACTTAAGTTAGATTATTAGGTTGTTAGTCTATCCTTCATTTGATTCATTGTAATGATTATAGTACTGTTTCCCCGTTCTATCGGGATGATACTTTGGGATTGATTTTAGCAGGTTTATATCCAGGTTTCTATCTAATTATAGCAGTCATATTGCGGAAATTTCGAATTTTTATTCCGCTAATTTTTAGGGTGTTACAGTGAACAATTAAACAATTGACATTGGTACCACTTGTGAGGCAACTTGGTTGCTTTGAATGGTATTGTCAATTGGACGGCCTGTGGGGGGGGGCATATGTAATATGTTGGCTTGTATTATAATTTTTATTTTTTAAAATTCAGAATAAAAAAAAGTTGTATTTACTAAAACTCTGATTTTTTTAGTAATAATGCCAATTTCATCTTAGCTAGGAAATATGAGATATCTCCTAGTTCGCAAAGAATACATCCCAAATGAATTCATACACAGGGGAAATCTTACTTGCAACCTAAACAAAATTACACACATTATCTTAGATAGCCTGAAGACCACGAAATTTGGAAATTGTACATGAGATTCACTTGATTTTAAAGATCGTCCAATGTCTCTTCCTGAGGTAACACCTACATAGATTACAACATATACACTAGTCAATGGATAATCATGACACAAATGTGTTATATCATACCAAAAACTCACTCTAGGATCATAATGTAACACCCCAAAAATGGGCTAACAAAAATTTCCGAAAAATGGAAATGTGGTATTTAAAATGCCATAGCATGAGCCCCCCAAAAATGAGGAAATAAGAATACTTGTTTAATTACAGTTTGTAATTGTAAGGGAAGATAAAGCAACAACCGACTAATCTAATTTCTACGGTGAAATAAGATTACAAAAGAGGTGTAGCCTATAAACCCAAATCAATCTTCACGAAATGTGCGCCCATATGCACTTTCCTCAAGTCCCCACAAAGTTCGCCTAGACCTTCTTAGGTGCGGCGCCACTAGAACCTGAGATACACATAAACACCAAACAAGTGTTAGGCCAAAAAGCCTAGTGAGGTTAAATGACAAGTAATAAATGCATATATGGAAAATTTTATAGTTCCAACGAAATTCATAACCATGATTGGAATCAAGGGGGAAGACCCATAACACTAATCAAATTACACCCAAGAGACGAGATACCTTAGTGTCCACTTTTACGAGTGACACCACAAGGCCTGACACACCTGAGGATACAATATAGGCATTGCCCCAAGTGGCGGAGGTCTAGACACATACCATCATAGTGGCACCCAAGATTATGTTCTCCTAGTGTTCATTTGACTTGGTTCATCCACACAACTCATTTGTGACCATGTAGCGTATTAGCTCACACAAGGTGTATTCAACCCCAATATTTGTTGTATGGTCCAAAGATTAATATTCATCATCAAATAGGTGCAAGGCACATAACGACTTGCCCAGGCCCTACTCGGGTCCGATTTCTCGTTCGAACTTCCGTTCAATGCGTCAAGTTTAGGGGCCTTCAACTAAGTGAGTGAGATATCTAAATTACTTGACCTATTCGAGAGTAGAATTAAGGAAAAAAGGAGTATGAAAGTCTAGCAAGGCTTACTTGAGAAATTTCATGTGTTACAATCATCCCCACCTTAGACAAGATTTCGTCCCCGAAATCTCGTTCTAGGTGAATAAGTGTGGGTATCTTCTCTTCAGGTCTTCCTCGACCTCCCATGTGACATTTGCTCCGCAATGATGCTTCCATTGGATCTTGACCAATGTCACATCTTTGTGTCGAAGCTTCTTCGTCTTCGATTCTAATATCGCTTCCGGTTTTTCTACGCACCAATTCCCGTTGTCCACTTGGATCTCCGTCAATGGGATGACACTCTCTTCCTCGGCTAGACATTTGCGAAGGTAACATATATGAAAAGTAGGATGTATCCATCCATTTCCGGTGGCAAGTCTAACCGATACTTGGAGTAAATAATACACTGATTATGTTTGCATAGTGTATATCTCTAATGAATTTACACCGTGTAATGACATTTCATATTTTTTTGTTTTTCAAGCTACAAGGGTATTTAAGTAATTCAATATATTTCAATTTGTTTTTTTTATCAATTCATAAATATATTTTCATTAATTTCATTTGTATATTTGTGTATTTATATTGTATAATATTTAATATAAATGGATAAATTGTCAATTGTGTGACTAATGAATAATTGTAATTGAATAGTTATTAATAATTTAATGACTTAGTTTTAATAAAAACTAAAAAAATGAACAAAAACTAGATTGGATGAGATCAAATCAGACTGAATCGAATTGAACCAATATCAGATCAAATCAAGAGTCCAAGACTGATGCATACCGCCAATAAACACAGTACACTAAAAAGTTTTTTGTCCTTTCGAAATAAAGAAGAACCAACAGTTGTTTAGAGAAACTGGTAGGGTGCACCCAATCAAGTGACAACCCTTTTATTTATGTGGATGGTATGCAATTTTATTATTTACTCGACAACAAAAAATTTATTGTCAGAAAGCCCTTGTTTGTAATTATATCATTTTTATTACAATTATTTGTAAATTTAAAGTCTTATAATAGAAGAAATTGATTTGAATTAAACATTAAAAGTATAATATTAGGTAATTTTTTTTTAAATATTAGGTCAAAAATACATCCTATGTTTGGACGAAACACGTCTAGTTTTTGCTTTATCCCATCAAAATTTATTTTGGTAACTACAAACTCTATTAAAATATTATCAAATTATATATATATATATATATATATATATATATATATATATATTAGAAATGTACTCGTGCAATGCTGCTAGATAAATCACGATTTTAATGTTTCATTTTATTTTCTATTTCTTGTTGATTTACATTACGATTTTGGTTGGTTGTGAGAGAGTGATAATGATTTTTTTATATAAATTTGTTTAATTTAGACTTAATAATATAATGTAATTTATTTTGGTTTAATAATATAATTTTTTTATAAAATATTCGGTTAGATTTTTTTAATTATATTTTATATTTTTATATTTAAAGTTTGATTTCTATTCTATATTTAATTATGCTGAGAGTTATTTTAGGGGAGTTAAAATGGGAAATGATTTTAGAAGAGTTAAAATGGTTAGAGATAATGATTGAAAATTAATAAATAGATTTTATATTAGCAAAAAAAATGTTGATCCAAATTCTCTCAGTGATTTGATAAAGACTCTCTTCTATACTTAGTGAAAATTACGTTTTAATATGTATTAGTGTTTCACCATCAGCGATCAGACTGAGTATGTTCAGTTATCGTTGATAGTCTCTCTCATAAACATTTCTATGTATTAGTGTTTCACTATCAGTGATCAGACTGAGTCTGTTCAAGTTATCACTGATAGTTTCTGAAGTAAACAACCAACGTAATCCTTGAAGACAAGTCTCGCGTCAACATATGTTCATAGCTGAATCGAAGACGAAGCTGTTGAACAAAGAGAAGTCTACTAGTGACCTGATGCTGATATCAGTGAAGCAAAGACAACTCTACATATACGCGAAGGAACATGAGGAAAAGCTTCAGCGATAGCTGAATCTCTTTATCTCTGAAAGAAGAGATACTCAGCGATCAATGATCACAAAGCTTATGCCTCAAGTCTCTTTTGTCTTAAACTGCACAACCAGTACGATGTGTCAGAACGGACCTTACCTCTGCCATCATTCGTACAACAACCCTGTTCACTACACTGTTCATATTATGGCCGAAAGCTTGTCTCCCAAAGTCAGACACTCAAAGCCAATAGATGAACGACACGTGTAAAGTACCCTGCCATGCATTTAATGCATAGGGTATAAATAGAAGAAACACATCTTCTTCTTGAGTAGTGCTCTCTTCTTAATCAACATAGAAACCCTTGCTTTCTATATCTTTAAATCTCCCATTCTCTGAATTTCTAGTGCAATCATCTTAGTGTTTCTTAAGTTTGTTTAGATTGAGTTTGTCTTAATCTTATTCCGCAACAAACTTGTAAATTGTATTTTGATTTATCAATAAACAATTTATTAAACTTTAATTTCTGTATTTGTATTCAACCCCCCCCCTTCTACAAACTTGTTAAGCACCTCCGGGACCAACAAAAAATACGGAAGAAAAAAGAGTTTATATTACATCTCATTATGTAAAAAGATTTTATAAAATAAAATATGGAAAAAGATTTTATAAAATAAAATATGGAAAAATCATTATGAGATGTAATATAAAAAAATACGGAAGAAAAAAGATTTTATATTACATCTCATAAATCTACATTTAAAATAGATTATGTTAATATAAAATCTATTTTATAAAATCCTCCCAAAAAAAAACAAATAGTTATATTAATAAATGAGTATTCATTCCACAAATAGATGATTATATGAGTATCCATTCCACAAATAGATGATTATGTGAGATATTGTGCTTGAAAATATTGTACCAAAGCATTAAGAAGTTGTAAATTAAGTAATTGACTTTAATTAGTTGTAACTTGTGCTTAAAATGTTGTAATTAAGAGTTTTTTATACCGTTTTTATAATATAGTATAGATATAGATAGTATATATATATATATATATATATATATATATATAGTGGAAGGATATTTTGCAACTCTTGAAAAGGTTGCAACCCTTGCAACCCACATCTTAACCGTCGGATTCATGATCGACGGTTATTTTATTTTTATTATATATATATATATATATATATATATATATGTGTGTGTGTATGTGTGAGAGAGAGAGAGATGAGTCAAAATATGATTTAATTCATTAGTAGAAAGAGACAACCTATGCTATGAGTGTCATTGAAATTTTACCTTTACTTAACTCACAATACGATAAAATATATAAGTATTGCATTATTCATCCATGAGTAAATAAATCTATTACATACTGATAAATGTTTTTTCATAGCTTTTTTTGTATTTAATCAGTTTTAACTTTATAAAATTTTATAAAAGTTTCGTATTTAATCATTTTTTATTTATTAACCAGTTTTATTTATTAATATATTTAAAGTAATCCTATTTAAATATAATTATTAAATAAATAATATAAATAAATACATAATGAAAGTAATTATATTTTATATTTTTAAAATAATATCTCAAATTTGACATATTTATACAATTTTAACAGATTTCTTAATGGCCCATTTTTTATTTTCGGTTATACATACTTTTAAATTTAACATTTTTTAATTTTTATTTTACAAACTTTTTATACAACTTTTATATATTTCTTAATAACCTAATTTTTATTAATCTGTAAGAATTTTAATGTATTTATTTTTATAAATAAGAATAAAAATGATATAAAGTTAAAAGAGTGAGACCCTGAATAGTTTTAAAAAGTAATGAAAAAGTTTAGGTGAGGTTTTTCACATAGTGGAGGTATATAAAGGTTTTTAAGTTGTTGATGTGACAATAATGTGTAAGAAAAAAGTTTTGAAAAAGCTCGATGAAAAACTCGTACATTGTGGATGCTATGATAAATGAGTCAAACTCGTGCTTTTTACACCTTTCCCACTAACAGAATTGTTTATTGGCATGATCATGGTCCCGACCTTCGCTTTACGCATTCACATTATTACACTTTGTTTATCTCTTTTAATAATATGATATAAAGTACACTGGCATCATTAAAAGTAAAGAAACACAATACTATGTCCAAAAACCCATTTTTTTTATTGCCATTACTGTTAACATTCATACCATATAGATATATTAAAAATATATATATTTTATTCTGCATGAAATATGAGGATACATAAAATATTACTTTGTACATTGTGCATTTTGTGTTGTACACCTCTAGTCATGCCTATTCTAGAGGTAAGACTAAAATCTTGTAAAAACAACCGATAATGACGATCTAAATTTACAAAACGACTCATGTCTTCACTGCAACGACGACTTCTAGACTGTGTATTATGATCAAGACATGCAAAAAAAGATAATAATATATGTACAAGTCTAGAGAAGAGTTCAACGCAAGTTTTGAACCGTTCTGATATGATATTAATAACTTGTACAATATTCAATACAAGTTGTTGTATGTATTTTACTTTTAATTTGACTAATCAAACCTCAAAAAGGCTCCACTCATCAAATTAACCTCGGAAAGGGTTTCATCGAGTAAAATATCATTAAAAAAACTTCCGTTGTTGAGTAAATCCATACTCAAATGGTCATGAGAGCTCGCAGATAAAGAAGAATCTTCATGTTCAAATCCAGCAAACGATACAGCTTCGTGACCATGACCATAACCCAATACCTCATCCCACCCTAAAACAGGACAAGAACGGTCATCATTGGCCGATGAAACGGTGTCGGAGACGTCAGTACTTTGGACCTTGGAATCGACTTCATGTTTTATGGAGGGGTCAATGTGGCTATTTGTAATAGTGGAAGGGCTGTTTGAGATATAACCATCATTTTTGGAATCATTAAAATCAATGATAACTCCTGAGTGCGAGAAAGCATTTGGATTTGGGCAAGTGTGGTGGCCAAAATATGTGATGTGGAATCTGTTTGATCCATCTTCCACTTTCTGAACCTGTTTTTGTGCTTTGCATCCATAAACAAGTTTGTGGGTGCACCTAAAGTAGCACCTGCAAAACCCAAAAACAAAAAATATAAATACATGTATAAATAAATTGTTTTTTAGATTTATTATAACAAATTTGATTGGTTTATTGTATCTACAAAATTTGAGAAGTAGGACCTTGGGAATTTAGAGCGGAGGATTTCCTTTTGTCCATATTTCCTCCATGCATAACCATCTTCAATTGTATCATTAATCTTGACCCTTGAATCAATCGTCTTTCTGCAAAATTAATTAATATGCTTAATATGTTGTACCATGTGCTACAATAATTGTACCTTGATCACATTATATTGTTATTAATTGCATTAATAAAACTTGTACATACCTTCTTTTGTAACAACCTCTCCGTTCCTTCACAGCCAGCGCCGGTTTCTTGCCGGAGTGAACTTCCGGCAACTGGTCAACGGAACAAGCCAAACCCACATGGGGACTCGCCGGAACCCCACAAAACTCGCCGGAATCGCAAAAATCCAACAAAGAGAGGCCACCGGAGAAAGATCCCAGTATATCCATCACAAGACAATAAGCAGAATCCGACCCATCATCATTCTCTCTCCGGGGAAGTAACTTCTGTAATCTTTTTGCAGAATCTTGGCCTCTAATTAGGGTTTCGGTCAATCTTTTCTTGTTTTTTTCCATTTCAGATAACAGAAAACTGGATAATTTCAGATGGGTATCTATGAATATATCGTTTACTGTAAAGTGAAGTTGAAGTGAGATGTGGTTTTATATATGTGGCTTTTTAGAGAGATAATGAGGGGGGATTTTAGAGAGAGAAAGGAAGGTGATAGGAAGCAAGAACACAAACTTCTGGGAAATTTCACAAAGTGAAAATAAATCTAGAAAAATAGGGGTGTGACGTCATCACTGTGACTCATGCAATCGTCATCTATCCTGCTTTTCTCCCACCAATAATGCGAAAACCGAAATGAAGTGGTTTGTGTACGGACGGTTTATCCAAAATATCCGGCCCGACTTCCTGATTTGCTTGGTGGGAAAGTAATTTTGTGGCAGTTTTGGAAATTTTGGGACATTTGCGGCCCAAAAAATAAACGGTAAACATTTTTTCTATTTTCGGTATATTCCGCTAGATGATGAGATGGCAAGATAATGAATGAGTTCATTTAACCTGCATTTAATTTTTGTCCTTTTCTAGCATCATTGCTTACGTAGTATTCCCCTAAAATTAAAATTAAAATTAAAATTAAAATTAAATCAAAACAAAATAATAAATTTGTCACTTTACTTCTTGTTGGTTTGGTAATGATCTAAATTTTTTTGGATATGAAGAATAGGAAAAGTTAATAAAATATTTTATTTAAAAAATCTAATATTTACATGAATTATTTTATATTGGTTAATAGGTTAAGGGATTGTTTTTTTTTTAAATCTCTTAATATCTCTTAAGTTTAAATCGTTGAAACCCTTTTACACACTACCTCTTTTTAATCATAAATAAATTAAGATTTCAGACTTTAGACCTCTTAAAAAACAAACGGCACCTAAGTGTTTGTTTGTCACCAGCTTAATGAATTTAATACGACCCGTAGTTTACTCGGTCAGCTATACATGTTTGTTTGGTAGTGACTTAATGATGAACATAGTAGTTTATTTAGTAAGCTTTTTGCAGAAAACCATGTTTTTCCAAACATGTCCCTCCAAATTAAAAAACATGTTTCTTCCATTTATGAAAAAACCCTTCCAAATAAAAATCTTCTCAATCTATATGAACAGATTAATCCACATATAAAGTTTTATCCATATAGGTCTTAATGAAAAATCAACCAAACAATCTTGTATGGATAAAGTTATCGGTGTGGATTAATCTATCTATATAGATTGAGAAGATTTTTGTTTTAGAAAGTTTTTTCATAGATGAAAAGAACTTGTTTATTACTTTTGTAGAGACAGATTTTGAAAAACCTTGATGTCTTACATAAAGCTCCCCCCGTAAAAGCTTACTGGATAAGACACTTTATAAATCATTAAACCATTAGTAAATAGTCATGTATAGTTGACCAACTAAGTTATGAATCCCATTAAGCTTATTAAATTGCTAACAAACAGATCTTAATTGTTAGCTGATAAACTAACTATTAAACAAATCATGTTAATAAAAGGTAGTTGGTAAATTGAAATGAACATTGAAAAACAACCTATAATATATACTATGGGAGAGGTTCATTTGAGAAATGGTAAATATATGAGAAATAAAGAAATAATCTTAGCCATTCATCTGGTCAATATATGAAAAATAGAGAAGTAATAGAAAAATAATCTTAGCCATTCATCTAGTCAATATATGAAAAATAGAGAAGTAATCTTAGCCATTCATCTGGTCAACATTTGCGGCTTTGACCGCAAAGTACCGGATAATTCCTTGTATGGTCTATAGAAGGTAGGGGATAATTTCGTAAAATACACGGGATGAGTTCATGTATGAATCACAAAGATTCATATATGAATCTGTTAATTAATTCAACTGATTCATATATGAATCTTTGTGATTCATACAGATTCATATATGAATCTTTGTGATTCACAAAGGTTCATATATGAATCTTTGTGATTCATACAGATTCATATATGAATCTGTTAGTTAGTTCAACTGATTCATATATGAATCACAAAGGTTCATATATAAATCAGTTAAAAGAGTTCTGTTGTGAATTGCACTGGTTCATATATGAACATATAGTTCATATGTGAATTATACATGTTCATATATGAACACAGCCCGTGTGTTTTGTAAAATTTACGAAATTGTCCTTCTATTTTTGGGATAGCCGCAACTTTTGACCGGTCAAAGCCGCAATATTTGACTAGTCAAATCCGATCTTAACAATATGAATGGCTAGGATACTTCTCTATTTCTCATATATTTACCATTTCTCAAATGAACCAAACACTATATACTATATTATAAAACACGAATAAAAAACTCTTAAATACAAATTATTAGGTACAAGGTACCATCATTTTATGCAAAATTTTAAAAATCTCTTAATTTACAAGTATCAAAGCACAAAATACATATTACTACTGCAGGTTTCTAACACCCACCAATTTGGTATATACCGGACATTCCTTTTATGCAGACCTTTCCATGTATCACTATTTAATTGATATATTATATTACTATAAATTTGTTTTAATTATATTATTAAATATGTAATTGGTTATTTTTTTAATTGTCATTAAAATATATAAAATAATCATTGAATTCTAACAAAATACTTAATTTTTTTATATAAAAAACATTATATTATTATGCCTAAATTAAACAAATTTATAAAAAAATATTATCATTTTCTCAAAACCATCCAGAATCGTACTGTAAATCGACAAAAAAACAAAAAATAAAATGAAACATTAAAATCGTGATGTATCTTGCTGCATTGTGCGAGTAAGCTTCTAGTGGTTCATAATTGAAGAAAAAAGTTGGTAAAACCTCTTCGAGCTTATTGTAATATTATTTGGCTATGTTTTTCAGAAAACTAAAGATATAATCAATTAAATAGGATCTTTTTCTCAATACACTCAAAAAATAAAAAATAATTTATTGCTAAAAAATGTTTTATAATAACATAAATAAAGATTAAATTTAATACTAAATCTTAAAATATAGAATTTTAATTTCCTCGTCATCTTATAACGGCATTGATCTTTCCATCCTAAGTTCTAGAAAGAGGCAATTTTCGCAGAAATTTCAAAAATATATTGACCTTAATTTACTTTGAAAAGTGAAAAATTAAATGTTTCTAGTTGCTTTCCTCAATGAAACACTATTTGCAATGAATGGGAATCAATGAGCCACGTTATTAAATTAAATAAATGTATCTTTCTGGGTTTTTTCTTAAAAAAATCTAAGATGATTTTGAAAAAAAAAAGTTATCCTTTATCTTTTGATAAATAAATATCGTGAAATAACGTAAAATGGATATCGATCTTAATGGTAATTACTCAACGCTTACTCAATAATAGTCAACAATTTAACTTAACTTAACGGATAATATTTTAGTCCATTAAAATGGTATCGTGTGCAAAAATATTTATTTGATAAGCGTTACCGGTTAAGAATCGTCACTTTCACTTAAGACTCTTGGTCTTTGTCATAGCTCTTAACGGGTAAGATTCCCATTCATTGTTATGATCATCCGATAAGATAACATGAGTTGTAAAGCACTTACCGGGTAAGCGTTTAGTAAACATCCCTTAATTAAATTTGGTTCAAGGCAAAGAAGGGAATATCGTAGTCTAATACTTACATAATTATGGACTTCCGACTCTGTCTCCAAAGTAATACTGTGTTTTCGAGACCTTTTTTACAAAGGGAAAAAAGACAGTAAAGGAAAAGGGGAAAAAAATCTTAGGTCCCATTTGATTTGTAGGATTTGATAGGATTTCAATGAATTTTGAATTCAATTCTATTCCAATCACACGTTTGATTTGAATGATTGCTTGGATATAAAATCCCGATATTTCATTGAAATACAACAAATATTGGATTTAAAAATACCATGGGGGTTGGTATTTTGTGCTTGTTTTATTTAATGAATTTACTAAAAAAGGTAATTTTATTTTTGTAATATATTTATAATTTATTTTTATAGTTATAGTTATTATAAAAAATGAAATTCAATTCCATCCCAAAATCATACAAACCAAATACACCAAAGATTTCAAATCCTTCTAAATCCAAATCCCACCAATTTCAATTTCTTCCATGAAATCCGAATAACTCAAAACCATTTCATCAAATCAAACACTCTTTTAGGAGTGTAAAAAGGGGGGAAATATTGGAATTGAGATATTCACTGCTTATTTCTCTCCCAATCTTTCCTTCTATTTTGGCCCTCTTTTTAGCAACCTGCTTTGTTTAGATAATTTACTTTGTATAGCTTTCTTTTATTTATGTGGCCTTCCTTTCCCCTTGTTTTCATCAGAGAAATGATAAAACATTTGAGAGCTCTTACCATCGATTCTATAATGGTATCAGAGCAGGCCTAAGATCAAAATACGAAACCCTACTGCCGCCCCATCCTCATCAAGGATGACTGACGACAAAAATGAAACCAACCCGAAGAACGAAAGCGTTCTGGATACGAGCTCACCGCTCTATGTCCACCCGTCCGACTATCCGAAACAACTACACGTCAATGACAGTCTTACCGACATCAACTACGCTGATTGGTCGCAGGAAATGCTCAATTTTCTGTTTGCAAAGAACAAGGTCGGACTCATTGATGGCACCCTTAAGAAGCCCGACAAAACAGCCCCGGATTACATGGCGTGGATGCGTGCAGATGCTATGGTGAAGGGGTGGTTGACCACCGCTATGGAGAAAGACATCAGGGCTAGTGTGAAGTACGCGAACACGAGCCTTGAAATCTGGAAGGACCTCGTCGAGAGGTTTGGAAAAGAGAGCGCGCCTAGGGCGTACGAATTGAAACAAGCCCTTACAACCGTCAAACAAGACGGTGCTTCTGTCTCCTCCTATTACACACGACTCCGCGGACTGTGGGACGAGATTCACACGGTACAGCCAACTCCTCGATGTACTTGTGATGGATGTATTTGCGAGATGGGAAAGAAGCTGGGTGAGCACCTTGACAAGGAGAAACTATATCAGTTTCTGATGGGCTTAGACAGTGAGTTTTCTGTTATTAAAACTCAAATTCTTGCATTAAAACCTACACCCAACTTGGGCAGTGCCTACCATCTTGTGGCCGAAGACGAAGGTCAAAGGCTAATATCTGCTGAAAGAAGATCGGGACCTGAAACCATTGCCCTTAAAGCTTATGCGCCAAACCGGCATGACACAAATCGGCACGATAAAAATGTTTCCAGGGAACCGAAGCATAGAGAAGCGGTTGAGCATTGCGACTTTTGTAATAAGGATGGACACAACAATAATGGTTGCTTCAAGAAGATTGGATATCCGGATTGGTGGCCGGGTAACAAAGGGAAACGAGAAGACAGCAAACTGAAGGCATCATGTGTTGTGGCTAACTCAAGTCCTATACCAGGTTTGACAAATAATCAATATCAAATCCTTCTAGACCACCTTTCTGATGATAGCAGTGGCCCCAAGAATGACACACCCCACATGGCCAATATGGCAGGTAAGCATTATCGAAACGATGAGTGGATAGTAGACTCGGGAGCGACCGAACATATTACTCATGATATTGAAGTCCTTGAAACCAGAACAGTAAATAAAATCGAACAACCTGTTATTATTCCCAATGGGGACGCCATACCCGTAAAAGGGAAGGGCGATTGCACTCTAAAGGGCGGTCTAAGAATAAAAGATGTTCTTTACGTACCAAGTTTTAATTGTAATCTTCTCTCGGTTGGACGATTAACCGATAACCTTCAGTGCTCCGTAACCTTTTTTCCTAACTTCTGTATCATGCAGAAGCTCAAAACAAGGAACTTGATTGGTGCGGGTAAGCAGAATGGCGGTCTATACCGAATGGGGATGATCGACAATGAAAGACGAGTCATGATGACAACCGGAGACACGTGGCATAAAAGGTTGGGTCATGCCTCAAACGAAAAGCTCAAAGCAATTGATTTTCTTCAAAGTATTTCTTTTAATAAAGTTTGTGACTCTTGTTCTAAAGGGAAACATACTAGAAGTCCTTTTCCAATTAGTGTTTCAAAGACTAATGAATGTTTTGAATTATTACATTGCGACATTTGGGGAAGATATCGTACACCTTCTTCTACGAGAGCAAGTTATTTTCTTACTATTGTTGACGATTATAGTAGAAGTGTCTGGTTATTTCTTTTAAAACACAAATACCAAGCAAGTGATAGTTTAAAATTCTTTCATAAAATGGTCAAAACACAATTTGGAAAGGACATTAAACGAATAAGGTGTGACAACGGAGGTGAATTCACATCGAATGCCATGGCTCACTTTTACGAAGAACAAGGGATATTGCTTGAAACAACTTGTCCTCACACCCCCCAACAAAATGGGGTTGTCGAGCGAAAGCACCGACATTTACTCGAAATTGCTCGAATACTACGGTTCGAAGCTAACTTGCCCAAAAGATTTTGGGGAGAGTGTGTGTTGACAGCAACCTATATCATTAACCGACTTCCCTCTAAAGTCATCAATAACAAGACACCCTACGAGCTTTTATACAATCGAAAACCCGACTGCGATCTTGTGAGGGTTTTTGGTTGTATAAAAGCTCGTAGGGTGTCTTGTTATTGATGACTTTAGAGGGAAGTCGGTTAATGATATAGGCTGCTGTCAACACACACTCTCCCCAAAATCTTTTAGGCAAGTTAGCTTCGAACCGTAGTGTTCGAGCAATTTCGAGTAAATGTCGGTGCTTTCGCTCGACAACCCCATTTTGTTGGGGGGTGTGAGGACAATTTGTTTCAAGCAATATCCCTTGTTCTTCGTAAAAGTGAGCCATGGCATTCGATGTGAATTCACCGATACAAAAGGAGACAAGCTCGAAATGAGGGGGAAGCCCGGTGTTCTTTTGGGCTATCCACAAGGAACGAAAGGATACAAGGTTCTGGACATCGAAACAGGGAAAATTATTGTCTCTAGAGACATAAAGTGTCATGAAGAAATATTCCCTTTTGGTAATCTTGAGCAAGAAAAGGATGAGCTGGATGTTTTTGAATGGCCAAACAATGCTTACTGTGATGAAGGCCAAAGTCAAAAGGGGTGCACTGAAGGAACCGGAAATAAAGATGAAGGAGACATTGGGCCTAACGAAAATAGAGCAACCCAACAAAATGATGAAGGTGAAAATTTAAATCTGAACAAACCTTTGCAACATGAAGAACCAAGTCTCGTGTCACCTATTGAACATGTGGACCAGAATAATGATGAAGCACAAGCCCCACCTTCAGAACCGTCCAGACCCAAGAGAAACCGATCACGGCCGGTTCATCTTGGAGACTATCACGTCAACCTTCCCCCATCGGTAGACCATGTTGATCCCGCGCCAACTCAAGGATCCTCAACGGTACACCCCTTGTCTAACTTCGTTTCATATAATAAATTTTCTAAATCTCACAAGGCTTTCCTAGTGGCCATCAACTCCAATGATGAGCCAAGAAACTTTGGACAAGCTGTATAGGATGAAAGATGGAAAGAAGCCATGCTGAAAGAAATTCGAGCACTTGAAGAAAATGGTACGTGGACCCTCGAAAACTTACCAGAGGGAAAACGGGCCATTGATTCGAAGTGGGTTTATAAAATAAAGTATAAACCAAGTGGAGAAGTGGAACGATACAAGGCGCGTCTCGTTTCCAAGGGTTTTACCCAAATGGAGGGAGTGGACTACCACGACACTTTCGCCCCGGTTGCCAAGATTGTCACCGTAAGAACACTCCTTGCCGTTGCAGTTAAAAAGAATTGGACGATCCACCAACTCGATGTTAATAACGCCTTCTTACATGGCGATCTACATGAAGAAGTCTACATGAAAATACCACAAGGGTTTTCAAGGGAGGGTGAGACAAAAGTATGCCGATTGAGAAAGTCCCTTTATGGCCTGAAACAAGCATCCCGCAATTGGTATCAAAAGTTCACTACGTTCCTCCTTACCCTCGGTTTCAAACAATCTAAGGCAGACAACTCTCTTTTTCTTTTTAAACAAAACGACAGCTTTATGGCGGCCTTGATATACGTGGACGATGTGATAATTGCAGGCAATGATCTTCCACAGATTCGTGACACAAAAGAGAAACTCAACAAAGAGTTCAGCATCAAAGATCTAGGAAGCTTAAAATACTTCCTTGGTATTGAAGTTGCTCGCACCTCTGAGGGTATTGTTCTAAGCCAACGAAAATATACTCTAGATATCTTGGAAGATTGTGGTTTACAAGGATGCAGACCGAGTACTTTCCCAATGGAACAGAACCTAAAGCTGGACAAAGACAGTGCCGAGCCTAAAGTTGATGCCAGTCGATACCGTCGCATAGTGGGAAGATTACTATACTTACAGGCCACCAGACCCGACATTGCGTACTCCGTAAATGTCTTGAGTCAGTTTGTTGCCGATCCAAGACAAGACCATTTGGACGCAGTACATAGAATATTAAGATGTTGCCGACTCTGACTGGCTTGGATGCCCTTTCTCTAGAAAATCACGAACAGGATACTTAGTCCTTCTTGGTGGTGCGCCGATCTCTTGGAGAACCAAGAAGCAATCTGTAGTTTCACGTTCTTCCGCAGAAGCAGAATACCGCTCTATGGCTCACACGGTTAGTGAGGTCTTGTGGTTAAGATGGCTCTTAAGCGAATTGGACATTGTCCTAAACGGACCAACACCTCTATTTTGTGACAACCAAGCGGCTAGGAATATTGCTAACAATCCGGTCTTTCACGAAAGAACCAAACATGTAGAAATGGATTGTTACTTTGTTCGAGAAAGAGTGGAGTCAAAGGAAATCAAACCGATGGCTATCGATACCAAAAGGCAAATCGCAGATCTTCTCACCAAAGGATTGGGAACACAACAACTCAGAGTTCTACTTGACAAGCCGGGCGTTAAGGATTACACGCTCCAACTTGAGGGGGAATATTGGAATTGAGATATTCACTGCTTATTTCTCTCCCAATCTTTCCTTCTATTTTGGCCCTCTTTTTAGCAACCTGCTTTGTTTAGATAATTTACTTTGTATAGCTTTCTTTTATTTATGTGGCCTTCCTTTCCCCTTGTTTTCATCAGAGAAATGATAAAACATTTGAGAGCTCTTACCATCGATTCTATAATCAATGTTAACTTTCCTTTCGAATGTAGGAGGAATGTGAATGAAAGAAATAATAAACCTTAAAATGATTTGTAAAATTATATATTTACTCATCAATTAAAAACTGTTGTAAAATAAAAAGAGTATATTTGAAAGAAAAAAAAATCCATTTCTCTCTTGTTCAAAACCAGATTTATTTTCTTCTTTTATTTTCCTTTAGTTCTCTTCTCTCTCAGAAACACATATACAAATTTTCACATCCTTTATTTTCTTCCCAATTCGAGAACTCACCATGATGGATATTTTAATGGGGAAGGATGCAATCGTTTTACAAGTTCTTTGTTTTTTTAAACCATTGATGGTTGCTATTTAGAGATGAAAATGGAGTAGGGAATGAGCAAAGAATGAATCTCTCAACCAACATTTCGTACCCACTTCATGTTTATGCACCTATCTCTGCCTCATCTTATCCCCGATGGGTTCAGAGAGAAGGAATTCCCATCGAATATTGGATTAATTAATTTGTTACTTAGGCTTCTAATAATTAATAATAATGTAGTTCAAAATGAAAGTTTTTAATTGTCAAAACAAGCAGTCATTCTCACACATATTAATATTATACGAGCCATTGCACGAGCAAGTTTTCTTGCGGTCTGTTGTACCTGTTGATTAGTCTTTCGTGTGTCACGTCTTTTGTACGTGTTGTAGATCTCATGTAATTTACTGTATAATAACGTGAATATATGTTAGCATAAATTACAATAAAATAACATACATTAACATAAATCAACATTAAATGTTAACCTATATAAACATTTGCTAACAAAGTGTTTTCTATGCTTCTCACAAAATTTTGATTTCTCACTCGAACCTAACCTATATATAACTCGACTTCAAATTAAGGAAGGTATGATATCAATCCTGACACTTGTAGAACCCAAATTAGGCATACAAATCAACTCATGTCCCTACTTGTTACCCGCCAAGGCTAGGATCCTCGCCTCATAAAGGATGTGTACTCGTGGAAGTCAAATTTCCACCTCTATTATTTTTTCTAGTTTTCTAGAGTTGGACAAGTTTTGTGTGTTTGGGCTAACTTACGCTCACATGGCACATTGAATAATCCTAGGCCGGTTAATTACGCATTTTGCCTTTTGACCTTACTCAATTTTATTTTATTTTTGGATGGTTGTGTTTTGAACTTTCGTTTCCTATAAAAATATTTAAAGAAAAGACTTTATTCTGAAACAATTTAGTTAAATCTGATGATCAATATTTATTCAAAGAAGTGAAAAAGAGAAGTTTCTAGAATCATAAGTTGTTGCTTGAATCGTTTAATTCAAAAAAAATGTTATTTAAATATTTTTCTTTACCGGTAAAAATTTATTTATCAGTTATTATTTTTTTTAATTTATACATTACATACAAATTTGTAGAGATGGTGAAATAAATGTATTTTTTATGAATTATGTAACATGTCAAATAAAATAATTCTTTAATAAAATATCAACATGGGTAGGGTTTGAATAGGATTGACCCGATATGAAATATTATTATAAAAACTAGAGTAAACTACGATTTTTGTCCTTATAGTTTGTTGTTTATAACCATTTTCGTCTCTGACTTTAAAAGTTGTTTTTTTAGTCATTGTGGTATGCAATTCGTAACCATTTTCGTCCCTAAAACTAATATTCTCATGGACTAAAAGCGAAAGGAGTTACAAACCAAAAGGACAAAAAAAAAATTAAAGATTAGGGACGAAAATAGTTATAAACAACAAACCACAGGAACGAAAATAGTAGTTTATTCTAAAAACTATCATAATAAAATAATTATGCCATTTTTTTTAATATAATGATTTAGGAGGTTGTAAAATAATTAGGTTGAAATTATGTAAAATATGATTGTTAAATATATCTTTTATGAATATTTATTTTCAAATTTACACACTTGTCTATTAACAACTATTAAAAATATTGCTAAAACTTATTATAATTTGCAATTTCTATTAGTTTGTCTTATTAAGAATTATTTTTATTACTTTATTATTAATAAAAAAAGGTTCTATTAAAGTATATTTCAAATTATAAGTACTAACATTTGTCAGGAAGATTTTACTGTTTATCTACAGTAACTTACAGGTTTGGTCCTTCAGGTTTTTAGTAAATTACAGATTTGGTCCTTGAGCTTTTATCTTTTTTATTTTTTTTCCTCTGTTTGTCGAGTTACAGATTTGGTCCCTATAGATTTTTTTTCCTCTTGGATTTAGTCCCCATAATTTGTTGATTCCAAAATAGACTTTCAATTTTGCATTTGCGTAACGTTTTGGTCCTCGAAACTAAAAGTAGTTAGCTCCTGACCGTTAAGTAAATGACATTTCGATCATTTATAACTTTTTCATTTTCTAATTTAAATAAATAAAAGTTATATTATAAAAATTATTTTTATTATATAAGCATAAAATAAAGATCCCTTAACATGCATCGCATCTCAATGACTGTGTTTATTATAATTTAATTTAGTCCCCATAATTTGTTGATTTCAAAATAGACTTTCGATTTTGCATTTGCGTAACGTTTTGGTCCTCGAAACTAAAAGTTATTAGCTACAGACCGTTAAGTAAATGACATTTCGATCATTTATAACTTTTTCATTTTCTAATTTAAATAAATAAAAGTTATATTATAAAAATTATTTTTATTATATAAGCATAAAATAAAGATTCCTGAACATGCATCGCATCTCAATGACTGTGTCTTCTCCAACCCAAAACCTATGTAAAATTTGTTTAATTCGTATTTTTATTATAATTTAATTTAGGTTTAATAACAATGTAACTTTTTTTAAGTTTAATGATGTAATATACCATTTGGCAATTTATTTTCGCTTCCTATCATACACACACATCATTCTCATAGGGCATTTTGTAAATTATAGTGATGCTGCTAACAGACACAAAATGTTTTGTTCTCATAATTGGTGATGCTCAAATTTATGGTCTTAATATTTCTTTCCATCCGCAGCAACGCACGGGCATTAATCCCACCTCGTTGAAAATAATTCTCAGGCAAAATGAGTATCATTTTATTAATTATTTTATTAGAATTTTAATTATCAAACAAAACCATACATATCGTCAGATTACCAAGCGACAATAAAGCTATTATGAAACTCTGGTCACAATGAAACAAAATAAAACATGAAACTAAAACAAGTATATTAATATCGACTAGAACAAGAGCTTAACCAATCCCTTGCCAAATAAACACCAAGACAAACCTTTAGTCAACCTGTAGGTATATACTTCGTTATCAACATAAGATCAAAATATTAGGATATCCGGAGTTTAACTAAAAAAAAATGCACGCAAGGCAATAATTGTTCCAAGCTCTTACTGATCAAATATATTAGGCAAAGCCCTAGTCAAACCAGCTTACCACCACATTTTTGACCACATATAACTAAAAAACTTCGGAAAACAAAGCAAAATCAACCATTGTAGTTACCATGATTTGGCACACTACATTTACCAACTTGAGCTATATAATTCCCAATCTAATTTAAGGTAAATTTTCAAAGAAGTTTGTTGTTTTTAATTCTAATCAGATTATCTACACTAAACTTTTACATACATTTTTAAATATCCTATACAAAAAAGCCATCAAATGCATTATATATTATAACAATTATCAGAACTGTTCATGAACAGTGCTCACATTTTTTATTTTTTATTTTATTTTTTATATAATTTTTATTTATTTATAGATTTGGTCCTTGAGGTTTTATCTCCCTTTTAGATTTAGTCCTATGTTTTTAGAGTTACAAATTTGGTCCCTATAGTTTTATTTTTCTCTTGGATTTAGTCCCCATAATTTGTTTATTCCAAAATAGCCTTTCGATTTTGCATTTTCGTAACATTTTGGTCCTCGAAACTAAAAGTTGTTAGCTCCTGACCGTTAAGTAAATGACATTTCGATCATTTATAACCTTTTCATTTTCTAATTTAAATAAATAAAAGTTATATTATAAAAATTATTTTTATTCTATAAGCATAAAATAAATATCCCTTAACATGCATCACATCTCAATGACTGTGTCTTCTCCAACCCAAAACCTTCCGTCTTCCCCATCAATCCAAGTACATAGTCTGTAACAACCCAACCAGAAATAACAATACGGTAAAAATAAATTCCTAATAATAGAATAAAATTCACGCCGCAACGGCTCCCAGCTTAAAATTTTAAAATTAACAGACTTCGAAACAACCTACACAACTGAGATAAAATAACGATAACTAAGGGAACGATCTTCTAACTCTTCCCGCTACATCTTCTCTTTGCTCCTTTCAGATCTTCCTAAATCACACTTTCCTGAAAAGATTTTTAGTTTAAAAAGAGCGAGGGTTAGACCGATGGTCTAGTGAGTTCCCTCTAACAGATAAGCAACAAAATACTTTCCAGAATTTAAAACCACAATTAATACCTTCACATAAATAAAACACGTTACGGACCACACGACCGTCAAAGACGATGTGTCTACCTCGCGCTGCCTTAATGTTGGGACACGCCCCCAACGACATAAACGGGCCACACTCCCCGGCACGATTAGGCGGGCCACACTCCCCGACTTAGGTCACGTAACCCACAAATAATGTATGCATACATTTAACAACAACAATTTATAACATACTTGAACGATTTAATAAAATCATGTCATCATAAATAAATCAAAGTTTGAAATAAACTTCACATGCTTTCATTATCAAAAGATTTAGTTTAGAAAAACTCACCCGTCGCCCTTTTTGCTTTAAGCTCTACGTCTACCTTTTAAATCCGAACCGTAACCTATAAAACAAAGCATTTCCTGATGAATTCTCGATAATCGATAACTTGGAGAAAATGGTCCTAAACCCAAAATCTCAACGGTCTACTACTAATTAATAGAACCCGACTCCCTAACCTTCAATTCGTCGAGACTTGAGACACTCAATTATACTATAATGGAACTGGATCATTCCGAAAATTGAAGCCCAACAATAGATTAAATGACTACCCAACCTAGTTAAATTAATTAACTTATGCCCACTTTACTCTAATTTGGGCCTCAGCCCACAGAACCAACCCGGGCTAAGAATTAATCTCAGCGACCGGAGCCTGCTTAACGACCGGAAACTGCAGCTCCCTTGACCGGGGTTTGGGAAATACGACCGGTGTCTGCCACCCTTCGACCGGACCTGCTGTATTTCCACGACCGGAGTCCAAATTAAAATCTTTGACCGGTATTTGAAATTTTCGACCGGTGCCATTTCCTAAGACCGGTACCAAAAATGGGTCTCAACCGGGATCTCGAACGAAAACCCCAGAGGCTCCGAAACATTTACACAGATCAAAGAATACCCAAAAATTTCACAACAGACTAACCAATACTCTAAAAACATATGCAACAACTCTTTCTCATTAACAATCCCATAATCATTTTTATTTCTACACAAGTTCCATTAACTCAGACTTCATACTCATCCCAGGGATTTCTGATTCAGGACAAACTTTAAAATTCAAACTCCCTTTTTTATAGATTTGGAAATAAATACTAAACCCTTACCAACAATAAGAATAATGGAATTGGAACTTACCTTGGAAAGGAGATGATGCAAGAAGAAATCAATGGCAGCATTCTCCTTGTTTTCTTTTCTTCCCAAAAGTCTTCACCCTTTGCTCTCCTAAAATTTTCAGCCGCCACCCACCAAAGAATAGGTCACCAAGGTTAAATCCCTATTAATCCCTTTTTTATTCTAGACCCTTTTACATTGGATCCCTTCTACTATTTTCCCAAACTTCTAATTCATCACTTTAAGCCCGACTGTTACAATATCCCCCCCCCCCTCAAAAGAATTCCGTCCCCGGAATTCCTTCGCTGAACAAACAGGGTTATTGGGTCCTCATGACCGACTCCAGCTCCCAAGTCGCCTCTTGACCTTTGAGGAAATGTCACTGAATTTTCACCAGAGGATTTCTTTGTACCTCACTTTCCTTCACTTTACGACTAAGATGGCCACCGGTTCTTCAACAAAGCATAGCTCTTCATCTAACCAAATGTCGCCCAATGGTACCACCACATCCACTTCCACTAAGCACTTCTTCATATTAGACCCATGAAAGGTAGGGTGAACACCTTGCAGCTCCATGGGTAAATCTAGTACATACGCTACCTCCCCAACGCGCTCCATGATAGAAAATGATCCAACATACCTCGGTCTTAACTTATTCTCCTTTCCGAATCAGATCACCCCCTTCAAGACGAGGCTGGTAACTTTATCTTGTCTCCACTTGGGATTCATAGCTCATATTTCCTACTTAGTTCCACTCAATTGTCCAAGCCATTTTGATCAACTACATAGGCATATGTGGCCATCGAATTCACCCTTCATTTAATCATAACTTCTTAAAGCAAAGCTTTTATCGGAGTCAACATCAGGACAACATGCCTCACTGGCTAGAGACAACCACCCAATTTACTGACATATCATTTAGTCAACCTTAGACCTCACGAGAGGCTCGTAATTATGAATTTCTTCATCCGACAACCTGACATTACAAAGTAATCTCTCTTAATATGGTAAACATCCGTCGCAAAAGCACTTTCTTCCCCGAACCACAAAGATCACAACTCACCAGCATTACTCAAATCATACACGCTATACATACACCACTCCCAGCTTTTCCTCTCCAACTTCTTATTTAACGGAAGGAAACTTCCACAATCCATCCGACCATATGTGCTGAAACCATTCTTTGCTCTCTCAACACGTAGTGACCATGCTCACACAATTATTCCCAATCGCTTAAAACTGAACGCTCGACTCATTTGGAATCTCTTCCACGCAACCCTAAGTCTGACATCTTGGTCCTTCTCTCTGAGCACTAGATCCAACCATTTCATGCCCGCTTCTAAAGACTGGTTCATTGATTAATGGTGTGAACTTTTGGCTAGCCGCGCAATTTTGATTAATCACACTCACGCCGCACCGAACGCTATATTCTCTTTCTCATACCCACGCTAGGGATTTCTAAACTTGCTAACAGCAACATCTAAAACATACCTCCACATTTTGTGTCACTTGACAAACCTCTTACTCCTAGATTTCCTGCCTTTCCGACATGATATCTTCACTTTCTTCTTGCTGCAAGAAACCGTTCACCCAACATTGTTTCCTCTATTCCTCGATGATTCCCAAACGTTCAAACCCATTTATATTACTTTATTTGGTCAACCGATTTTCCACAATTCTTACGCGAGGTAATCAACCCAACTCTTCCAAAGCATTACCCACTACTCGAAAACTTCGCACAGTTCACGCTCTCCAAACAGGATTACCCAATCTGCTAGAACCCTTTCACCCTAAAAAACAACTTCTACATGCCCACGGGTTCCTGTCTACTACACAACCCCCCCTGAAATACGCAGTTCGACACTTTCAACAATCATTCTAGGGATATAAGATGATCTCGTCCCAGAGTTTGCCGAAAACCAGAACACACAGTTCCTCTCTTTGGTAACCGCCCACCCTCATTTGAAAATTATTCTAAACTTAGCAATACCTCAATACTAACCAAACATTCGCACATCCCAAACACATACTTACCACTTACAACTCACTCTCCAACAATCTTCAGATGAGGATGCTCATCCTATAACAATAACGCCAACCTTATACATATCCTCAAGGAAGCTCCTTACTCCTTTAATTATTTGCACCCCCAAATATGTCATAAAGACATAACTAACCCCTGGTTACAACCATCATTCTACTACTTCATCCCTGAACAACTGCTAGTCTCTACGACCACTTGGCACCCCTACGGATACCGTTCTCTTCTCACTGGTCATAATACTGAAATCGGACTTCAAGGCATTTCACGACCTTGCCTCTCTTGAATCTGGATAAATCACAAAACTATGATCCTCAACCCTTCAACAAGATATCGCTCTTTGTCGGCTTATTGCGACCTGCTGGAATCAAGCCCCAGTAGCTTGAAAGATTAAGCATACTACCTTGAAGACTTAATTGCTCCAAGCGCAACCCCTCCCAGTCGTGCTTTATATAAACTTCACTACCACATAACCGACAAAACCTCATCAATAAAGAATCGCCCGACCAACTAGCGATCTTCCATTTTGGTAAGATTCACACAAGGTTGTCCGACATCACATTAGGTACACACCTTTTCTGAATAACTCTTCGCTTCGTCGCAAGACTCCTCAGAACTATCCATAGCCACTACTTCATTTTCAGCGTCCCGCTATTAACCACAAAAATGGTTTCTGACTTCCACAGCAATAGTCGACATTGAGATACTTCCACTATGCCTCCAACCAGCAAAGATCCCCAATGATACCTACATATCTCACTGTAGCAGCTAATTGCCAAAGATATCTTTACGACTTCAATTTCCGCTCCAGACACCACCATTTGTTGTCACCCATAATCCAAGTCACGGAATAACCGATAAGCCATTATAGTACACTCATCCTTAACGTCATAGATTAATGCCTCCATTAATCACCTCCGCTATTCACCACCTTTACTTGGAAAAATACCCAATTCTAATATTTACTACCCTCTGATCGAGCGACACACTTCCATTCTCAAAACTTTCATCATTCTTAATTGCAACCCTTCCCCACGACCTAGAGAGTTCATAGCCTTCATGCATGACACACCAAAAATTACTCCCTTGACACCTTTGAAAATTTAGAATGGACTACGTTATGAAACAACCTCGAGTGTACATTACACAATACTGACTAACCATGCACAACGGTTTCAAGGATCGTTCAACCTCAAAAAAAAAAATTCAACAAACTTCTCTTCATCACACTCCAAAATCGGTGTTGGCACAATTGAAATTATTTCTGATAAACTTTACCCACACGATTTATAAAATACTACAAAGTTGCTTACACTGAGCGTGCCAAACGACTCTCACCCTCATTGATATGACAACACATGCCTGAACCAAACTCACTTATAAAATCATGCGGTCAAATGTTGTTTTGGATTTTTCATAACAAAGTTAACTCATATTCAAAGAGATATAAAATAATTCTCCCACACCAAAAATTTAAATTTTATCATTCAACACAGTAAACTGGCATATTCAATACCGACACACGTTTGCACACGTCGATACATTTTCAAATTAAACACCTCGTAAGGCACCCACACGCCAAAAATATCTGATATGAATGACTTGAAAAGGCTTCATCAAATTGTTCGAAACACAATGCATGGGACTCAATGACACTGAAGGCTATTTACTCTAACAAGGTCAACTGATTATCTTCACTATAATTTATCCCAAACTCCTTGCTTCCGACCAACCATTCTGGGTCCCCTCCTGTGCCATAACCTTCGACACCATCGACTTCTTACCACTTTGAAAGCCCAACAACTAGTCACCACCGTGACTATTGATTCGTAAATCAAGCGTCCCCACTCTGGCCCCAAACAACCCCATCAACAACAGTTCATTTCCATCTGATCCTCACTACCTATTATCAGTCAATACTGAGATCGTCTCTCAACCACCATTCAACTAACTACAGCTTTAGAAACCTCAACTCTATCTTTCGGTTTGTGGATTAACATTGCCCTGCTTCTTACTAATCGACATTTTACCAAACCGAAGACTCCCTTGGAGCGAAAAGTTCACCTCTCATCATCATCATTCTCTTCCTTTTGGACTCAGGAGGTATTTTCTTCACGAAATATCTACATCTCGCACGATACTCATCCTAACTGTATTAATCTTACCACAAAAAACGAGCTTCCACCACACCCTAGACTAACACTATCAATCTATGTATAGAACTCTCTACCCCGAACTACACTCAACAATAGCAATTGAATATGCCCATGCACCTGTAAATTCATAATGGCATTGGCCAGATGCGATTCTGAATTTACCTTACATGAGAGTACTCACTATTGTTATCACACCTCACAAAGCTCAAGGTCTTTCTTAAAGGCCTCCTAAATCTCAGTTGTGTCCCTCTACTCCACAGTTTAAGTTTAGGCCCATCCGGTCGCCTAAATCCCTTAAACTATGGCTCTGATACCAACTGTAACAACCCAACCAGAAATAACAATACGGTAAAAATAAATTCCTAATAATAGAATAAAATTCACGCCGCAACGGCTCCCAGCTTAAAATTTTAAAATTAATAGACTTCGAAACAACCTACACAACTGAGATAAAATAACGATAACTAAGGGAACGATCTTCTAACTCTTCCCGCTACATCTTCTCTTTGCTTCTTTCAGATCTTCCTAAATCACACTTTCCTGAAAAGATTTTTAGTTTAAAAAGAGCGAGGGTTAGACCGATGGTCTAGTGAGTTCCCTCTAACAGATAAGCAACAAAATACTTTCCAGAATTTAAAACCACAATTAATACCTTCACATAAATAAAACACGTTACGGACCACACGACCGTCAAAGACGATGTGTCTACCTCGCGCTGCCTTAATGTTGGGACACGCCCCCAACGACATAAACGGGCCACACTCCCCGGCACGATTAGGCGGGCCACACTCCCCGACTTAGGTCACGTAACCCACAAATAATGTATGCATACATTTAACAACAACAATTTATAACATACTTGAACGATTTAATAAAATCATGTCATCATAAATAAATCAAAGTTTGAAATAAACTTCACATGCTTTCATTATCAAAAGATTTAGTTTAGAAAAACTCACCCGTCGCCCTTTTTGCTTTAAGCTCTACGTCTACCTTTTAAATCCGAACCGTAACCTATAAAACAAAGCATTTCCTGATGAATTCTCGATAATCGATAACTTGGAGAAATTGGTCCTAAACCCAAAATCTCAACGGTCTACTACTAATTAATAGAACCCGACTCCCTAACCTTCAATTCGTCGAGACTTGAGACACTCAATTATACTATAATGGAACTGGATCATTCCGAAAATTGAAGCCCAACAATAGATTAAATGACTACCCAGCCTAGTTAAATTAATTAACTTATGCCCACTTTACTCTAATTTGGGCCTCAGCCCACAGAACCAACCCGGGCTAAGAATTAATCTCAGCGACCGGAGCCTGCTTAACGACCGGAAACTGCAGCTCCCTTGACCGGGGTTTGGGAAATACGACCGGTGTCTGCCACCCTTCGACCGGACCTGCTGTATTTCCACGACCGGAGTCCAAATTAAAATCTTTGACCGGTATTTGAAATTTTCGACCGGTGCCATTTCCTAAGACCGGTACCAAAAATGGGTCTCAACCGGGATCTCGAACGAAAACCCCAGAGGCCCCGAAACATTTACACAGATGAAAGAATACCCAAAAATTTCACAACAGACTAACCAATACTCTAAAAACATATGCAACAACTCTTTCTCATTAACAATCCCATAATCATTTTTATTTCTACACAAGTTCCATTAACTCAGACTTCATACTCATCCCAGGAATTTCTGATTCAGGACAAACTTTAAAATTCAAACTCCCTTTTTTATAGATTTGGAAATAAATACTAAACCCTTACCAACAATAAGAATAATGGAATTGGAACTTACCTTGGAAAGGAGATGATGCAGGAAGAAATCAATGGCAACATTCTCCTTGTTTTCTTTTCTGCCCAAAAGTCTTCACCCTTTGCTCTCCTAAAATTTTCAGCCGCCACCCACCAAAGAATAGGTCACCAAGGTTAAATCCCTATTAATCCCTTTTTTATTCTAGACCCTTTTACATTGGATCCCTTCTACTATTTTCACAAACTTCTAATTCATCACTTTAAGCCCGACTGTTACATAGTCGTAGGTGATTGACGCACCAATTTTTTATTTATTAATAAAGTAATTTATCATAATTTATTTTATGTTTAATAATGATGTAAAATTTGTTTAATTCATATTTTTATTATAATTTAATTTAGGTTCAATAACAATGTAACTTTTTTTAGGTTTAATGATGTAATGTACCATTTGCCAATTTATTTTCGCTTCCTATCATACACACACATCCCTGGTTTTATTTTTTTTCTTGAATTTAATCCTCATAGGGCATTTTGTAAATTATAGTCATGCTGCTAACAGACACAAAATGTTTTGTTCTCATAATTGGTTATGCTCAAATTTATGGTCTTAATATTTCTTTCCATCAACGCACACGATAACCCGCAGTAACGCACGGGCATTAATCCCACCTCGTTATCTACATAATCCTAAATCTCCTTCAAGTGAATGACAAATGTCACTTTCTTTTTTATCAACATTTGTAACTATTTGCATTTATTAAATACTTATCACTTAATTATAATAGTTTTTTTTTTCAAACCAATTGGAATTTAAAATAGTTATCCAAAGTTGCTATTTTTTAAATAAACTAAGGGTGTTGTTGGATGTCTCTATTTTTAAAATAACATTTTAGGGTAACTCAAGAATACAAGTTTAATAGATACTTCAATGCTTAGCATACTTCTTTTGACTCCATTATTTGTTTGGTAATTGATATTAGATTTTGTATCACTTTCATACGATTTTAGCGATCTAAAACAAGTCGAACACAAATGGGGACAGAATCATTAGATATGTTTGTAGTATGAGAGTCAAGACCAATTCAACAGGATAAATATGAATTGAGAAATTAAGTGTGATTACGTGATTATATCAAATAAATTAATTACTCAGTGTAATTTATTAGTTGTTTTCATCTGTTATTTAATATTATTAAAAAATGAGTTTTTACTTGAAATGTAGAAGTTTCATTTTGAAAGTTAGGGTGTTTCTTCAATTTACTCAATTATTTGGATTTTTTTTTTATAATTTAGATATGAATTTTAGTTATTTAATAGTTAAATATAGTTGTTTTTTACGCTTTAATTCTCATCAGAATCTATTTCGTTAGATGAAATTGATTTGGACATAACATTACAAAATTTGGTAGTGAACTTTTGTCCATTGAATTTTGGATAAATTCTTTGTAACAAGATTATTACAATAAGAAAATAACAAGTTTTTTAAATTTATGTACAATTTATAAACAGTTTTTTAGAGAGTAATTATTCATTATTTTTTTTTAAATAAATTCATTTTCGAATTTAGCTTGTGAATGATCATGTTTGTTTTTTCAAAGAAGAAAATTTTGCTGAATAAGTTTTTCAAATAGTAACCAAAAAAGTCAATATGTGACGGGAGATCCGCTCTTTTTGGAATAAATGTTTAAAAAAATTCTGTATTTTTTAGATATGACGATCTTATTTATTTTGTAAAGGTAGTCATTTTCAAATAATGGATGTAATTATAGAGATTTTTAATCAATGAGCTTTAATGACCGACAAAATACTATGTTTTAATTCACCTTTTTGAGTTTTGACGTAAAAATGATTAATAATATTATTTAGTTGCTTTTAAAAAAGCAAATATTTTGTTATAAAAAAAAGACTAAGGGGCTGTTTGTTTTTTGAGTTTCAGAGTTGAATTACCACTTTTCACTTTTTCGGTCAGACTTTTCTCAATTAAGTCTGTTTGTTTTGATTATGTATTCAGACCCACTTATCACTTGTACTTGTCTGGAAGAATAAGTGATACCCTAATCACTTAACACTTATTTCCTCTCACAACTCACAGTTGCTCTCCTCGCCTCACCTCGATCAAATCGATCCCCAAGCCTGGTCGATTCCAGAATCGACCTACAAGTTGATCGTCTTTGTCCAAATCATTCTCCAAATCGTTCTCCAAGGTATGTCGACTCCAGATTAGTTCGATCCCTATGGTTAGATTTTTTCTGTCGATCCCTGTGGTTAGATTTTTTTTTTCTTCTGTTGATCCATGTGTTTATAATTCCTTGTTTGAAATTTTGGTTTTCTGGTTAGGGATTGGTTCTCTGAAATTGTGGTTTTCTGTGTTTGTAAATTCGTTGTCTGAAATTTTGGTTTTCTGTCATCACCTGTGTTGACTATATGATGGATGATAATTTCTTCTGCTTTGTAAGATCCCAGTCAAGAAGCCCTTGAATCCTTAAATGACGAAGTAAATGGGTGAAATGGGTGTTGATCATGGTGCCAAAGAACCATTTTCATTTATACTTCAAAGGGGGAAATGGGTACTGATCCTAAAGCAGAAGAAAAGGTGGAAGAAATGGGAAATGTAGATGACACAAATACAATCAAGGAGTATTTCTGATTTTGGTTGAGGTTTATGCTAGACAGTAGCATCATCAACAACTAACTGGGTTTTGGTTACGATTGGGGCATGGTAGCAGCAGCAGAAGGGCAGTTCAGTCCTGTTTCATCTTCGAGACTTCGCGGTAGCAACAACAACAACTTGGAGATGCTGTGATGGCTTGGTCTGGTTGTTACTGTCAGACAGACAGCTTGCTGCTGTCCGGCATGCGGTCAACCTTTGGGTCGCTGTGCAGGGCGGGTTTGGAAGTGGTATCGAGTGCACAGTGGTAGCGAGGGATGTTGGCTGACTCTAAAGTCCTCTGTCCAGGCAATTTGGCAACTGAGTTTCGGTGATTCGTTGGAGTTCGGCGTCATTAGGTTGCCTTGATCGGGTCAGTCCTGATTGTTTGCGGGTTGGTTTTGTTGGTTGTTTTATCAGGCTTTTTGATCTTTTAGTGGTTGTGTTTGTTTGCTTCTCGCAAACTTCACTGACTTTTATTGACTCTGTTTGTTCTCGTTCGGTTCCTTTCGTCCTGTTTCGTTTGTTTGGTCCGTTGTAACCTTCTGGTAAACTTTCTTGGGTTATTGTAGTAATATATGTGGTTTTGTTGTCGTTCAAAAAAAATAAAATCAAGGAGTTTGCTAAACTGTTTGAGAGTTTGCTTCTGTTTTTGTGGTTCAAAATATTGATTTTAGTAGTATAATTTAGTTAAATTCAAGAGTATCATAGTTTCAGGGATAAAATAGACAATAATACATATTCAGATATTTTCAGATTTCAGACAATAATAAAAACAAACAGCCTTTTTTATTCAGATTTCAGACTTCAGCACCACCACTTAAAAATCAGAAGTGAAATCAGACTTCAGACTTCAACACTACTTAAAAAACAAACGTCACCTAAATATGAATCTAGCCTAAATAAGAACCTAACCTAAATAAGAAAATGTTATATTATATATGAAGATGTTTGGATGTGATGGACAATTTATATTTCAATTTTGATTTTTTTTAAATCAAAATAATCATTTTTTTTAAGAAAAGTGATTCACACAAAATATAAAATTGTTTAAATTATGTATAACAAATAATTATTTGGTTTTAACTATTTTAACGTTCCTCAAATAGCTCATATCAGGAGATGTATGTCATTTAAAAAGAAACTTAATTGGTGTGTTTCTAATCTAGGATGGTATAAGCATTTGCAGGCAACAGCCGGGAGATTGGGTTTCAATGGGTGGGTCGTGTTGGAATATGCTCGTGTCATAATAGATAATTATATGGCTAGACACACGTGGGGCCTATAGGGTCACACACATATACACTGAGATACCATTTAATATAATGTAATTATTGTATTTACATTATATAACCTAAGTAACGTGGGAAAATTAAAAGGGCATTAACATTAAATTAGACTTATTGGGTTTTTATTAAATTTAAGTTAATAGCAAGCCCATTAACTTAATTTAATACTGGGCCCATAAAAGATTTAAAAGAGAAAATTGTTAAAAGCCCAAGAGAGCTCTAGGGTTTATTTATATAAGGATATCAAATAAACCCATTAGGTTTTAACCTAATCTCTCCTCCTCTCTCTCTCAAATCGGCTCCCCTCCCCTTGCCCTCTCTAAGTTTTTCCCGTTTGATCTTCTACCTTGGTTCTTGGTTAATCGAGGTTCAAAGATCGTTACAAAGGATGACTAGCATCCGGTGGTGATCAAGGAAGTGTAGTGTGGACTACTTTAGAGGTATTCACCATTGAATACTTGGTCTTAAAGGAACACACAAGCGAATCCATTTCGTCTACAAATAACGCTACAAAGATATACCGTTATTTGTTTTTTTTCGTTTAATCATATTGGCAATACGTTGATTCATTTTGGTGATTTCTTTCCGCTGCGTGTATATATAAATGTTATATTTGTGTTTTTGCTTTAAATCACCAACAGGTCAAAGCACACAATGGCTCTACTATGCTGGTATGTAACCAAGTTTCTTCTCTCTACATATATATTTAGTTAGTTCGTGTTGGTACAGTTGTAACATCCTAAAATTCAGAGAAATTTAAAACTACATAAATAAGGCAATATGACATCTGTATTGCTATAAACTTCTCAAAATGTGTATCAGTCCTTAAGACTTTACAAAAACCTATACGAATTTAGAATTCATCAACAGACTAATCTAAACATAACTATCTAGATTACATCAGTTGACAATTCAAAATTCATCAAAAGAATGGGACTTAACAATGCCCAACTATCAACACTTTAGTCATCTCAAAATGTCTCGAGACCCAACTCGTCTCTCAAAACCCAGTGCATCCCACCGCTAAGGGAAACCTGTTATACATATCATTTGAGAAAAAGTGTCAGACTTAAAGCCTGGTGAGAACATACAGTTTATAAAGCTCAAAAGATATAAACATTTGTATCATAAGATAATATTTCCAAAAAGGTTAAATATTACAATTGAAACCTTTGCCACAACCGGGCTTTTCCGTTATAAACATGTCATCAATTGACCAACGATAAAACATTTTACCAAGGATTGTGGCGTAACACAAAGTAGGCCAAAATCCGAGTTATGAGCTAAACAATTGGAATCCAAGGATACGAACACATAGGTCCGTGCTACAACGTGAGATCGAGCCCCCAAGCAAAACCAATGTATACTCCTTCACTAGGATCACTATGAACCATGGCTAGTATCCGACCTCACATAACCGTACCAAGTTGCCCCCGAGGATCATATGCATCCATAGTTACAAAATGGGGAATATGACATCCCAACAATACAGTCGACTCAAAACCTAGGGATCCGCTAGTAATGGTACAGACTCGTCACAACAACATATGTGACCAACCATAATTAAACATATGGTATAAACACATTTTATAAACAAAATGTCATTTCCAGTTCAACTTCTGGTAAGAATGAAAATCATTAAAAATGAGTTCTTAAACATTCTTTTCACATATCCACATAATGTGCAAGTAAAATATTATTTTACTTCAATAAGATAAGATCCATCATTTTAGTAAACACAAATGATCGGGAACCCTAAAATCTCCCAAAACTCAAGTTATATCAAATATGTAGAAAACTTAAATCTGAAACCATTGAGATATATAGGAGTTCCAAAAGGTAACTTTTGATATGTATAAAGTTTAAAATGATAGTAGGAACTCACCCAATAGGTTTATACGAAAACCTGAAAAACCAGATATTGACCCTCTTGACAAGACGAAGCTTTCCACACCGGAACCTCGGATCGAAAACTAGATAATAATCACCCAACTCTAGAGAGAGAGAAATATCTAGAGAGAGGATGAGAGAATTTGAGAAAAAGTGATGAAACCTAAATGAGATATTTGGAAACTGAAACCCTTAAGTCGGCCAGGGTCTTTCGCGGGTTATGTCGCGACCTCAACTCGCGGCATAACTCGCCCGTGTTCTCAAATTAAAACCCAAACAGTGGATGTCGCGACTAATGCCGCGACTATAGGTCGCGAGCAACTCGCGAAACTCACTGGAAGAATCTAGATTCACCGAAAACCAAAAACTCGAACGATAAACTAAACGCGGTGTTAACGACAACGGTTAAACACAAGATTACAACGATAAATGTATAATGAAAATCCAGGGTGTTACAACAGTGATCTGTAGTTTGGTGTTTTTCGTGCAATTCGTATTTGGATGCACAAGTTATGCATTTCTTCCTCTTCGCCCAGTTTATCAAACTGTTTATGTATTGGAACTTCTTCTTGCATTAGTTTTAGTTTTCTAATACTTTTTCCTGTCTTTGTGATATGGAAGATTATTGGAATGGTAATATTGCCTTCTTCTCTTATGCATCTCTCTCAGGCCGCTCTCCTACAGGAATGGAACCTGCCATGTTCTTCCGGTACTCTCATGAATCCAATCCCTCACAAATAGAATCTGTTATGTTTCTCTATTCGTTTCCTGTTCGATATCTGTTTGAAGTTCAACTTAACATCTGTTCGGTTTCTGTTTGGTGTTCTTGGGTTTCCCTATACATTTTCTAATTTGAAAATGATTTGGCAGCCCACAAATCTTCTCAGGCCAATTGATCTATATACACAAGCAATTGAACTAAATAGTGAAATTGCAAATGGGATATCTGGAAAATCCAGCTCTAGCTCGAGGAATATGGTAGTGAAACACATTGGTTGTTTTGTTGATAAAATATCAATAATTATAGGGTTATTATCGGTGTGGTGCGACATATCTTGCAATGGGAAACTTTAAAGAAACACTCAAGGATTTCCAATAGGTTTGCATTATTTCCAATCATTTCAACAACATAGGGAATGGTTTCATTTCTTATTTTAAATTGTAACTTTTGTTATGCAAATAGATAATTTTTGTGATATAGACATGGACTTAACTGCTTGCCTCATATGAAAAGTCATTTTGCTGCATTACATTTGTATTTGGAGTTAGGAAGTAACATAATGTTCCCATAATAGTGTATGGTCTTTCTTACATTAGTCGATTCATGTGTCAATTTATTATGTGGCTTTTTCTTTGTATGTTTGGGTTATTAACGTGATTATTTACATAAATGACATCAATAGTCCAATTTTAGGGTTGATTAAATGGGCCCAAATTAAATTTTGCAAGCATGGATCTTCACCGAATCAGCCTATCTACCCTTAGCGGTAGATGGTAAGGTTTACATACATCTTGACCTCCCCAGATGGAAGAAGGAACATTAGTTATATGAAAAGTCTAAGGAGCCATTTACTAAACACTAACATGGTAAGTGCTTACTGGGTCACTTTTTCTTACTGGATGAACATGTAAGGGCCGGAAATCTTACCCGGTAAAAGCAATGATAAGGATGGAGGGTCTTACCAGGTAAGGTAAGTTAGAGTGTTGATTCTTGCTGTTGCTGGTAAGCACTTACCAGGTAAAAATTTGGGTAAATGACCCCTATGTGAGATATTGTGTACCTTGTACAGGAATAAATCAAATGTGACACACTAAGGGGCCATTTACCCGAACACTTACTCGGTAAGCGCTTATCGATTAAGTTCAACGCTATCGCTTATCTTATCGGGTAAGATTTTAGTCCATTAAAATGACATCATGTACAAAAATTTACCCGGAAAGCGCTAACCGGGTAAGAGCCATCACCCCCACTTACCGGGTAAGACTCTCGATCATTGTTTTTGCTCTTACCGGATAAGATTATTGGTCATTACAATATTAATCGGTTAAGCTAATATAACTTGATAAGCGCTTACCCGAGTAAGCGTTTGGTAAACAACACCTAAGTACCACAGTGGATGCTTTCTCCCAAGGTTGACAGTTTTGTTTAATTTTATGTTTCAAGGATATATTCATGTTGTAGATTAAACCAATTCACTTTTTCATGGATGACTGTCAGTAAATCGTTATGGATGACTTTCCTTCTGGATCAGTTTCTATTCAAAATCTAAAACCTTATATCCTGAATTTTACCTTCATAAAAAATCTATGTTTCTGTGAATTTTTACTCCAAACTCATATATATGTTTTCTTGCTTTTGTATAATGTATGTTATACAGGCTGAAGTTCTGGAGTATTATGAATTTTTACTTCATAATCGGTGTCTGAAATCTGTGAAATTATGTCGTTATACAGGTTGATGTTCTGGAGTATTATGATCAAACTGTGAACTCTCCCAATGGATCTGATCCTTCTTTATACATGCTCTTTTAAAGCTAATATGTTATGTACCATATTATCAGTTTATTAATTCTTATGTCGAACACCTTCATCTATCTGGCTCGAGGAAGTTTGAATGCATCATTTATCTGTTTCCTAGGTTCCACATTTTCTTCAAGTTGTCAAGAGAAGAAAGATTACGGGTACGCTTAGTCGAAAAAACATTTTGGCCCGTGACAATTTTTCTTGCGAGTAAGTACTCTGTTAAACATAGATGTTGAAGTTTTGAGTAAATTGCTACTAAGAATCCTCAAAGTTGTAAAGACAAGTAAAAATATGAGATTAGATGATCCACTTGACAGTACGGACAACGGTGAAAGGGTAAACATGAATTGTTGTTATTTAGACATACAATAAACAAAACCATTTAATCAGAACACTAAAACATATGACTGCAGAAAAACAAAATATTCTAAAACAGATCGTCTAATAGAATGATGTTCGTTTTAAATATTTAAAAAGGTCCATATTGATTTTTAATTTCATGCATACTTGTTAGACTACTGTTTCATATCAAATATCTAAGATAACATATGGAAATATAAACGAAAATTATTGTCGGTTGTTGGTGTGGACAAAGGTTTTTTACCCTGAATTTTAATCACAATGTAAAATGATAATTTCTTCACCGTTTCATTGCTTCTTGACCTTGCCGTCTACCGCGTAAGACTCTTCATTTTTATCATCCCTTTTATCGGATATAGACAGAGGCAAAGAGAGATAAACGCACATGTGTTGCACACACAATCATATTTAGACACATATACATACATATATACTAGCATTTTATTAAATAAAACATGTTTTAGTAAATTGCATGTTTGGGACAATATTGCCTCTTCTTTATGCTCATTGTGGTTGCAAATCCTGGATAAACTAACTCTGCTTGATTTATGAGATAGTATAACAACCACCAATGACAAGAAAGATTATTTCATCCGGTTGTAATTTGCATCATTTTGAAATTTCTATAGCGTGTGAATTTATTTTTGTACCTTATCATGTTGTAAGACAATAATGATGACAAAAGTAATTTGATTTAACTACATTGTTTCATTTTGTATTATAGGTGGCAATGAGATGTTTTCAATTGGCAAGCACTGTTAGAGTCGGATCGTGATGATGATTTATCACGAGCGTCAATGGTGGTACGATGCATTTTCACAATTTGAGTTGTTGATTCTACTTAGAGCAAGAGATCTTTCCTCTGAGTAACTTGTACAAGAGCTCGACTACATAGATAACGTTGGTAATTACATCGGTTTAATAATAGATATGCCTTATGTAAAAGATTTCTGTAAAGTCATCTCCATTTTTACTTGGATGATATGCAAATGCTTCAGCATAGTAACACTTAGTTCATTCATGCTTGTAATTTAAGTTCACTTGTACTTTATGGAGCACAGTCACGGTCATGGTGTTCAAAAATGAAGGAGAGTAGATTTTCTTTAAATTGAAGATGGCTCTCCTTACTTTTTATCTTTCAAACAATTCTATAAATCATAATAGCATCATTTGCATACAAATCCTTCCCCTTCATTGACTTGTAATTTTTTTATTGGGCAACTCATTTACATATTTGCATTCTTTTCTCTTGCACTAAAAGAGAGCAACTCTAATCAGAATGTTATTATAAATTGCATTGCATCATCTACTCAGTGCCAACTTTTGTTGTTGTCTAGCAAGGTGTAAGTCCAATTTTGATTTATGATCACTCATTTTTTTTTGTGTATTTTATCTTTACTCTTCTGTATGCTCCTTCTTGGTTATACATTGAATGTTAACTTTACGGTTTTTTTGGTGTGGAGTTATATATTTTTTGTTTTTGTTACCCATAGACCAAAGCAATTGCATTCAACCTTTTATTTCCGATTTGCAAGAAAATTTACAACCCGTCGCATTGCGCGGATACACCACTAGTATTTTTATGAAAAGTAAATAATCATACAGAATTTAACATAGAGCCCATATCTAACATAACTATTAACTAGGACCCAAATAGCCCAATTGGTAGCATCACGTGTCATCCACCACAAATCTCACGTGCAAAAATCGTTACATTTTCTAAATATAGCAAACTGTTAAAGGGAAAAACAAATGAAACAACAATATTGAGAGAATAACAATAAGACAGAGAGAAGAAGTCTATATTTCTCATTAATCATAAGCCCTTTAAATAGGGAGGAGTTACA
The DNA here is from genome assembly GCA_023525745.1 of Arctium lappa. Taxonomy (NCBI): domain Eukaryota; kingdom Viridiplantae; phylum Streptophyta; class Magnoliopsida; order Asterales; family Asteraceae; genus Arctium; species Arctium lappa. The sequence continues at coordinate 131,921,151 of CM042049.1, forward strand.
AGTAGATAGTTCGAAGATATTTCAGTTCTAATCTAACTCTGATATATTTATCTCTATCTCTATCGCCATATCCTTTAGACGATGGCACAATTATCCTACAACACTCCCCCTTATGCCGAGTTAAAGGAGTTATGGTGCACAATTGTTGCCTCGTTAAAACCTTACGCCAAAATAAAAACCCAGTGGGAAAAAATAAAAATATGACGAAGGAAAGAGTACAACACACCAGCTTCTTTGCAATACATAGACTTATCCTTCAGTCTAGTTTTTTCTTAGATTCATACTTTAATCTTGAGAGTTAGGAAAGCATGATGGTATATAAACAGTTGCCTCACTAAAACCTTACACCAAGGAACAAAATCCAATGGGAAAAATAAAACCTTGGTTGAAGGAAAGAGCACAACATACCAATATCAAATATATAGTAGACTCCCCCTTTTGTCTACTACTCCCCCTGATTCGTGAATTAATCAAGGGAGTTTGGAAAACATTTGCATTTACTTTCTACATGTTTTCCAATATATGGTTTTAAGTAATGACTTGGTAAAATATGTCACATTCGTTTGACACCTTACTTGATTCACTTGAATCTAAAAGAGAGTCTTTTATTGCTGATTGTATAGAAACTTAAGCAGAATATGCTTTGTGTTATCACCCTTGATGTATCTTATGGTCATTTCTTCGATACATGATGCATTATTTTCATATATGCAAGTAGGATACTGGTTGAACCCAAAATTACTAGCTCCTCTAATATATGTAATGATAGTCCTTAATCATATACATTCTTTAATTATCTCATGGAGAGTAATATTCTTGGATTAGTTCAAGGAGGTAGTTACAAGGGTTTGCTTAGTTTACTTCCAAGCAATCGATGTGTTCCTTGTGGTAATTGTTTATCCAGTTTGGGAACAACCTTTGTATGGGTCAGACATATACCTAATATCAACAAACACATACCAAGACATTGTTTGGTGTTTTTCTATAAGAGCTAGTACTTTTGCTGTTTATATTCTAAGTAGGTATTGAAGTTCCATTATCAATCCCATTTTTATTTCTATAGGGAAAGTATAAACCCATGTCAATGGTTCCAAAAGATTAATTTGAAATCATTCAAATGACTTTGCGTTGGCGCTGAGCTAAATCTAGCTAACAAGTTCATTGAGAAATATAATGTATGGTCAAGTGTATTATGCTAAGTACGATACTGCGCATATTGTACTTAGATAGGGAATTCCAACTCCCAACATTTTTCGTCATCATCCTTTAGACGAAATGGATTTTTCCTTATATCCGACACTTCAACCGATCATGGGAGTGCTAATCGGATGCGCTTTATCCATATTAAATTGCCTGATTATTTTCTGGACATATGCGATCGGTGAATTAATATTTCACAAACTCGGTGTCCTAGCTCAAATATCTAGACAAAACCAAGATTTCCCAATATCTTAACTCTCAAAATCAGATTTCAAGTAGCTTGTGGTTCTTCTTATTTTATCAAGAGTGCCTATTATGTTCATAACATTGACATATAGAGCTACTTTGAAAATCTAGAACTTGTTTTCCATAATAAATACGCAAGGGAACAGTTCATCGTTCTTATATATCCTTTCTCAATCAATTATTCCATTAGGCGGGTATACCACACCCGCTTAGATTGCTTTAATCTATAAAGTAGGCGTTTCATATTTATTTCAAACGCATTTCGTGGTTTAGAGTTACTTGATTTTGGTAATGTAATATCATCAAGCACTTTTATATATCTCTAAATCTAGATCCCCATAGAGATATGCGGTAGCCACATTCATGAGTTGCATTTCCAGTCCTTCGGAAACTACAAGGCTAATAAATTATTTGGATGTCATAACATCCATCATGAGAGAGTAATTCTCCTCGTGGTCAATCCAGGGCGTTGTGAGAAACCTTGCGCCAAATGAGAGCCTTATATATTATGACTTCATTATTCTCGTTACGCTTTCTGACAAAGATTCAGTTATGTCCTACGGGCTTTACACTTGGTAGGTTAGCACTACCAGACCAAATACCCGATCATTTGTCAAAGAATATAATTCTTTCTGGATTGTTTCTTTACATTTAGGTCAATATGCTCTTTGTTGATACTATTCAACTGAGCCTGGTTCGATGTCGTCGTGCTCGATCATCTTATGAGCCATCGTATATGCGAATAAATCATCATTGATTATATATGATTTGTCCATCGACTCATATGTACTATCATAGTTCATTTGAGATTAATATTCATCTCTAGAATCAATATTAACTTCGGAGCGTCCTCCAGTAATGATTCATGGACATAATTATAATTAGAGATAATCTCATGAGAGTTTTTGTGTGTTGATGATAAATAGATGTGCCTAACTATTCTCTTCCTTTAGAATAGTATCCATCGAACCAAGTAGCTTCCACCACTTCCATTTGGTAGCTACGACCTCAACCACACATCCACTATATGTGATTGCAACGCACTTTCCAATGGCGGTGTGCCCCTATTGGGGACTTTATAACCTTGCGAGTATATTTGCAGCTCGTATATGTGATATTGTCACTTTCGGAATAACATTAAACGTATCAGGTATCGAGTCTGATTCGTTTGACTTCAACATTACGTTGTGAAGTTTTGGGGATCAAAATGAGACAGAGTGAGAATATTCAATGACACTTCCTGTCGTTCCCATGGAAATTCCTTTTTCCTATCTCCCCCTAACGACGGGAAGACTGTCTCATGAAAGTGACAACCCGCAAATCTAACGATAAAGAGATCACTAGTCAAATATTCTAATTAGCGGATAATTGTTGGGGGTTCATATCCAACATTTACCAAATCGTCTTTAAGGACCCATTTCGATGCGCTGTGGGGGCGCAATTGGCACATATACTATAGAACCAAATATGCATAAATGTAAACTATCAGGCTTATATCCAGTTACCAACTGGTACGCATGAGGTTGGTTAGCAAGTAGTGGGTCTAAAAACGACAAAAATAAACTGCATATAATAATTGTATAACCCCAGGTAGATGTGGGTAAATTGATGCGCATTATTAATACCCTAGATGTCATCATATTCTTTTGATAACAACTTCTATGAGACCATTTTATATATACACATGGGGTATAGGAAACTCTACATTGATCCTAATACATATGCAATTAACATCAAATCCTTATGATGTAAATTCTCCAGCATTCCAAGTCATATAGACTTGATGAAATAATAAGGGTGGTGAGACCTTAAACGTATAGCTGGTGCTAGGAGTGCAACATTTCATGTGGACAATAATACGACATGCGTTCATCGTGTCGAAACCAGAACCATAAAGTACTTTAATGGCCCGCATTTTGGATGTTTATGTCCATAAATATCACCTTGTATTCGTTGTAACAATGGAATATTGTTGTATAATGTCCTTAGCTTTAGGATGATCTCATTCCTGTATTGGCCAAGGATTAGGGTATATACAAAAGTTTTATGTATTCGAGAGGGCATATTATGATAGCAATGTTGTTTCTTATGCTTCAGAAGTCAACAGTTGCAATTTGCCTCATTTTGCCTTTCACTCGAAAGAGAATGTGTCTAGGTGTATTTTGCAATACACGAATCACTATGTCATAACCATGGTGTCCAACATGGTCATGTCGAAACATATATATGTGTTATTGCCCCCAAAATTTCTTTATTGGTGACAAAATATGTTTTGATGACCCAATAATCTACTAGTTTGACACATTAGTTTCCATGATATATGTTTCCTTTCATATTCATTGGAATTTATGTATATATGCTCATTTTCATTTCCATTTAATACGAATATCTTTACAAGGTTCCTATTAAACTTGTTCCACCAAGAAAGTGACAGTTCATCGTCTAAGTATTTGGTTGGAGAAAATTTATTAATTCAATGAATAATAATCTATTTCTTGTATGAGATGTCATAAAAAAAATCAAATTCTCCTCGATACATTCCTACACGGAACGAAGAACATTGAGAGTTTTGTTTTGTTTTTAATGTATTTCTTTACATGTATAATGGTTATAAACTCGAGTGTATATTTTGCAGAATCAATTAATTTGATAATTAAAACACATTCAAATGAAATTATATTAAACTAATCTTAGATATAATATATTTCATTTTCAGTTTGTTCCCTTTTCGAAAGAAACACTCTTTAGTGCATTTTGATTGTCCATTATCACCTGGGACAATAGTTATATCTCTACTCCAGATGTTGAAAAATCATTCCCGACTCTTACCAAGACCCTAACCCTTTCTAAGGTCTCGTCCACATGGTGCAGAAATGTCACATGTGTGAAATTGTTTTTAACTCACAATCCTTTGGAGTTGTTTCCACCTCTAACACTTTCATTATTGATATCGGGAATTTTCTTTATCCCGACATATGTGGTGTTGTTCGAAAGAACCTTGTTATGTCTCTCAACCACTTGTAGTAGGTTGATGAGTTTGTCTAAAGATTACATTCCAACTTATATTGGTTCATTAATATTTACTTATATATGAAAGGTGGAAATAATATTAGGAATCATGTCATCTTCTGTGAGTTGCTTGCCACAGAGATTGAGACGCGTTTTGGATATAACATTTCTTTGTTGAAATCAGTTACCTTTTTGTAATCGAGTGAGTGGGTTTCATTCCACTGTACAATTAGTTCGGGAAGTACATATTCATAAGTACTCCCGAATATCCCTTTCGGAACATCCCACATTTCTTTGGGGGTTTCTAGTAAAGGTATTCTATGAAACTTAGGATTTATATGTCGTCTCAAAACATGATGGTATTTGTTTGTACCTTTTCAAGAAGTTGGTTTTAGAGTCAATGGGGAGTTTGATGGACTTTAGGTATTTTCTTGTACATTTTCAAAAGGAGGTTTATATACTCATTTATGATACTCAGATTCTTTTGAGTTTACGCCGTCGACTTTGGGGTGAGTTGTTTCAACCATTTACATATATAAAGAATAATATATGATTTTCTTTTTTGTAAGAAAATGGATTATGGTTATGAAACTTCATTATCATAACAATATTGGATTTTTGTATGCTTTAATTTTATTGATAATACTTCATCAATATTTCAATTTGCGAAAAAGAAACCACTCAATCTATTGGATTTCCAGGTAGTAGGGGAATCACATGGATTTCTTAAGTCCCTACAAACCTTAGGGCTGTTTACACCCGTTTGACAAAATCCAGTCGATATCTTGTGATTTAATTAATTTAAATATAACATTTATTATAGAGCATTTGGAAAGATGACAAAATGACTATGAGTTTGGCATAGAAGCCAATTTTAATATTTTAATACCTTAATAGTATTTTTGGAGCTTTTGGTAAAAACCAAAATATATGGGGTTGGAAGTGTAACTTCCAAAGATTAATTATATAGTTTAAAAATAATGAGTAAGAACCCATAATCAAGATAAGTATTTGGATAATTTTTTTTTTTAACATTTTAATGTTATTTTTGGAGCTTTTAACAAAATAACAAAAGTTATGGGGGTTGAAAGTGTAAATTCCAAATATAATTTATAAGATTGAGATTAATGAGTAGGAACTCATAAACAAGATAAACATTTGAATATTATGTGAATAAGGCATAAAAATCTATAAAAGAATTACTAAACATTTTAATACCAAATTAAAACAATTGATTTAGATAAATAAATACAAATTAAGTTGTTCACTTCAATGTACATTATCAATAACAATAGGATAAAATAGAATCATATATAAAACAATTAAAATAATAATGATCCGATAGATAATGACAAATTTTAGGTTCAAATGCAAATTAAACAAATAACAAAATTAAATGTTGATAAGTCCAAGAAAAAATTAGATAAGAGATAATTCTAACAAATCCAATAATAACTTTTTTTTTTTTAGGGTTCAGAACTAAATCTACAAATATTAATTTCAACTATAAAATTGAATTGAAATTGAAATTTACAACATCGAAGATTACTAACATATTAATCATTATAATAATGAGTTGTAACAAATTGATTTTTTTAAATAAGTAAATAATAATAACATGATTAAGTTAACTAACTAAATATATGCAATATTATAAACTTATTTGAATACCTAAATTAATAACTATAACAAAAATTGAGTCAATAATTAATTGTTTAAAATATATAAAATACGATTTCAAATCCACATGAAAAGTTAAAACAAAAAAAATAAAGTGTGTATTTTCCTTTTAAATAAAAAAAAATAGCAAAACTAAGGTGACCAAATCCATATGAAAGGCAAAAATGCAAAATAAATCATTAAAACAAATTCATGCACATCATTAGCACAATTCTTTAATTGTTCATATATATAAAGAGTTGAAGAATGTGTACTTGTATTTGGTAGGAGGATGCGACTTGTCCAACAGCGGAAACCGGATATATCTGAGCTTACGTGCTGATAACGTGTTAAAAGGAAAAACAAATGAAACAACAATATTGAGAGAATAACAATAAGATAGAGAGAAGAAGTCTATATTTCTCATTGAGTACATTACACTTTTGGTCCTTGTGGTTGCCACCCATTATCAAATTTGGCCCCTCTTTCAAACTAATTACAATTTTGGTCATTGTTGTTGCCATTATGTTTACTTTTGGTCCCTTTGACTAATTATAGTTAAAAAGCTTTAGTTTAAACTAAGGGTATTTTGGTCCTTTTAACTTTTTTATTTGTCTTTTTCATTTCTTGTTTTATTAGATTATATAGTAAATTACAGTTATAGTCCTTCTAGTTTGTCTTTTTCTCTTTTCTTTTCTTTCCTATCTTTTTTCATTTTTCATTGCATACTCTTATTATATTAATTAATTAATAATAATTTTAACTAACAATACATTAAAAATAAATATTTCCTTTTATAAATTACACCATTAGAAAAATATTGTAGCTAACTTTAAAATAAGTTAAATATTGAATATTTTTAATTTTTTATACAAATTATTTGATATATATCTGCAAATCCGTCTTCACTAATACAAAAAAAAAAAATCTTTTATATTTTCAGTAATTTTTAAGAAATCTATCATTTTCTTTATTTATGTAAGAAAAAATCGAAATTTATCTGTCTGTTAATAAGAAAAAGTATCTTTTTTAGATATCTATTTAATTAAATGTTTTATTAAATGTGGATGAAAAAAACCCTATAATATAATTATTATTATTTTCAAAATATAAATATAAATTTATCATAATGATAAATAAATAAATAACCAACTAACAACTACACATTTTCTTTATTTTATTTATTTTCATAAATCAGTAGATCATAAAAATTGATTTACAAGGTGAAGTATGCATGGTTCATGAGAATGCATTTTAAATAAAACACTGCAATAAGGACTCGTTTGGTTTGACGTAATGTTTTCGATAGATTTAGATTTTATGTAAGGATTTGTAATTGAAAATGTTTGGTATATTTGTGGTATATGGTTCTTAGTTTGTAATATAACTTAATACCATTTTCTATATGGTTTTACATTGATAATTATTTGCAATGTGGTTTCACATTGAGAATTATTTGCAGATGAAAAGATGTCAAATGGGCTTTTTACTCCCTAAAAATTTATATATTTTGAATATTTTTTTTTAACATAAGTTTAAGTTTATATTTTGATTTTTTAGTATATTATAAATTTTATTAATTGTTACACATTTAAAAAACATGTAATTAATGAACTATCTAAAAATGATACATTTTTTATTAATAGACATAGATAATTTTTGATTTTTTATATTACATAAATAAGAAAAAAGAATATTTTTTTTATAGACAACTTAAAATAGAAAGATTTTTTTATTAGTGTAGACGAATTTGCATATATATATATATATATGTATATATCAGATAAATTGCATAAAAATATTTAATATTTAACTTATTTTAAAAGTATTGATAAGATTTTTCTAATGGTGTAATTTACAAAATCAAATTAGTATTTTTAATGTGTCTTTAGTTAAATTATCATTAATTAATACTACCAGTTTACCCGTGCAATACATAGGGGTGAGCAATTGTAAATGGAAATAAAAAATTAGTGTAATAGCTTATCAGAAAAAAGATATATATGGAGTAAATCATATATTTACTTATAAATTTGCTTTTTTGAGTCCAAGTTTCCAAGATACATATGATTTACTTGCTCAAATTAACACTATTTTTTTTATAAATTTGTTTTTTTGAGTCCAGGTTTCCAAGATACATATGATTTACTTGCTCAAATTAACACTCATATAAGGAGTTTACCTTATGCATACCAAGTTGTGATTAAGATATTTTTAAAATTTAAGCATAAAATGGTAATACCTTGTGTTTTATAAGTAGTAATTAAGAGTTTTTTATCCGTGTTTTATAATATAGTATAGATAATAAGGGTATAAAATTAAAAATGAAAAAAAAAGTAGGAAAGAAAAGAAAAGAAAAGAAAAAAAGATAAACCATAGGGGCTATAATTGTAATTTACTATATAATCCAATAAAACACAAAATGAAAAAGTCAAAGAAAATGTAAAATGACCAAAATACCCTTAATTTAAACTAAGCTTTCTAACTAAAATTGATCAGAGAGACCAAAAGTGAAATAAAGTGGCAACTACAATGACCAAAATTGTAATTAGTTTGAAAGAGGGACCAAACTTGATAATGGATGACAACCACAAGGACCAAAAATGTAATTTACTCTTTCTCATTAATCATAAGCCCTTTAAATAGGGAGGAGTTACAAGTAGATAGTTCGGAGAGATTTCAGTTCTATTCTAACTCTGATATATTTATCTCTATCGCCATATCCTTTAGACGATAGCACAATTATCCTACAACACAAACATTATAATATACAAAAACAAAACTATAAAATTTTGTTTATTTTCGTAAATGATTACAGAAAGTTAACAAAATAAAATTATTAGAATGTTCAAAATAGATAAAACTCGGTATAACAAGAAACTTCTAGATTTTTTAATCTATTAAATGTCCACATCCCTCGTTTTTTAAAATGATACCCGACCAAAGGACCATCAGACCTTTTTTGAACTCGTTTAGACTCGACAAATACTGGAATTTTTAAAGCAGTTGCTCCGGGTTCAGTTTTTATCTTCTTGGATCCAAACTAGTTGAGATTTTATTAAACCATATTAATCAAACCAAAATTTTATCAATCCAATTTGCAACTGTAAGAAGAGAATGAGCAAACCATCGACCGAGTTTGTCTTCCTTTTTTTGGTCCAGACTAATCCCTTGGCAAAGAAACCGACTGCGAAAGCATGCAGCCCTAAGGTTAAACCCAGTGGCCACAAAGTTGTGAATGTAGGGAATCAAACCCGGGTTGAACGCTATGAACTCCCCAGGTGATTACCGCTACACCACAAGACTTGTGGTTGAGTTTGTCTTCCTTCACAAACATGCAACTACAACGAGATGATTTAGGACTTTTTTTTCCTTAAACAACTATGTTAAATGATATCCTAAATTGGATAAAAGAAGAGAAATAATATAATGTGGAAAAATCCAAATTTGGAGGAATTTCTAAAAAGTTATTTGGTTTGTTGGAATGGTTTTGAGTGATTTGAATTTCGTGGAAGGATTTGGAATTTTTGATGTGTTTGGTTTGTAGGATTTAGAATGGAATTGAATTCCATTATTTATTAAAAAAAACTATAAAAATAATTAAATTAACTTTTGTTAATCGATTATTATAAAACAAATGTTTTTAGTATATTTTTAAATATTATTATATACAAATCATACGAAACCCGTGAAATCACAGCCACCCCCATGAGATTTCAAAAATCTATGTTTGAGATATTTCAAAGAAATGATAGGATTTCAAATTCGGACAATCCTGCAAACCAAACACGAGATTGGTATGGATTTGAAATCCAAATCCCTCTAAATCCATTTCATTCTTGCAAACCAAACGAACCCACTTTATAGAAGAGAAAGAAATAGTAATTTTCTTTTCCATTAATAAGAGGTATTAAAATTAAATGGGTTGGAGGGATAAATAATATTTTATATTTTATTAAATGTATTGAATATTTTAATAATATAATTAATGTTAGAATTGTTAAAATAGAGTAACTGTTAGAGTTTGATATAATTTTTTTTAGAGATTTTAACTTTTCAATTTCTATTATAAAAATTTTATAACATAACTATCAGAGATGCTCTTATATGAGCACAGGTCTTTTAATGAAAAAACAGGTTTTCCTGTTTCTATTTTTGACAGATTTTTGGCCGATTAATCCGTCGAAAATAATTAAATAAAGAAATAATAATTAAAATAAAAAATAATTTATTAATTATTTTCGGCAGATTAGTCCGCCAAAAACTTTCGCTGAGAATACCTTTTCTTTTCATTAAAAAATAAATAAAGTTTTTAAAACTTTTTGGCGGATTAAACCGCGGAAAATCCGCCGAAAATGGATAGGATTAATTTTTTTTAATTAGAAAACAATTATTTAAGTTAATTATTTAAAAAAAATTCAGACAATTTTTCGGTGGATGCATCCGCCGAAAACTTTTGGCCCGCCGAAAAATCCGTCGAAAATTTGTATTTTCGGCGACTTTTTTTCGGCCGGGAAATCCGCCGACAACAATTTTCGACAGATTAACCACAAGGGTTGTGGTGTGGTTGTAAAGGCTTGGGGAGTTCATAGCGCTCAACCCGGGTTCGAGTCCCACTAGCAGTACTTGTGGCCACTGAGGATAAACTCAGGGATGCACGCTTTAGCAGCTGGGCCAAAGGCCCTAATTGCCAGGGATTAGTCTGGGCCATAGGCCCAGGATACCCTTTCCAAAAAAAAACAATTTTCGACAGATTTCCGGCAGATTTATTCGCCGGATCAAATAGCTATCAGATTTGTACTGTAATAAGATAATCCTAATTCCTAGAACTAGAAGTCTCAATTCATTGAACAATAATTGGATTACCAAATCTTGTATCCCACATCCAAATTCAATGAACAAATAATTCATTGTCAAGTATTTAATTAAGACAAAGACAGTAAAAAGTATTAGGGGATGTAATTTGAGGAAAAAAATAATATTTTTTTCATGACTCAAAATGTGGTCAAGAACTAATAAAACGATTCACACGACGTGTTAATTTTAAATTGAAAAGGTTGAGAAATTAAACAAAAGTTTTTTGATGTCAATGAATTACTTGAAAAATAGAAGGTACAACGTTCGATGAATTTGTATCTTGATCCTATATTGACATAGATGGGTTTGACTTAGGCATTCTTTGGCAAAAAAAAAAAAGCTAGCTTATAAGCTAGCTTTTTTCTTTGTTACATGTTTGGATGAACAAAAGCTAGCTTATAAGCTAGCTTATTAAAAAGTTACTCATAGTAGCGTTTTGAAAAAATAGTTTATCAGATACCAACTAGTTTATAAGCTAGTTTGCCAAACATAGCCTTAATATTTGTATGACACGTAACGGGCACCATCTTAGTAATCGCATGGTTGCACTTGATGTATGTTTAAGTTATAAAAGTTTCATAATGGATGAAGTTAAAGGGGGTGTTTGGGATTGCTTATTTAAAATAGTTTGTGTTTTTTTTAAGTGTTTATCAACTTATACGGTGATAAAAAAAAGTTTTATTATTTAAAAAAAAAATTATAAAAAGTGTTTGAATTAACTTATTATGGTATCAAAACGTAATTTGTTATTTAGGGGTGTTTGTGATTTCTTATACATATAAAATAACCAAAAAAAGTCATAAGCACTTTTATAATAAGTTGAAAAGTTGGACCAAATGACTTATGAAAAACTCATTTTCATAGGTTTAGCATTTCTATAAACACTTTTTATTTTTTCTCCATCCAAACACTAAAATATATTTATCTCCGATACCACACCGCAATAAGCTAAGAACCCCTTTAAATAAGCAATCCCAAACACCCCCTAAAAGTAAATATCTACTTTCTCACCCTATCCTTAATTATGTGTAGAAAAAAAAATCTTTCTCTATAGTTATGGGTGAAGTTATCTATTTGTTAATTAAAAAGTATAATAATTATATATTTTTAAAACTATATATTTTTTATTATAGACATTTATTTTAGAATATACGAAATACATTATTATAATAATATTCAATATATTAATAGCATCAATAAGAAATAGTTCTTCATCATCAATGAGGCCTTAGCCAAGTCCTTAAGGTAGCGTTTGGTGTGCATACTAGATGGGACGTGACTTGACGGGACTAGATAGGACAAGACTAATTATCTTTTCTATGTTTGGTACGACTAGAATAGGACGGGACTAACTTATTATTTTACGTTTCGTAAGCTGGACAGTACAAGATAAAACTATTAAAATGACCATATTACTCCTAACATGAGTTTTAATATTTTTTTTTACTATATTGTAATTATAAATTACTTAGATTAACTAAATATTTAAATGATTTTAACATTTATAATTTTATTAACATAAAATTATTTAAATAATTTACAAACAAATAAAGAAAAAACTAAATTGTAAAACAAATCAACCCCACTCCTAGTCCCCACCCCCAAAATTAGGTCTTTTTTTTTACAGATTTTAATCGATTGATTTTTCATTTTCATTTGTTTTCTTTACTTCCTCTTCCAGAAATGTTCTTCTTCCTTCACCACCATCTCATCTCCTACTCTTCGATCTTCAAACATAAATCGGGACATCGAAAGATTACCATAATTCTATCCATTTGCAAGATCGATTTGCAGGAGGGTTCGATCGATTTGGAAGGATTTAGGGAGTTCAATATTCTCAGAGTTCAATATGGTCGATTTCTGCAAATAAACAAGATCAGTCGATTTCTGCAAATAAACCACATAAATCGAAACCACATAAATCGATTTCTGCAAATAAACCACATAAGTTGATTCAACAGAAATTGAAACTACAGAAATCGATTGAAGAGAAATCGAAACCACAAAAATCGATTCAACATAAATCGAAACCAGATAAGTCAGATTCAACAGACATCGAAGCCATAGAAATAGATTGAAGAGAAATCGAAACCACAGAAATCGAAACTAGAGAACTCGAAAAAACGAAGCTGTGAACGACAACTGAAACCGATTAAGTTTAGGTGAAGAATGGTGGAGAGGATGAATAACAAGAATGGTGGAGACGATAAAGATCGATTTGGATGCGATCGTAAACTCTGGTAATGGAGGAGATGAATTGATAAAATTAGGTTTATTATTAGATAGATGGTTTAAAAAGAAGGGTAGTATAGTAATTTTTCAATTTAGTACTATGTTGTTCCACCTATTTTGGTGGAACAAAAAAACTTAAGTTTTGTCCCATTAAATTAACTTTTTGTCCTATATTGTCCCATGTGATTTTTGTTCCATGATATACCAAACATAGGACTACTTTTTTTTTTGTCCGTCTCATCCCACCCAATATGCATACCAAACACAGCTTAATTGTCCAAAACATGTACCCTTCCGAGTCAAACAAAAAGTGGTAACTGGTAAGTGGTCTTATATTATTGTTTTCTATATATATTAATACACAATTCAAAAGTGACAATAAAAATATTTACCAAAATAAATAAATAAAATTTCTTGCCACAACCCAATAACTTTGGATATTTTCAGTATTAATTAATGCATGTCTGAAAGTGATGATAAAAGCATTTATAAAAATAAATAAAAGTTTTTCTTCGTTGCAAGTCCTACAACCATCAACTTTGAATATGTTTCCTATATTAATAACTTTGAATATATTAATACACAATTCAAAAGTGACAATAAAAATATTTATCAAATAAATAAAGTATTTTTCATGTTTTATACTAATAACTTTAAACTAACACCCACTTTTAATTTGGGTTTTTCTTTTTGGTGAGCAACGTTCAAAGAGAATGAAGCATATGATGTATTATGGCCAAATTCGGACTAAATAGGTGATTGTATCCAACTAAAGTGTACGTTCGATCGGTGCACGGAAAATGATCCTAAAGTTTCCAAAGTTGTGTGCGAAGTCACACAAACAGGTAAGGCAGGCGATGTTAATTAGTAGATTATTAATTGAAAGCTCACATCGTGAAAACGTTCCAAATTACTATTTATTTGGTTTTTAGATGTATATTAATATTGTACAAGTTTGGTATGGGAAAACCAAATAAGGTTTCATTTTTATAAACTTCAACGGTTTAACTATATGTTATCAAATTTGGATGTTGTAAGTAAAATAATTGTAGCATATTCGTGTTAGGATGAGGGGATGCATGAACGAATATAATACACACGCATATATATATATATATATATATATATATATATATATATATATATATATATATCAATTGAAAATCAAGTTTCATTGAAAACTTTGAAAACCAAATTTCAGCCATTGATCTTTATAATCAATGGTTAAGATTCATTTTAATTATATATGGTAGTAAATTAGTTAATTTATTAATAATAAATAAAAATAATAGAGGAAAAGGGTACATATGTCTTTTGATTTTGTGTCTCAAATATCAAATATGACAAGATAGATTTATTTTATTTAGATTACTTGAAACCAAAATAAAATTTCCCACACAATCTAAATTTTGTTATTTTTTTTACTATGAAAACGTGGAACATTTGTCTTTTCATCAAAAAAAATATTTTTCTTTTAAAATGTAAGATTTTTTTTTATTTCATTTTATTATAAAATTTCTCACGCAATCTAATATTGTGATGAAACATAATGAATTTGTGAATTACAGATTTCATCAGGTTCATCGTGTTAGCATTATTGTTTCATAATGAAACATGATGAATTTGTGCCATTTTTGTTAACTTCTTATTTTTGTTTCATTACCTGTTCAGTTGCATATCCGTATATGAAAATAGATTCATCAGGTTCATCGTGTTATCATTATTGTTTCATAATGAAAATAGATTCATCAGGTTCATCGTGTTAGCATTATTGTTTCATTATTACCATATATAAGCTAAATTAAAATTAAATAATTTACCTAAATTAAATATCTCATTTTTAAATTAATCAATGATTATTATTACCATATATAAGCTAAATTAAAATTAAATAATTATTAATATAATAATAACAGTTACCATATATATTATGAAATAATGTAAAAGACAAAAATAACCTTTTCAATTAAAAATAAAAATAAAAAAAAAGAAATTCACTGATTGGTTGATTTCGGTTTTCAAAGTTTCCAATGTAATATTGGTTTTCAATTGATCGCTCCCATATATATATATATATATATATATATATATATATATATATATATATATATATAGGGAGAGGTTCATTTGCAACCCTTAAAAAGGTTGCAAACCTTGCAACCCACATCTTAACCGTCAGATTCATGATCGGCGGTTATAAAAGATATGGGGCCAAATATTTTTAATTAAAAAAAAAATAAATAAATAAAATAACCGTCGATCATGAATCCAACGGTTAAGATGTGGGTTGCAAAAGTTGCAACCTTTTTAAGGGTTGCAAAATATCCTTCCACTATATATATATATATATATATATATATATATATATATATATATATATATTGGGTTTCGGTGAGAATGAAAATTATGGTGAGAAGGATATAAGAACGAATCTCCACCCTTGGTAGCACATTCCTAAATATAAGAAATAGAGAAGTAATCATAGCCTTTCATTCGGTCAAGATTGGCTTTGACTGGTCAAATATTGCGTCTTTGACTGATCAAAAGTTGTGACTATTCTAAAAATAGAAGGACAATTTCGTAATTTTTACAAATACACGGGACGAGTTCATATATGAACATGTATGATTCACATATGAATTATATGTTCATATATGAACCAGTGTAATTCACATATGAACTCTTTTAATTGATTCATATATGAACCTTAGTGTATGTACTCGACCGTTTTCATGTTTTTTTAAATAGATACTGTTTTCGTATAAACTCATATATATATATATATATATATATAGAGAGAGAGAGAGAGAGAGAGAAAGGTTCAAACGAGGACGCTAACTATTTAAGAAAACAAGAAAAACATCAACCATGTACAAAATCACATGTGATTCGGCATTAACCCGGAAAAATGGGACACGGGCGACTTTTCCCGCGACTTCAAGTTGCATGCGAAGTTGCGGGATCACATGTGATTTTGTACGCGAATCACATGTGATTTTGTATGTACGGACTTTTTTCTTGTTTTCTTAAATAGATATCGTTCTCGTATGAACCCACCTCTCTCTCTCTCTCTTTATATATATATATATATATATATATATATATATATATACTAGTTGTGTACCCGCGCGATGCAGCACGGGTGAATCACAGTAATGAAATAAATAACTCATCCCTCACTCATGTTTCTTGTTTTGTATTATTCTTCGTCCTTATCAATAAATTTTTATACTTTGTTATGACTTGATTGCAAATCAGATAATAAAATAAAATATGGCTTATTGGCAAGATATCTTGGAAAAAAGTCTCAAGAGTGCTGAGTTTCTAATCTCATATATTCAGTACTCGTTACAAAAATCGAAATCCATAACTAAACAAAACGAAAAACAAGTTTGTTGACAGAAGACCATAAACTTCAAATTTGAGAACGGTTGTTGACAGAAGAAGATCCAACAGGATGAGAGGAGCAGATCAATCAAAAACAAGTTTGTTGCAGAAGAAGACCGAATGGGATGAGCAGACCGGATCGACCAAAAACTCCTTTGTTGCAGAAGAAGAATGAACGGGATGATTAGGAGCAGATCGACCGAAAATTCCTTTGTTCCAGATCAAAATGGGTCAGTTTTTCATATTACCATTTACCAATGGAAGTATAATCACAGTCACGTTTTGAATAACACCATAAACTTCAAATTTGCAATTCCTAATGGACATTCATATGTGCAAGCAATTATCAAGGTAAAAACTATGATCATATGTGTAAGTAATTATCACAAAAAACTGCAATTCCTAATGGATATTCATATGTGCAAGCAATTACCAAGGTAAAAACACAGATGAAAATTCTTCAAAAATTGCCTCTAGATCTCACTCGTAATCGACTCCAACTAAGTGGTCGTTTACTAAATGCTTACCCGGGTAAGCGTTTACTGGTATTACTGACCTCACGGTCCTTACCTATTGAGCATGAAAACTATCTAGAATCTTGCCCAGTCAAGGACTGAGTCTTACCCGGAAAGTGAGAAAAATGACTTTTCCCCGGTAAGCGCTTATTGGGTTTAAAACACTTGCCAACAATCAATTTTGATGGTCTTGAGTGTTATACGATAAGGTAAGTGAGAGTAATGTCCTTGCCGGTAAGCGCTTACTCGGTAAGTATTTTGGTAAATGACCCCCAACTCTTTCATTTCTTATTACAATGAAATTGGAAAAACGTTGGCATCACAATAACAATTTAGGACATGCACAAGTTAAGAAAATGCCACAAGAAATCAACCATTTACCGGTAGAGAAGATGCGTCAAGTTCCGTACCATCTGATGAAAGTCTAATTAGATGCACCTGAAACAAATAGAAACAAAATATAATTCAAACACATCAAAACTCTAAAACAAGACAGTAATGTAAATCTCAGATCGAATAAACAAATCAAAACCTCGTTTTCTTCTTTGAGACTGAGAGTACCGGTGAGGAAGCTGGTGTGATCTGTATCGGCTTTCACATCTGTAATACATCTTGTAAGACTATTTGATTCTTTATCTGAACACTTTTAACCTTGGGGAGCACAGAAGGGAATATATCATATGTGATTCCTAAGAGGAGAGAAAAACAAAGGGAAGTGACTCACATGCCAACCATTGAAGACACCATGTCTATGGAAGACACCATGTCTAGATTGTCAACAGTATCATCATTCCTTTCGATACCAATGTTTTCGATTGTCCTGGAATTGAACTCAGATTTAGTAATGAAAATGAAGCATCAAATATCACTCCCAAAATAATCTATATATGAAGCTACACAAGACTAAATCTAAAGCATATCATAAAAGCAATTTAGAACAAATTTGTATCATATTCTCACCATTAGACTTAAATTGATATTCAGATGATAATTTGCTGAACCAAACAACCTACTTAGGGGCCGATTACCAAATGCTTACCGGTTAAACATTGACTCTTTAAGAGTTAACACCCTCACTTACCATATCATTTAACGTTCTCGGTCATCAAAATTGACTGTTGGTAAGCATCTTAAAGAGGTCCAAATCTTTCCTTCACTTACCAAGTATTTCCTTCATTTACCAGGTAAAAACCTTTCTTTCACTTACTCGGTATCGGCTCACTTGATAAAGTAATTGACACTCAATAAGTACTTACCTGATGAGCAATTGGCAAACCGCACCTTAGCAAAAATACACGAAATCACTATCTATCTCTTGATTGAGTCTGGTGACCCAAACTTCCGTTATGTGAATTATTCAGAACATGGATGTACTGTAATGTACGTACGAAAAAAATAAATAAAAGAATAATTAAAGTTGAAAGATCCACACCGTCCAAATAAGAGATCTAGAACCGATCATCAACAACACAAATTTATCATCAACCTAATTAGTGCACTCATTCATAGGATCTCCAACGAAGAATTGATTGCCTAGAATTAAAGTATTTCTAACCTATCCAACATACCAAGCTCTGAACTCATATTCCTTTCCTCAATAAAAAAACCACTAAAACTTCAATGAATCAACTTCATTTTATCTCACAAACTAACCAAGCAACACTCGAAATGATTCGACGATCACATATATCAAATTTAGGATCGGAAAATTTCACTTGAACCGAAGTAAAACATATCCAGAAAAACGCAATGCAGTGATTTAAATAAAAATCAATAATTTCAGACATGCTTTTTAATTTCAGAACCATCGAAAATTAAATCTGATTTAAATAAAAATCAGTACTCATGCACGTTCACACATTTGGTCCAACATGATGAAAATATTATAATCTTCACACATGCAATATGTTGCTGCTACAGTTGCCATAGCAATTCGTAACCTCATACCAGGCTTCACTTTTGTACTTGATGGTACTCTTTACCACATTTTTGTCATTTATGCCACCAAAAGAATTTATAAAGATCTCAATATTATCTACAAAATAACATCAACTTTCATGATGCATTACTGACTTTATGGGCATATGCATCTTGGTGAAAAGAAGTATCGATGTAATAAAACTAAGTGCATACTCGACTTTTCGGGGACTTATGATTACATATGATGTCTCTCAGTTATTTGTTTGAACAACAAATCAAACGTGTTCACATAGAAACATATGGCACCAAATAATCAAGGGGCTAACAAATGTTAAATGTTTACCAACAATCCATGTTGATGGTCTAGAATTTTAACGGTTGTTTTAGGATGATTACAATCTGTAAACACCAAATACAACAGAACATAACAAAAATCAATAATCAGTTGAAGAGATGGTGAATGGAGCAAACCTGGAGATGAATTATCGATCAGAAAATTCGAGTACAATAATTCCATTGAATCGCGTCAAATCATAAAACCTAAAAGAAAGAAAGAAAAGGGCGAAAAATCACAACAAATCGAGAAAGCAGAAAACATATCTTGGAAAGGATCAGTAAGATTTCGAGGAACAGCATATTGAGAAAAAATGAAACTAAAAAACAGGAAATCATACCCCCAAAATGTCAATATTGAGTTGTATACTTAGATGGAATCCAAAACCTGTCACATACAAAAAGAAACATATACCAAAGTCCAAAGTGAGAAAAATGAATCACAAAATCGGGATCGAAACCTCTATATTTGCAGGTTGTAACACAAATACAAACACCCAAAATCAGAACAAAACTATCAGATAAAATATTATAAAATATGGAAATAACTTG
Source organism: Arctium lappa (assembly GCA_023525745.1). Classification (NCBI taxonomy): domain Eukaryota; kingdom Viridiplantae; phylum Streptophyta; class Magnoliopsida; order Asterales; family Asteraceae; genus Arctium; species Arctium lappa. Next base: position 131,941,061 of record CM042049.1, read on the forward strand.
AGCTAGCAATTTTTTAGAGTCAAATATGAATTGGAACCACCCAAAACGAAATATGAGATCAAGTAATATACTTGATAAACAAAGTTGTTGTTCAAATGAATTAAAGTTAGGAGAAGAAACCTACACTAAATAAATCATTGTTCAAATGAATCGAAATCGCTGTGTAAAACCAGAAATGGAAGCAGAAGTATAGATCGGTATATTGATATTAAAAGCAAGACCTAATTAATAATACATGTATTTAGTAATCGAGAAGGTAGCAGTGACTTTTAGCTATGGAAACCATCGTTCTCTAATACCATGGGATTAGTGGGTGTACTCGCAAACTGGCCCAAACACCCATGATTACCAAAGAAAAAAAGGAAGGCTTGAGGTTCATGTGCTAATGGGTGCATGATATTTTGTGCTGTGACTACTTATTTCTTCTCATAACTTAAATTAAAGCCATTTATTTGTTATTTTCCCTTCTGTTTTTCGATCTATGTACGGACAGTCCTACAAAATATGCACTTTGGTCTAGCAATTTAGAATCACATTCTTCCACCTTTTATTGTTCCATTTTTCATGTGGATTACATTTCTTGATGAGAAGTAGGATATTATCAGGAATTTGAGTATCTAATTAAATTTGATGTAATATTTTGGCACTACAGAATGCAATTGGATGCAAGCTGTGAGAACCACCATCTTTCTGCTAGTGGAAGCCACACTTTTTCTTCTTCTCATTGCTAGCATCTCAAAGAGCTATTAAATAAAGTGGAAAACAAGGTATGGAAAGGACTTTCTATACTTATTCGTCAAAAACCTTTCAGTCCTAAATCCCCTTTGGGGTTCAAACTGAAAAAGGGCAGATCTAAATGAAACAAACATGTTTTCTTATCGACTTTTGATGCGATAAATTTGTTTATAGATGTAGGTTGTGCATAAAATTATGCCGCAATCAATACACATCAAGCAGAGATCAAGATCACCAAAACCAATACACATCAAAACGACTTCAAGTAAATTAATACCACAAACAGAGCATGAGCATGCAAAACTGGTTATCAAAAACTTGATGATTAAAAAGCATCGACAAATTTTATGATTACAGGTTCTCAAAGTGTATATTTTCTGATTTGCACATTCCCCTAATACACACATATAGACTATTATATACATACATAAGAGAAGATTTAAATGAGAACCATAAATATTCTATTGTGATAAAAATATGAACCAATTATTTCATTAATTATCATAATTAATAACTTATGTGTAATTGGTTTCATAAGTTTTCAAAATATATATTTACGATTCTAGTTAATTGATAAATGTATAATTATAGATTACACATTTCTAAAACTGTGTACCATTTTCATTGTGGACATTCATTTTGGGAAGGAGGGAGTAGCTAGTATGGTAGTATCTACAACCCTCATTCATGTATGGTTGCCTTACTCAAGTTGGTCTCAAAAAAGCTATTGTAACTGTTATGTGTAGATCATGCATTCTTAGAAGGACACTTAACCAGATCCAATCCAACGTTTGTTTTGTCTTCTTAGATGACTTGAGTATTCAGTCCACCAACTCAAAGAAGTTTTATATATAAGTATATAACATATCTGTTTTGAAAAATGCATACTTATATTAAATCCATCAAGGGGGAACATGGATTTTATTTTAAAATATTGTATGTAGGGATGTAAACAGAGTGGAAGCAAAGTTTGCAAAATTTGTAGCATAATTCAAATCTTAAACCTAGCAACCGCATCCTCATCCAAAAATATGAGGAACTTACACATCCTAATTTATTCCATATGCAGAAGCTCCAGTACGTAACTATAGCCTTCATCTCTATTCCCATCAAACATAACATAAAACCACTTAAATTTATGCAAATAGCAACGCTATAGGATTGTTAGAAAATATCATGGACCAGTATGTCTCTTTATCAAAAACAGATAAATGTCTTTGACATTCTGAACAGGTACACGGGGGATCGATTGCTGTAATCAAGTGCAAAATAGGTACAATGTTTAGATTAGTTATTTTGTATTACATACTATGAAAATGAAGGCAGTGAGAAATGTACCGTGTATTGCAAAATCAAGAGCTTAGGATTTGAACCTGCACATACCATGTTAATTCCTATATGAGTACAACCTGATTAGCAACATATTTAAAATAAACTCACCAACATTCTATTGAATGATGTTTATAAAGTTGAATGGCTTTTCTGCTGAATGATGTTTAAAATAAACTCACCAACATTCTGCTGAATGATGTTTAAAATAAACTAACCACATCGATACCTCCAACCATGTAGAATGGCTTTTCTGATCGTAGTTTCCTTTCAACACACCCTGCTCAAACAACGTTAAGAATGGCTACCAAAATCAACAGTTAAAAACCAAATTTGACAGTAAAAATTGTTATTTAGGGTTTTCCCTAACCAAAATTATTATTTAGGCAGTTTATTATTATTTTTAGGCTACCAAAATCAATGAAAACTCATGCTCAGATTATTATTTTTTTCAAATTGTTTCATCTTCAATACGAAGCACACACCTACACCACGTAAAAATTACACAAACATAAAATCTCATTAAACAGAATATAAGTATGAATTTAACCTTGCAAAACACAGACACACACACACAGAGAGAGAGAGAGAGAGAGAGAGAGAGAGAGTTCTTACATTAATGGTTGCTCCGATTGATCGTCTTCTTAACAAATCTAGCTTCTGGAACTCTGATCAGCGGTGGTCGATTAGGGTTTATTGTAAGAGAAGAGATTGAAATTGGATAGAAGAGAAAGATGAACCTGATTTATATGCAATTTCAATACGTTTCTTGGGAGTCAGTAGCAGTAGCAGTAGCAGTAGCAGTAGCAGTAGCAGTAGCAGTAGCAGTAGCAGTAGCAGTAGCAGGTAGATATCTGAAAGAGTATGAAATCTTCCAAACATGGTATGGTATGAGGGACGTGAAGTAAAGAGGAAGAAGGGGAGGTCAGAAAAGCATGGGCCCTGGAGTGTACTCTACAGATTGGCCAGTTTTAAAATTCTTGCATAAAAGATTTGTACACTATGCTTCACAATATGTAATTAAGAGTTTTTCAAAATTTATGTATAAAATTGTTGTACATCATGCTTAAAAACTTGTCTTTAAGACATTTGGTGTAAACCAATATTAAGGTAGTATAGGTATTTACTTTTGGATATGTCTTCTAACCATTATATTAATAATTTAATTATTTAAGGTTTTATCGGCTTATTTAAATTTATTCATGGAACAATGGTAAAAATAAAGACTTGATGAAAAGGTTGAGAACCACTTGATGAAAAGACTGTAACAACCGGCTCAAAATTAATAAAGTGTAAGTTGGGTGGAGGTTTTAATAAACCTTTTTCTAAGGAGGGGGTTAAGTGTAAATATGATCTTAAAAGGTTTAGAATAGGGTTTTGAGTTTATTTCTGTGTTCTTGTGTTTCTTGGGTGCGGCTGGGAAAAAGCAAAGGAGAAGAGAGAAGAGGCAAATTGGAGAAGAAGACTTGGGAGATTTGGGCATTGATTTATCACAAGGTAACATTCTAATCCATTTCCTTCTCCGTATTATAGTTGTATATCTTGGAGTAGAGTTTGATTAAGAGGTTAGAAAGTTCAAGTTTTAATTTGTTGAAAGATCTATTAAGGTTTGGGTTAGAGATGGTTTAATGGTTGAAAAAGTTTAAGGGTATTGTAATAGTTTGATTTATTAGGATTAGAACCTGTTTAATTTCAAGATTTAAGGAATGTGTTAGCATTAAATTATAGTCTGTGTTTGTGTTCATGGGTTGTTCGAAAACCCAGAATCGCCTCCGGTCGTAGTTACCGGTCGAAGTAAATGTAGGTCGAAGCTAAATGTAGGTCGAAGCTAATACAGGTCTAAGCTAATACCGGTCGAAGCTAAATACCGGTCGAAGTTAGACATCGGTCGAAGAGGTTGGATACCGGTCCTTGGGGGGTCTCGGTCGGCGCCTGGGCGGTCCGGTCGGCGCATGGTAGCTGACCCCGGTCAGCTTGGTGTGGGGGAAACCCAGGTCGGTTTGCACTCCAGGCGAGCCTGTGAGTTGGGCCTCTGAATACTTTCTATTGGATTTATTTTAGGAGGTATTGTAGTCCAGTTGGGTGGAATGAGTTATGAGATAAAATGTCTTTAGAATTAGGGGTTAAGATCAACTCCTTATAAAATAATTGGAATTGAGAGTTCACCTGCCTATTTTTTCCTTATAGGTTTCATATCGGTTTTTACGGGTAGACGTGAGGTCTAACTAAGGACACCAGGTGAGTTTTCTGAGCCTAAAACCTCACAAGTTTATAAAATTGTTTATGTTCATGGAAGTTAATTATTTGTGTTGTCTTAACTGTTTAAGACGTGAGAAGCTTATTTGAACATGTAACTTCATTTATGCAAGCTTTATATACATGAGTTTATTATGCGGTTTAAGTTTCTTTGAATTATAAATGTATGCATACATTGTTGGGAGCGGCTAAAGACGGGGGGTGTGGCCCGCCTGTACTCATACCGGGGGGTGTGTCCCGTTTATGCTATATGGGTGTGTCCCATCTAAGGCAGTATGAGACAGACACGCCGTTACTTTGTGACGGTAGTGTGTGCCTGAAGTGAGTTTTATGTGTAGTTATGTTTTTATAAACTGAAAGAGTTTACCTATCCTAACCTTTGTTAATTGTGATAGTCGTGTGTTGGGGGATCTCACTAGACCATTGGTCTAACCCTCGCTTTTTAAAATATAAAACTTTTTCAGGTAAGCTAGGGGCTGGTGGTTCGGGTAAAGGCAAGGAGTAAGTTTAAGAAGCGTCCACGATAGAGGACTCCTGAATAGTTTCTTAGAACTTATATTTTCATTATCTCAGTTATGTAATAGGTTGTTTTATTGCAAACCTTCAGATATTACTGTCGAATTGAGCCGATTTTCGGCATGAGTTATCGTATGTCAGTTATTTTCTTTCTAGTAGAGTGTGGGTTGTTATAATTGGTATCAAAGCATTAGTTTAAGGGATCTAGGTAACCGTTCAGACCTAGACTTAAACTTAGAGAGTAAGACATAACTGAGAATTAGGAAACCTTTTAGGGAGACCTTGTTTGTCGAGAGGCGTGACAACAATACCGAGTACCCTCATGTAAGGTAAATTCAAAAATCGCATCTGGCCAATGTCATTATGAATTTATAGGTACATGGGCATACTCGATTGCTATTGTTGAGGGTGGTTTAGGGAAGAGAGTCACATCCATAGACTGATAATTCTAGTCTAGCATGTGGTGTAAGTTAGTCTTTGGAAGTAAGGTTGTGTCGTATAGGATGCATATCGTGTGAGATGTAGATATTTTGTTGAGAAAGATTCTCCTGTGCCCATAAGGAAGAGAAGGATGATAGGAGGTGAGCTTGTCGCTCCAAGGGAGTCTTCGGTTGGTAAAGGGGTATGTTGTTTAGTGAGAAGCAGGAGAGTGTTAATCCAAGAATCGAATGATAGATTTGAGGCTCCTAAGATTGTAGTTATTTGAAGGGTGGTTGAGAGACGATGTCAGTGTTGACCGATAATATGTAGTGAGGATCAGATGGGAATGAGTTACCGTTTGGGTTATGAGTCAATAGTCATGGTGATGGCTAGTTTTGGACCTTCAAGGTTGTTTAGAGGTCGATGGTGCCGGAGGATTGTGGCAAGTGGAGAACCCTACTGGTGGGTCAGAAGCAAGGAGACTGGGATAAATTATAGTGAATGTAAACAACATTTGATCTTGTTAGAGTGAATAGCCTTCAATGTCATCGAGTCCCATGCATTGAGTGTTAAACAAATTGTTGGAGTTTTCATATCATTCTTACCGGATGTATTAGACAAATGTATGTTTGCAAAGTAGTTGTTTTGAAAACGTGTCGACGCATGTGGATATGTGTTTGAATTAAAAAAAGACAAGTTTTGGCGTTGAGTGATAAATTTTGATTTTTGTTGTGGGAAAATTATTACATGTCTCTTGTAAATGAGTTAATTTTTGCTATAAAAATCAAAACAACATTTGATCACAGGAATTTATAAGTGAGTTTGGTACAAAAATGTGTTGTCATATCAACAAGGATGAGAGTCGTTTAGCACGCTCGGTGTAAACAATTTTGTAGTATTTTATAAATCGTGTGTGTAAAGTTCATCGGAAATATTTTCAAATGTGCCAACCTCGGTAGTGGGGTGTGATGATGAGGAATTGTCGTAAAGTTGAGGTTGAATGATTCTTGAAATCGTTGTGCATAGCTAAATCAGAGTTGTGTCGTGTACACCCACGTTTGTTTTAAATGTAGATATCTTTTAAATTTCCAAATGTGTTAATAGCTTAAATACTTTTATATTGTGTGGCATGCATGAAGGCTATGAACTCTCTAGGTCGTAGAGAAGGTTGCAATTAGGAATGATAGAAGTTTTGAGAATGGAAGCGTATCGCTCGATCAGAGGGAAGAAGGTACTTGATGATGGTATCCTTTTAAGTAAGGGTGGTGAGTAGCAGATGTGTTTAATGGAGGCACTGACTTATGTGTTTAATGGTACCTTAGTGGCTTACCGTTTGTTCCGAGGTTTGAGTTGTGTTTGGTCGGCAAATGGTTGTGTCGGGAGTGGAATTTAATGTCGTGAAGGTATTATCAGCAGTTATCTGTCGCAGTGGAAGAGATAGTTTTCATTGGAGATCCTTGTTGATTGGAGTCATAGTGGAAAGTATCTCATCGTCGATTGTTATCGTGGAAGTCAGAAGACATTTTCGTGGTGATTGGTGGAATGCTGGAAATGGAAAAGTAGTTATGGTTAGTTATGTGGAGTTCTGTGAGGGAATAAAGAGTTATTCAAAAAAAGGTGTGTAATTAATGTGATGTTGGTCAACATTGTGTGGATCTTACTAAAATGGAAGATCTTTAGTTCGGTCAGGTGATTCCTTACCGATGAAGGTTTGATGGTTAAGTGGTAACGAAGTTTGTTTATATACATCACAACTGGGAGGGGTTGTGCTTTGGGCATTTAAGTCTTCGAGGTAGTATGCTTAATCCTTCAGGATACTGGAGTTTGTTTCCAGCGGGTCGAGATGAGCCGACAAGGAGCAATACCTTGTTGGGGGGGGGGGTTAAGGATCATAGTTTTGTGATTTATTCAGGTCCGGGAAAGGCAAGGCCATGGAATGTCTCGAAGTCAAATTTTTATATTGATCAGTGAGGAAATGACGGTGTTGATATGTAAAACAGGTGGTCGTAGAGAGTTACATTGGTTCTGGGATGAGGTAGTAGAATGGTAGTTGTAACTTTGAGTTGGTGATACCTATATGGTATATCTGGGAGTGCAAATCATTGAAATGGTAAGGAGCTTCATGAAGGATATGTAGAAGTCTGACGTCATTGCTATCGGATGAACGTCCTTGTTCGAAGATCTATGAAAATGATTGTAAGTAGTAGGTATGTGGTTGAGCTAGGCAAACGTTTGGTTTGAGGTGTTATTAAGTTAAAAATAATTGTTCAAGTGATGGTTGTTACAAATGGTTGGTGGTTATCAAAATAAGGACCTGCGTGATCCGGTTTTCGGCAAGTTTCGGGCGGAATTATTTTATATCCCTAAAAGGATTGATGAAAGCGACGAATTGCTTAATTCAAGGGTTGTGTAGTAGATAGGAAATCCATGGACAAGTTGATGTACTCTTTAAGGGAAAGGGGCCTAGCAGATTGGGTAATCTTGATTGGAGATCGGGATTTGTGCGGCGCTGCTGAGTAGTGGGTAGGCTTTGGAAGAGTTGGGTTGATTATCTCGTGTAAGAAGTGGGGAAAGTCGGTTGATCAAGCAAGGTAATGTAAATGGGGTTTGACCCTTTTGGGAATCATTGAAGAATAGAGTAAGCAATGTTGAGTGAGCAAGGTTTCTTGCAGCGAGAAGAATGTGAAGGTATCATGTCGAAAATGTGGTAAAGCTGAGAGTAAGAAGATTGTTAAGTGACTCAATTATAGAGTACATTTTCAGATTCTGTTGTTGGAAAATTTATAAATCCTTAGCGTGGATATGAGAAATAGAAAATGATGTTTGGTGCGGTATGGGTGTGATTAATCAAAATAGTGCAGCTGACCAGAGGTTCGCACTGTTAATCAGTGAGTCGGTCATTTGAAGTGGGTTTAAAATCTTTGAGGAGGAAGATAGGGGTGTTGGGATATAGTGCTCGGAGCGAAAGACCATAGTGTCAGTTCTAGCAATGTGTAAAAAGGGGATTCCAAGTGAGTCCGTTGTTCCATGTTAGATTATTTGGAAAAGTTTGTATGAGTTTGGTCACTCCGTGTTGAGCGGGTGAAGTTGGGTTTGTATTGCGCATGTGGTCGGGTGATTGTGAATACAATGAGAAATGGAAGTATGTGTCGCCTGGTGGGCCAATTGGGACTGATAACTTACAAGGGTTTTGGAATTTTGGAAGTTTCCATCAGAATGTGAGAAGTTGAAGTGATGACATCGGAAACGAGGTATACTAGCGTGTAATTTTTGGTTAATGTCGAGGAGTTGTATCAATGTGGGTCGAAAAAGAAGATGCTTCTGAGTTGGATTTGTGCTGTACTAAGAGTGGTTGTTTGTGATGGCAAGTTACAGGAAGGAGAAACTCATGACTGTGAGATGTAAGTGATGTCTACAGTTGACAAAGTGTTATGTTGGCAAGTGGAGAGTTGTGTAATCAGTGAGGCATGCCGTCGTAGTGTTGACTTCGGTAAAATGTTATCGATTAGGGAAACTGTTGTAAATCGAGGAGTACATCTGATGGTTATGTACGATTATATTGATCAGAATGGCTTGGGTATTCGTTTGGTACTATTTTGGTTAGAGTAAGATTTTATGAGCCGTTAGTCCCAAGTGGATATGAAGGTAAAGTTACCAGTCTCGTATGGGAAGGGTATGATCGATTCAGAAAGAAATGGAAGTTAAGAACTAGATTCATTGGGACGTTGCTATTGTCGAGCGAGTTGGGAGAAGTAGCCTACAAACTGAATTTACCCAAAGATCCGAATGGGAATCATTCCTCATTCCATGTATTTAATCTGAAAAGATGTTTGTGAAAGAAGATGTGGTGGTACCTTTGGGTGATATTCGAGTATATGACAAACTACGAAAATTTGAGGAACAAGGAGATTCAATTGGTGAAGGTTCAGTGGCAAGTTCACTAGGGTCAAGAAGCGTATTGGGAGTTAGAGTCGGTTATGAGGAACCAATATCCCAGTTTGTTAACGAAGGAATTCCGGGGACGAAATCCTTTTGAGGGGAGAATATTGTAACAACCGACTCAAAATTAATAAAGTGTAAGTTGGGTGGAGGTTTTAATAAACCTTTTTCTAAGGAGGGGGTTAAGTGTAAATATGATCTTAAAAGGTTTAGAATAGGGTTTTGAGTTTATTTCTGTGTTCTTGTGTTTCTTGGGTGCGGCTGGGAAAAAGCAAAGGAGAAGAGAGAAGAGGCAAATTGGAGAAGAAGACTTGGGAGATTTGGGCATTGATTCATCACAAGGTAACATTCTAATCCATTTCCTTCTCCGTATTATAGTTGTATATCTTGGAGTAGAGTTTGATTAAGAGGTTAGAAAGTTCAAGTTTTAATTTGTTGAAAGATCTATTAAGGTTTGGGTTAGAGATGGTTTAATGGTTGAAAAGTTTAAGGGTATTGTAATAGTTTGATTTATTAGGATTAGAACCTGTTTAATTTCAAGATTTAAGGAATGTGTTAGCATTAAATTATAGTCTGTGTTTGTGTTCATGGGTTGTTCGAAAACCCAGAATCGCCTCCAGTCGTAGTTACCGGTCGAAGTAAATGTAGGTCGAAGCTAAAAGTAGGTCGAAATAAATGTAGGTCGAAGCTAAATGTAGGTCGAAGCTAATACAGGTCTAAGCTAATACCGGTCGAAGCTAAATACCGGTCGAAGTTAGACATCGGTCGAAGAGGTTGGATATCGGTCCTTGGGGGGTCTCGGTCGGCGCCTGGGCGGTCCGGTCGGCGCATGGTAGTTGACCTCGGTCGGCTTGGTGTGGGGGAAACCCAGGTCGGTTTGCACTCCGGGCGAGCCTGTGAGTTGGGCCCCTGAATACTTTCTATTGGATTTATTTTAGGAGGTATTGTAGTCCAGTAGTAGTCTTGGGTGGAATGAGTTATGAGATAAAATGTCTTTAGGATTAGGGGTTAAGATCAACTCCTTATAAAATAATTGGAATTGAGAGTCCACCTGCCTATTTTTTCCTTATAGGTTTCAGATCGGTTTTTACGGGTAGACTTGAGGTCTAACTAAGGACACCAGGTGAGTTTTCTGAGCCTAAAACCTCACAAGTTTATAAAATTTTATGTTCATGGAAGTTAATTATTTGTGTTGTCTTAATTGTTTAAGACGTGAGAAGCTTATTTGAACATGTAACTTCATTTATGCAAGCTTTATATACATGAGTTTATTATGCGGTTTAAGTTTCTTTGAATTATAAATGTATGCATACATTGTTGGGAGCGGCTAAAGACAGGGGGTGTGGCCCGCCTGAACTCATACCGGGGGGGTGTCTCGTTTATGCTATATGGGTGTGTCACATCTACTTTGTGACGGTAGTGTGTGCCGGAAGTGAGTTTTATGTGTAGTTATGTTTTTATAAACTGAAAGAGTTTACCTATCCTAACCTTTGTTAATTGTGATAGTCGTGTGTTGGGGGATCTCACTAGACCATTGGTCTAACCCTCGCTTTTTAAAATATAAAACTTTTTCAGGTAAGCTAGGGGCTGGTGGTTCGGGTAAAGGCAAGGAGAAAGTTTAAGAAGCGTCCACGATAGAGGACTCCTGAATAGTTTCTTAGAACTTATATTTTCATTATCTCAGTTATGTAATAGGTTGTTTTATTGCAAACCTTCAGATATTACTGTCGAATTGAGCCGATTTTCGGCATGAGTTATCGTATGTCAGTTATTTTCTTTCTAGTAGAGTGTGGGTTGTTATAATCTATTCATTGGAGCAATGACTTGAAGATTGACTTGACATCCAAAAGCTTGGCGGATGTCAAGCGTTTGAAGATTCAAAGAATGTTACATATATTACCCTTAAACTATCATGTATTTACATTATTGATTTTTCAACTTTTAATCAATAATGCTTCATTTATTAAATACATAAAATGAACTTATTATTATTATTATTATTCTTAATAAAATACATCATTGGAAAGTACTCATATCCTATTGGTGTATTATATTTGTTTTAAAAAACGTATTTGTGCTTTAAATAACGACAAATAATGGAATGAGTTTTATAAAATATTTCAAATAGATGATGATAGTTTATGTATATATATATTAAAAATGAATTAAAAATGCAAAAAAAAAGCTTTTGGAAGACTTGACCATTGGAGTAGTAATTTGAAGATGACTTTTTGGTGACGTGGCAAATAGATCAAGTCTTTTAAAAGACTTGACCATTGCGGATGTCTTATTTAACTTTATCAATGTAAAATGGATCTTGATAATCTTTTAAAATAGTTCTGGTCGGAATCAATCATTTCGTTCATTTGTTAAAAAATTATATATATCCTTATGTAACATAATTGATTATTTCTTAATTAATTAATTAATTAATTTATATTCCAACCGAAAAAAAAGTTATCAAATACAATATTAAATTCAGTCAAACGAAATCCAAGATTTTCCTCCAAGCCAAAATCATTACTTAGGGGATGTTAGGTATATGAAAATGAAAATGGGATAGAAATAAAAATGACCCAAAATGAATTTTTGGAATGAAAAAATTAGGGCTTCTAGGAACTATTTTATTGTATTATAATATCAAATAGTTTTTTTCAATCTCATTAATTACAATTTTATACTTCTAATACTTTTAATCATCATTAATTAGTATATATAAATAAAGTTGTAGATACATATTAAATCTAACGATTATAAATACATGAAACTAATTGGCTCGTGATTTCTTCAATAATCCAACATAATTGGAGAACAAATTCAACGCCAATTTTATCTTTATCTTTGAGATACCTTGCAATTTCTTGAACGTATAAACCGAACACCTATATATGCAATGCCTCCAGGTTTTTATAGTCGTCCAGGTGATTAATCAATGAGTGTATGTTGATCTAGATATCTACAGTTACAAAAAAGAGGAGAAACAAACGAACGTGAAATTGGATTAACGAGAAACAATCCTTCCTCACATCCAGACCCAAAAAAGGCTCAAGATCTAGATGAAATGAAATCCTCATAAATTATTATTTAACCTAACCAAGAATGATGTTGGTAATACGTAAGAGTATCTTCAACAAATTTTCAATAATTTTATCAGAACGGAGAATCAAAAATCTAAATCTTAAAAAAATTACATTGAACTCCAATTGTTTCTCATTTTGGAGAATAAAATATTATTAATATTAGTCAATACATTTAATGAAATATTATATTTATTTCTTATACATTTAATAAAAAATGATGGAAATAATAAAACATCATTTCTTTCCACTAAGCAATAATTTATAGACTCTCCAAATTTGAAGAATTTTAGCACATCTATCAAAATTTTCTCTATTTTAAAGAAAAATTTAAAAAGCCTTTAAATATAAATAAAAACTAACAAAAAGATCTCTATTTTTTTTCTATGTTTTAGGAAAGTTGTTATATTTAGGTCATAAAGACCACCTTAAGAAAGTTCAAAATTTCGCATGGGGGAGCAAAGAAAATTAATAGAAAAGTTGCAAGATTTGTAGCCTTCTTGCAAAGAAAAAGTCATGCATATAACACAAGGTTCTAAATGGCGCGTGGCGTGACATGACGGCGAGGTCAAACCTCAAGTTTTACGAGTTACAACGAGGCCATAGCGTTTTCCATGACGGTGCCAAGGCAGCAAATATATATATATATATATATATATTTGCTTGGTTTGTACAAATTGCTTAGTTTACAAAAGAAACGCACCCTATATATATATATATATATTATAATTTATATTTTTTAACGCTCTAAATTCATAAATAAAAAAATAAAAGAAAAACCATGGGTTGATAATTTGATATCAAATATACAAAGTTTACAAAAATGATATCAAGAGATCATAACAAAAAGAACGATCTACTCATGGTTGATAATTATATACTTCTATAATCCAAAAAGCGTGTTATATACTTATATTTGAGTAGAGTATCATCTAAAGTCTAAACAAACTATCATTCCATGTTATCATCATCAATTATATCTAAAAGTCTTTCGTCATCGGAGTTGAACTCAAACTCTTCGTTGCCTTCAACTTGTGGCTTTTCATCCGACTCAAAATCATCCTCATGGTCTCTAGCCTCCGAATTACCACCTTCTTCCATTTCCTCCTCATCATCACTAATAGCAACGATCCATGATTGTGCTTTACTAGCATCAAGAGAACGTAACACATCCATATTTTGGTTCTTGACTTTTGCCCACTTGTTGATGAGTTTGGCATTAAATTGAACAAATACAAGATCATTCAATCTTTGACTATCAAGTCTATTCCTCTTCTTCGTATGTATCTAAAGTTAAACAACAAAAAAGTTAAATATAAATTTATCTACCAATATGTGTGCGTATTAAATATTTAAATTGTTAATACATCTATTGTTAATATTATTAAAACATAAAAATACTTACCCCCTCAAAAGCACTCCAATTTCTTTCACATTCCGAAGAGCTAGTTGTCTACGAAAGAATCTTTATTGCTATCCTTTGTAAAGTCGGGGTGGCATTTCCATAAGTCATCCACCAAGTAACTACTCAAATAAAAATAAACACATATAAGAAATAAAAGAGTTTAAGATCTAACATCTAAGTCATCTAACATATGTAAACAAGATATGAATGTATAGTTGTATACCGGGATCATAAGTGTTATTATTTTCCGAACACCCTTTTGCGACTAACATTCTTCCAAAATCTCCTTCTTTTCTTTTGTACTTTGGAAGCTTCACATTCATCACTAGATCTTGCTTTTCAAATTCATCAACAAAGAAGTTCTCTACACACGTGAAAACCGCATCCGAGATCATAAGATAATCTTTTATGGTTGGATCTTTGAAGAAGTAATAAGAATTCAATAGGTAACCCGTCATATGCAACGGACCATCAAGTCGACCTTTTGCTTTTGTTTCAATGATGTCTAAATAGGATGGTAATAATCTCCACATTGTTATAATCCATCTTGATATCTTCCTTTGCTTGTATAAGCTCTCCATACAAGAAACCCATTGATGGCTTTCGATCCCCATCAACAAGTCAAAGTACTTTCACTAAAGGAGAAATCACCTTCAAGCATAAGCTAATCCCATTCCAAAATGATACACTCATCACAATCGCATATGCTCCTTTTCCTTTGTTTGTTTTGGCCCAGTTGGATTGTGTCCACTCATCACTAGTGAACATAAGCCTTAACTTTTCTTTTTTCTCCATCAAACTTTGCAAAGTTAAAAATGAGGTAGCAAATCTAGTGACTCCCGGCCTCACAATATCTCTAGACTTTGTGAACCTTCTCATCATCGCCAATGTCCTATGATGTGCATAAATGTAAATAGTTAAAGTCTTTGCCTTGGCAATCACACCTTTAAATTTAGCCTCTTTACCAATTGCTTCAAGCATAAGGTCGATGGTATGTGCGACACAAGAAGTCCAAAACATTTGCGGCCTCTTCACTATCAACAATTGTGCGACCGCCATATTATTAGAAGCGTTATCCATAACAACTTGTATGACATTTTGTGGCCCAACCTTTTCAATACACTTGTCAAGATAATCAAAGATGTACGCCCCGGTATGTGCATCTTTGGAACATTCAACCGAAGAAAGAAAATTCCTTTAGTTCTCTCAACTTCTTCCTTCAAAAATGGTTCCCTAAGTTGATATTGGCTTGGAGGACGGTAACCTGGACCGTATTGTCCAACGACTTCAACAAACTTCTTAAATCCATCATTATCGATGGCATGAAAAGGAATGTCCGGTTCATAAACCCATCGTGCACAATATTGATGCACTTGATGTGTTCTTTCTTTGCAAATTGCGTCTACGATATTTTGTTGACGCGTGGTTGGAGCATCGGGATTAATAGGATTAGCAAACTTGTCGATTGGCCCTAAAGATGATGTTTTCTTTCTTTTTGAACCCACTATCACCTCATCTTCTTCATTTACTATTTCAACTTCCGCCCTCATTTCTTCTTCGCGAATTCTATTCTCTTTTTTCTTCTCTCTTGGCTTCTCAAGTAACGCTGCACACACATCTTTGTCTTCTTTGCTATCTTTCTTACATATGGCAACACCCTTCCCTTTTATTCCCGCCACGTGATACTTTAACCTTGTGATTCCCGCTCTACATATAAACCCGCATAAGTTACATTTGACCGTATCTTTATTTGTAGGATCACACAAAGTACCATAGTTCCATCTCGCTTCACCCAAATTTCGTTTCAAGAATGTCTCTGTACAAGAACTTGCTTCAGTTGTTGTGGTCGGTTTAGCAGGACCCCCACTACCACTAGCCATTATCTAACTTCACTTATGTGGTCTGTAGTGTAAAACAATAAAAGAAAAAGTGTAAAACAGAGTTAAATAATTAGTAAAAATACTAAATTTAAACTATTGTGGTCGTAGGTAAGCAAGGTCCACAACTTGAATTGGCTAATTAAGTAATTATTAATTAACTAATTATCAAGGTTAACTTTACAAGTGGCAGTAGCCTAGGAGTTATAAATTTATAATTCACATACATATTCTCATATATATTACAATCACAAGTTGTACCATGTAACCAAGAATCATACAAGTCTAGAAATGATATAATTAGATTACTGTTAAATTAAGTATTTATGTGGAAAAGAAGTATGGCAATGGAACAGTAAGGGGTCGTTTACCAAACGCTTACCCGGATAAGCGCTTATCGATAAAATTTAACACTATCATTTACTTAGCAGGTAAGATTTTAGTCCACCAAAACGGTATCGTATGCAACAACTTTCCCGATAAGCACTTACGGGTAAAATTTAACGCTATCACTTACTTACCGGGTAAGATTTTAGTCCACCAAAACGGTATCGTATGCAACAATTTTCCCGATAAGTACTAACCGTGGTAAGAGTCTTCGCCATCACTTACCAGGGTAAGACTCTTGGTCTTTACCTTAGCTCTTACCGGGTAAGATTTTTGGTCATTGTCATCTTCATCCATAAGGTAATATGACTTGGTAAGCACTTACCCGGGTAAGCGTTTGGTAAACAGCCCCTAAGTTAGACTTGGAGATACATGATTCATAAGTGCCAAGACACAGATACATGATTCGGTTCATACTTCTTAGAGTTGCACCATTGACACAAATACATGATTCACAATCACAAGTGCCAAGACTTGGAGAAATTGGAAAGTTGAAAAGTTCACAGTATCCTAATTCCTACACCCATGTTTGTATGTTTAAGCCTACTGCCACACCCAATCAATTTCCCATTTGTCCATCAAAACAAAAATTAATATGCATAACAGAGCTTGTAACACAATGACTTAAATATTAATATCGATTTACAATTTTGACTGTAATACAATAAATCGATTTGAATCATTGAATGTAACCAGAAGATGAGAAGAAGCGATTATGTAATACAGAAGATGAGAAGAATCGATGAATGTAATAGTAATACAGAAGAAGTGATTTCAATGTAATACCGATTTGAATGTTGATTTTGATTTCTTTTTGACCTTGTCGTATTGAACCAAGAAGCGATTTTGACCTTGATGAACCAGATTTTGGATTTTACCTTTTAGGGTTTTTGTCTTCACTATTCAGTCGTATGAAAGGAATTTCAACTTTTAACTTTTAACTTTTTATTAATACTTTGATATTTACATTACTCCTATTCAAGTTTTGAAATTTTCAGTTTTCCCCCCACAACTTTTATAACACCGTATAACGCGCCATAACGTGTAACGGCATTAACTCCATAACGCGCCATGGCGAGCTCCACGCCTTATATGCACGCCAAAGGGTAAAACGTGGTGCGATGGCGCGTTTTTTAGAACCTTGATATAACATGAAGAAAATCGTCTTGCCATTCAATTGTTGTATAGTAAACAAAAAAGGTCCATTTTCCGAGTAGGTATAAAAGTTGTCTTGCAAAGACGTTTACAACATTAATTGCTCTTATAAATTGTGAAGAAGTGAAAATTAAAAATGTGGCAATCAACGGGTACATGGTGGAACCTCAACTTAGAGTCGATAAGTTCTCTTAATGAATTGTTCGGTGTAGTTGGACAATTGGGTGACAATTCAAAAGGCGTACGGAGATGGATAACGTTAGTTTGGTGCTTGATTTATTTAGTATGGGCTCATCGAAACAAAGTGGTATTCGAGAAAACAAGGCAATATTTTGGATCGATTCTTTGAATTTCAACTAAAGGTCTTCGAAGGGATCAACTAAAGGTTGTTTGAATGGATCACAAGGACAGATCGAGGGTTGGCCATCGATTGGGCCAGTTGGCTTTCGAGTCCAGGTTCGCTATAGAAATGAGACACGCAAAAAAGTACGTTCGCGTTAAGCCGACAGGGTTGTCTGGATTAAGCTCATGTCTGTGTTAAGCTGCTCGGGGGCAGCCATGCCTAACCTGCAGAGTCTGATGCAGTGAATGATGTTCGAGGATGCACAATGGAGTACTGTCGTAGAAGCGTCGAAAGGGGTGTTGTGACAGTTTGTTTCTCGCAAACTTGAAATCGTTGCACCTTTTATAGCTATGGGTATTTTTCTTATTTTCGGTTGTGTTCTGTTCTTTATGGTTGTGGTATGACTTTGTTGTAAAAATTGTATCTTGTTTCGGTTGTTAATAGGATGGTTGCTTTGCTGTTAAAAAAAAACCCATTAATTGGAGCTTAAGTTGCAAACAACAAAGCGTTGTTGAAAAGACATGGGTTAATACAATAATATAGACCGGTTAGAAACCAAAATATGCATGAAGTCATCTTAAACAAATTTGCATTGCTAATTCATAATTCGTCAACCTAAATGATAATCAATACAAATTTCTAAATATATTAAAATATCCGTAAGTCGTAACTAATATATCATTGTTCCTCAATTTAGACTTTTGATACGATTAAACTTCAATTATTATATTTGGTGACGTGTTTGGTTATTGACATAATTTTGTCTGACTTGTTTAGGTTGTAAAATGGGAAGAATTGAATTCCACATTAATTAACATATTTTTTTTGGGTGACATAATGACTAGGATTAATTGGTTGTCAATATGTGTGGTCGTATTACTAATAGTCGCAACAGTATTCATACCGTAAATTGCATCAAATTAAAATGACTTTTATTCAATTCAAAAATTAAAAATAAAGAAAAATACACTCTTTTTTATTCTTGAGACCATATTGGAATTTAAAACACAGTACAGAAAACAGAACTCCTTAATTAAATGGTTGTGCAAACAACCAATCACAACCAGCAAGACTTGTACCAACTATATATTTCACCACAACGTTAAGTTTAGATGGTATTCTCATAGATCCAACAACGTGAAAAAAAGATAATGATCTAGATAATGGTCCAACTTATATATATAGGTGAAGTTCAATTAACCATCAAATTAACTCAGAAAGCACTGTGTCATCAAATAATATATCATTTAAAAAATTATTATTCTCAAAAAGATCCGTTTTCTCATCGTCCCAATTGGATGCATAAGAACCCCCATTGTCAAAACCCATGGAGGATGCAAACTCGTGGCATGTATCCATATCATTAACAAATGATGTAACGTTATCAAACACATTGATGTCATCTTTTTGTTCGAACGAGGGGTCGAAGTGGATATTTATGGAAGTCGAGGGGGTGCTTGATAAAGGGTAGTGATAGTTTTTGAAATCTTTAAAATTAATGATAGATCCATGAGGGTGTGAGGAAGTTTGTGGAGGACTAGTAGTAGGACATGTGTGATGACCAAAATATGTGATTTGGAACATGTTTAATTTTTCATCTTCCAACTTCTGAATCTGTTTTAGTGCTTTGCATCCATCAAGCTTGTGTGTGCATCTATAATAGCACCTACAAAACCAAAAACAACAATATTAGATCATGTATATTTGATGAAAATATAAGTTTGAGATAGATTATGGTTTCGGTTTCGACTGAGATATATAAAGTTTGATGACAAATTTGATTGATTTGTTGACAGAAATATATAAGTGAGACCTTGGGAATTTAGAGTTAAGGACAGACTTTTGTCCATATTTCCTCCATGCATAACCATCTTCAATTGTATCACTAACTTTAGTCCTGGAATCCATGGACCTGCATAATTATTAAACCAACCAAGAACAACTATTTATGTTAATAATTAATACTCCCTCCACGTTTCTATTTATGTTTATCCCAAAAGTAAATTACTAAATTCTCAATTTTACTTTTAATTAATGCACAAATATTTAAAAGTTGTGAACGTTTTCACAAAAGGAAGTGCATGTTGATGCATATTTGAATTTGTACGCACCTTCTCTTGTAACAACCTCTCCGTTTCTTCACAGTGGGTGTTGTTGCCGGTTTCTTGCCATTATTATGAACTTCCGGTGGCCAGTCAGCAAATTTGACCATATGGGAACATGCCGGAACCCTAGAGAAGTTGTTGGAATTGCAAGAACTCAAAATGGAAAGACCACCGTAGAAAGATCCTAGCATTTTTATCACAAGATCATCAACAGAAACCGAACCATCGTCCTTAAGTACTTTCCCATGAAATAAATTCTGCAAGATTTTTGCAGAATTTCTGCCTTGAATTAGGGTTTCCGTCAATTTTTTCTTGTTTCCTTCCATTTTAGGAACTCCAACAGATAGATGCTTGCTTGCTTGCTAGCTATTGTGTGTCTCAGTATGTGTGTGATTATATATCATAGGCCAAGAAGGTGACATGGGCAAGTCAAAAGGAAAGGGAAATTTGAGTTTCTATGCCAGGCCAGCATCCCATATATATTGTTTTCCTAAAATATTGGTTTGCAAAGTTTACACGAATTGTTTGGTTTTCAAATGAAATACATCTTATATGTATATATAGGCGAAGGATCGTGTGAGACGTTGAGGTTAACGTGATAAGCGTAAGAAGTGGATCTGAACCATTGATCACTTTTAATCTCATATCCTCTCATGAATTGCGCTTTAGAAAATGACTTGATCCGGTGCGTATCTTATCTCGTTGCATCTCATCCTAATATGCATCAATTTCTTATCTAACGGTTGATAACCACTTCTCACGTTTTTCACGTTAACCTCCACTTCTCCCCGGAACCCAACCCACACATTCAATATAATGTAAAATCGGTTATTAATTTTCACATGCACATTGTCATTTAAAATAGATGTTTGACACTCTTAATTTACATGTTTTCTTATGTTTTTTTCATCCAATTTTATTTGTTTATGTTCTCATCCATGTCTTTTTTTTTATTTGGTTTAATTTCTTGTTTCGTAGATCTTCAAACAATATGTACATTTTTTCAAAATGATAAATAATCTTGATCTAACTAACAAAATTAATGTTTTTTTTAAATTGTTTACGTTTTACAGTTTTTTTTTGGAAAGGGTATCCTGGACCTATGGCCCAAACTAATCTCTGGCAATTAGGGCCTTTGGCCCAACTGCTAAAGAAAACTTATTTTTTAAATTGCTTTTTTTTACAGTTACACGAAAAATGAAAGAAAAAAAAATGAAAATAGAGAGAAAATGATTTGAAGAAAATGAGAGGAAAGGAAATTAAAGAGGGAAAATGAAGGATCATGGGTATTTTGAGCATAAAAAAAAAATTAAAAATATCCTTTTTCTGAGACATGTAACAACATGAGAGCATATATTTGAACTTGACGAACAAGACATAGAAACTAAAATTTTTCGAAAGAAGATCTAGGCTATGTTTGGCGAAAAAAAAAGTTAGCTTATAAACTAAATTTATTTTCTGGTACATGTTTGGATGACCATAAGCTAACTTATTGAAAAGTTATTCATAGTAGTGTTTTGAAAAGCTAGTTTGTCAAATAATGCCCTAAAATACATTGGTTGACTTCATGATTAATAGTCATCATGAAGTCTTGTTGATTATATTTTTTTTAATTAAATATTGTAAATTTAAATGTTTAATAGTTAATGATTTACATTTTGACGGACAATACCTTGCTTATATAATTTCATATTTTTCCAATATTTATTATTCTATAAGCATACATTTTAGTTGAGATAACTTCATTGCTTGTGAAATATAACAAAATAATTAAAACAAACATCAAATTGAACCCAAAAAAAATTACTCAAAAAAAAAAATAATAATGTAATTTAACTGTTTTAAATAGTAATTTAAAATTGTTAGAAAACACAATATTACAAACTGGAAAAAAAAAAAGCATAAAATCATTCTTAGACAAACAACACATCAGATTTAATTAATTCATGTCATTTTACCTCTACATCGTGGCAGTTAACCATTTGCTTTATAATTTCCACAATGAATAACATTATACCTTTCTATTTTTCAATTAATATATCAACGTCAAAACACTTGTTTACTTCTCCACCTTTTTCCATAGAGAAAATGACCCATCATGTGAATCGTCTTACTAATACCAAATTTAGTCAATAAAAAATATTTCTTTTTTTCCAATTATATTCTTAATTTTAATACCTTTTTTTTTCATAAAACATTTTTGTAAGTTATATTCACAAAAACAATCGTTATACTCTTTAATTAGGGTTAATGATAAGTTCGTTTACATCTTATTTCTTTGTATCTTACTCCATGTATAATTTACCAAGTTCACTTGACTTCCACTTAGGTAGTTAATTTTTTGTTCAATGAGTAAAAGTTTGTAATCTATTAATTATGATAGAAAAATATCCATTTAAAGTCTTGTAATTTGTTATAGTTTATGAGTTTCTAGAATCGATAAATTATAAAGAAATCCCGTTAGTTATCGTCTGCCATTAAATTCAAGGAATATTTAGATTAATAAAGTTGTTGTAGTGACTTTTTTGTTTATGAACACGACTTCAAGCAAGCCGCTTCCCAATTCTCTCAATGTTTGCACGTGACTTACCGCAAAATGTCGAATCTATGCCAAGTTATCTCATTTTTAAATCAACTCTTATCAATTTTTTGTAATTCTTCAATAATATCATTGAATTCTATATTTTGACATGTCATTCATGGTTTCAACCCTTAAGTCATGATTTTGTTATGAATCATGCATACCAAATTTTATAATAGAGAAATTTGTGTTAGTATTCGATATATATATTTCAATAATATATATAATTACAAATAAAAATAACAAAATTTAATCAACCAATGATTAGAACATATCAAATAGAAAGGGAATCGACAGAAATCGTAAAACGAATAAACCGTATATTCAAATGATGTTGAGGCTCGTGTTGGACACGATTCCCTTAAACAGATTTGCCGTCTGTTCCCTATTAATCATTTCCAATAATGAGTATGAAGGAGTTACAAACCGGTTTTTGAACCAGAGAAATTCGCGACTTACCACGCGGGTGAAGTCGCGGCACAACCCGCGTAATTCATTGTTTCTCGTCTATAAACAGTGTACATCGTGACTTAACATCCTCTTCAAGACAGTGAGTTTCGCGACTAATGGCGCGGGTAAACCCGCGTAATGCACTGGTTCAAAACAAAAATTTTGCAAAAACCAACTTGCGCGAGCTCAAGATTTCGGAGCCGCATTCGTGTCCATGCACAAGTTCGCCGAATTTAGCCTACGAAGGCCGCAATCGGCACCCCCCCTGTGCGCGGGTAGGTGATGGAGTAAAACCAAACTAAGGACTTGAAAGTCCCTCCCACATTTTTAGTTATAAACCACTAAAATTTTGGTCCTCCTTCCTATGTGGGACAAGTTCCCACACCCACTTGTTTTTGCCAATTTTCATCCCAAACACTCAACTTTGAGCATCGATATCTCATTCACACATATTTCGTTTTGGACACATAATATATCGTTTTGAAGCTCTCATATAGGAGAACATAAACCCACGAAAAGTTAGATATATACAATACATATACATGTATTTATTTGTGTCCAAAGTTAGTAAAAAATCACAATTTTTACTAAAAATTTCCAACAATTTGTTCAATTATAATATATATGAGAGTAGATTTGAGTCCTACAAATTTAATCAACCAAATGTACTTAGATCATTGCTACCATAGAAAGAAAACAAGTCTAAAACAAACATGTAGTACTTAGGCAAAAAAGCAACCGACGAAAGATTTATATAAAATATATACAATTGAAAACTATTAAATGTATGAATTAGAGTAGGGATGGCCAAAAATCGATCCCAAGCCAGATCAAGCTAGTTTTAATTTGGTCCCGGTCCAAATCAGTCCCTTTAAAACCGGGTCTGCCGGTTCTGACCATATATCTGAGGACCAATCTCGGGCCACTCACCGCTCTCGAGCCTCAAAAGGTTTTTTTTTTAAATTAATAATTTTTTGGTACAAAAATGCTATACATGGTTTATAATTATGAATTTTGAGATTTGGTATTAAAATACACTCTAAATATAATAAAAACTTTAAAAAAAACGTGTAAAAAACTTAGAAAAACTTAGAGCCTGTTCGTTTGTGGCTTAATGGTCTGTATGGTGGATATGGCTTATTCGCACAGCCATATCCAGGTGTTCGGTAGCGGCTTATTCGGTCAGCCCATGGCTGAATCGGTCAGCTACAAAACTTATCTCATTTACACTCAGCCATTAAGATCCCTTCAATTTCCCCAAACTACCCTCCTCACTCAACAAAAATACAAGTTGTGGACGAATCCCTTCCATTTCCCCAATTTCTCCAGGTCTGCATCTCCATCACCACCAGCTCAACCATCGCCTCCTCCCTATCCTCACCTTTCTCCCCCACCCCCACCGCAACAAAAGCTTCTGAATCCTCCGATTTGTGAACGGAAACAGACGAGTCCACTTATTTCTCTACATCTTCTCCTTCTTTCTCTTCTGCATTTTCTCCTTTCTCCTGTCTTCTTCTATATTTGTTCTTTGTAGATATGGGTTTTGTAAATCCTTTGTTCGTTTTTTTAGCTAGAAATTGATGATGATGGCGGCGATATATCAAAGTATTTTCAAGTTGAAGAGATAGAGAGGCAGACTTAAAAACCCAAAATGGAGAAGGGTTAAAATGATGTCAATATGATGATGATGGCGGATGATGAATATTGAATAATTTATAATATATAATAATATAATCATGGTTCTATATATTCAAGTTGTTTTAATTTAAAAAGCATTTAAATTGTTATTATTTTTACATTGAAAATGAGTGATTCAACATTTTTATGAAATAACTATTTTATTAGGATAAAAATACAGACTAAAGGGTAAAATAGTCATTTTTGACAATCAGACTGTTTATTCAGCACAACAACCGAACAATAATTTATCTGTTAACACACAGACAACTATATCCATACAGACAGTTATATCCATACAGGTCTTAACAGAAAACGAACCGAACAACACCTTAGTAATATAATTTATAAAAACTATTGTTTTTTTTAAATAGGCCCTAAACATAACCGGTCTTAGGACAAGGCAGACCTTGAAATTTCGGTCCTAAATCCTCAATCAATAATCAACCCCAAACTAGAATGGGCCAAAATTGAATTTATTCATCTCTAAATTAAATTATAGATGATATAAAAAGCCCAAGTTTAATAATTATTTTACAAAGTATAAAATAAAAAAGACGATTTTCATAGATCCCATATTCAACATAGCCAAGGCCCAAATAAGCCCAATTGGAAGCATCACTCAACCATCAAATCACCAATCTCAGATTCTGATGTGTATTGTGTAAACATTGTGAATTTGTAATGACATTTGTAATTATTATATATTTGTCTAAATCTACTTCTTTATTAATTGAGATATATATATATTATTTTAGATATTTTAACCAGCTATTATTAGAGGAAGGTTTAAGAAAGAATCTAAAAAAAATGAAAAATTAAGGATCATCTGATAATCATTTATCTTGACTGTATGTACTTGTGTATACAGATAACATGAGTTTTTTTAAGAGTTTATTTGATAGTTTAGTAATAATGTAATTTATTTTAGATTTAATGATATAATGTTTTTTTTAAATAAACATTAAATTTTATATAGAAAAGTTAAGTATTTTGTTATAATTCAATGATTATCTTATATATTTTAATGACATCTAGAAAAAATAACTAATTACATATTTAATAATATAATTAAAACAAAATTATAGTAATATAATATATTAATTAATAGTGATACATATAAATGTCTGCATAAAAGGAAGACCCTGCACATACTAAATTGGTGGGTGTTAGAAGTCTGCAGTAGTAATATGTATCTTGCGCTTTGATACTTGTAAATTAAGAAAATTTTAAAATCTTGCATAAAATGATGGTACCTTGTGTCTAATAATTTGTATTTAAGAGTTTTTTATTCGTACTTTATAATATAGTATAGATACATATAAAATTTGGTTTATTTTAATTTTTTGAGTAAATTGTGATTTTAATCCCTATGGTTTGATGTTTATAACGATTTTCATCCCTGGTCTTTCAAAACTGCTTTTTAGTCCCTATAGTTTTTATTTGCTTTCATTTTCATCCCTCCTTCCAACTTTATTAAAATTAAGTGTTAATTCATTTAAAAATTGAATAAGAAAATTACATATTTGGTTCTTGTGAAATATAATTTTTTACATCTTTATCTTAGTTTACATTTTGAGTAAACTATGATTTTCGTCCCTGCGGTTTGATGTTTCTAACGATTTTCGTCCCTGGTTTTTAAAAACTGCTTTTTTCATCCCTATGGTTTCCATTTTCCTTCCATTTTCGTCCCTCCATCTAATCCCTTTAAATATAAACGTTAACTCATCCAAAAAAATTATATGTTTGGTCCTTGTAGTATTCCAACTTTTACATTTTTATCCTTAAATTACATAGTTTACATTTTTTACTTTTTAGTTTTTCTACTTTTTACTCTTCTTTTTTTTTATTATATTTCATGAATACATTTATTTTTCTATTAACTATATTATATATTTTCAAAATAATTACAACTTTAATTATTAAAATAATCAAACAATTATTAAAATTATTGATAAGTACATGACATTTTTTTCCAAATGTTAGGTTGAAATCTCATAAAATTAATATTTTTTATCTATTGGTTTATTAAAACTTTTAATTCATTTTAAATTACCATTATTGCAAGAAGTTTAATCAAATTCGAGAAAAAAAAATTAGTTTTATGTTATAACAACCGGCTGCTGATTTTATTAATTGCAATTTACTCCCATTATTTCATATTTTCATTTAAACTTTATTTTTTATTAATTAATCAAAATTAAACACTCACACACAAATATATATATATATATATATATATATATATATATAGAGAGAGAGAGAGAGAGAGGGAGAGGGAGAGGGATGAAGGATCAATGAGAACAATAACTATTTAAAAGAACACGAAAACTAATAAATTTATTAGTGATTTTACATTAACGTGCAAAAAAGCCACACGAACTTGAAGCCACGACCAAAGTTCTTTTTTGTGCGTTAATGTAAAATCACTAATGATTTTGTTAGTTATCGTGTTATTTTAAATAAGTATTGTTCTCGTTTATATCCGTATATATATATATATATATATATATATCAAGGTTTTAAATAGCGTGAGACATGGCTTATGGCGGCAAATTTATATATCGTTTATAATGTTATACATATAAACCTTTCTTTTCTATAATTAATCAATGAGTTAATGATACTGAAAATTTCAGATTAAGTTATATATTAAAAACAAAAAAAAAGATAAGAAAATGATAAGAAAAATTCAATATGGTGTTACAAAAAGCACGTATTGGGTCATGACGTGCCACCGAGTTAACTTGACATCAGACACAATTTTAAGTCTCACGCTATTTAGAATCTTTGTGCGTGCGTGTGTGTGTGTGTATATATATATATATATTTATATGTACGTGTGTGCTTGATTTAAATATTAAATAAATTTGATTAATTAATAAAAAAATAAAGTTTAAATGAAAATATGGAATAATAGGAGTAAAATGCATTTAATAAAACAACATCCGGGTTGTTATAAAATAAAACTAACTTATTTCTCGAATTTTATTAAATTTCTTCCAATAACGATAATTTAAAATGAATAAAAAGTTTTAATAAACCAATAGATAAAAAAAAATATTAAATTTACGAGATTTCAACCTAAACCTTTGAAAAAACAATGTCATGTACTTGTCAATAATTTTAATGAAATTATTTGATTATTTTTATAATTAAAGTTATAACAATTTTGAAAATATATAATATAGTTAATAGAAAAATAAATATCTTCATGAAATATAACAAAGAAAGAAAAAGTAAAAAAAATATAAACTATGTAATTTAAGGATAAAAATGTAAAAGTTGGAATACTACAAGAACCAAATATGTAATTTTTTTGGATGAGTTAACGTTGATATTTAAAGGAATTGGATGGAGGGACGAAAATAGAAACAAAATGAAAACTACAATGATGAAAAAAGCAGTTTTTAAAAACAAGTGATGAAAATCGTTAGAAACATCAAACCACAGGGACGAAAATCATAGTTTACTCTTACATTTTTTTACCTTTTATTTGTTTATTTTTCTATTAATTATATTGTATATTTTCATAATCATTATAATTTTAATTATAAAAATAACCAAATAATTTCATTAAAAATACTGATAAATACATGATTTTTTTTCAAAGCTTTAAGTTTAAATCTTCTAAAATTAATATTTTTTTTTATTTATTGATTTTTTAAAGCTTTTTATTTATTTCAAATTACCATTGAAAAAAGTTTAATAAAATTATAGAAAAAATAGTATTATTTTATAACAACTAGTTGTTTTTTGTTAAATGCACTTTATTCACATTATTCTAAATTTTCATTTAATCTTTATTTTTTATTAGTTAATCAAATTTGTTTAATATTTAAATTAATCATGTCTAGCTCAGTTGGTTTCCCCAAGGGCGGTAACATCCTGGGGGGGTTGTGGATGGTATCACAAGCTACACGGGTTCGATTCCAAGGGGAGTCAATTTGAGGGCATGAGAAGTACCCAGTCATTGGGTCGGTCCAGTCGTTGACTGGGCTGCCCTTTAGCCCATTCTTAGAATGTGGTTGGGCTCTAGGTTCAGCGTAAGCTGGGACGGGATAACGGCGGATTAGTGGGCTGCCCGTGGATACCCGATACCGTCGAGAGGTGTGTGTGCGTGTGTTCGTGGTAGTCGTTCATTGGTTCGATGCCGCTATGCCTTCCAAAAAAAATACACACACACACACACCATTTTAAATTAAGTTATATATTAAAAACAACAAATAAGATAATAAAAAGATAAGAAGATTTCAATATTGTGTTACAAAAATCATGCAATGGACCATGACGTGCCACAAAATTAACGTGTCATCAAACACAAGCCTTATATATCATGCTATTTATAACATTGATATATATATATATATATATATGTGTGTGTGTGTGTGTGTGTGTGTTTATTTTAAATATTAAACAAATTTGATTAATTAATAAAAATAAAGTTTAAATGAAAATATGGAATAGTGGGAGTAAAGTGAATTTAACAATAAACAACTGGTTGTTATAAAATAAGACTATTTTTTTTTCGAATTTTATTAAACTTTTTCCAAGAGTAATTTAAAATAACTTTTAATAAATCAATAGATAAAAAATATTAATTTTAGGAGATTTAAACTTAAAGTTTTAAAAAAATATCATGTATTTATCGATATTTTTAATGAAGTTATTTGATTATTTTTATAATTAAAGTTATAAGGAAAATATACAATATAATTAATAGAAAAATAAATGTTTTGATGAAATACAATAAATAAAGAAAAAGTAAAAGAAATGTAAACTAGGATAAAAATGTAAAAATTTATATACCACAAGGACCAAATTATGTAATTTGCTTATTCAAATTTTAAATAAATTAACACTTAATTTTAATAAAATTGGATGAAGAAACGAAAATGAAAGCAAATAGAAACCAAAGGGACTAAAAAATAAGTTTTGAAAGACCAAGGACGAAAATCATTATAAACATCAAACCACAGGGACGAAAATCGTAGTTTACTCTTAATTTTTTTTTAGTTTTCATCTAAAGCGGTCAAATGTCAAAACCCCCCGGCGATGCTACCCCATCTATAACCCTTCCTCATTGACCACACGATCAAATTTTCACACGAGTAGATTAACGGCCTAGATTTCCTCCGCATCCTTAATCCTTTCATCAAAACTCTCAGCAGACCGTTCTGGTGTTCTCTCTATTCTTATATTGTTGTTGAAGGCGATCTCTCTGTTGTACCCGATGGAGACGGAGCTAAAAGAGCTATTTGAGGCAGCGAAGAAAGCGGCGGACGCGGCGGCTGTTGTCGGAGGCGGCGCAGATTCTTCGCCGGAGGAAGATCGTTGTATTGATGCCTTAAAAGCTCTGAAGAAATTTCCTGTTAACTATCAAATTCTCGTTTCCACTCAGGTAAAAGTGTGTTTTCGCATGAATTAGATGATGAATCTGTTCCCATGTTGTATTGTCAATCACGATCCTATGTTATGGATGCGATTAATTGTGACTGGATTCTAATTTTTGGGGTTAATTGTGGTTACGTGTTCGGAAACTTAGGTTTTTTGATATTTAGAATCCTGTTCTTTGTAATTGACAATTCACATTCTTAGAATTGTTAAAACTGCCAAAAAAAATAAAAGACATGGAGAAGCTCTGAATTTGTTATTCAATGAAACGCCGAGGCAGGAATGCAATTGCAACAAATAAAAGAAGTAGAATTTAGGAGAAAGAAAGGGTAAAAATTGCAAGACACGAGAAAACGACATGGCTTGTTAATTAATTAGGTTCCAATCTGAAGGTTGAGCGTCTTTCCCCAAAAAATTCAAGATCAAGCACCGTAGGAAAACTGGTTTTGGGGGTTTTCCTGTTTTTATTTTTATATTTCATTGAAGAAGATAGATGTCTATGTTATTGTTATACCTTAAACCAAACCAAACAATTAAACAAACCCAGTGTCCCACAACGACTGTTATTGTTAACTTCAATAACTTAATTTGAAAATCAGCTATCTTCTTTTGCTTATGTTGATCAGAGAAAGTACATATCTATACCCTGTGTGTTGGTTTCTTGGATGCTGTAAGGACTTCTGAGTTCTAAATGGTATACAGCTTTTGCTGTGTTATTAAATAGTTTTGAGCATTTCTGTTGTTCATATGGAGGAAAGTTCTCATTCAAAGCTTCAAATCTTCAACAACGTCACGGTAATGAAGCATATGTTTGCTTCTGCTGAATGGGACCAGTATCACATATAGGGACACACACAGATATACCTTTCTGTTTTATAGAATTATAGTCATGGGAACTCAAACCGCAAGCAGCCTGCATGGCTGGTCATCTACTGCTGAAGAAAATTGATTATATCATGAATCAGGCAAATGTCTTTTAAATTGCTGAATAAGGAGTTTCTGTTCTTCTTTCTCTACTTAGCCACTTGAAATGCACATAAAAAAGAAGCTAGGCTTTTACATTATGGTGACACGTGGACGTGGTGGACAAGGAAAATACATTATTGCTATCTAGTGTTTTTGTGCTCCGGGTATTTGCCTAAATGGTACTTGGCTTGTACAAAAAGAGGTAGAACATTAAGAATTGCACTATTGTCATAAAAGCATGCCTAGACACTTGGCCTTTTCCCCAAGTAAGGTACATTTTATAAGCATGATTTTGTTGATGTGCTTGGTTACAGGTTAGTAGAGTGATGTTTCAGGTTCACTCTCAAAGAGTCAAATACATGAGGTGCATACTGAGAGCTTAGGTGCACCTAGACATTGGGTCACTTTTTGTCTTTTTTTGTAATTAAATAACATGCTTTCCAGTTGGGAAATGTTAGATTTGATGTCTAATGCAATAGAAGCTAAAAGTATAAGATCTCAAATTCCTGTTGCTTAGTTTATCAATTCATCTCATTCTTTTGTTCTCCCTAATTAGGCAAGTAACTGTGTGTATAGGCTTCAAGCACTAGTTTATAATGCATTCTCTTAACAGTTTTAATCATTAAGACTTGATGCATATATATAGAGTGACCCTTAACTTTTGTTTGGTGGTTTGCTATGTTTTTTGAGCATGCTTTCTTTCCCGGTTGTGTCTTTCCTTTTTCCTTCTAATTTGATGATTGTTGCTAGGGGCGTACATGGATGGATGTTGCAATATCTGCATGTGAATTTGAAAAGCAATATCTGTATCATTTCTTTTTTAGAATGTCGCGCCTGCTTTTGCATCCACGGGATATCCAAATATTCTACAAGAATATGCATATCCAAATGAGAAATTCATGACTTAAACCTTACAATTAAACAAATTGGTATTACTGCCAAAATAGGGATATGAAAAAAATTCAATTTAAAAACAAAATGGACTGCAGAATTTTATATAAATATTTTTATCTGTTTACTGGCACACCCTAATTTTCACCTGGGGTTATGATATCATACTTATCTTACGAACCACCAAATCACATACGTAAAACTTAACCATATGCATAGGAAATATCTTAGGACTTTAGACAAAAACCAATATTCCAAGACTTAGATAACATTAACGTCAAAGTAGAAACAACATAATCCTTACCAAAATACAAACGTTTAGTACTGAAACAATTAAATAACATTCGTGAACTTCAATTAAGCCTTCGTTAACTCCCGATTTTTCTGCTTCTGAGATGCATGTTACTAGTCGGCTATTAAGCTCAGCGAACTCATGGTTTTTCATGCTACAATGCCGTCAACAACATATTACAACTCCTCACATGCAAGGCATGCAAAATACATAAACTGAAACAATAGTTCATAAAATAGTTATGCATATAGCAACGTGTGAACATGTTCATAAAACATTTAACTTCTTTTCAGATCTCATTCTCCTTGTATGTTATGGATTTTACCCACATACGCATGTCTAATCCTTACGTGCACATCTCTTGCCCCAATTCTTCTGATAATATTTATTGGCTTACCGGTAGGTGAACCCATAAACAATTTCATTATTCTGCGTAACCCTCAATACATGCTGACCAACATTTAGCTTGATAACATAGTTTATAAACAAGTAAAACACAGCATGAAGTTCTTATTAAATATACCGAAGATACAAATATCATACTGATCCCTAGTGAACATACTGTTTCATACATAAACATGCATCCAACTTTAAAGTTTATTGAAACTCACCTGCTTGCGTAAGTCTGTTATCTGCTTCTAAATTACTCTCCGTCCCAATTAAGTGTCCACAATTGAAATGACACACAATTTTAGACATGCATAATTATTACATTTTTTTGTTAACCAAATGACATCAATACCCTTATTTAATTTCTCTCTCTTTACAACATTTGAATAGTTGTGGATTAATTAAGGGTAAAATTGAGAATTTAGTTATCTACTTTTGAAAATGGATGCTTATTTTGGGACAAATATAAATAGAAATGTGGACACTTATTCTGGGGAGGAGGGAGTAGCACTTACACGCCAATATACATGCACCAAGTGTCTAAACAACATATTAAACACTTACAATGTTCTAACTGATATTCAACACTGATCTGCTTGACGTCGCAAGCCACCGTGTGTATATGTGGCCTCCCACGCGGCTTCAACTCGCTCCTAAGCTCCTCCTGTGTCGCATGACTTCTAGGCTACTTTCAATTGCATTCTCAAGTCGCCGTGACTTCCCTCGGTGATTTCAGAACTCTTACGCCTTCATCTTCGTGACTTTAGCCAATGTGACCTTCCATGTTGCATCCAAGTTGCATATAACCTTCTGGACATCAACTATGTGAACCGGAGGTACTTTCTGGCCGTTTTTGGCTATGTCAACTCCGAAATCTTGATCTTTTCTTGCATACAAACACTCCCAATACCATTGTCTACTATATTATGTAATTAAGCATCAATTAACACAACACACCACACATCAACCTCTCTGATTTCTTTCTCTGTTTCCACAGCAACGTCATTCATGATCAAATTAACGGCTTTTCTGCCTAACACACTAAACACTTTTGTAACATCATAAGCAACTAATGGATCAAAAAAAAAACCTTTGCTTAAGAATTCACTTGAATTCGGTTGTTGAATGCTTGGGCTTCAACTGTGTCTTCTGCTTCAGTACACCTCCTTTGTACTCTGTACTCCTTGCTAACACTTCTGGAACGGAGAGGACTTGGGAAAAGCAGATTTCTCTGAATGAGACTCCCAATTTCACTGTAATCTCTTCCCTGTCAAATTGGCAGCTTCAACTTTTATCCACGTTCATTTGAACGTGTTGTTTCAAGCTTCCCATTTAGCCCTCTTGTTCTATTAATGAGTTTTAAGCCCTTGGACTTCATTCTTTTGGCTTCTACACCTTAAGCCCCAACCTTGACTTTATCTTTACACTTCTGAATTAATGGTGTTACATTTATGAAAAAGTTAATTTCGGTAGGGTTGTTATTAAGAGAACGACAATGAGAAGTGTTTATGTAAGCAGGTTATCAAATATTTTTGGATATTGAATAAGTAGGGCATACGAATGTGCATAGATCCTGTCCTCATGAACTTATAGCGGATGTGGATTTGCATATAGCATTTGCTTTGACTAGATTTGGTGTAATGATCACTTCTATTCGATACGGATTCAAATGGATATCAAATTTATGGATACCCACCTATAGTACTGTTGAGGCCAGATGTTGTAGCATTCACATTCGAGGGATGAGGAGGGACTTGAAAGCTTGAGTGAATGTAGGCTGCCTGCTATCCTTGTCATGCATTTTTCTCATTGTGTGCAACATATGTGAATGTGTTACCTCAACAATTGGCTGTTGTAGATCCACTCATGTCACTTTCTAGCGCTTAATTGCCTGAATGGAAGTGTAGGTTGGTCATTCGAACATAACAGTTTTTAGATTTTGTAAACATAGGGGAACTGAAATTTTGATACAATTACTTATTTGAATGACTAGTTTCATGTTCCTTTGATGTAATTACACAGAAATGGTTAGAAAGTTTTTTCCCAATCTAAGGAAAACCAGTGGATATTAAAAGTGGAATAATCCCTGCTTGATTTTTTAAAACGCGTAATCCAACAATAATTCAAGCTTTGAGGGACACGTAACTTGTAGGCAGCTGGCAGCTGATTGTGTCCCGAAATATAGCGAAGTGATGGAGGACTGCTTAAAGTTCGAACAGCCGCTTAAGCGGCCCAAAGCAGGGATCTTTCGAACCCTGGTTTTTGGTTGAATTTCATGCACCTAGTAAGTGTAATTTTTTCTTTTCAATATTTGTAGCAATAAGCGTCCTCTCTGTGTTTTGATTAGTTTGCTGCTTGTTTGCCTGCTTACGAGTTAAGCTTTCCCCACTGCTTGGATTAGCAACTAATAGATAAATTAAGCTTTTTCAGGAAGCAATTGTATTGTATCGAATGACTTTTCTCAACTAAGGGATCTTTCCAAGGCCTTTTGAGTAATTCTAATGGAATAAAGAATCTTCTCATTTATGTAAGTCATTGTATCAAAAATAATATTAGTATGTTACATAATCTAATACTAGTTGTATTTAGAAAAGTTAAATGAGCTGTTTATGCTTCCACTTAATCCTTGCTTGGGAGATTAAGCACTAGAATTTGAAGAGGGATATGAAAATACAAAGCATCTGTGAAGTTTCTGGTATATCTTCGATTTTATCCTTTTCATCCCTGCTTTATTCTATCCGTATGAGATATGGAATATGTTACTGCAGGATATGGTTCTTGAATCTTGAGTACCACATTTGGTAAACATAGTAATTTTATTATACATTCATTTTTGGGTATTGCCCTATCCAAGGCCTATGCATCAAATTAGGCATATAACCATTTCTTATGGTTTGAAGATTATTATGCCACTTGCTTCCATCATTTCAGGTGGGGAAGCGTCTTCGTCAACTAACAAAACACCCAAGAAGGAAGATTCAGTCCCTAGCTGCTGAGCTGGTGGAAATTTGGAAAAATATAATTGTTGAAGAAACATTAAAGAGCAAGATAAATGGGAGCTTGGACACCAAAGAATCTTTAAAATCTGAACATGTAGCAGAGACATCTGACAAGAAAGTCCAGAGAGTAAACTCCATCAAGGTTGAAAAACATGGTCATAGTGGCACACAATCTTCTGAGAAAAAGGTTAATGTTGCCAAGGTCGAAAAGCGAGAAAATGCTACCAAAGAAGAAAACAAGCAAACTTCCGATGCAAACAAACCCAACAGATCAAACAACATCGCTCCACCAAAGCTGACTTCACTTGTTTATTGCAAGGATCCTACAAGGGACAAGATTCGTGAACTTCTTTCAGAGGCATTATGCAAGGTTCCTGGGGAAGTTGAGGATGATTTGAGGGATGAGGTTGATGGTTGTGACCCTTATAGAGTCGCTGTTTCTGTGGAGTCTGCAATGTTTGAAAAGTGGGGCCGATCCAATGGGGCACAGAAGTTTAAATACAGATCCATAATGTTCAATATCAAGGATCCGAAAAACCCTGATTTCAGAAGGAAAGTTTTGCTTGGGCACGTGATGCCAGACAGGATTCTGGAGTTGACCCCTGAAGAGATGGCAAGCACCGAAAGGCAAATGGAGAATGTGAAAATAAAGGAGAAAGCTTTGTTTGATTGCGAACGTGGTGGGCCACCAAAGGCCACCACCGATCAGTTCAAGTGTGGTCGTTGCCAGAAAAGGAAGTGCACTTACTACCAGCTGCAGACACGGAGTGCTGATGAACCCATGACAACGTTTGTAACATGTGTAAACTGTGACAACCATTGGAAGTTCTGTTGAGGAACTGCCTCATGTAAAGTTGAATCGGTCCAATGTCCCTGAAGATCGAGGTGTTATCACTTCTGAGTCTGCCATTTTCAGGTGAGATCAACTTTTAAAACTGTTTTCTAAGTTTATTTGAGTTCCTAGAAATATTTGTTTGTCAATTGTAGTTAGATTTAGATGTTTGTCTGTGCCTTTATATATGCCATTTGAGACCATTGTGATAGCTTATTACCATATTTAAAACATTTAGTTATGTGGGCCGTACCTACTTAAACTTCCATTCCTATTCTTGGTGCCTTGTGTTGTGGTAATCTGCTGTCTTTTTGCTCTGTTTCTTTCTAGCTATGATAGCAATATATATATATATATATATATATATATATATATATATATTGTTATGCAATAATATATTTTTTTTATTGATATACAAGTTTCTAAAACAGAATTACCAAATGCTATCATTTGATAGTACATAAATATAATGTGCATATTTAGGGTAGGGTGGTATACTACATATAAAAAAAAGTTGGGTTTTGTATATTTAGGTACAGTGGTGAGGATGGTGATGGTTGTCCTTGTTTGCTTGAAACATTTCTGAGCTCTTGTGAAAAATTCCTGCTCTTCTTTTATAATCCATGGGTTCTCTTCCATCATCTTTCCCCATGATTGCCTCCATCTCCATTAACTCCACCTTTTCATTTATATCTTCTTTGCTTTCCTCTTCATCCCATAATTCTTCTCCATTCATCTTGTCTTTCCGATTGTCCTCTGGTCTTATCGGCCACTCTCCACCACCACCACAGTTGATGGCTAACCCACAGCCCTTCTGCCACCGCAACCTTTGGTGGAGTTTTAAGGTCCTGCAACCGCAAGCATGGTGGGTTTTCGGTTGACAAAGGAAGGTTGAGATTTGTGGGGTTTGGGTGGCAGGTAAAGTTTCCATCTTTCTGAATTGTAACTTAACAGAAGGGATGTGTAAATGATGGTTTAGCAGCAATTGGAGGTAGGCTTTATATGATATGGAAATGCAGGGCCTGACGTGTCAGACACGTGCCAAATGGTTGTAGTATGTACACGTTGCAGGAGTAGGATGCAGACACGTGGAATGGAGGAGGGTTTGGGATACGTTTCAAAGAGGGTTGGACTGGTGTTGGAAAAAGCCAATTAGAAAAGAACCGCCGCCATACCCAGAGGCGGAACACAAATGCAAATTTTTCTGGGATATGGGGGGGCCAAATACATTTTTTTTGGTTTTTTACACTGCATGTATAATATTTCCTTCTTGGAATTTTTTAAACCACAGGGGCCAGGGCCCCTATAAGTCCTCACTGTGTTCCGCCCCTGATACCCATGGTCATCCTCATCTACACGTGCATTAAAAGAAAGTCTCTAATGTGAAGTGTATGCATTGCAAAGAGTTCAAGTTAAGCCTTACGAGTTGATGAGGTCACTAACACGTTTGTGTTATGTTTTGAATAATAAAGTAGAACAAATTAAATTCATATAGAGTGATATAACCATTGATAAAAAGTGATATCGATAATGGAAAATCGGGATTAAATTTCTTGAATCTCTACTCACTATTTTTTCTTCAAATTTTAAAGAATTCGTGTTCGACTCATTGGGTACGGAAATGGGAGCAAGTGTTTATCTATTTAAAGTTTGAGTTTGAGTTTCCTTTTTATGTTTATTTAAGTATCAGGTCTCGTGCATATTATCATTTATCCTTTAAGCTATATATTGAAAATAACCTCACATCTTACAAAATAACACATCATAACGCAACAAAACATTTAACTAGCTATAACGTATTACAATACCTTATAGTGGATTTTTCCCAACAAAAAAATACCTTACATGGGGGTTAGCGCAGCGGCGAATCTAATCCTTAATGTCATAACGAGGCTATAACAAATTATTTAGAACTATGATTTGATCAAAATGATTAATTAAAGAAAAAGTAATGAGACGAGGAGACTCGAAAATTAGATAGACGATGGAGTTGCCTGTTTGATCAAAACACATGGTCGGCGTCATCGATCTTAGTAATAACTAATAATCATGCGACTAAATTATGTTTTTGGTTCTTGTGGCTTGTTAAAAATTGTCGATTGGAGTCTCCTCGTCTCATTACTTTTTCTTAAATTAATCATTTTGATCAAAGCATGGTTCTAAATAACTCTTACATTTAAGTACGAGGGGCTAAAATAACAAATAAATTGCAAACTACATGGATGAAATAAGTAGAAAAAGTTTACATCATAAAAACAAAAACAACGATGAATTATAAAGCATAGAATGAAAATTATAATTTCAAAATCACAGAACCAAAAATAGTAATTCTCAACAAACCACAGAGACAAAAACTATAATTTACTCTAATCATAGCTAGCTTATCAGTTTTTATCTAGTTTGCCAAACGTAACCATATGCTTAATTTACACACACTTATAAATTGCAACAATTTCCACCTCGCCTCTTTTTGAAATCTAACATTCTACAAGCAAAATTTGAGGTTATAAAAAGTAGACATGAAAACTGTTTGTCGTTACTAGTATTTTTTGCATTATTGAAATTTGAACAAAAAAACCAAGAGAAAAATCTAGAAAAAACTTAATGGACTTCAAGATTTTGAACAATCAAATCATTGAACAATTTTTTTTGAATAAAAATGTTCTTACACTTTCTAAATCTAATTAAATACATCATTTGGACATAAAAAGAATTTATTGGGAACTGTCTAAAGAGGTAAATCAGGTTTAAAATGAAAAAAAATAATACCTAAATTACTAAATCATTGAAATATGTACGTGAATGAATTAAACCCTAACCCATATTGCATCTATTATGAGGGTCAATTCGTTCTCTAAGAGCATCTTCAATGGTGGGTTCATGAACTCCACGTGATTGTTAAGGATCGGTTCATTAAAAATGTAAACCACTAGGAGTGTCATGAGCTGGCAAATCGCTCCATCTGCAAGGAGCAGTACATGTCACTCTTTGGTGGGACCATTTAATCAATCTACTTATTTTAATCAATTTAATTACTTTTTTCTCTAATTAATTTATAAATTAATTCATTTTCATTTAATTGATCTACTAGAAGCGTACTCGCGGCAATGCAGCGAGATACATCACAATTTTAATGTTTCATTTTATTTTTTTGTTTTTTTTGTCGATTTACAGTACAATTTTGGATGATTTTGGGAAAGTGGTAATGTTTTTTTTATAATTTAGGCTTATAATATAAATTTTTTTATATAAAAAAATTTAAGTATTATGTTAGAATTCAATGATTATCTTATATATTTTAATGACATCTAGAAAAATAATCAATTACATATTTAATAATATTATTAAAACAAATTTATAGTAATATAATATATTAATTAATAATGATATATGGAAATGTCTGCATAAAAGGAAGACCCTGAACATACCAAATTGGTGGGTGTTAGAAGTCTGCAGTAGTAATATGTATCTTGTGCTTTGATACTTGTAAATTAAGATATTTTTAAAATCTTGCAAATAATGATGGTACCTTGTGCCTAATAATTTGTATTTAAGAGTTTTTTATTTGTGCTTTATAATATAGTATAGATATATATTAATTTTTTTTTTGAAAAAGATCTATATATATTAATTAATTTAATTACTTTAGTTAATCTATTCATTACTTACTTCAATCCAAATTATTTTTATTTTTCACATCTTCATTTTTAATTATCCTTTATTTTCATAATTGTTAATTATTATGATTTTTTGTTATTGTAATTTTTAATTGTTGTCTTTTCATTATAATAAGTAATTTTTAATCATTATAATTATATTATTATATATTTTTA
This sequence comes from Arctium lappa, assembly GCA_023525745.1. Lineage (NCBI taxonomy): Eukaryota > Viridiplantae > Streptophyta > Magnoliopsida > Asterales > Asteraceae > Arctium > Arctium lappa. The sequence goes on from CM042049.1 coordinate 131,980,910, forward strand.
TTATATAAACTATGAACCAGTCCATGATTAAAAATGAAAGATATATAAAATGTGTAGCAAAAGAAAGCTAATATGGTAGAAAGAGAAAACTGATGTGACAAAGTCATGAGTTTAAACAATCCACTTCCCTTCCCATAAACAAACAACACGCATTTCTTGAACACACTTTTGAATCATTTTTTTCTTGATGAAGGAAGGACACTTGGGTGACCTTTGTTTTTTAAGAGGTCTAAAATCTGAAGTCTTATTTTACTTCTGATTAATAAGAGGTGGTGTTTTAAGAGGTTATAAGATATTAGGTTACCTCTTCTAATTTCAGATGTATTTCAGATTTAAGAGCCTGTGAAGTTTGAAAAAAACAAACGGTCTAAACGTAAAAATATCTAACCGATTCAGATTTCAGAGGTATTAAGAGGTTTTAAAGAAAAAACAAACATCCCCTTGGTGTGTATACACAAATGGGTGGGTTAATGTGGAAAGAGTGTGAAGCAGAGGGACATCATCACGGCTTCATTGCCGGTAGAAGATCACTGATGTTGCTTCGTTTGTTGCTATATCAAAAACAGGTTAGTCAAATACATTTCTAGTGTTGCTTAATTTGTGGATGCCCACTAACTGTTTGATGAAATGTTTCATTTATATATTTGGTGATTAAATTATGATCTGGTTGTGTGTGTGGAAATTTTTGTAACCATCTGCAACGCTGCATTTACTGAACGTATTAATCGCTTTGTATCAGTTATCATCTTTCTATGGAAGATTAAAGGAAGATCCATAAAACAGAACATTTTTCTTAATACGATTTTCAATTGGATGCAATATGAATCAGTAGATAGTTTTTAGGTTTCGATATGTTGTTTTGTTTTTTTCTCCCTCTCTGTAATATGTTTCGATAAGTACCCATAAGTTAACATAATTCAGGGCTTGTTCGGGTTTTTTTATTAAGTCTTATATGAATAAAGTTGTTTATATTGATTCATCTGTCTGTATGTATGATATTTGATAAGTTATTCGGTTGTTTTGCTCAATAAACATTCTTAATAATGAAAATGACTATTTTACCCTTTATTTTACATAGAACTTTTGTAAACCAATATTACAAAACAAATTGAACCAAAATCTAGAGTTCTGATTTCGAAACTAGGCATATGCTCAAAATTAACAACCCAAGCAAAACAACCAATTTATTCAATCAAATAATCTATAATTGACAGGATACAAACATCTCAAAATTGAGATCTGTAACCAAACATCTATTCAAAATTAACCAGAATCCAAGTATACCTATTTTTTTTGAAAGACAAGTTAACACACGCACACGTTCCTGGGGTATCTGAGCTCCCACTTAAGGGTGCCACCCGACTAATCCCCGTCGATCACGACCCAACCCAATTAAGGGTACCACTATGTGGCAGACCCATGATCATGGATGTCACAGTATGTTTACCACAGGGTTCGAACCTGGGTAGTCAGGGATACCATTCACTGACCCCCTGGATGTTACCTTACCACTGGGCTACAACATGAAGGACCCAAGTATACCTATGATACAGGGAGAATTCGAGTATTAATAAGTATTTTTAATAATAATTGGAAAATGGGAAATCGAGATCGAATAGAAAAACGTGCTCAAAAGAGGCTCGGAATTTGGTATCGAAAAAGAGGCAAATATAAAGCACCGAGTATAAAAAGGATTGTGATGGAAATCGAAGAACAAGTCGGAATATACAAACGGACGAGTAAGCGGGTGTCATGCGGCTTGTTTCCCTGCCATGCGAGTTTGATGTGTCCTAAGCCGCTACAATACCCGCGAAACACACTGTTGGTGTTCCAAAGAAATTTTCCAACTCACATGACCATGTATCCTTAATCAATTGGAAGTCTTTAATTTATAATTTACTTTATCTTTAAATTCCTTTTTGAATTATCTTTATTAATTATCTTTTCTAGGATTAGTTTTAATATCTTAGATAATAATTTAGGATTATTTAGTTTCCTTTTATTAGTTATTTAAATAGCTTCATAGTTAGTTTATAATTAGGATAGTTCTAATTTCCATATTTATTTTTTAGTTAGTTTAGCTATAAATAGGGTAGCTAGGTTTCATTGTTAATTCAATCAAGTTATCGATCACTAAAAGTCTTTGTTTTTAAGAGTTTTCTCTTAATTTCTCGAGTTTTACAATTTGTAATCTCGTTATCAAAAGGGTTTAGACGCTTGTCGATCCTTCCGCAAACCTACGCTGCGTCAACCTATTATGTTTCTTTCTCCAGGGTTCTGATTTTGAAACCAGAAAGAGGCGCCAAAAGGAAGAAGCAAGAAGGAAGGAGAACCCAGTGACTGGAATGTGACTGAGAACGTTGGTCGCTGGAAGACTAGCGATGGAATGAGAACACTAGAAAGAAGGAGGCGCGAGAACGACCCCTTCTATGGAATCGATGGGGAAGGTGATCGAAATACCTGTGGAGACGAAGATGTGGAAATGATGGAAAAGATGTCGATTGGAAACTTTGATCCAGAGGTCGATTTAATGTGGGGGGGGGGGGGGGGGGTTAATATGAGTGATTGGGGAGAAGGGTAGTTTGAGGACAGGTAATAGCCAAACCGCAGGGATTAAGCTCTTGCCAAACAACAAGATATGAATTACCAACCAACAGGGCAGGAACCAAGTACAGGTACACAATACAGACTTCAAGGTTTTCAAGGAGCAAACCAAACCACACCACTACTGGGCCACGAACACAGCCAAAAGCAGAAAAAAAACTCTATCAAACAGGAATAAACCTGTCACAACGACAACTGACCGATCATGAAAGAGCCCATTCGACTTAAACCACGCTTACAAAAAACGTAACCCGCGAAGCCAATAAGGACGAAAAAAACAGCACTAACAGATCTGTCTACGAAAAGAAACAACAAGACGAAAAGAAACGTAACCCGTTCCCTTTCACACCACCGAAACAGGGTGCTCCTGTTCTGGACAGCTCTAGCACTTCTGCCGTCGACCAAACGAGGACCGATCACAGACCAACTGTTGGATCGCCCAGCCATTTACCCCAATCAATATTGATTACGCTTTCCGATCCATTCAAAACATGTGTGCTGCAGTTCCACGAATCTATCTACTAACTTCCTTTTGTCATTTTTGAATACAATTTGGTTTGATGCTCCACACCGTCTTTTTCCATTTGATGATGAATGGGAAAATGAAAACTAAAAATACTTCTGAAAATAGATATTTACTATAAATAAATTAAAATAGAAATGTAAAATTTTTGAAAGGGGGAAATACAAATTTATTTAAAATGTTTCAAAGTAATGATCAGGAATGATGCAATTAATTAATTAATAAATAAATGAAAATTTAGAGATATAAATAAAGCAGCAGTCTTCTTCTCTTCAATCTCGGGGTAAGTTATCGATCGTAAAGCTGTGGGTTTTCTTAGCACCGCAAAGTGGGCAGGTCTTGACCCTCCTCTCACACACCAAACACACACACAGATGTCGGCATGGGAGCCACACCATGGTTGCAGCCCGACTCAGGCAGTTCAAGCATGCCAGATGCGATCTTTCAACATAACACGACGAAACTTCTTCCTCCTCAGCCACAGCAGTCCTAGCGCTGCATCCTTCACCAGGCAGCAGCATCCGCTGTTGATTTTTTTTTTTAAATCAGAAAAAATACAGTTGTGAACAATAAACCAATTTTATAAATAAAAACACAGCTTTATTTATAAAAAAACACAAATTAATAAAGATCCGAACTTTATAAAGATTGAAGCTTTATTTATAAAGTTAAAGTCTTTATGATTAAAGTTCGACAATTATCAAGCTAAACAGATTTACAAAGTAATCCTAACAACGTATCTATCCTTCGCGATAGATACGATAGAAGAAGGGGTAGAAGATAGAGTGTCCACCCTACTGGACGAAAACTAAAACAGTGCAGAAAATAAACACCAACCTGATTTCTTTTGACGATGGAAAAGAAAACTGCACGGTATGAACCTGTCCTTAAAGGTTTTGGCGACACTCTAAAACAGCTGTGAGTCTACAATCGCTTAGCCCAGGATTTGATGCAGTATTAATCTAACACTAACAGCTATAGTGTTTGATTATCAGTGCAAAGCTTCGACAGGAGATTAGTAGAAAACAGAACCGTTTTATGATGAACAGTTCGAGACAGAGAGTACAGAGATCGATCGAGAGAGATAGCAGATTGTATTTTTTTTTCAGTGAATAATCAGGAACCAAACCTCTAATTTATACTTGAAAACCAAACGGAATAATCTGAGAATATTCCTTGTTTAATCCCCAAGAATCGGATTAAGAGGTTAAGTTGGAGACTAATTCTCCAACTGATTTTCAGATTAATAGCCACGTTTTTAATAAGCTTAAAAATTAAAACTTTATCTGAAAATTAAATATCTGCTCATTATCTAATTAAATAGAATTTATCTGCTTAAAACTCTATATATCGATCCTCAAAAAGAAAGCTCGTAGCTCGGGGCGAGGCTCCTCAGCTCCGATACGAGCGTGCGAAGTGCGCGTCATTTCGCGAGAACCGCGCCCTCGGCCTCGGCCTCGGCCTCGGCCACGCGCGCGCGCACGTTGCACTTCTTTGAGACCCCCACCATAGGTCCATCATTTTACTCAAGACCCACTTGAGAGTCTAGACTTATAAACTCAAGTTTCTTTTATATTTCTACCAATGTGGGATGGAAACATTCCAAACTCACATTCAAATTTCCAACATCCGCTGCAGCTTTTCCTCAAGAAGAAACGCCCTATCCTCATAAAAATGGTACTTTTTTTCTGAAACGAACCACCTCTTCCTCTTTTTCTTTCAGCCTAGCTTCCATCTCCTTCTTCTTTTTTACTTCTTCTGACAAGTTTCTACGCCAGAATTCTTCCACGCTAACTTGCATCTGCATCATCTGCATATATATATATATATAAGCAATGGATTTATAACTTGAAATCAAATTATTATATGTATAGAAGAGCTAGAGAATATATATAGTTGTTAATTAATTTACATGATGGGTGATAAGTAAGTTTTGTTGTGATATTAAACAAGATAAAACATCATCATCATTTGGAATTTCTTCTTCAGGATGAGGAGGAGAGACTACTACTTCCAAATCCATTGAAGTAAATAATGCCACTCCATCTCCATTCATAACTTCATTCCTCCTCCGCTTGGTTGCAGCAACAACATTTTCACCTTCATCATTAATCATGACGTGCTTGTCTTTCCTGCCCCACGCCATTTCCTGAAATTCAAGAAAAGTTGTACGTACGTGGAGGGTATATAGAAAGATGAACAGATGATGAATGTTCGATGGTGGCGATGGGGATTATATAGGGTGTGAAACGGCGGCAATCGACGGAGGATGTGGTGGCGGTTGGAGGAGACATGTCGGATTATCAAGTCACGACGGTTGTTGTACCATCGGTATATATAAATATGCACGATCGTTACATTTTGTTGAGGGTAAAAGTGTTTTTGTTTCGTTGGATCTGTAATAAACACAGATCATTTTCTCTCTGGTTGTGTGGATCGGAGAAGATGGTTGACATTTTTTTTTCTTTTTTGAATTTTTATCAGAAAACGAAATGATTTTACACGGCGGATTTTATGAATAGAATTAACGTAATGTTTTTTAATTCGAAATTAAAAATAAATCTTGTGTTTTTTTAAAATAATATTTTAGATATATATTCTAAATAAAAAATAGAGTAAACTTCACTGTTGGTTCCTGGGGTTTCGTACTTTCTTTGAAAGTGTGACCTATATTTCAGTATCTCAAATAGTAGTCCTTGAGGTTTGGTATTTGCTCTGAAAGAAGAACCTCCTCACTAACCTCGTTAAAAAACTCAGTTAGATCCAGGGGCATTTTTGTCCGATCAGTTTTTTGTTCTTTTTTTTGTTTTTTCTTGTGTTTACAAAATCAATAAAAAAAAAACACAGGACCAACCACATAATTAACTCACACATATATATATATATATATATATACACACATATATATATACAGGGACCGTCTTCCCCATGACCACTGTATGCCACGCCATCTTCTCCGGCAAAGTGAGAGAGAGAGAGAGTGAGAGAGAGACCGTCTTCCCCCATGACCTCCTTTTGCATTTTCTTTTTTTGTTTTCTATATATTTTTTTTTGAAAGTTTTCCGATCGAGTTCAACAAGTGGGTCTACGAGTAAGTTGTGTTTGATCGATTTTATTGCTCCTAACATGTTCCTATGTTGATTTAGAGATCATAGCAAGTTTCAGGTTCGAATTTAGTTGAGAAACGAGTGAGATATCGTTGTTTGAAAGTTCGTTGGAGCTTCACCGGACTTTTGCCGGAAAAACGGGTTTCGTCGGCGTTTGATTTTAACGATTGCTTTCAATGTATTAGTCTCAGAATATCATTAATTTTTTGTTTCTCATCGTTTCAGGTATTTTCAGCCCTTTAAACAACGAAAAACACTCACCGAAAAATCATATTGCCGGAGCATAATCATGTCGAGATACAGATCATATAGCGTTGCATGATCGAACATTTATCGTTGGGATCGGTTTATCATTAAACAAGGATCATTTTGCAAGAAATTTTGTGAATTTTGGTTGAATAAGGAAGAAAATATCGAGGTTCAAAGTATTCAAGACCACGTAGATTGAAGCTTGATTGTATGTTCATCCAGATGCTGTATGTTATGGGTGCAATTGATGAACTGCAGGACAAGTGTTGGGATGATGATATATATATATATATGGGTTTTATTATGTGTGTGTATACATATATATATATATATGTATATATATATATGTATATATATGTATATATATATATATATATATGTATATATATGTATGTATGTGGGTTACCTCTCATCCGAAATTACAATTTGAATTTTCATCCAAAAGTGAGATTTTCCGGTGAGGTTGCCGGAGAAGATGACCGGAAGTCCACCGGAGAAGATAACCGGTGGGCTTGTTTGGTTGATTTAAGAGAAAAAAGTGATTGGACGAAAATGCCCCTAGATCTAACTGAGTTTTTTAACAGGGTTAGTGGGGAGGTCCTCTTTTCAGAGCAAAAATCAAACCTCAGGTACCAATATTTAAGATATTGAAGTATAGGTCCTTCTTTCAAAGAAAATACGAAACCTTAAGTACCAACAGTGAAGTTTACTCTAAAAAATACTAATCAAACTTCAATAAAATTACAACGGATAAAAGTAACTTCAGATAATAATAATTAAAAAAGTGAATTGTGGATTTGGTCTATATGGTTTGATGATTTCTTTGACCATGGTTTTCATTCTATATTTGGTCTTCGTGGTATTCAATTTGTTTTGGTCATAGTCCTTATGACTAACATCTCTGTTAACTTCGTTAAATCAATGATCATTTTAGTCATTTTCCATTTATTTGTCCTTTTACGATAAGAAAAAAAACAATATTTTTATACACACATATAATGATATCAAAATAAATAAAATATAATATTATTATATTATTTGATTGTTTAACTTTTTTAAAAGATTAACTATATTAATACAATTTAATTTTATTATTTTATTATAACAATGGAAAATATTGTTTTATTTTTTACATCAACAGGTTCTATAAATCAAAAGAATGTATTTAACTAATTTTTGTAGATAACTTAGTTGTTCAAGAAAATTTGATCAACCAAATTTAGAAGATCCGTAGAGTTTTTGTGTGTCTTTTCTCTTCTATGAAATCTCATTTTCTTTGAAGATATGAATAAATCCAAAAAAAAAAGTTCTAAAGTCCTAAATGTTCGATATGTTTTCAATAAATAGAAATGTCAAAATATTAAAAAAAAACATATAAATAATTATAAAACAATACGTCATCTTATTTTTTAGAGTAAATTACGTTTTTTGTTCCTGCAATTTGTTAAAAATTGCAGATTTCGTTTCTATGGTTTTGAAATTTCGGTTCTCATCCATTTTTGTCTCAATATATTTTTCCACCATTATAATAAAATAATAAAATTAAATTGTACTAATATAGTTGATCTTTTAAAAAAGTTAAACAGTCAAATTATACAATAATATTCTATTTTATTTATTTTGATATCGTTATATGTGTGTGTATAAAAGTATTGTTTTTTTTCTTATCGTAAAAGGACAAAAAAATGGAAAACGGCTAAAATGGTCCTTGATTTAACGAAGTTAACGGAGATGTTAGTCAGAAGGACCATGGCCAAGACAAACTAAATACTACAAGGACTAAATCCACAATAAACATAGAATGAGGATCATGGTCAAAGAAATCACAAAACCACATGGACCAAATCCACAATAAACTCTAATTAAAAAAATTGAATTTTTTGGACAACTCATTAAACAAAAAAAATTAGGGAAATTGGCTAAAATAGTCATATTACCTAGCCAATTGAATCTCCTAGTCATTTCTCTCCATGATTTACCAAAATAGACCTAAGTCCGCAATGGCGGACCTGCAGGTCCTCTACCTCCAGAAAAAGACAAAAAAAATTGTCGGTCCAAGCCAGGTCCGCAACGGGTAGGTCCGCCACCCGACCCAGGTCCGCCATTTCGTCACGTGTCACGATCTCATTCAACGACAGCAGAGGACCTAGGTCTGCCATGGCGGAGGTAGAGGACCTGCAGGTCCGCCATTGCGGACCTAGGTCTATTTTGGTAAATTATGAAGAGAAGTGGATAGGAGATGCAATTGATAGAATAATGTGGCTATTTGAGACAATTTCTCAAAATATTATATTTTTGGAACACAGAGTACTAATAACTCTCTACTTCACAAAAAAAAATCACAATTTTTATTTTTGTTACCGCGAAAAATGAAATGTTTTTTATTTTTTTGAATCAAAACATGTATTTTATTTAATTATTATGCTATCAGTATTAAAAAAAAATTAAGTATTCAAATATTTTTATTTAATTGGGTGTTAAATAAACATAAACAAATTTATAAGATGTAATCAAAGGGTCATTAGTTCAACAATATTTGGGTTTATCGATACAGTTGGTCTTTAGGAGATTAAGAAATTAAATTTCGTCAAATATGTGTGTCAATATTAATTTATCATATGTAATTATCTATACTATATTATAAAGCATGCATAAAAAACTCTTAAAAGCAATTGTTAAAGCTTATTGTACCGTTGTTTAATGCTAATTACTTAAAACTTAAATAAAAAATGAAAACTTAAAATCTCTTCCTATTTAATACTTATCTCTAACAACTTTAACTCCCCTAAAATCATTCCCCACTTCAACTTCACTAAAATCACCCCCGCATAATTAAATACAGGATAAAAATCAAATTTTAAATATAAAAAATCTAACAGAATATTTAATGTTTATTTTATAAAAAAACATTATTTTATTAAACCTAAAATAAATTACATTATTATTAAACTACCAAATAAACTCTTAAAAACAAATTTTTATGCATTAAATAATGTTTATTGATACACATTACTTAAAATTTAAAATTACAAGTTATGATGCGTGAATACAAATTTCTAAAGTTATATGTTTGAATTCAAAACTAACCGATAAACATAATCAAAACAGGATAAATATCTTAATCTTAATTTAAATATAAAGAATTTAAAATATATAAGATAAAAATAAAAGAAAAACAAAAAGTAAAAATTAAAAATTAAAACCGTGATGTATCTCGCTGCATTACGCGAGTACGCTTCTAGTTTACTTTAAAAAATGCATAACATTTCTTTTACCAAACTTCTTAAAAATATATATATTATTTTTTTTCATCCTAAAAAACGACCATAATTTGGTGATTGCCTTTTATTTAAAAAAAAATGACAAACTATAAATTATAAATGAAAGCAAAGCGTATAAAAGAAAATCAAAATTTCACTTTCTTTAACCATAAGGACATATATATAGTTAGGTTAGGTGGTAATCATATAGATATATCCTTTGGCTTTTACTTCACTTACAGGTAAGATTATCGATCATTGCTATACCTCTTTACCGATAAAATTATTGATCCTTATCATGCTCATCCGTAACGTAAGTAACATCTAGTGCTTACCCAATAAGTGTTTGGTAAATGGTCCCTAAGTCTTTAGAACCAAACGAGGCAATAGTATTACAACAACATCAATTTTATAGAATGTCAAATATGTTTACATGTCATAATAGACTATTTTATAGGACTTTATAAGACTAAACAATTGTGCATCCTACATTAAGAACTAAGTTTTTTAGAACACTTTGAAATAACTGAAAATACCTATCAACATCTATCATCAACACCCCAAATTGATAAATCAGGTGTTATACCATCTTTTCTTTCGACCCTTGTTAGTTTTTGAACGATGGTTCGCATAGGAGAATCTTGTTCTACGCTCGGGATTAAGCTTAGCAACATCGAAAAAGTAGTAGAATCAGGTGAAAAACCTCGGTTAATCATTTCCTCGAGAAGAATCTCTGCCTCTCGATACTCGTTTTGCTTCAAGAACTCTTGAACAATAACATTATACGTGATGTTATTTGGCAAACAACCATTTTCTTCCATCTTCATAAGCAATTCTTTAGCTTTACCCAATAACCCGTCTTCGCAAAACACACGTATCATCACCGTATAAGTCCTAACATTCGGTTTCAACCCTTTCAAAGAAAGTTCATCAAACAGATCCATTGCCAACTTAGGCTTCCCACTTTTGCTACAACCATTAATCAAGATAGTATACAAAGCTAAATCTTTCAACAATTCATCGCTTTCCAATGAACGAAACAGAACCAATGCTTCAGAACACCGCGAGTTTTTGCACATTCCATGGAACAAGATCCGATAAGTGCATAAATCGGGAGTCAAGCCCTTAGCTTGCATCTCCTTAAAGATTTCTTTAGCGGCTGCAGAATTACCCGTTTTAAACAAACCTTGTAACAGACAATTGTAAGTAAAAAGATTAGGAACCAAACCCTTATCTGGGAGTTCTCGAAAAAGATCCATGGCCTCATCTATTTGCTGCTTCTTACAGTATCCATTTATCAGGCTGCTATAAGTGATTATGTTGGGCACAAGATTTCTTTCCACCATGCGGTCAAGAACTTTCTGTGCTTCATCTATTTCACCACGTAAACAGTATCCATCGATAAGTGCACTATAAGTGATTTCATTTGGATCCAAACCTCTTCGTACCATCCGTTCCACAACCCGCTCTGCATCTTCTACGGATCCTTGCTTGCAAAAAGCATCTGCCAAGATCGTAAAGGTGTGCACCCCCGGAGAGATTCCTTTATCCTCCATATCTTTCAGCATTTGATCGGCCTCCATTTCTCGACCAAAGATACATAGACCCTGAATCAATGAGTTGTAAGTGTAAACAGTTGCGGGTACACCTTTTTCGATCATCTTGGCAAAGAGTTGTAATGCTTGATCAACCATTCCATCTTTGCAGAGGCCAGCGATGACTGCGTTGTACTGTTCTACATAGGGTTTACACGAGCCTTCTTCCAAGAATCTGAGCAATTCAAGGGCCCTGCTAGTGTGACCTACATTACAAAGCCCATTCATAATAGTTCCATACATAACCTGATTAGGCTCGCAAAGTTTCTCTTTAAGCAGTTTCTTGAATAACTCAACAGCTTCTAAAACCCGATCCGCCAGAACCAGCCCATTTATGAGAGTGCTGTAGGTGGTCACATTGGGTGGATGACCTTGCTTGAAGATGGTGGCTAATAAAGCAAAACCATGGGACAGTTGGTTAAGGCGGCAATGGCAGTTGATAGCGATGGTCATTGCATAGAGATCACTCGAAATACCCATCAAATTTAATTGCTTAAAAAGTGAAAGCGCGGTGGAATAATGTTCCATCTTTACTATAAAGAGTAATCAGCCGAGTAAATTCGACGATGGAAGGTCGAGGTTGCCTGTGAAGCATTTGATCGAACACATGGAGGGCATCATCGAGTTTAGTGATTTGGGCAACAACGGAACTTTGATTCGAAGGGTAGCTTGAACAAGTACTGTAATCATGACAAGAATGAGAGGAAAGAATCGATAGATACGATGAAGAAAAGGAGGATAGATGAGGAAAGAAAAGAAAGTTGTTATGATAACGAAGGGGAAGTCTTGCGTATATCATTTTCCCTAATAAAACCAAACTCTTTGGTTTTCATTACGTGTTGCTTTTACATAACCGCAATAAAAAGATACAAACCCTGTTTTGTGTTTATATGTTCAAAATAATTTTATAATCATCTGTTTTGGTATTTTTATGTACACTAGAGTGAATTACATTTTTCATCCCTATTTTGATTTTTTAACAAATTTCGTCCGATCTTTAAGAAATTAATGAACTGGGTCCTTGTAGTTGCAGTTTTCTACCAATTTAATCTCTAATGCATCTAATAGACCTAACTTATTGAAGTACAAAACTCGTTAAAGAACTGCAACCACAAAGACCTCGAGCTGTGGTTCACTTCACGTTCTGTTATAGCTCATGCTCCATACAAAGATGTAAGCATAACATTGACAAATAAATATATATAAAAATCTTGTGCATCTTTTTAATAAGATTATTAGTATGTAACAATATAGGCATCTAAATTTACAGGATAAATACAAAATCAAGACTCCCATACAAACTCCGGTGGAGAGAGTGCCAAGATTTGACATTCAGAAACCATAGTCTCATGCATGCATCGCTCTGCAGACCAATTCACCTTGTTTGCTCCATCAGCCTCCTCTCGGCGGCTAAACCGGCAGCAATACCTGGCGGCAAATGCATTAAATTGGAAGTTGGCTTCTGCTGTTGTTCTACTGTGGATGGAGCAACTTTGAAGAGAGACTCGACGTCTTTGAGCGTCAAAACAGGCTGATCTTGGTTCTTTTTGTTTCCGCTTATAAACGAACCACCATCCTTATCCCTGCTTTTATTCAGTTTATATATGCTTTCTTCCACTGTCCCTTTCACCTGTTGCACAACACACACATATCTCTCAGAAAATGGTTTTCGTGAAGACGGCTTGTAAAACAAAAGTTAAAAGAAACAAACGAGCAAAGAACAGGTCACACAGTGTGCAAACAAGCAATAGCCTTGACATGATTCCAAAACTTAATAGATACTTACACAAGTACCATGAATCTTAAACAACATTAATAGTTTTGGTTAAAGGGAGCATACTATGAAACGATGAACGAGTGTCTTCTTGGTCTGTCCAATGCGATGCACCCTGCTGATTGCTTGTGCTTCTGCTGCAGGATTAAGTAATGGCTCTACAAGAATGACATGCTGTGCTTCCAAAAGATTAAGGCCATTGGCACCATGCTGAATCAAGAGCAGCATCACCTGAACAGAATTTGGTTCTGCCTGCCTATCTTTCTTGTTCTTTTTTACACCAACATTCTCTCCTTTAAACCGACTGATGGCAACATGAGATTTCCTGAAAAATTATTTCCGCAAACAAAATTAGCAATACTTCTAGCAGTCAGAAGTATGGTGTTTGGTTATGGGATTTCTACATCAGTCCTTCAGAAGTTCAAATTAACATGAACTTCAATTTCAAGGTTCAGATTGTAATTTCTTCGTTCTCGTTTTCTTTTTGCATTGGCAAAGTTCTCAAGGTAAGGTGTGGTTTTACAAAAAATTGATGCAAGCTCAATTGTTCAAGTTTACCATCACAAGTGGGTCCAAGTTCCAGTTGCAATCTCAATATCAATGTGGAGGCCTCTTGCCTCCCGATTGTATTTTCAACTAGATCTTTTCAAGATGCACCATCAAAGGACTTCCAACTTTTGCCCAAAAAAAAGCTATACATGCACATATTCAGATATATTGGTGACTTCAGTTTATCAAACAGCTATAGTTCAATGTTTAGCATTCAGACACCAGTGACTAAAATAGACTTGCATTTATCAGTCAACACCTGGTGAATACACTGAACCTATGCTTGATATAGTTCTTTAAACCGGTTAGCTTAGGATGTATGATACAAACATGGCAGATGTCCTGTTATCAATGTCCATTAACTTCATAGAATGTGAACTTTCATAAATGACAATGGTGCAAACTACCACATGTTGTTGCTATTGAATTCTCCTGTACAATATGACAAATATTTTTTTTTAATCTAAAAGCATCACAAGGGAAGGCACATTAACATGGAGACATGAGTAATAGTTCAAAGAATCCATACCTCCCTCCTTTCATTCTGATAAAACTAATACCATTAGCAGTAAAAGCATGTTCCAGCACGTCAAGAACATCATTCCAACTAGAGAAAACAAGAATTTTGGCTTTTGGATTTGTAGAACCAATACACAGTATTCTCCTTGTAACTGCTGCAATCTACAAAATAGCAAAGACTCATCTAATAAATAAATCCTCAAAGAAAAGGTCTATCTACCTCACTTCACAGTCTCACTTCACATTTGGCATCCTCTGTTCTGAAAAATTATATTCCCAACCATCCACTTTGGCAGTCACAATTGACATTTGGATATGGTCCTTTTGCATTCTTTATCACAAAGTTTTTCTACTTGAAAATACTGTTGTGTAGCTTATCCATTTCTATTTAAAATTTTAAAAAAAGAAGTGATAGCACTTTTGAAATTGAAAAGTAGGTTTTGACATCAAAGTCCAAGGGGCGACCAAATGTGAAACTGAGGGAGTAGCAAGAAGAATCTAACAGAGAAGTGAGAACAGATCATATGTGTGTGCATGTCCTTAGATATTATATTACAAGAATGGGTAAATGCTAACGCACACAATATATATCAAATTTTAGGCAGGCTGCATAACATCCACATATCACATATACATAGGTTGTGCAAACTGTAAAAAGGTGGTTGTGATGTTTAGCAATGCAAAAGAGAAAGAAAGATGAAATGTTAAAAGCAAAACGAGAAGTAGCCCGATAAATAAGAAGAGGCAAGAAAAGCATCATGTTCATAGGCTCAAATAGGTGCCAACACAACAACATTGATAATTGTGCACATAGACCTACATATAAACTTCATTATGCACACATTCTAGACAACACCATAACCTCAAAGCATCTAATCAAATGTATACCTTTGTGCTATATGAACCATTGACAGTCACAGAAGCTTCTGAGCTTTTAAAAGTATGAACAGAAGCATCAGGTGTTATATTTTGCCTCTCATCAACATAAGCAACGTTCCCAAATTCTGTGTGTTGTCTACATGTTGGGCACATCACCCATTTCTCATGAGACTTTCCATGGTAATTATTCCTCCGCTCAGTCATTGCAAGAAAGCCTGCAAGAACCAAGTTGCATGCAAATTTATATTACTTTCATCTGAAGGAGTAGTGCTTTGCCTTACAACACCCTTGAAAGAGAATGGATTTCAAGAAGACGCAACCTTCCAGTCAAACCATATATGTGATGGAAAAAAGAATCAACAGACATTTATGATCAACCTGGATGTACCTACTACCTACTAATAATCCCACCATTATTGATTCCTCACATACAATTATCAAGTGATATCTTTGTACAATCTAATTATATTACGTAAATAAGGTCACAAACAGTTGAGAGAAAAAATAGTATATTCTTTACCACGTCATGTTTACAGGAATTCACCAGCAGACAGGAGTCTATCAAAGAACCACCATGGAGGATACTCTTCAGAAAGTGGATACCAACTCACATCTTTTTCTACAAACTTGCACATACTATAATACATCATTAATTTTAATGATGTTTTTAAGATGATATTGAGCGTATAATTGTAATCAACAAGCACAATAGTCAGATGAGCAATGGTTAACCTCCGCCCTTTCAAAGGGATGCCAATTTTGCTGTGGAAAGAAAATGGAAAAGAGAGGTTTCTTTCGAGTGGAAACTGTTTTAAAAGTAGTAAATGACGTTATCATCATGGACAAGTAATTGAGTAAAATTGGTTTTTGGGAGACATAAAAATTTTCAATGACAGGTTGAATGCGATCACTGAAGCAGAAATAATAATCGACAATGAAGACTCATTATTGAGCTATAAGACGGGGGCCATTTTTTTATGCCCAAGTTTATTTTGTAAGAACATAGGAGAGGCATATAGGTATATGTCATTCAGATACATAGCAGTGTGTTACTAACACGTAATGCAAGACTGATATTCAGATACATAGCAGTGTGTTACTAACATGTAATGCAAGACTGATGAAGTAATAAGAAACTTACATTTACAACAGGTAACATGACCACACTGAAAAACCATCTTCTGATTGCTGAGCCTTTCTTGACAAACCGGACATGTTTCCTCGTCTAATTGGACTAATTGTTCCTTTTCTCCCTCTTTAAGCGAATTAGCATGAGAACGCGTCGTAACTTCAGCCTGAGATGAATCACGTGTGTCTTCTGAATGAAAATTTTGTTTAGACTGTACCAAACCCTGGAGAACAGAACAGGATAATTATGGACTGCATCAGAGAACGCAACAGTGCTTATCTGAGGTATAACATACCAAAGAGCAGAAAGTGCTTGCAAGGATAGTAAAAGCTTAGCATATTTCTATAGTTTTCCATAGATGCAGTGATGAAATAAACATGAAACTGGATATAAGCGTATGACTATGCTATTGATACCTTTAAATAGCGAAGCTGCCCTTTTATACGTGATAATGAGGATAAAGCAAGAAACTTTTCACTAGAATTTTCAACGCTTGCTGCTTCTAACTCTTCAAGACCTAAAGCGTCAATAGATTTATCATCCTCGTTTTCTCTCAGCCGCAATCGTGAAGTTGCCATCTTTAATTCATCATGAGCATTAAGAACCTGAGCTTGAGCAATTGCCAAGGACCTTGCATGGGCATACTCCTTACGCATTCCCTTAAAAAGAAGTTATAGTATGGCCAGGGTGAGGAAAGCAAAAATTTCAGTATCCTAAGAAAAGTAGCATGTAAATATGGGAAGCATTTACCCGTGAACAGAATCACAAGAAAAGGAGAAGAAACATATAGATAGAAGATAACAAGGCCAATTACATATGCATATGAATTGTGAAATAAAGTAACAAAGTTATCAACACATCAATTATGACTTATGAGCACCACATGCATTTAAATCAAAAAATATAGTTGAAGATCCCAAATTATTTTCCACAAACATGTCTCCCCCAAGGCCTAAAAAAAAGTAAAAAGATGGAAATATACATCACTTCATATGCGTGTATATCTTGGTAATAACACCTCAATCTGATGAAAAAACAAATACGAGACTACAAATAACAAAAGGTCAAAACCTTGGGTACAGATAGCCTTTTGCTATTAAGAAACAACGGATCCCGTACCTCAAGAATAAATAGATGGTTTTTGGCAGCTGACATAGCTTCTTTGCCTAGTAGAACCTTCGAATAGTTCTTTATAATCCCAAGAACAACTTCCAGCTCTGAAGGAGATTTAGAAACCTGTTAATACATTAATCATTAGTATATTAACATTTAGACACAGAGCAATCCAACTTCAAAAATTAATATGTAATATGATAATTTAAAATCATTTTATGATCACTGCACGTGTAGATATGTATTACATATAATCAGCCTCTATAGGGAATCATGTAACATAAGGAAGTAATAAAATAATGCACTTCTCTGAGTTATCTCGTAAAATACCAGTAGCATGAATTCCCGAAGGAAAATTCATCCAACTACGGTGGGAAGGCAGTGTGAAGGTATAGCTCAAGCTGATATAACTTATTGTGGACAATAGAACAGAAAAGGTAGCTCCAAACAGCGAATGCATCACAAATGAAATAGTAAATACTCTTACGTATATACAGAAAAACATAATTGCCTGACAACATAAAGCTGCTGTCCTAGCCTATTAATGAAATATGGGTCAGAACTGCTAGGCTGTATCAAATTCTTTAAGATGGTATAACTATCATATGAATTAAATAAGTTCATCAAATTTGAACAACGTATACAGAATCTCAAGAAGAAATAAGTTGCAGATTCCTGAAATTTCCTAATCAAGGTAAAACACATTTATTATTAAGAGATTTAGTTTGCATCCAAAAAAGGAGTTCAACACTCACCATAACCTTCTCTGCGACATCCCTTTTTTTCCCTTCCTCTTCACAACTTGAAGGAGGTGAAGCTTTGTCAGTTTGTGACAAAGTCCAATAGAAACGGTTTAGCGCAGACACTTTTTTCCGTAAATCTACTGCCTCCTCAGCAGATCTAATCACCCCTCCGTCATGTCCTTTGTTAAGTCGAAACAACCTGGCCTCATAAACCTGCACAAATAAGCAAGGAGATCACAGAAGATATCAGCTTCCTACTTCAACAAAGTGTACCACTTCCAAATCAGGTGACAGATTTTAATGAGACTAGAAACCTGAAATAACTCGTCTAGTTCACAGTGTACACAGATGAGGCCATCTCCATTAACTTGGCAGTTTGGACAGTATCTCACACGTTCTACATCCTCTTGTCGTGGATTTTCCATTGTCTGGTCAAGTTGCAGAAGTCTATCAAGCAAAGTTCTCCTAGAGTCTTCCAATGAATCCAAACCAGTCTGGATATAATACTTTAGAGCAGTTATGCTCCTAAAGCTGAAATTACGAAAATAAAAAGGAAGTATGTTTATGAAATAAGTCCCATTTCAAAGTATACGTGCTACACCAATAAAAATTCCCTTCCACCTTTGCTAACAAACACAGAACAGTCACCATGCAAAATTGAAGTCGATAAGCATAGTGTAAGCTTAGATAAATAAACAGTTGGCTTTGAATGGGAAAGTCGCAGATCATCAAATACACAGCATAAGATCCATTAAATTGGGTTTATTGAACAACTAACATTCAGAATTCATGAAAAATAATGGTATCTTCCTTTTCTCAACTTGAAAAATGTTAGACCACAATGAATCTTTCAATTCAATTAAAATGACTAAATAGAGAAAACAACTATGACACATTCATCAACCAGATCAATAGATGGAATCCATTTAAACATGGTATAAAACTGAAACTTTAATCAAGACAAAGTATTTAAAACCAAAAGGATTCTAAAGAACAAATGAACAAGACTAAACGAAGAAAATGAACATTTAGATCACAAGGATTATAAGAAAATAGAAGAAAAACATAAGCTCAATATAGAAGCTCCAAGATTGGTTTTTCAGGACAACCACATACATTAGTTTAAGTATCTAAATGTGTATATTCAATCAGCAACTAACAATTCTTTGTCGATGTAACAAGTAACATTTATGTGATTAACTTTAAGTCTAACTTCAGTATCTATGATAAACGCACATTCCAGAGGTTATGCAATTACAACCAGCAAAGCAACATTAGTGCACCAAAAGATACACAAAAAGAACTGAAAGTCTGAAACTATTACAACCCAATAAAAACTGAAACTAATACAAACCAGGCTGCAAGTCTTGATGTTCTTGAAGTGTTAAGAGTCCCAGAGACAGCATCCCCTATCTTTCTGATAAAATCTGTTGAAGAATCCTTGTTTTGCTCAATATATTGCAGGGCTTCAGCCCACCAAGCAGTATGATGTGTTCTTCTATCATGAAGTGCCTTATTAACCTTGAAAAAAAAATATGAAGCAACACAGGACAGATTCATGAATCCATGATGTCAATTCAAAATAAATTAGCTCTAACTAAACAACATTTCAGAATCCAGTGCATAATATTCACTTTGATCTAGCTCTGTGTTTATAGGACCAGACTAAGGATAGAAATAATCACATGCTGAACATGTTTCTGCAGGAAAAATAGCACATGACATACATGCAATATAATTTCAGAAATTATTACTCTCTCTATCCCACAAGTATGTCTGATTGGCACATAGTTCAATTGAAGCGTTAGCCTATTATGCAAATATCTAAAATACCCAAGTTTGCAACTCTTGTGGACCAAAATCAATGTTGTCAATAATGCGTAAGATGGTAACTTTGCATTGAAATTTTGCCAAGATGGGAATATTGGCATTTTTTTTGGCAAGGCAAGGGAACTTGTTGCATAATTCTGGAATCAGGGTAAAGCATTTTAATCAAGAAAAGGTTGTCAACAGGGGTGAACTATTTTGTGCATAAGCAATCCTCAATAACAGGCATGTTATATAATTCAGGAATTCTATTTGAACATTTTTAGAAGTGAAGTAAAAAGCTTGGAGAGTTACCAGCTCATATGATTTCCTGAATTCCTGCTGAGCCACAGACAATCTTGAATTAAACACAGACAAGAATTTTTGCTTTAAATTGTTGCATGACCTCTGCAAAGATTGGTAACTTGTAGATCTGGAAAGCATGGAATGTTGCTCATCCACAATATTATTCTCATCATTTGACCCAGTTGAAATAGTAGAATCTAAATCTTCCTGGCTCACGTCTGTCCTCTTAATATCATGTTGATCATATTCTTTGCCGTCACATGTCATGCAGATGTTACCTTCACATCTTCCAGGACCAGAACATCCAGGATGATGTTTACCTAACTGAACACTGGTCAAAGGGAGTATCTCAGCAAGATTATAATGTATGTGAATGTTTAACAGAGGGTCCACTCTGAAATCTTCTGAATGCTCTTCTGCTAATTCCAGTGCTTCTTTATATAATGATATAGCTTGAGGAAAATCTTGTTTAATAATAGCTATCCCCGCAAGCCCATTCAATGCAACAACTAGCTTCCTCAGGGCTTCCTCCCCTTCTACCTTAGTCTTACCTACAAGAACCTATGGAAAAGGAAACCGTTTAAAAGATAAACAACAGAATAATGTGCTTGTACAAATATTAGTCAATTGTTGTAGGAAAATAATTAAAAAAAATAACAGAGCCAACCATTAGTATCTCCTCCATTGTCATGGGAGACTGCTGCAGAGAACGTAGGCCTGAACTTCCTACTTGGGGATGACAGCAAGCTTGCCGCAGCTTCAAGAGAGAGTTCAACAGCTTTGCAGCCTCCACATGGGTAAGGAAAGAATCCGATGAAGCATTGCCTGTGAAACAGACGTAGTATTTATATACCTATAGCTGATTATTAGCACCCTTCATCAAAGTATAAACTGCAGGGAACTTGTCAATAACCTGCAGCTTGTTCTTCAGAAATATTACTTTGGAAACTCTGAATAACTTCCCTAGCATATGTCAGACAAGTCTCATGTTGCCTCTGATAGAAGTGCTCTTCGATTGGTGTGAGGGATAGCCAAGAGAGGCATTCTTCTTGTGGAGGCAGAAGCAACTCTTCAGCAACATGTGATTTTGAAGATCGCCACATTATTTGCTTGAAGAGATTATGAGTATATTCTACAGCCCCTGCATCTCCTCGCTGTGAATGTACGAGTAATATTACGAAATTAAGATGAGTAGTTCTTGGAAGGAACAAAACAAGCAAAAGCGAAGATGCAAAATTGCGTGTCAGTCATTGTAGGAGGGACATATAGAACTTTTAACTCAAAAGCAATTACATGGAAGTGTAAAGTACACCAGAAGAAGAAGCAAGCCGATTAAAATGAATATTTAAAGTGGCTAGCCAATCGAATTTATCTTATTTGCTCTAGTGAGATTAATTTCCAAATCTACTGTTTACTGGTATTAACTAGAGTTGATTTTCTTATAAAATCCAAAAAACTGTCATACCTGGAATATAGATATCATATAATGTGGTTTAGTGACTTCATGCATAAGGCAAGTAATAAGATTCCGAGACTCAATCAGGATATTATGGTACACAAAAACGCATATAACACAACCAGTTTCCAGTTTCTAGATAACGATATCTATTATATCCACTAAGGGGCTGTTTATTTTTTACTTAATGAGCTTAATGGCTGATTGAGCTTATTCGCACAGCCATAAAGAGGTGTTTCTTTATGGCTTAACAAATAAGCTGATGACTTAATCGCTCAGCTTGGAAGGGGATGTTGTCCCCATTAAGCTGTGCCAATTTACACCCATTGCCCCTGATTTGTTCACATGCCTTTCTTCCCTCAAAAACAAAAACATGGTACGATCTCCCTCATCTCCTTTTCTCCAACCCTGTTAAGGTAAACAGCTTCTACTTTCCTCATCCCCGCTCCTCATCTCCTTTCCTCCAACCGCGTCATAAGTAAACAACCTCATCTTCTCTTCCTTCCAACCCTGTTAAGGTATCGATTTCAACCTAACTGATTTCAAGGTACCAGTTTTTACATCGTCTTCTTCAGTGTTTCTGTTAAGATCTTGTAGGTGATCGATTTCCATGGATTTTTCAATTTATTCGGTAGATCTCATGATTTTTAAGTTCGATTTTCCTTTTTTGGCTAAAGGCGTCGGGACGAGTTCTTTTAAGGCAGTGTTTGGTACGCAGACTGGATGAGACAGGACAGAACAGGACGGGACAAAACTAATTGTATGTTCTGCGTTTGGTACGACTAGAACGGGACAAGACAAAACTGTTAAAATGACCATATTACCCTAGAATGTAGATTAATATTTTTCATCATATAATAATTATAAATAACTTAAATCAATTAAATAATTAAATAATTTTGTACATCAAAATTAAATTATATGAATCACATTTATGTAATTTTATATAATATATAATTATTTAAAACATGTTTGCAAAATATTTATAAAAAAAAACAACTAAACAATACATTTGAATTAAAAACACCCCCACTAAACTCATCCCTTCCAACCCTTCGCACTAAAAGAAACCCGGTTCACGCCTTCCTCTTCATCCTCTGCAAGTAATAGTCGCCACCACCGCATCTTCTTTTGAGACGTTCACCATCACCAGGTTATCCTTGCTGCTACTTTCAGATACTTTTTCCACCACCGCCCATCTCCTACTCGTCAATCCTCAAAAGCAGATCTGAACGTTGAAGAGGAAGAAGTTCAAGCTAAGAGGGGAAGGGTATGATCAATTTGGCAGAGGATTTGGAGGAATTTGATTTGGGAGAGTTGTGGCTATCAGATTTCAGATTTGAGAATTTGGGATTAAAAAAATTAGGGTTTTAGATTGAGAGAGTTTTAGGTATGATTTGAAGAGCTTTAGGTTTCAGATTTTGTATTGTGTGGAGGGTAAATAAGTCATTTTAAGTTTAGTCCGATGTTGTTCCACCTTTTTGGTGGAACAAAAAATGACTGATTTTGTCCCATGAAAATGGATTTTAGTCCCACCTTGTGCCACCTTGTTCTAGTCCCATGTCATACCAAACATAGGACTATTTTTTTTGTCCCGTCCAGTACCAACCAGTCTGCGCACCAAACGCACCCTTAGGGTTCTTCTGTATTGAGTTTTTTAGGAACCAAGCTGCGGTTTTTTAGGGTTCTTCTCTATTGAGTTTTTTAGGAACCAAGTTGTTGTCTTTTAGGGTTCTTCCATATTGAGTTTTTTAGGAACCAGGCTGCTTTTTTTTTTGGGTTCTTCTGTTGGCATGAAACCAATTCAATGAAAGTTCAAAGACAAATTTGGTGTTGTGGTGGGTTGATTGGTTAGTGTTGTGATAATCCATGAAAGCTCATAGACAAATTTTGATATTAATTGTTTCATAATACCAACTTTTGATGTTAGTACTGTGATATGCAATTTGTTAAACAATGTTTGGTTCATTGGAGGGTAAAATGCTCAATTCTGTCATTCAAATCGTTGATTCAGAAAGAAAAAAAAAAGGAAACAACAATACATTTTTATCCGGACAGACAAATTTACCCATACATATAGGGCAGTAGGGCTTAATAGAAAAGTTGGTAAACAGCCCCTAAGACTTGCTTATCAAAAGATAGAGAAGAATAATGTTAGCAGTCACTGCACATTATTTGTGCAGCAAGCACCCAGGGTGTAAACCTTGAAGCACACTTTCTGACATGCTACAATTTGAGCGATTGCTAATGACAATTTTTCTGTGCTTGCTAATAGTTTACACCCTCAAATATAAATAAATAAAGCATGACCCACGGAGATGAATGAACTCATAGGATGTTTAATGCAATTGCATACCTTTGAGCATGTGCTTGAGATAACATAAGGATTTGAATAAATAACTAAAAAGCTCTAAATGACCTCATTGCACATCCCATAAGTTAGTTATTACCTCATAAGGATCCCTAATAACATCAACCCACCACCTAAGAATGTCGTATGGACTTGCTTTGAGAAATCTTAAGAGCCCATATAAGTCATCTAGCTTTCGCTGTATTGGAGTTCCTGTAATACACCAACGATGCATAGCAGGCAGCCGCATAGCCATTTCTGTTGCAGCAGCAGCATTACTCTCCACCATTTGGGCCTCATCCAAACAAAGCCTCCACCAGAATATTCGAGTGAGAAGAGTTGGAATGACAGGATACCTGAAAGCAAATGCTCCCTACCAATCAAAACATACTTCCACAAATCATGACAGCTATACCTTGTCCAGTATGACAATGGACAAAACATGGGATGGGAAAGAACATTATGTAGTCAATTTGGCTAACGAAAAAGCTTAAGACCATCAATCACAGACAATTTAAGATGCAGAAATACTGAGGCTACAATCATTGGTCATGATGACTTCTGACTTCTAGATGTATCATAAACCTTAAACCACAAAATAAAATATATGTTTTCCGGTTTACTGTTCATCGCAGTCCTGAGATCTCATGCACTGGTTTCACAATCTTTTGCTCATCATTTTTCATTGATTCTGTATTTTCTTCTTATGTTTAAGTTATGGGTCATTATCCCCTTCAGGACAGAAAAGTGAATCACATGAACAAAAATTAGGTCTACATGGATAAGTGAAAAAGTAACAGAAGAGTTATGAGAATACCTCTTCTGGTACCTCATAAGACGGCGATCCCCTTCATGCCTATCGGAATCATGAGACAAGTCTTCTTTAAGCACATCATATGTTGTTAAGACAATGTCAGCACTAAGCAGTTCACCAAGTTTCGTAACAGATGTAATAGAAGGTGAAGTAGTTTTAACGCCTTCATAAACAAGGACTTCTAGTGAACCTGGACTTGTGTGACTGCAAAAGAAATTAACAGAGAAGGAACGAGGAACATAATAAGAGGAAAGTCTAGATTTACATGACCAAGCATCCAATAAAACTAATCGAATGGTTATAGAGCTAAGAGTATCAGCCCTACCAAAAAAGAAAATAAAAAACACCGATAGAGAACAAGAAAAGAAAGTTTCCTTCCAAATAATTGATGGACTCAACAAAAAGTCTATACTAGAAAAATAAGTTTTCTGCTTGCTGCACAATACCAGCTA
The DNA here is from genome assembly GCA_023525745.1 of Arctium lappa. Taxonomy (NCBI): domain Eukaryota; kingdom Viridiplantae; phylum Streptophyta; class Magnoliopsida; order Asterales; family Asteraceae; genus Arctium; species Arctium lappa. The sequence continues at coordinate 132,006,138 of CM042049.1, forward strand.
GAAATTTTTAATGCTTCAACATAGTAGATGACCTCCTTATGCCAAAAGCATGAAATGCCAACCTTTTTGTCAGTCGCTTATCAAGATAAAACATGTGTGTAACAATTCACTCAAGTCCATGTTGACGACTTTCTGAGTGGACTAGACCGCTAGAGCAATGTAACATCATAAACCTAGTCAACACATAAGTTATCCTTCAATGGCAGACTTCTACACATAATATCCTTGTCAACAACTTTGATAATAACACCAGGAACTTTTATACTTCAGCATGATGAACTAGTGACTTATGATCAGAAATAACATCATAACCGATCACAGCTTGTGGCAAAAGAAAAACTCTAGATTGAGGGAGAAGACTGCCACAGAAATTAGAAATCAATAAGACAACTTAAAGTTAAAAAACCAGGATGAATCTTTTTGAAGGAATTTTCATGACAACACTGAAAAGTAGATTTGCATAAGATAAGTTGTGAAGCACTCGGTTCTTCACCAAAAACCTTCCGAAAGTCGGGGGTCTTCATGGAAACAGCTGCTCTACTCTTTGGAGTAGAAGACAGTTTTGCAAATATCCCACCCCCCAGATCCTAATTCTGAGTGAGACATACTGGATGTGTTTGGTTTGAGTTATCCGCAATAAGAAAAGGGGCAACGCTGGGTTCATCTAGACAAAACCTACTTCTAAAACAATGTCAAAGGACATCAAAGAAACGATTACCCAACGCCAAGAGAAAAGAAACAATCTTGAAACAAGAAAAGTGAATATCAGCACTGTAGTTATGTAGTGCTAGACCTATATGGTCTTGCAAATAAAGAACTCAAATACTTCTGTATTTTGAAACTTATACAATTATTTCAGCCTCAAAACACTTTTATCATGCTTGCAGTTGCAGCATAATCTTACTACCCTCATCAGGCTTATAGAGAACCATAGACATTCGAGATCCAATATTTGAATTCCAAATGTTCTAACTTATTGCATTAAGGTCTAACCTGTAAGTTTTTTACCATCCAATACATGGAGATTTAGCTTCATATGCTGTAAAGAGATGCAAGGAGAAAGATAATGCAAAAGAGAGCGTACCGAATTATTTCAGCATGCCACTGAGGCAATATAGGCGCCGGGCATACTATAAGAGTTGCACCAGTAGCAACCGGGGAATTAGTTGCTTGAATTAGTTCTGAGCAAAGCGAGCAAATATAATCCTCATCACAGACAGTGATTTTGGAGCCCCTATTACTTTTGCGTTTTCGTGAATCACCAATCAGACTCTTTCTATCCACTTGTAATTCATAATCTTTGTTTGGTCTCGAATTTGTTCCTTTATCTGGATAGCCTACACAATCTGCATGCTGCCAAGCATCACAGACATCACATTGTACCCACAAACCTTTGTACTTGGAGCCTTCACTTACAGCCCCACATACACACTCAACGCGATCTCTTTTCATTCTTCTTACATTTGATTTCTGCTCTCGAGCAACTTGCATCGTCTCATCCTGTATATCATCAGCTTCAGCATCCAATTTTCTATGTGCAAATATACAAGCAAGTAGCTCAATGGTTTTTCCCAAACCCATCTCATCTGTGGTTATCATAAACACAGAGCAATGAAAGCAGCATCAAGAAAACTTGAAATGTTAGAATTATAAAACCTTAATCATGTTTAGGTTCACCCGAACGCTTTGCGAAATTCAGATGGTGCTCGTATACCTCAGAGCTATTACCCACCCACCAACACTCCCCCCCCCCCCCCCCTAGGGAAAAAAAAAAAAAAAAAAGAAAGGAAGATAAAAATAGGTATCATTCCAAGATGATAACCCAAAACCACACCGTGCAAGATTCGCAGGCAAATACCACTACCCTGATTCTCGTACATTTTGCCTACTGGACAAAGGATAACCAAAGGAATTCAAAATTCCATACTTCTACAGTTCCAAGCCATGGAACAGTCCCAGAAGCTTTTAGAACTTCTTTTCAGCAATTCTCTACATGTAATGTAGACTCAGTATATTATGGGATGCCTTTCAGCTCTGATAAGATATAGATAATGTTCGAATGGTGAAGTGTTGACAACAAACGGAAAAAAAAAGGGTTAGAAAGAAAAAGTAGATGTCTAGAGTACATGTTCAATTGAAAAAACTCAATCACAGTTGCCACTTTTCCCAACAATCAAGCCAATACTGTAAAAATGGCACACACAATAACAGTCCAAGCCTAAGTACAAATCCTTGAATCTGAATGTTAAGCCGATTATTATAGATATATCAAATAAATTAGAATCTGAGTTGTAAATTTGCTTTGTTATGAATTTCAAATTTGTCTTTCAAGTTGTACAAATTCAAATGAGCGAACTCTTGCAGCTTCAAAAAAAATAATAAAAAATGAGCTGCCTCAATCAGCTAGTGCTTGAGTTTCTAGCAGTGAACAGGTATGCATGTCCATGAACATTCATGCTTTAGACTAGCATGCTTGTTTTAGAACTTGACGAGCATCTGATACTTGAATAAAAATCCTAGGGTAAGTGATAGAGAGAAGGTACATAGCGCCCCCGGGGGGAAAGGTCAAAACCAATTTAGCACAAATTATCAGACTGCGTTTCATGTCTACCAGTCCAAGAATTTCAAAGTAACAGTTTCCTCACTTCTAAATGACACATGTAACGAAGACCATCAACATTATAATGCATGATAAAAATAGCTGATTTCTAAAGGTAGCACAGTTTGGCCCTGCAAGGTCCCAAGTATGTGTCAGATAAAACATAAACATATCCATAGGTTGAACGGTACCCCTGATCCACCATTCTACTTTGTATCTTGGAAAGAGGTTTCCATGACTCACACCCATGACCTTCTAGTCACGATTTCTAATCTTAATAGTTGTTCCAAGGCTTGCATCCCAGGTAAGAAAACAAATAAATAAAAAATAAAAAACAATGACAACGTCAAATCTCTTGCATGCTTAAACTAGCTTATCTGTAAAAACTGCTAAAGTTCACTGGTTTAGCAAGAAGAGGTTGTCAGCACTCAGCAGACTTGGCTTGACATTCCCATCTTTTCTCCCCTTTAACATTTCCTTTAGATAGGTTGATTATCAAAAGAAGAAAAAAAAAACTAACAAATAATAAGCAAAACCTTTGCAACAAATTGGAGTTGGGCAATTACTAACAATGCAGAAAAATGACCTGCTTGAACCACTGCTAATTTGTAAAGAAAAGAAGGGCACTTTCTTTCTTAAGAATACACACATGCATAGCGGTAACATAAAGTAAAAGGACTAACCTGCAAGAATACCACCAACAACGTAAGATGAACAATTCTCGGGACTCAATGAGACACTTCCGCTGGGAAACAAAAATAGAAATTGATGAAGACATATTTCATAAATAAAACTTCTTGTGCTGGTGAGGGGGAGAGAGTATTTACATTGAAGAAAAAGCAGATTACTCCTGAGTGAGAAAAACGATAAGCTGATAGAGATACATGCTAAAAGCTATTAGCCAGACTTCATTCTTTATACTCTAATCCTATTGTTCTGTATATTATGAAAACTGTGTGTCCCATTTTTCTTAGAAAGACCAAGTAAAAATTACAGAATACACCAAAGCACAGAATAAATCCACCAAGTGAAATCTCTGGGACCAATCATACAGTATATTGATCACTTAAAAAACATCTACTTTAAAATGATAATTCTTCTCCTGTTAAGCAGAATGAGTTAGAAAAAAAAATGAAATTCTGGATGAATGCAAAACCCAGAAATTTAGTCAAAAACAATTGGAATGGTTTTTTGTCCATCGTCTACCAAGTGGGGTGGTCATTTGTCCATTCCTCCTGGCGAAAGCATGCTTTTCCTTCCTATCCTCGTTCTTTTTTGCTACTTAGAGTTTGTTCTTTCATATCACCTTATTGGTTGCAGATCTCAGAAACACATGTATGCTTGCATATCCGTGATACATGGTTTGATGTAGATAGAATGATCAATTGACCATACCATCAGCATCTTTTATCGGATTTTTGGTAGGACTTGGTCCTCTTCTCATCGTCTTTTTTTTCCTTTTCATTCTTTCATGTTCCAATTTCAGTTGTGTGGTTGTTATAAGAGAGAAACTGAAATATAGAAAGACCTTTGAAATATAAGAATGATGTCTTCTGCTGTAAACATTGGATTACAACTACTTTTATAATAACCTGCTTGTCATACTATGTAAACTGCTCCTTGCATCAAATAACACAGCTGCTCAATGCTCATGAGCTTCATTTCTGGACCATTCATTTTTTTCTTAAGCTATGTACATTGTTACGTTTTTACATGTTATTTTAAGTTGGAATTTGTTTTTGTATTTTGAATGGTTTTATATAAGTTTTGTGTTTTTAATGTAAAATATTTTGTAGGCCCGTTAACTCGTGGCAAGCCCAACCCGTTTATAGGGCAGATACAAGCAAGTTATCATGCCAGCAATAACTGGCTTGAGTTTGCCATATTAAGCCCGTTGGACAAAAAAGGTTAGGCCTCGCCGTGCCCGGCCCAAGACCGCAAATAATCACCTCTAGGTCCTTCTCAAATAAAACAAAAGGTGTTTCATGAATCATGATATGTTTGAATTTGATTAATGAACACATTCTTGTTCTTCTGAGCTTCAGTAATAACACAAAAAATGAGGCAGAGGAACCTGTAAGGTTTCCTAATCACTGTTGAAAAGAGAAAGTGTGTAACAACTGCTGGAGATATATCCTGGGCAGTCACTGTTGATAAGAGAACTCGCTAAGGCTTCTGAAATTACCGTTAATTAATATTATAAAAAAAAAACTTGCTAAGGTTTCTGAAATTACTGTCATGTGTTCTCCTTTACCCTTTCTTAAAGAGAAGTATATATTGGTACATTTCCAGCTTAAGGAAAGATCATCAACTTAAGTGTTTGTCCCAGTTGCTACTGTTGGCAATATCTGGCTAGTCCTACATTTCGCATATATGACGGATCTCCTGTCCATATCTTATGAAAATCAATTTGTTATACTTTCTGGCAGATCCAACTACAGTCGTCATTGAAAGTAAAAGTAAAGCATTCCACCTTTGAGTTCATTCATGCATAACAAAGGAGACGCACATCCACACATTGGAAGGGGAATTTGGAATAAATTAGCATCTTTACAAGGACCAAGTTAATGACAGCAACGAAAGCATGATGGTTAAACCAGACTTGTAGTCACCGCTGATAAGGAAAAGATGGTATGTGATAACTGATAAGAAAGATGGTCTGTGCGCCAATGGTTCATCACATGAAGCCAGGAGGAGGGTATATGAAATACACAATAAACTCAAAGACTAGAGAGGTTAATTTGGTAATATAAACCCAGGTGATATTGAAAGAAAACTGATGGTTGATAAAGATTCAACATAAAACTAACAAGTATTCAAGAACATTGGAGTTTGTACCTAAATGAATTGTAATATATTTTAGAGCAGGAATCAACTAAATCCACTGGCATGCATAGGGGTGAAACAGATTGACTTGGTTCACTTCCTCTCGGGCGTCGGAAAGCTCCTTTCTCTCGTTGAACCATCCAGAAAGCTGCCCGGAGCTGATATGGTCTAAGCTCAGGAAGCAAGTCAGGCATGTCATCTATTAGCATGGGGTTATCCCTGCAATCATAAAGACAAGCCACACGCACGTTATAACATAGCCAAAAAAATTGTCAAGTGAAATAAACATATGAACCATAATTATCTAGTATCTACACTGTCCACACTCACTTTGAGGGTTTTATTGCTTCATAAAAACCAAAAACATCAAGCCTAGCTCGTTTCCTACTAACAACAGATTCTTCATTTGGTTCTAGTCCAATCTCCATGTCTTTGGGCAACTTATATCCATATCTAGCCTCTGAGGTCATCACTTCTGGACGTAGCCAAGTCATGACATTCATCATACTCTTTTTCCATAGCTGCCTTGTATTCTCAAAAAGTGACTCACAGGCATCAAAGGCGGACTTCTGTATTTCTACTCTTAATCTAATAGATGACAAGCTCCTTGAAAAATTCACCCCCATAATAGGCCTCAAAGTCAAAAACTTCATATTAACCAAGTGAACAAGCCCTGAAACACCTTCACTAGGGCCATCAAAATTCCCAGTTACCATCACCTGTGTTTCCAAGTCCATTGATTCTCTCTTCTCGACAAATTCCAGATAAATATCAGTAGCAGATAGGACAGGCCAATGACCTAGTTTCATTCGACCAAGAACCTCATTTACATTGCTCAACCGGAACCTTAAGCCATAGTTCTCATCATTGCAGCAATGTTGATCCTCATATTTTGTATCCTGAAGCTCTCCACTTATATTCAAATTCATCAGAAGCACTTCTGAAATGTCATAATGCTCTTCTGAAACCCAGTTATGCCTATCAACGTCAACATAAAATGGATTGTCGTGACCAGAAAACTCATTTCCAAGAGCTTGAGATGCGACTGAATCACACAAATCCTCCTTAGAAACACCACCACTGTCAACATTGCCTCCTGCCCTACGAGGCCGGATCTGCTTTCTTCTACCCATCACAGTGGACGCATTACTTACCAAAGTCGCATCAGTAAGAAAATTTTGAACTTCTCAAGGAATAAAACAAAGCTCCAGGTGTATTTTAGCTGAACTTGCTATAGAAGTTTTCTCTAGTGTTCAGCTACCAACTTCAAATCTGAATTAAATAAATTACGACAATAAGTAAGCCTGATATCCCAATTACGGAAAAGCAAACAATATGCGAGTGAGTCCCAAGTGCAAACATTCAAATTCAGACCTTTCATTAATTAATTGAATCCACTCGTTTGCATTTAAAAGCGCCTACTGGTGAGTATATGACGTATAGAATTACAATTTCTCCGATTAGATCCTCCTTAATCGCAAAAGAGATAAAAAAACTCGCAAATTTTTTATTCAAGCCATCATTTGAAGGCTTGTGTTACATTACATCTCGATTCAGTTTATCTAAAAAGAAAGAACCACACTTGAATTTTTTATGTCAAAACCAAAAGACAGTACTTTCCAAATGCAGAATTTATATAAATTTGGTACTAATCATGAAGTTCTATATAATTTTTTGTCTCTCAGTTACAAAACTAACGAATTCTAAATATGAACACCAACACTTTTGACATCAAAACCATGAAATTTTAAGCAACTTCATGATCAATTTCTACCAACTCAACTCGTACATAACTTATTGAATATAACATGAACATACCTCTATTCCAGTCTGTGATAAAACCGGAGACTTGGCAGAAGATTGAGAAATCAGTGAAGATTGAGGGAATGCTTCTGATAATTAAGAATTTGGTCCGCCGATTGGATAGGTTTACGTGGGCGGTGCAACCGTGACGGAGAGCCACTGCGAACAAAGACGGGTGAGTACCGAGACCGGGTTACCCGACTATGTGCCCGTCGATTTTTGTTGTGGATATGTTTTCTGAACGAAGCCTCAAATCAAACGACCTTCAAATTTCAAAGTTTTATTTCGTATAAAATATTTAATAAAATTTAAATGCGAATTATAGTCCTTTTTCTTTTATAAACTTTTCCAAATTTATATCTTACTACAAGCGTGCTCGGGCATTGCAGCGAGATATATCACGATTTTAATGTTTCATTTTATTTTTTTGTCGATTTACAGTACGATTTTGGATGGTTTCGAGAAAGTGATAATGTTTTTTTTTATAAAGTTGTTTAATTTAGGCTGAATAATATAATGTTTTTATATAAAAAAAAATTAAGTATTTTGTTAGAATTCAATGATTATCTTATATATTTTAATGACATCTAGAAAAAATAACCAATTACATATTTAATAATATAATTAAAACAAAATTATAGTAATATAATATATTAATTAATAGTGATACATGGAAATGTCTGCATAAAAGGAAGGTATTGCACATACCAAACTGGTGGTGTTAGAAGCATGCAGTAGTAATATGTATCTTGTGCTTTGATACTTGTAAATTAAGATATTTTTAAAATATTGCATAAAATGATGGTAACTTGTGCCTAATAATTTGTATTTAAGAGTTTTTTATTCGTGCTTTATAATATAGTATAGATATAGATATAGATATGGGAAAAAAAAAACCTTAGATGAAACAACAAAACGCATTATTTTTTTAAAGGCTTGAAACTTAATCAAGTTAGACGGTTCATCCGTACGTCGATTTTTATTAATTATAATAAAAAAAGGGGACATAAAAACCAAAACCCCGAAATACAATCGCAATCGAAATAGAAGCGATGATTAATGATTAGGTGAAGATTTGAGAACCGATGAAGGATTGAGATTTGAGAGTTGCCTTAATCCCTAAATCGTATATCCGTATATATAGTGGGCATCAACCATCATAGAGGAGGGCAAGGGATTCGGCCATTCGAGATTTCAATCTTCGTAATCTTGAATATAGCTTCATGACCGTTAATCGGCTGAAAATGGAATGATATGCCTTGGAAATCAGAAGAGTCAAACACTCGAATTTTGAAGAACAATAGAAATCGGCTTGAGTTGTTGGAATGTTTGGTGTTCATCGGTTCATGATGCTCATTCAGTAAATCAATATCCATCACTACGGGCCCTTTGTTTATAGTTAAAGTCCAGTTGTCAAATTACTAAACCTAAAAATAGTAATAGATGAAAACTTGATGTCCATTTGGGCTTTAATGCCCTGTGCAGTCGCACGGGCTGCACATGGTCAGGGTCGGGCATGTCCGAACTAACTTGTGCGTACCTCGACTAATCCGGTTACATTTGCTTATGTAGAAAAAAAACTCTGACCCAACATTAACGAGACAGTGCAAACTAAGGCAACTTTGGTCACGTCAACAAAAATAAGTTGATCTTTATATTTGTCGACCAGTGTAACACCCCGATTTTCGAAAGGTATTGTAACACTCTCAAAATATGCGGAAAATAAAATTTGAAAATTCGACAATATAACTTTGAAAATAGGATAATTCCATCACCCTAAAGTAGGGGATAATTTAAACCTGTGAATAAAGGGTAAACCATTTCAGAACCCAAGAGTATCATCCCAAACGGGGTATAATGTATGGTAATTACAACCCAATAAATGAAGCATAAGACGACAACATACTAATCTACAAGGAGTAACTAGATTATGGTTGGGTGTCGCTATACTTCCAAAATGTGTATCTTCAAAATAATCTGCATGTTGGTCACTACATATCTTCCCAAAAAGACCACTCACGACACCAAGGTCGTTCCCTCAATCTCGATGTGCCCCACCGCTAGGATAGTCTGCCAAACACGACAATAAGAACAAGTGTTAGGCTAAGGCCTAGTGAGGTTAAATCAAACAAGGATTAAATAACTAAACCCATTCGAAGTCTCGCGGAGTATGTAGCCATGAGCTAAAACCAACAAACCAAATAAACAATTAGTGATTAGATACGATACAAATAACACCAATCACATATTGAGCTCAACTCCTCTAAGTCTATTGCTCGAAAACATCAAGTCAACCCCTCTAGGTCTATTATTGAGAGTTCCAAAGTGGGGAACTCTAGCACAAGAGAATTACACCTTACTGCCCATGAGACGCTGCCCGACCGTATAGGTCCACACCTTACTTATCATGGTGACCCGATACCTATTCTGTGCTAAGTGATAAATCCCAATGCCCAAAGCGGGGACATAGGGACACCGTGCCTATGGATCCATTGCACTAATACTAAATACCAATAAATATCATACACAATGCTCATATAAAACATAGGTATAGATAAATCACATACAAGGGTTACCAACACACAAAGCTTAACACCCAAGTGGGTGAACTTTCCATAATAACAATCCACCTTTTAAACATTATACTCGTTCTACATATAAACCAACATTATGACTATTTCTCCAAATACTTGTTTTTCCCAAATAGAACCCAACACTTCCATTTAAGGCACCACAACCCAAGAAATCAAAGTGGTTTGTCAAAGGTGTAGAGGTTAAAGCATCACCTCTTTTATACTTGAGATATTCTCTTCACATTTTCACTTAGGTCACCAAACCCTAGTATTTCCCAAAATCCATATTTAGGTCTACAAATCAAGAAAGACCAAAGTACAAGAGATATACACATATATTAAAGTTAGGAAAAGAGAAATGAGATCACCTTGCAAGGGTTATATAAAACCCTAGATGATGTGTGAAACTAAAGAAAGTGGTAGAGGATGAATCTTGATCACTTGAACCCTTAGAATCCCTCAATAAATGCCCAAAGTTTCCTACACCAAACACAATAACTATCACTCCTTCATTCTTGAAGAACATTGAATAAGGAGGGAGAAAACTTACCCTTTTTCTTCCCCAAAATCGGCTCCAAACAAGAGGAAATGAGAAAAATGACAAATGAGGTTTAATTTCCAAGTTTTAAGGTCTCAGCCCCCCGACCGCGTTCTTGCCTTGCGAGAGTGACAATGTCACTCTCGCGTGTCACTCTCGCCCGAGAAAAGTGACCCGCGGTACACTCTCGGCGATTGTGCCCCGCGAGAGTGACATTGTCACAATCGCGAGGGCACTCTCGCACCCTGACCCCCACTCTTGGTACCATCTAGGCGATTGTGCCCCGCGAGAGTGACACTGTCACAATCGCGAGGGCACTCTCGCGTGTCCCGTACCGAAGCCCAAAAGTGGTCGTTTTCAACCCGAACGTTCCCACCTTCAACGCTACACTAAAATTTGAGGTAAGATGCCACATTATAGACGTACCGAAAACACGGGTGTTACAAGTATCATTTCAAGTTAATATAGAAACCGATATATTAAGGAAAAATAAGATATTTGATTTTGGGCTTGAATCCTTGATTTTATAGTCTTGATGGATAAATGATTCAATTACGAGTCCAACGGTTCTTTCCGGAGCAAAAACGGAGCTATAGCGAAGAAGTTATGACCAAAACGGTTTTCAGGCAAATCACTAGCGGACTGGAGGGGGCGCACGGGCCGTGCGCTTCCCCTTCACAAATACGCACGGGTCGTGCGCCGGGCAGAAGGCCCAAATCAGGTTAAAAACCTGATTCAGCCGCATTTTCTCCCAAAACTTCATTCCTTCATAACTTTTGCTCCACAACTCCGATTTTGATGATTCAAGTTGCTACGGTTTCATTTTTGAGATCTCTTCAAGGATCTAGCAAGAGATTAGAAGTATATTGGAGTATACAAGAGTATTTTGTGGTGGTAATCTCCTTATATATCCCACTTCATCTTCTTCACCAAGTTTTTTTGGGTTTTCATCCACCCTTTGTTCCCCCTTTTCATAGATTGGAAGTTTGTAACCATTTTGGTGATCTAGAGGTGTTTTGGTTGGTGGATTCAAGCTTGGGTCAAAGTAATCTTCTATTTTCTTCATTTATGGAAGTTAGGGTTTCAGTATCAGTTGAAGTATTCATGTATAAGGTTGGGGATCGATTATTTGTGGTTGATTATGTACATTTATGGTTGGAACCTTGTGGATCTAGGTTTTGGAAGATTTGGTTTGAAGAATCAAGTTTTTCAAGGAAAACTCTAAGTGGGTAAAATCTAGATTTAGCCTAAGTCTAGCAAGGTGAGTTCAAGTTGATTTGTGAGTTCAAGGTGAGTTCAAGTTCTTCCTTTCCCCTATTCTCTCTTCTTTTTTTCTTTCCAAAAAAAAAGGGCCCCACAAAAAAAACAAAAAAATGGGCCACTGAATATATGAGTTCTTCGTGTCTTGTAATTTTTCTTCGTGTCAGTACCATTGTTTTTTTTGTGTGTTGGTGTCATCATCAAATAGGGGGAGAAAAATTGTTGTGTCACAAATTGATTTGGTGATGACTCTCCAACCAACACTTAGAAACTCAAGAAGACCTCTCTCAACAAGGGCTCTCTATCCACCAATCAAGCTCTCAGCCCAGGTATGTTTTCCTTCATAAACTCTCCCGATCTACAATGGGGTGATACTAAAGACACTCCGGTGTCCAAAGGTCCCTCAACTGTAGTGGACCCTTCTTCCCATTTCTTCAATGACGCCGGCTAGCACTAAATCCTCAACTGCTACTGGCACCGCCGCACTTGCCCAAATGGCCATACCACCGAAAGAACCTTCGGCGGTTACCCAGGTCACACCCCATATCTCAAAGCGGCGACACTCTACCTCTTCCCCCCCCCCTCCTCTCAAGAGGCTAAGGAAGGTTTCAAGGGTCAAGCCACAAACTCCACCCACCGATTCTCCACAGTCGGCAGGTGTTGAAATTTTCCCATCCGGGCCCGGGGACTCTGCTAAACCCAAAACCACCTCCTTTGTATCCTCACAAAAGGATACAATTGTAAAATTGGGGACCCCTATTATTCCCTCATCAACCTTTTCCTTGGTTGATAAGGATGACTTGGACTCCTTCCCTATCCAAGGTGCCTCTTCTCCACCTCACAGCCTATCACCCAGGATTCTCAGTCCTGATGCTTCTGCACGATCCAAGGATGAATCTGCCCTTCCAGGAGTAGGTTCGGAGGATCCCGAAAATCTTCTGACTTCTTAGTTAAGAGGGAGTTTGAGCTAAGGGGGAGCATCTTACCACTCAAGCTTAAACTCTGCTAAAACTAATTTTGCAATGGACTATGTGATCAAAGCCACCTGACATTAGTTGAGGGGGAGTATGAATTGAGGGGGAACAACCAACCACTAAAGTTCAAACAATCCCGACTACTGTCTTCTGTATCTTTGTATATATTTTTTCTTTCTCATTCTTTATTCATCGTATTCATTTATTCGTATGTATAGCTATACTTTTTCATTTCCTTGTAAATGTCAGATATACAAAAAAATGGTCTATGTGAAAAGAACCCAAAAATAGTAAAAAAAAAATGGGTCAAAATGTATTTATTCAGTACACTATTTGTTCTATTTCTTTAGTATGGATGTCATCCTCAGATAGGGGGAGATTGTTGGGTCATCTGAAGATTTGAAGATGACCTCCTGATCTTCCATCTTATATCATCCTACTTAGAATATGTTTGAGGTTCTTTTAGCAGCTTGGTTTCTATACAAGTGTTCGGTGAAGTCGAAGATCAACCGAAGAAGACAAAGAAGGAGAATATCTTTCAAAGCGGATTGAAGATAGACTCCTCAGCCTAAAGCCAAGTATGCCCACTTGATCAACACCATTGGCCAGGATGGTGCCGATCTCAGTCTTCAAGAGCCGAAGACCTCTTCGACCGAAGACGTCTTAGGCCGAAGACCTCTTCGGAAGCCGAAGACCTCTCAGTCTTAGGAGCCGAAGACCTCTCAGTCTTAAGAGCCGAAGACCTCTCAGTCTTCAGGAGCCGAAGATGCCTAAAGATTTCTTTCAAACACATTATACTTTTCTGACAAAGTATATATGTGATATCTTGCATTGACGTGGACCTCATCACAAGATCAGAAAAAATAAGTTTGTCTCTTACACTCTTTTAAGGAAAAGTCCACACCATCCCTGTAGGTCAACACTTCAAGACAAAGTCACTCTAAGACAAAAGGTACATCATGTACCATGCAAAAGACCTGTGTCCATCCCTTGCTCAACAGGTGTCTCATGCATTAAATGCATGAGGCACTATAAATATGATGGATGTTTCAACATGCAAGATCAACCAACTCTACTACCTTCAAGTTCTCTAAGTGTCTGGCAACTTTCTCTCTACGAAAATCTTATTGTTTTCTAAGTGTTTTACAATTGTTCTTCATTCTCTATGTGTAAGATTGTTTGAACATATCTCATATGTTCTCTTCCGCAACAATCAAAGTTTTCTATGTGTAATTTTTGATTTCAAATCAATAAGAATTAAATTAAGTGAAAAACTGTGTGTATTGTATTCAACCCCCCCCCTTCTACAATACTTTTCTTATTTACTTACTGCTATTTGGGACCAACACTAAGAGCATCTCCAACAGCTATGCTAAAATAGAAAAAAGTGGGATTTTAGCATTTTTATTGCTCCAACAGCTATGCTATCCCTTATGCTAAACTAGAAAAATGAGGAGAGAGATTACAAAAATCTCTAAATTTAGAGAAATCTCTAAATTTTTAGAGAAGAGAGAGAAATAGAATAGCTGTTGGAGTTGGATGCAAATTTTTTTAGAGATTTTGACTTTTTTTACTCTATTTTAGAAAAAAATTAACATGGCTGTTGGAGATGCTCTAATAATCTAACTTAAGTAAGAAAGATTAATATTGGGTGTTGCTATTATTCCAAAAGGTATATTCACTATCTCAAAATGCCCGTCTATACATCTCCCAAAAAAACCGCTCTTGCCCCCAAAGCTATCCACTCAGTCCCGACGAGCCCCACCGGAAACCTGACCTGATATACATGTCATTTTAAGAAAAAGTGTTAGGCTAAAATCTAGTGAGATCAAACATTTGCAATTTAAGAAATTGACTATGAAAATAAGTAAAAAGGTTTCTTTTATACAACAACAATAATGGTAATAATAACAATAATGTTCTTTGAAATATAACCAATACCTCTTGGGTTAACGGGGGAGACCCGCCTTCTAACCCGAATGACGGAACACAAAAGTAAGTCATTCGATGGGTCAGTAAAGCCAATAAACACATAAAGTACACGCAAGGGATGTCAGGCTCAGTGGCTTTAAACGTACACCCACGGAAACTCGAGTTCAACCCCGTCGGGTTCCTATGTCGAGCTCCTCATCCAATATCGTAATACTTGAGCACGAATGACTTATACCTCACCCGGTACCTAACGTGCAGCACGAAGGACTTATACCTCACCCGATACCTAACGTGCCTCGACGTGGGAAAACTAGTCGTCCCAACGCCGGAACAATAATAAACCAAATACGGGGTCATGACTCCCAATGCATCAATAAAGCCAAATAATGCACATAAGGCCCAACAAATAATCCCAACAATGGTTAATATGCAATAATTGATATGGAGGGCGTTTTCCACCAAAACCACTCCCATTGTTTATCAAAAGACCGTTAATAAATATAGACAATTCCTCTTTATTTCAAATCCCCAAAATATGAATCGAGTTTAATATGTAAACTTATCAGCAGTTAACCACAATACCAATATTTCCAAGATCATAAGTTTTGCATAGCAATGCCATTCACTTAAAAGTATAACCCAAGTAAAAACTAGTTAAAGAACAAAAATAGAGTTCATAACACATCATTTCCCCAAAATCATCAAAACACTAACATCCCCAAAAGTTAGGTTTAACACAATGTTTCTACAAATCCAAGTATATGAAAGGGGAGATATTAGGTATTCAAAATCCACCTTTTGACATGTATAAAGTTTGATAAAATGTGTAAGAACTCACCTTGGTAGTTCCCTTAAGAAGAGAACCAAACCCTATAAATGGATGAGATGAAAGTCACTTGAGAGCTCACCAACAACACTTCCTAAATGTATTAAGGATCACCATTAATGACTATGAATCACCATAAATGAGGAGAGGAGTCTATGGGAAGAATGCTTACCAAAATCAGTTGCCAAAGCCGCTCCCAAAACCCTAGAAATCAGATAAAATGCTCTATAATCGCGACTTGAACAATTTATACCCAAACAACCCGTTGGCGACTATGACACGACGACTATGCCAATGTCATAGTCGCGGGGCAATGTCGCCCGCGTGAGGACCCTCGCGGTACCTCCCTCGCGATTGTGACCATGCGATAGTGACCACGGCAAGGTCGTCGGGCACTATCGCTGAACCTGTACCGAGAGCCCGACCTTCTCCGCGACTTTGCCCAGCGACATTGGCAGATGTCATAGTCGCCGGGCACTGTCGCTTGGTGTATGACACGCTCGAAACTTTACTTTTTCCATCCCATACTGATCAAATAATGACGATTAAGCTGTCTACTAGAATCAAACTTGATGACATACACGTGCACTACGAGTCAAAGTTAAATCTTACAACGACACAAAAAGGAGATAATCCACACAGAAATTGGGGTGTTACACGATCTTACATACATTCCTCTGTTTTCGACTATTAAGTAGTCACCCATTCCAACCTATGATATGAGACGAAACAAGGGAAGAAAAACAACGGACTAGATCAAAGGCGAGCCGTAGTGAGGGCCAAAGGAGTCCATGTCCTGGCCATAAATAAATTATGTTCAACTTCAAAAGATTTTTTTATTTTTAAAATTATAACATTAATTATATTAAGAGTTAATTACATATTTGGTCCTTGTGGTTTATTGATTTTAACACTTTGGGTCCTTATTTTGAAATATCTATGGATTGCATCCTCGTGGTTTACATTTTATAACGTGTTGAGTCCCTAACTTCTAACACCGTTAATTTTTTCTGTTAAGTAGGATAATTATGAGGGCATTTTCGTCATTTTATTCCCGTTTTACTTTTTATTAAAACAACGGGGATCAAACATGTAATTTACTTTATTATAAAAAAATATACATGTATATTATCTATCACACGCACAGGGACCATTCCCCCAAATTATTGTCGGGATTCAACCTTCCCCTTTTGTCATCTCCGGCGAATTCAACGACCCCCTCCCCACGACCACTTCTGTTCCACCCCCACCACCTATCTCTTCGTCTTCATCCCTGTGGTCTCCGCAAACACAAGTCCATTCCCTTATCCGGCGAATGCAAATCAAGCGACAAAGACGAAGACCCATTTCGCCCACTTCTTCTTTTCCCTGCCCTCACTTTTCATCGTCCCTTCTCCACTCTTCTCTCGATTTCCAGACCTGGCGTGTTCTATTAAGCAAGCATCGTCTTCTCGATTTCCAGATCTGGTTCTCCCCTGTCGACGAGATCCAAGCTTCGGGTTCTATGTTTTCGAGACCCGTAGACCCGATGACAAGAAATCGGGTTTTGATTTGGTTCCTACCCAAGGTTTAAGGAAGGGTTTACTCATCGTCTTCTTCAACCTCATTTCAGTCTCCATGGTCAACCAAAAATGTCAAGCCAAAAAACCCACAAAAACCAACTAGCCATATTCCCACCCTTCAACTCTTTAAAAACCAATCTAAAAAACCATTAATTTATTCATCCTCTTTTTCCATACAACCTCAAGTTACCATCCCTAAAAGACCCAGTTTCATTCACCCATTCTCACCTTGGATTACTTCGCTGCTGATAAAGAATTTCTACGAGTAGTGTTAAGAAGAGGGTTAAAGTGGAAATTGAGAAGAGATTATTATTTGTTGATGGAATTGTGAAGAGAAATGATTATTTATTATAAAATTTGTTGTTTATCTTGTGTTTTGTATAATGATTTTAACAAAAATACAATGATTTCATGTGAATTGGAAGTTTTTTATTGGTCTGAAATCATCACAAAAATCGTTTGGGTTAAATTGGAGTTGTCGATCGGAATATTTTATGGGTTAACAAAAATACTTTTCTGGGCGTTCTTTAGTGATGGTTGCCGATTAGAATAGTTGCCGGAAAACGGAAGGGAGGAAGGAGAGGAATGAAGGACACATGACAAGTTCTTATTGGTGCTTGTTTTTTTAGTTTTTATTTTTTTAATGTAAAATGAGGAAAATGTGTAAAATGACCAAACTATCCATCTGGTGCCTTGCACATGACCACTTTAACATAAAAAAATTAACGGAGTTACTTTTAGGGACCCAATACGTTATAAAATGCAAACCATGAAGATATAATCCATAGATATTTCAAAGTAGGGACCCAGAGTGTTAAAATCAATAAACCATAAGGACCAAATATGTAATTAACTCTTATATTAAATATTCAATATATTTAATAAATATTAATTTTCATTTATAAACATTTAATTTTAAAAATTATTAATGATCAAAATACTTAATAAATAAATAAATAAATAAGCTTTCTATATTACCACTATTCCCTATTTTCTCTATTTGAATTTTTTTTTTAATTTATCAGAGTAAAAAAAACCCTACTCTCCACATAAAATTTCTCCATTTGGTGCCTATTTTTTCAATTGGCCCCGTCCACAATACAGCCCAGCCTCCAGTGTCCAATCCAGATCGTTTTTCAATTTCTCATTATCTCTCCTCACTGGTGTTTGGGATTGTTTTTTTTTTGGGGGCTTTTTAGGAGTGTTTGAGATTGCTTATTTAAAACAACTTATGAAATCCCAAACATCCCTAGTCATCGGTACCCTTTGAATGTTTGAATTATAAAAAATAAAAAAAATGCTCACATCGATTTGGTATCGTCGATAGGCACAAGTTATTTCACTTATCTAAAACTGTTTATTAGACTTTTTTTTGAACAAAAAAACGCAAGCTTAGATTAATGACCACCCAAATGGCTAACATCGTTTAACAAACAAGAAATAGAGGAAGGTAAAAAAAAACGAAAAAGCACAAGAGTTTAGCCGGGCTAAAACAGTTTATTAGACTTAAAAACCAAATTATATTTTTACCCTTTTTTTTTACCCTAAACGTATCTCTCTGATTTATCTCCATCGTATCTGTTCTTCTCCACATCGAGCTTCTTCTCATCTGGCTCTCATCTTCTCATCACCGTCGATCGTCTCCGCTTAGGTATGTCTTTACTCAATCGATTGTCTTCATCTATGCATCTAATGTTTGAGTTTTTGGTCGATTTTCGTATGTTTCTGTTCGATTTTCACTGAGGTTGTGTTGGATTGGCACTGATTTGTGTTTTCACTTGTTTGGTTCGATTTTTTTGGTTTATACATTGTTGAAATCCTTTTTTTCTTTTTCTTTCTGTACTTCCATCATCGATCCTTCTCCATTAATCCTTATTTCTCCATCAAAACGATTCTAAAAAAAGTAAATTACTTAGAAGCAAGGAGGCAACTGATGTGTAGGGAAACAGGTTTTGTTTGGTGCAATAGGGATTGAATAAAGAGGAATCCACCAAACTGAAAGAAACCCACTTCTTTGTCCTAGACAAGTGTATACATAAAGTTAAAGTTAAAGGCCAAACATTCTTTATGAATGAATCAGGGAATTGTCAACAAGAACAATACAGAAAACAGAACTATAGCAACAAAACATGAAAAAACAGTAGTGATTAGTGAAGGATTACTTACAGAGTACTAAATACACAAAAAAAATCAATAATATTGAAGAATGTCCGTTTTTGGTCATTTTTACATGTATAAGCAGAATTTGCCTAACACTTGTAAACAACTTATCATCTTATTGTGTTTTGGTACTGCTATAAGCTAATCCAAACACTTTTTATAAAACTCCAGCGTAAAAAGCATAAGTTGTTTTAAATAAGCAATCCCAAACACCCCCTCAATACGCTCCTGACCCTAACTACACAAACGGCGAAGGGAGAAGGCCTCTGACAAATACTTCATCTTCATTCTTCATTCTTCAAGACTTCAAAAGAACCACCAGCACCAGGTATTTTCACTTTTTAGTGTTTTACTTCAGTTATTTGAAACTTTTTGTTTCAAATTTCTTGTTAATCGTTATTGTGAATGTGAATTACTGAATTGTGAATGTGACACATATAATTTAGGGATTTAGCCGTGGTTGATTACTTGTGATTAGAATTTGCCATGAGTCTCTGATTAGAACGACTAGATTTTGTGCATCCAATGGAAAATTGCTGAAAATATTAGTATAATTTTCAATACCTTATAATTTTGGATAGTTTATTTTTTCGTGTTTTTGAAAATATATAAGAGATTAGGTATGTGTTACAATACTTGTATTCCGTTCCTCACCGGATGGTTTGGATGTTTAGGTTGACCATGGAAATTGGAAAAGCGTTGAGGTTTGTATTAGTGAGCAGTGAGCTTTAGGGTATTATGTCACATGGTAAGCGATATCGGATGTTTAAAGCCGGCTAGAAAGTAGAAACACATATAGTTTAAATTATTTTTTCTCGGCTATAATATAGTGTAGAAATGTGTCGAGATGGACGGGAAAGTTTAAGGGTTTATCAGACTGGGGCAACGACTGAAGAAGGGAATCCGTGAATCGAGAGATGTTAAGGATTTAATACCTGAATGCATTACAATTTGTTTTTAAGTATTTATACTAAATGTTTTATAAGATAGTATAGATACAGATGAAATAGAAGCTAATTTGTTTTATTATACATCTTCAAAAAGAATTTGCTGTGGCATTACAATGGAAAAAAATTTGTGGATTCACCTGATGCAATGTTATTAAACGAAGCATTGGAAAGGAAAACTAAATTCTATAGGCATATTAGGCTGTAAACGAACCAAACGAACACGAACGGAGGCTTGTTCGTGTTTGTTCGTTTAACTTAACCGAGCAAACGAACGAAAACGAACGGTAAACGAATGAATTTTTTTGTGTTCATGTTCATTCGTTAAGAAAATATGTTTGTTCGTGTTCGTTTATGTTCGTTCATTAATAGTTAAACGAACGAACATAAATGAACATAAATGAACGAACACAAATGAATAAAAAACAACCATCGTTACTCATCATTTCGTTCGTAAAAAATAACATAACAAAATAAAAAAAAACCTGCTTAAACTTGGGAGGTAAAAAAAAGGAATTTTAAAAAATTAATTTAATTAATGCTTTTACACGTTAATGTCATAATATATATAAATATAATTATATATATTAATAAACATAAACGAACATAAATGAACGAACGACACCATTGTTCATGTTCGTTCATTTAACTAAACGAACAAAAAAATGTGTTAATGTTCGTTCATTTATTAAATAAACGAACATAAACGAACTTCCTGCCGAACGGTTCACGAACGGTTCGTTGAACGTTCGGTTCGTTTACACCCCACATATATAGGAAAAAAGAAAGTCCAGGGGTCAATTTGCAATATTGCATGTTTGCATACAAAGCCCGAAGGTAAAAGAATGAACACTTTGGGAGGTTTAGGTCAATTGTTAAACCTGAAGGACTGCATTTGAACATTTAGAATTTAGACCTAATTTAAGAGGTCTAATCAGCTGCCTTCACCTCCAACTCTCTTTCTGCCTCCCGCTTTGCATCGCCTTCGCCGTTATGTAAGTAATTTTGATTCTGTTTTTCACAAATTTCAGAATAAAATTCAGTTATTCTGATCGTCAACTGTGATTGTGTGATGAAGATTTGCTGAAACTATTTTAATTGATTTATTAATTCTATTGGGAAGTGATGACCTAATATGAGTAAGATTTAAGAGCGTTCGTAATTTGAAGTTTGTGTTAGAACATGATTAATGGACTATTTGACTGAGATTTTAATAAGATTAATGAGAAGTCCTAGAAAATGGATTTATAGTTCTTCCAGCCACTAGTATATCTCTAAATCGTTTCTGCTAAGTTCAAGCCAGCCAAAATATTAACTTTACACCACGCACAAGCACACGGCACAACTTGATTTGCATTATAATGGTGAAGCCATTAGAAAAGTGGATAATCTATTAATCTTCCCGAATTTTATAGAAGTAAATGGTAGTATTACCCAACATGGCAACAGCAAGAAGATTAACATGGCTAATAGTGATTGCTCAGCTTTGATGGCAAATTAACCAAGCTCATACTGCATCATCAATGAATTTGCAGCTAAAGAGGTTTTAGATCCAGAAGTAGTCATAGGAAGTCTGTTTAATTGTGCACCGAGCTTCATAATCTACAAGTGGGATCAAAGTGAAAAATGGCTACAAAATGTGGAAGGAAGAATCTGAAGAGGGCGGTTAATGACGAGACTTTAACTCTTCAACCAGGCCAAAGCATTATGCAAGTAGTTTCTCTGCGAGGCTCCAATTCAATCGAGGTATAGCAATGCCATTAACCACATCTTCATCACTCATGCTTGTTTAAATACTTGACCATTTTATTTTAATCTGGTACTTTTTAAGTTCAGGTAACCGATGCCAAAGGAGAAAAAGCATTGGCGTTTTTCCCAGCTAAATTTCAGAAAAGCATGTGGATCAAACGAGGTAACTCGGACCCATCTACATACATGATACATACATATCCATAGGGTTGGGAACAGCCCTTTTTGTTACCGGATTGAGGATACATACACACACATACATATCCATAGGGTTGGGAACAGCCCCTTTTGTGAGAACGTGAAAAAAAGTGAAGTATCCTTGTATCGTGTGAAGGTCTGTCATGAGAACTGTGAAGATGTGTTTATATTGTGTAATGTTACAACTTTCCCACAATATAATGTGACATTCCAATACAGAGTTGAAGGTGATGTGAATGTTACAAATTACAATATTCACACAATATAACACAACATTTACTTAATATAAAGGTATCTTCACTTGTTCTCACCTTCTCATGAAAGTGAAAAATCCGCACATGGGTTTGACAACATTCATATGACATATACATATATAAAAATATATACACACAAGTGTATGTGCATATACAACATTAAATGGCAAGTCATAGCAACCATTGGATACCACCATATCTCACTGTAATTTCTTTTTGAGGAAAAAAACATGCAAGTTAATACACATTTTTTCTGCTCGTTATTACGCTCTCCTCTGAAAATGAACAATGGTGAATTTGATGGTAGCATAATTTATTGTACAATGTCACAGGTAGTTTTGTCGTAGTTGATGATAGTGGGAGGGAGGAGGCCGTTGAATCTGGAAGAAAAGTGGCTTGCGTTGTTCTTCAAGTTCTTTTTCATGAACAAGTGAGGGTGCTACAAAAATCTCCAGAATGGTTAGTTTCTGTATTGACCTACCAAGTCAATATTGGTTTTCATTTGTTTGGATCACAAAGTTTGAGATCCTTAATTCATCAGAAGTTAATAAACCCAAATGCCCATTTTCCCAAAGGAAATGCTTCATTTGCAAGTTGTTACCATAGAGGTGGCAAAAGGGATGGGTTAAACGGATTGGTTAACGGGTCGAAATATGTAATTTGAAAATGGGTCAAAACATGTGTGGTTGGCAGTTGGCACACAAACAATTTTTGCCCATTCTTACCACCACAAGGTTGTGGCGTGGTGGTAAGAGCCTGGGGACTTCATAGCGGTTGCCCGGGTTCGAGCCCCACTCGCAGCATTGTGGCCACGGGATGAATGCCCGCGGGCCATAGGCCTGTTTTCCAGGAGATTAGTCCGGGCCCAAAGTGGTCTGGGATACTCCTTTACCAAAAAAAAAAATAGTTATAAAGGGTCTTTGGTCCAGCGGTGCCCGGGTTAGCGGTAGTCCGGTAGAGCCTAGGATTCAGGCCTCACCTAAGGTGAGGAGTATATACGAGTATTTGTTGTATATAAATATTTATATACTTAAAAAAACCTATACCATTAATGTAATAATCTTTTTTCCCCTAATAAAGTGATTTCGGAGATTGTAAGCATGTGAATACACTTTGGGCGACTTTTGGCCCATTTTAACTTTAGCTAAGTTTTAAGTTTAACCTATTTGATCCGTTGAACATAAAGTATATCCCAAATTGACTGATGATTTACAAATAAGTGTCGATAGCACCTTTCAGTGAAGTAAACTTTCATATCCGTTTGCTAATCAAATGCTCTAATTGCTACTTACTAGTATAAAAGGGTTGGCCCCTAATGCTGCCTATTAATGCAGGCCAGAAATCTTCAAATCAGCCGTAGTGGACAGTTCCAACGGGAACTCTCATAGAAACCCGTCAACCACAGAGGGAAACGAGTCGGATTCTAGTGAAGACGATGGGCTGCCCCCGTTGGAAGCCAACACCAATAGAAGAATACATGTGGAGACGCTTTCAGATACAGGGTCCGAGTCTGACATAGAAGATTCTTAAATGTGTAATTTTAATAATATCGCGATTCTTCTTGTTTATTTTACATTTTTGTTAAGTTGTTTAATATTAGTATAACATTTTGGATTTGATCTCCTTTGTTAACTAATGAAATAGATAGATTTTGAAGAACACTTCTCTTTATCCTACAGTTTTCTTCACTTTGCTGCAAAGCAGTAAGGTTGTGGACTTGTGGGAGGATCACCAAAAGCCCAATCTAGTATTTTCTAAGAGACCTCTCACAATTTTCGTTTTAAGTTTTTGGATAACCGTTGGTGTTAAAGTTAGCTTGTGTACATCTCGACTAATTTCATACGGTTTTGAAATTAATAGTTATAGTGGTTCTGTTTGGACTTGAACTGTTGTTGACGAATAAACTGAAGAACTTACTGATTGAACTTTGAACAATTTTATTTCATCAAACAAACAACGTTTGTTTGATTTTACTAGAATTTTGAATGAACAATTGTGGTTATAAATTTATAATAAAATACAAAAGAACAAAAACTCAAATTATCCATGAGTTAATTAAAATGAAAATGATGTTGAAAAATAAAATATGGAATTTTTTGTATTTATCAGTTGTACAGAAAATATATATTTTCTTACATCAAATATATATATTATCGTTGTAAATGAATTTTACAACAATAATAATTTTTATTATCATATTGTATATAATAGTAGTTTAGTTTACATTGAGACCAGTAAAATAAGGCCACGTGGTCAAATGGTTTTCATAAGCTGTTTACGATCCTGCCTTCACGGCGTGAATATTTGCCCCAATTCCATAGATGATCGTATTTCAGTTAAGGTAAGGTGACGAAACAATCACTTTCCCGCGATACCAACGAAGGAGTTATCGGAATTCACACAATCGCATAGGACAACATCCAGAGCTTAGAGAAAGGGGCACAGTGAGTGAATCCATGGCGTCTGTTTCAGTGTTCAGAGGCTTTGTCCATGGCCACCGCTTCCCTCTTTTCCCGCACCAATCTCAGGTTAGGTCTCAACTGTATATATTGTTATATTTGCGATTAGATGGTTGACTTCTGCGCTGTATTACATCCAAATTTGGGGTAGCTTAACTCTAATTTTCAGTTAAATCGGGGTTGTAACTTTAACTTATGCGAGCAAGCTAAATTTTATTAGAAACTTTCTGCACCATTTTCAAATCGAATTTCTGATAAGATTTTTGTGGCCTCGGTATGTCATGTTCTGGTTACCTAGCTCTTACATGAGTAATCTGAGGTTTGTCTGAGTTTCTAACTTCTGTAAATGAGCTAAATTTCTCGGTAGGAATTGAGAGAAATGACTAACTAGTTTGATAGACGTTGCAGATTTGGTTTGCATCATTATATACTTTTATTTTATCTATTTCATAGGTTATTGGATAAATCCGTAGTTGAAAACTTGAAATTGTTATTCCAGTAGTTGTTAGTACTGAGAAGAAATATTTATCTTCTTTTGCCTGGAATTGGACCTGGGTCTATTAGGTGAGAGTATAGTATCATAACCATCTAGACTACAATGGATCATTAGAAATAATATACTGACATTTGAAGGTTGGAATTAAGTGTGTTTTCTTTTCACTCTCAGTTGCCTGTTACAAGCATATTGATTGGCTCAAAGAAGCTTGAGTATCGGTCTAATGGATTGAGGCTTTATGCAAGATATTCAGAGTCACAATCAGCACGAACACAAGATCTTTTCACTTCTCGTCTTCAAGGTACTTCAATTGGGGTTATTCTGTTTGCTATCTCCCCTACACTAAAGAAGGAAGATATTTTAACCTCTTTTATATTGCTGTAAGTTATGTTACATATTAAGGTTTGCTTGTGTGATCAACTATGTTAGACAATTCACTATACTAGAAATGTACCTATAAGATGCAGCAAAATATAAAATTTAATTGTAAACCGAAAATTGAATTGTTTTTAAGTTTATCTTTTATGAG
Organism: Arctium lappa; assembly: GCA_023525745.1. Classification (NCBI taxonomy): domain Eukaryota; kingdom Viridiplantae; phylum Streptophyta; class Magnoliopsida; order Asterales; family Asteraceae; genus Arctium; species Arctium lappa. The sequence continues at coordinate 132,031,823 of CM042049.1, forward strand.
TTTTTGCTTATTGGAGATGGACCAATTGTGAGATGAAGTTTCCAAAAATCTCAAATATTTTGTTGTTTATTTGGTTGATTGACCTTATATTTGGGAAGGGTAGGGAATGTTTCCAAAAACTTTGTTCTTAACATTAAGAAGGGCAAAATAGGAATATTTTAGAAATTGAAAGATTTTGTATGCATTAATAATTTATAATTAATGTTTTTATAAGTTGTACTCTTGAAAAATTAAGAGTTTATAAGAACAAAATCCTAAAGGTGTTATAATATAGTATATATTTCTATACTTGCAAGATGAGTTTGTGTGTCTATATTTTGCTGGGTTGTAACCTAGTAAACTCGCCTAAGTTCTTTTTGGGAGGGGGAGGGTATGAGGAAACCCTTGACAGGGACAGTGCCATCTCACTAAAGATGATTATCTATGTTACTTCTATAATTTTCCTAACAAACTAAGAGAATACTTCATGCTTATTCAATCTGCTAGACATATTCATGATGAGGCTCTGATATTTGAATTACACAGAGTTCATTGTTAACCAAAGACCAGTGTTGGCATCTGACCAAACGTGAATGTACTAAAAAAATTGAAGTTCTGATGATGTCAGTTTGATTACATTTCTGTTAGTTTTCAGGCTTGCTACATTTCTTAGACGAAGTACCCTTTTGGCTACTTGATAGGAGCTAGGAACTTCCCTCATCTATATGTGAATCAACAAGTAAATGTAAAACTAACTATATTTTTCTCTTGCAGATAGTATGGAGAACTTGCCGAAACTTGTGGAGGATATCGTCCAGACATCTATCAATACGGGTCCTCGTGGAGCTTTAAGACTAGCTCAAGGTATTCAAGCAGTCATTGGTGTCAGTAGTGAGTGGCTAACAGACCTATCACAGGTATACTCATAATTCTCATTTTTACCTTAAGTTGTATGCAGCAGATGATTGGTCCTTGGCTTCCAGATCATATTGTTTCTCTCAAAAAAGGATTTGTCTAGTTTGGTTTTAAATTTCTCGCGAAATAAATCCATGTTGTTTGGCATAATTGATCCACCATGCCTGCACTAATTTATAAATTAATCCTGTCCTACACTAAATGCACAGGATGGCTGCCTTTAGCTGTCTGGGAAGGGTGGAACATGTGTAGCCTTACCTAGGCGAACAGACGACTTCACTATTGATTAGAAATTGTATTATTTGTTGAAGGATTTAAAATTTTGGTTGCCATTTTGTCTTCTTTCTCCAGGGACATGCTATTTCCACTGTGCTTATATAGATTTGCTTGTCTGTAAATCCTGTTCTCTGATTGAGCTGGTGGAATATATTGCAGTCAAGAAATTCACCCAGTGGAATACCGTCACAAATGCAGCTTGGATTGCTATCACCCCTTTACCTACGGAAATTGTTTGAACGCCTGGGGGCTACCTATATCAAGTTAGGTCAGGTGAGCTAGGTTACCGCTTCTGAATCTCTTACTACTTACTATCATTTAGCATTGCAAATTGGGGCATCAGATTCTAACGACTGGTAGCTGATCCATTGACTCAGTGAGATGTGAGCTCATTTGCCTTTTGTTATTTCTCATGCTATATTCCACCATCAGTGGCTTATGAAAACAAACGACTCACGTTCATGAGTTTTTGTCACTAAATCCTAATATATTTTTAATTTGTAGTTTATAGCATCAGCTCCCACATTGTTTCCGGCAGAATATGTGCAAGAATTTCAGTATTGTTTTGACAGAGCTCCGGTTGTTCCTTTTGATGAGATTAAGAGTATTCTGCGTGAGGAACTATCAGGCCCAATAGATAGTATCTATGAATATGTTGATCCTACGCCAATTGCCTCAGCCTCAATAGCACAGGTCGATATTGTTTTCTGTGAAAGTGCAATATTCTTTATCAGAAATTTTGTTTAACATTTTGGAAACTGTGATCTCTAGGTACATGCAGCTAGGCTTAAAGGATCACAAGCGGATGTAGTAATAAAGGTCTTGAAGCCTGGAATTGAAGATGTATTAGTTGCAGATCTGAACTTCATTTATGTTGTTGCTCGCATTGTAGAGTTCTTGAATCCTGAAGTGAGCCGGGCATCACTGGTATGATTTTAAATTTTCTACATAGAAATAGGGTGCTTTTAAAGAATTCATTGTAATGCCTGCATCCCTTTAGTAGGTTGCCATTGTTAATGACATAAGAGCATCAATGCTTGAAGAAGTGGACTTCAAGAAAGAGGCAGCAAACATAGAGTCTTTCAGAAGATACCTGGAGTCAATGGGGCTTACCAGGCAGGCCACGGCTCCTAAAGTGTATCCTGAATGTAGTACCAAGCGAGTTCTGACAATGGAGAGACTATATGGAGTTCCTCTTACTGACTTGGACTCGATAAGCTCTCTTGTTTCAAGCCCAGAGACCAGTCTTATAACTGCCCTTAACGTATGGTATGGCCAAGACTGCACTAACTCATACCATGGTTATGTCCCATGATGTATGAAATTTAATAAGCTTTTTTGTGATAATTTTCTGCAGGTTTGGTAGTTTGATGGCATGTGAAACTTTCCACGCAGATGTACATGCTGGTAACTTATGGCAATTACGTGATGGTCGTATTGGGTTTCTTGATTTTGGTAGGTATTTATGCATGTATACTTACACTGGGTTTACCCTTTAGCTTGTTAATGGCTTTGTATATGCATATTATAAGTACTAATGTACTACTAATCACAAAAGCCTGCAGTCAGACAATAGGCCATGTCACCTGAACCAAAATTTATGAGTTGCAGGGATTGTTGGACGGATATCACCAAAAACATGGGGTGCCATGGAAATGTTTTTGGGTTCAATTGCAACTGAAGAATATGAGTCAATGGCCTCTGCCTTGATTGACATGGGTGCTACAAACATGGATGTGGACTCTAGGGCATTTGCTAGAGATTTGGAGAATATCTTTTCGTCTATACAGGCATGTATTCTTATGTTTCTAACCCTGCTTAAATTATGGTTATTACTCCCTATTGTTATATCTAACATGTTCTGATTTTCAGGATTTGGATTCAGAAATTGTTGTTTCAGCAGCCACCAGAACAGACACAAAGGCAACTACTGTATCAGCCAATTTAGTTGTTGACGAGAGGCAGATGAATGCACTGTTTCTCGACGTGGTAAGCTTTAGCATCTTATAAAGTCTACATTTGATATTTTAGCTTCCTATTAGCTTTCTATGCGCTTGATTGATCTCATATTCAGCTATAATGAACTTTATGGTTCAAGACTAGAGACCCGATAAATTTGTAGGTGAAACTATACCTCCTCTGTCCATGGAAATTGCAATGCTTGGTTAAACACATAATTTGATTATTTATTTAAAACACCCTTCAATAGAAACAAGTAAAAGAACCTTGTAATGATGATAATCTGCAAAAGCATGACTCCCTCCATCCCACAATAAATGTTCACAAATAAAAAGGCACATTTTCTAGAAATGTGTAATTATTACCCTTTTTAATTAACTAAATGACAATTGTATCTTAATAATTGAGGGAGTAATGCCCTTGGGCGTGTAGTTGAGTTGGCAAAGGGGCGCGGAGCGACTTTGCTCAAATATACATGTTCAAGTTTGAATCCTGTGAGAGACGGGTTTGAACCCCTCCGCTAGCCTCGCCACTGAGTTGCTCTGAACTACCTCTTCACATGTGGTTCATAGGGGGCGGGTTCCATGTGGGGCCAGTCTAGTTTGCCTGTGCCTTTTGCTCAAATAATAGAGGGAGTAATGAATTTTTGTCATCTCATATAATTAAGGATAGAATTAGAAAGTAGACACTTACTTTTGAAAGTGGACACTTGTTTTAAGACAAGCTAAAATAGAAATATGAACACTTATTTGGGACGGAGGGAGATAACTTGTAATGTTTACCAAAAATAGAAAGTGGTGCAACCTTCATGGGACATACCAAATTACATATTTTGGTTATGTTTGGCCTACTTATTCAACAAGGGATAGTGGTTTGTTGAATGTCGAAATGATAGGAGTCCGATGTTTATTGAGAAGCAGCACATAACTCGGTTTGTGGCATGTGAATAGGTACGGGTTAGTGAATCATATGGGTTAAGATTCCCTCGGGAGTTCGCACTCTTAATGAAACAGCTTCTGTATTTTGATCGCTACACACGGTTACTAGCTCCCAACATGAACATGCTTCAGGATCAAAGGGTCACAATTGCCTCAAATCGAAGAACCAGCAACCGGAACATCTACTAGCCCATCAGAATCTTAATCAGTTTGCTGCTACTTTCTTTGTTATTTTGTGTATAGCAATAGTGAAGTATATATATACACTTACAGAAAACTGTTTTGAGCAGCATGAAGTATCAAAATGTAAATCTACCTTGGAGAAATCTAAATCTTTAGGTGATATAAGCAAACCTTACTTGTGTATCAGCTTATAAAATCCGATCATGTTTAGTAGCAGGGTCAAGGAATACCTGATGCATTACGGTCTAATGACCGAAGACCCTAAGCTCAAAGACCAAGGGCTGCTTTGGATGGCTAGCATAGGGGTATTAACGAGCCAACCTGAGTCGAGTCAAGTAACAAGTTGTTTGGGCTTGACTCAAAAATAATATAGGTTCAAGCTCAACTACTTTTTACAATGTTCGAGCTCGATGCTCGTTTAGCAATTTTGAGATATTCACCGACCTAAAATTCAAGTTTTATGAGCCCAAACTCGAGATAGATTAACTCGTTTATTGATCCGGACTCGATAAATTTTATATTTTAATTGCATGCTTTACGAACATATGCTGACCCAAAAAATACCCAATTTCGTATAATAATAATAATGTTAAATCAACAATGCTGACCAAAAAATACAAACAAATTTATATGAAGTAAATGTATGCAATGCAACTGTACACTATAAAATAAATGATTTTCTTCAAAACTCCGACCAACCCCGGATCACCTTGCTCGGAGAAGCATAACCCATGAGCCAATGCAGCGGTGAACCTCCGGCTGCCGGCTCAACCTCCTCAATCTCCGATGTTGTCTTTCTCCGGCCTGAAATCTTTGAAGAAGACGGCCCGGCTGAATCCGATGGGTCTCTCGACAAAACCGCCTTTCTTCTCTCAATGAATTCCCGAGAACCGTTTCTATCTGTTTCTGTCGAGTAACTCTTTTGAAACGAACGATCGGAACACGAAACTGGGCCTGCTCGTGAATTAGCGTATTCCTCCACCTCGCTGCTCGGAGGAGCAGTGATCGTTTCTTCCGGATAGTATCGACTAACATGGGTCCCGTTCGAAAGTGTAAAATTCAGCACCTTCAAACAACCACCACACCTCACGCTGTGGCATCTTCTCTTGAAAACAAGAAAGCTTTGAGGCAGCTGAAGAAGTTGTGAGCATCGGTAACAAGTGATCCACGGCGACCCACCCGCAATTGGCCGGATGTATCGTTTCTTTGGCGAACGATACTGTTTTCGGACGTCATTTCGCTGCCAATGATCCTCGGGTTCCGGTTTGCTCCGGACTGGTGCCAAGAACTCAGACTCTAGATGGTGTTGAGGGCTCGACGGGCCAGAACAATGTGAGCTGTAGTAGGTGGAAGGCACGTAATGAGACCCGTTACAACAACCACATTGCCGGGGAAGCTGGGCGGAGAAATGGCGGTCTTGTGGATAGCAATGGTAGCATGAGCCGCTATCTCGACGTCTATTAACCGCTGTTGCTTCGCCTGAAAACGCCATTCGCTGGCCATATCTTCCGGGGTGGTTCAAAACGTGATTATGGTATGAAGGAACTTGTGGTGCAGCATTAGAAACATTAGTTCTTTCGAGCTGATCCTGCAGTTCTCTAACCATTTTCAGTAGCTCCAGTCTCTCCATTTTCGGGTTTTCAGGGATCACAGATGAACGATGTCTCGGATTCTCGTGGATCCCGTTCATGCCATGCCTCAACGGGCTGGTATTCCCGTAAAACGATTGCACACCCATGGACCGGTGCTCGTCTTTACCCCAACGGCCATTCCGCCGCTTATAGTGATGCCTGTTTCCGGAATTGACATGTTCATCCCCTTTCGGACCGATATGATTCTTTCTCGGGATTTGATTGTCGTTTCCGCCAAAAGAAGACACGCTGCCCTCGTAACCATAGTAACTGGTCCCACCAAATCGTCCGTTTTCCAAAGTCTCTGCTGAGCTGACTCGCTCGAACCTTCGACGATGACACAAATCTGCACTTCCGTCTTCCGATATCGTGTCATCATCGTCCAAATACACCACTTTCTTCTGTCGTGTATCAAGCAGTTTTTCTGCAATCAAGCTCTTAAAGCTCGACTTCGAGCCACCATCAGAATCCCGAACAATCTTCATATTAGCAAAAGCTTCACGTGATGGCTCTTCAATCTCGTCAAGCTCAGAAAACGAACTGTTCTCTTCAAATTCAGCCCCAATCTCCTGGTTTCCCAAGCCTCCGTTAATAGCAAACCTTGCTTGATCATGATCATAATCATGATGGTGATCTTGATCAATTCTGTTATGAACTGCTGCTTCTGGAGATGATTCCGGATCCTCGTGATAAGAAAGCTCAGACGAGCAACGAGGTTCATTATGCTCACTGTTTCGATCCGGCTCATTGATCGAAGCAACCTGCGATCGGTGATTCAATATGCTTACGGTTTCTTGATCATCAGAAAGTTGCTCCATTTTCAGTTTGCCAGAAGAATGATCTTCATCTTCATCTTCATCTTCATCCTCATCCTCATCATGATCATGATCATGATCTTCATCTTGATCATGATCTTCATCTTGATCAGGATCATGATTTTGTTCTTGATCCATTCTGTTATGAACTGTGGCTTCAGGGGATGACTCTGGATCCTCATGACCAGAAAGCTCCGTCGAGCTACGAGGATCATTATGATCAGTGTTTCGATCTGAATCGTTGATCGAATTCACCAGCGATTTTTTATTAGAGCCGCTGTAGGCTTCTTGATCATCAGAAAGTTGCTTCGTTTTCCATTTGCCGGAAGAATACTCTTCGACTCCACCTGACGGTTGCATCTTACTTGTATCTTGATCTTGATCCATTCTGGTATGAGTTGTGGCTTCAGGCAATGACTCCGGATCCTCATGGCCCGTATGAAGATCATTATGATCACCAGCTCGATCTGGTTCATCAATAGAAGTAACCAGCGATTCTTGATTTGAGCTGCTGCCGGCTTCTTGATCATCAGAAAGTTGCTCCATTTTCTGTTTGCCGGAGGAATTCTCTTTGACTCCGGTTGATGGTGCGTCAACCATACCGTTTTCTGATTTCGTAGCCACATCATGATCTCCATCCATTCGGTTTCGACCTGGTGCACCAATTGAATCAACCGGCAACTGTTGATTTGAGCTGCTGTTGGTTACTTGATCATCAGAACCGTTTTTCCGCTTCTTTGCTGGATCATTACAACAAACAAAATTACAACACAGGAAATGATTAAAACAAAATCAACAGAAGATCAAAAAAGCAAATCAAACACTATAGCTGATATCCTCCTACTAACCTTGAAGAACTGTACCACATCCTCCACATTTGTATACAGGAACTCCTGGCGGCTCCGGTAGAACATTCCGGCATCTTGGGCATCGAACTAACCGGCCTTCAGTGTTCATCTTACTGATTTTATTTATGAAATTCTTGAAAACCCTGAAATTATTTGAATAAAAGATCTGTAAATATTGATTCAAATTAAGAAAATTTCAGATTAACAGATACTACAAAGACCATGGTTTGACTTTTGATCATCAAACAAGTTGATTTTAACCTCAAATTCTCTCTTTTTTTGTACAAAACTTGATGAATCTTTAAAAAAGATGTTTCTGAAACAAATTTAAGTTGTTTTCAATCAAAGTTTGACTTTTTCTTCTTCTGGAGTTTAGATTGAAGATCATGGGATCAAATCAAGATCTTGATCAAGAATTGATAACAAGTCATCATGTTCTTGAAGGAAATAGTTCCCAATTGAACAATTATGAACTAGAGTTTGGTTACAACAAGACAAATATACAAAAAAGTCAAACATCCACACAAACCAACTCAATTTTCTATAACCCACAAAAAACCCATTTGTATTATAAAAATTGAACCTGAAAACCCTGACAAAAAACCCATTTGTATTATAAAAATTGAACCTGAAAACCCTGAAGAAAACTGGCTTTGCTTAAAAAAGAAAGAAGTTATGGGGTTGGAGACTTCCATTGACCCCCAAAATAGGGTGAAACTGTGAATTCAATCATATAAAAAACAAGAACCCATTTTTTTACCCTTTTTATCAAAAGATCTAATACCCAATATAAAATCAAGAACTCAAAAATATAAAGAATTAAAATAAAATTCTATTATTTTCATGAACAAGTAACGTGAGAAATGGGTTTAGGGGGAGAAATTGACAGAAAGAACCTAAGAAATCTTTTTTGTAAGATAGAATTAAAATCAACAAGTGGGTATAAAAAACACAAAAGATTTGATTTTTATGATTGTTTTAGACATAGAACAATGTAAGAAACGGGAAAATCTTGATCTAAATCGATTGAAATTAAAACAGAGAAAAGAAAATAGAGATGAAGAACCTGAGAAGTTGTTGTTTACAGGAACTCCATGATCGAAAATCTTGGTGATTCTCTCTCTAGAAAATGAAATGTTTTGGTGGGTAAAATGAAGAAGAAGAAGAAGAAAGGGGGTATTGATTGTTAATGACAAGTCTTTGTGTTGGACTGATGAATTTTATGTTTCTTTCTCTCTCTAGACTCTCAAGAATGATGAGCGAGAGAGAAAGAAGATGAAGTCGGCGGTGAGATCATTTAAAGCCACACACCCACCAAACAAAATTCAATTTAACATACTACTACAGTATAATTTTTAATTAATTTATTACTATTAATAAAATATTCTTTTATTATAATACTTGTATTTTTTTTAAATACAAATATAATAAAATAAGTATAAGTATAAGAATGTAAAATAAGTTGGAGAATTTTTGGTTGGCTAAAATAAAAAAATATTTTTTTCCTGAAAATTTCATGCTGCTTTCTTATTTTTAAAACAATATTCATAATTTATATATATTTATTCTAAAAATATTTGAAATACGTTATGCTTCCCATGTCTATAATAATTATACACGTTTTACGTTGGTATTATAAAATTTAGTGAGAATATTTGATTTTCTCAAATGTTTGTAAAGCAAAATAATTTTTCTAATATTGTATAACTAAGGGGTTGTTTGGTTGGTTTTTCATTAAGTTCTGTATAAATAAAGTTGTTTGTGTGGATTAATATGTCTGTATAGATTTAGAAGATTTTTATTTAAAGAGTTTTTTCATATATGGAAGAAACGTCTTTTTTAATGAGGGACTGGTTTGGAAAAAACTTGGATTTCTGCATAAAGCTCCCCCTTGAAATCTTACTGAATAAGTCACTTTCTATATCATTAAGTCATCACCAAACAATCATATATAGCTGACTGAATAAGCTGTGAGTCTCATTAAGCTGCAAACAAACAGACCCTAAGTGACTAAAAACATAAATGTTGATTGGAAAGAGCATTCACATTTATTTTAAAATAATCCCAAGTAAAATTTTAGGACATGTTTTCAATTACGGTTTATCAAATGTTTTAATTGTTTTTGTTTGCACGCTTGATTTTCGTTGTTTCAAATTTGGTATTTGTATTTGTTGACGATTTTAATATCATTAGTCATTTGGTATTGAGATTTACATGAGAACGAAGAGATTAAGGCTAAGTTATAATATGAGTTAGATGGTGTGGAGAACACACTCGTAAAAGTTAATTTAATCCTAGAACCAGTGAATAGTATATGAGTCAAAAAGGCAGCGCCCCCTTATGAGGTCAAGCGATAACGTTAACGCCTTGAGACCTAAAGTTATGCTTAAAAAGTGGACACTGAGGTTAGTGCTTTCAACATGCCTCTAATGTGTCTTCATTGACACTAATCAGTCTGTCATCAATAACATTGATCTGAAGTGTTTTCAATGATACTGGTTGAAGTGTCTTCAGTGACGCTGCTTTGCAATACTATTCAACGTGTTGACCCAAATATTTAGCAATCCTTCTTATCTGTTGGTGATTATTTGATAACTATTTTAGCGCGCCAAAATAAATATTGGCTGACATCTATAAAAAGAGAATTTCAATCTTAGTTCCAACATACTATGATTTTGGATTATCTTATAGTAGATTTCGTCAAACACAACCAATTATAGGGTCAAAATATCTTCCGAAAAGTGTTCTTCACACAATGCAAACATTTCATTGATTTATCAATAACACATAAATCCATATTTCTAGAATATTCTATTTTATTTGACACTTGGTCAAACCTGATAATATTATACTCAAATTCCTTTCAATTCCGATTTTTTAATAGATTTATTTCCTTAAAAAAAACATATTGGAAACCAATTGTCTCCTAAAAGTATCTCCAATAGATTCTTTAAAATTTCTCCAAATTTTAGAATGAAATTTCAAAATCCTTAAAACAAAAATACATTCTGGTTCTCCATTTTAGAGATTACAACAATGATTATATTATTAAAATATTATATTTATCTAATAAAATATTAATTTTCTCTCTAAAAGTTTAATTTCAATGTTTCAACCGGTGAAAAAATATTATAAAATTACTTCTCCTTCATTTAATCATCTTCGGGGAGTGCTTTAAATTTGGAAAATTTTACAATCCGTCAAAAGACGCATTTTTAAAATCATTAAAATCTTCGTTCTCTCCATTTTAAAAAATATGTTAAAAAAGCCCTAATACTCTTGGTTTTGAGTTGGTCACGACATGAATGTTATCTTGAAATGACATATTGCATTCTATTAAATAAAAATATATAATTATTGAAACAAAATTTATAGAAAATATAAATGGAAGCAGTGAGGGGGCATTAAGCCGGTGGTCCAAGAAGGCCAACCACTGGGGTTACGGCCGTCATAAAACGGCAAAAAAGAAGACGATCGGAGTAAATGCAAGTTATCACCGGTCACCGCCCAAATAAACACGTAAGCCACATGCTGACCTGGCAGATAACACTACTCGCCACTGATATCATGCCATGTGGCAGGATTCATGATAGCTTGCTTTCGCTAGATTGACGTCAGCCAATGCTTCTAGAACACGTGATACCCAAGACAAAAAGTCAAAAGCTTCCATCGCTTTCCTTTTCTTTTTCTCTCTTAAATATTTTTGTAAATATGGTGCTTTTTTCTTCATTTTGATTAAAGATAAAGTATTTATTTTTTAAATATATTTTTAAAATATACATTTAATAATTTAAATGTCTATAATAATAACTAGAGATGAAAATGGGAATGGGTATTGGACAGGTAATGCACCCCCTATTTCGTGACCCTGACCCGTTTAAGCCCCTGATCCCCGCCCCCGCCCCAATGGACAGGTTTGGGGAATCCGTTGTGTACTAAACACTGACAAAATGGAATTCGTGTTTGATGTTGTTTATTAGATCGAGCTACATATAAAACGAGTTCATACTCACGTTCAGAAAATTCATGGTTTGTTCAAGTTTGTATTCAAAGTCAAACATGTTGTTAATGGACACGCTAGCAATTAGGTCTATTTTTTGTTTATATACTTCAGTTATAGATTTTTTTTTATAAAATATGTCTATTAAGAATCACCAAAATAAAATATGATAAAAAAAAAAGTTTAAATAAATAAATCATGTGATTTATAAATATTCGGAACCCATGTTTTTAAATGGGGAAATTGGCTCAAAGAGCCACATTACACACGAATATTGGTCTCTTAGCAATTTCTCTTTCAATTTGACGAAAATAGATTGCGGACCTACAGGTCCGCTACCTGCCACAAAACGACAAAAAAACCACGTTCCGAGCTAGATCCGCAATCGGGTCGATTCAAGACAGGTCCGCAACGGTAGAGGACCTGCAGGTAGAGGAATGGTAGAGGACCTGCAGGTAGAGGACCTGCAAGTAGAGGATTGGTAGAGGACCTGCATGGTAGAGGACCTAGGTACGCCATTGCGGACCTAGGTCTATTTTGGTAAATCATGGAGAGAAATGACTAGGAGACCAATATGTCAATGTAATGTGGCTATTTGAGCCAATTTCCCTTTTAAATAATACTAGTATTGATTTATCATAACATGTATAATATTGTATATGCATGAATTAGTTGGAATTTGAGCCAAATAGTCAACAAATGATGCCATTTACTATTATCATAATTAGATAATGATGTCAAACATCATTTAAATTTTCTTTTTTATAAATAAATGAATTTAGGAATACGAAAAATGTAAATAAAATATTTGGAAAAAGAATAAAATGTCATATTTTGCACGAATGTCTATTGAAAAATTTAATATTAATTAAATATTTAACATTAATAATTTTCAACAATACAAAATAAATTATTATTTTTTTAAAACTCGTTGAATAGTTTTGAAATTGAATTTGGACTTTCGGATTAAAATCAAATATTTAGTTTGAAAAAAAATCCTTAATCATGGGTCTAACTTACAAATCCTTTTATTATTTATTTATTTATTTATAATATGACTTGCATATCATTAGAAAAAGATTCAATAAAATTTAATTAAAAATTTACTTCCAATGAAATGTGTTAGTACAAGTTACTCCTATTAACCAATCTTGAAAATAAAATAAAGCATGTAAAACCAAACTATACGATCATAAACTTTACCAAGAGAACTATGGGAAATAATTCCTCTCCCGTTTTTCATAGAAACAAAGGAAATGTATACAGAGTATAATGCGTATCAATCATGCTTAAACTTAGTCTAGGTTTAATCTTAGGCTACTAAATATATACACAATAAAAGGTAATTAACAAAATAATCTGTTTACATCAAGGCCGTGCTTCAGGGTATTCCGAGCGGGGCCGTCGCACAGGGCCTCCGTTCGTCGGTGGCCTCCAATTTTTAATCTTTTTTATATGTATAATAATTTAAATATAAAAAAGAAAAGCGAAAAAACTACACAAATTGTCTTGTAGCCTAATTGGATGGTGCACTCCACTCTTTAGTACAAGTTTTGGGCTCAAATCCAACCATGCACGCTTTAGTTTTTAGTTTTTTTTAAATTAGTTCTCATTTATTTACTTTCAATGTAACTTATCACTAAATTAAGAAGGAAAAAAAAAACACAACTTAATTATATAAAAAGTTTGTGATTTTTTTACTAATTAAATTATGTGCATATTTTTAAAGGAAATTAATTAAACTAGTCATTTCAGAAAATCGGCTTTATCTCCTACCAATCTCTCCGTCAATTTATTAAAATAGCCCATAAGTTCATAAAAGGTGTTCGTATATACGAACACATCCCTAAGTCTGATAAATTTGACATATGTTCGTAATATAGGTTCGTATTTCACGAACATAATATAGGTTCGTAATATAGGGGCCATAAATGTAACTTGTCTTTTATTTGAAACCAATATGTTCGTGCCCCACGAACATGATCCACGAACTAGGGCCAAAATTGTAAATATTTTGATAATTGGGTCAAATTGTAAATATATGTTCGTAATATTGTAAATATTTTGATAATTGGGTCAAAATTGTAAATATCCCCTATATTACGAACCTATATTATGTTCGTGAAATACGAATCTATATTACAAACATATGTCAAATTTATTAGACTTAGGGATGTGTTCGTATATACGAACACCTTTCACGAACTTATGGGCTATTTTAATAAATTGAGGGAGAGATTGGTTAGGAGATAAAGCCGATTTTCTGAAATGGTTAGTTTAATTAATTTCCCTATTTTTAATGATTCGTCTAATTTTTATTTATTTGTCGATACCAAAACATCAAGTTTCCTTATTTGTCTTTATTTTGATTTTTATAGGCCTTTAAATAATTAAATCATGCTTCCTTATTTATTTGTTTTTGTTCATTTATTTTTTGTATATAATGTTTCTTATTGATATGAAATCTCTAGTTAAAACCTTATAATCAAAACCTCATATTTATACTGGACTTTATTTCCTAAATTATCTCTAGAAGGCCAAAATCCCATTTTTTTCGTTTTTATTTTACTGTCGTCACCATAAATTTGTAATGTTTGTTCTTCAGTTCTTTCCTTTTCAATGTATATATGTCAGTCTATAATTTAGTGATATTATTTTTTTTTTCAATTATTTTCTTCTATTAACTTTGTTTGATTATTTAATGAATATCAAAAATTTCATTGACTGTTATTGATTATTTAATGAATATCAAAAATTTCATTGACTGTTATTGATTATTTATATATTTCTTTAATCAATTTTCAAAACTTTTGAAATCTTATCGACTATATCTCAAAAGAGATTAAATGGTTTGCTTTGATATAGTTTGAAAATAAATTTCTAGCAAATCTTGATTATGAAAGTATGATTAGATGATTTTGTTTCAAAAAGTGTTAGGAGATTTATGTTAGAAAATATTAATGCCTAATTGTTTGTGTTCTTCTCGAAATATGTATATTGTAGTGTCAGTTTATTATTGAAGAATGAATAACTTTTTATGTTTACTACTAATAAACTATTTATGTTATATATTGTACATTATACTTATTATGAGATTATTTTTAATTTTCTTACTAATTAATTTTAATTTATTCTTATTAACAAATTAGTCAAATAAGAATTACGATCATTAATTTTAAGATATAAAGATCAATTTGATTTCTATTTGAATCTTGTTTATGATTATTTGTATTTTACATATATTTTAATATAAGCAAAATTATTTTTGAATTAAATAATAAAAATTTAATAAATAATATAACTAGAAAAATATAGAATCACATTTAGATTTTTGCACAGGGCCACCCAAATGTCAGGAACGGCCCTGGTTTACATATATAGCTTAACACACCCCCGCAGTCGAAGCGGGAGGCTTACGAACACTGAGACTGTCCCTAAAATCTTCAAACAAAATACGCGGAAGACCCTTTGTAAAAATATCTGCGATCTGATATCGGGAAGGTACATGAAGAACACGAACCTGACCACTAGGGATGGCAACGGGGCGGGTATCCCCTTACTCGGCCCCGGCTTAGTAAGCATGGCCCCGTCCCCCAGCGGGTACGGGAATTGACTACCCGACCCCGGTCAAATCCCCGGTCAACCCCGCCCCCATACCCGGTTGGAACCCGTTTATCCGGCCCGATTTAGACCCAGTTTTTTAAAATTTTTTATATGATGTAATATAATTTATTGAGTTTATATACAATATATATATATATATTATAATTGGTTGGTTTTTGTATTGTTTTTTTTTTTTGCAAGTTTGCTACTGTTTTTTGAGTTGTTTTGACACAGTAAACCACATCATCCAACACCACTAATTTTTGACATTCATGAACAATTACAAAACATTAACACTAATTTGGGAAAACTAATAGGAATATAGAATTATTAATATAGTGTGCGTTTCTTTTGCAAACCAAGCAATTTGTACAAACTATGCAAACCACTATTTTAGGAAACAATAGATATATTTATGGATAATGATTATAATTCATTAATAATGATTGTGATATATGTGGAAAATGTTAAGTTTATTCATTATAATCATGATTTTAAATTAGGAAATGTTAAGTTTATTCATTATAATCATGATTTTAAATTAGGAAACATAATAAAATCATATATTCATTAGACTTGATGAACAATTAAGATTGGTTCACAAAGTTTGCACAATCTGTTTGCAAAAGATACGTCCCCTATTAATATATATATATATATATATATATATATATATATATATATATATATATATATATATTTTAAAAATACTTATATAATATATCCGGGTACCGGGTGGGTCGGGGGGTAGGCTACCCGACCCCGACCCTAGTTTGAGAGTACCGGGTATCCCCGGCCCCGGTCGTGTCGGGTGAACCGGGTTCCCCAACGGGTCGGGTCAAATCACCATCCCTACTGATCACGAGCAACTTTCTTCTATACAAAATGAATATCCATCACAATATGCTTGGTACGTTGATGTTGCACCGGATTACCCGATAAATAGATAGCACTCACATTGTCACAATAAACAAGTGTAACCTTTTTAACCGGACAATGTAACTCCAAAAGCAAATTTCGTAACCAACAAGATTTGGATACGACATTTGCCACACCTCTATACTCGGCCTCGGCACTAGACCGAGAAAGAGTAGGTTGTCTCTTAGAAGACCAACAAACCAAATTATCACCCAAAAATACACAATAACCAAAGGTAGATCGTCTCGTGTCTGGGAAACCACCCCAATCCGCATCAGTATAAGAAACAAGAGATGGAACCGTAGATGAGTAGAGATGGAGACCATGGTCAAGTGTACCTTGTATATACCGGATAATGCGTTTGAGAGCTTGCATATGGTCAATTTATGGATCATGCATATGTAAACACACTTGTTGAACAACATAAGAGATATCTGGTCGGGTGAATGTAAGATATTGAAGAGCCACAACAAGACTCCTATAGAGAGTGAGATCCTCATAAGGAGAACTCGAAGTAGCACCAACCTTTTCCTTCGTGTCAACCGGGGTCGGAGAAGACTTGCAAGACGACATTCCGGCATGCTCTATTATTTGCTCGGTATATTTGCGTTGTGATAGAAACATACCACCCTTGTGATGAGATACGGCAATGCCAAGAAAATAATTCAAAGGACCAAGATCTTTCATAGAAAATTCCGAGCTAAGAAGACCCATGATAGACAATCGAAGAGCAGTTGAAGAAGCAGTGAGAATAATATCATCAACATACAGCAAAATATAAGTCGTGTCAGATCCCTTGTGGTAAATAAACAAAGAATTCTCACATTTGCTGTTTGAGAAACCGAGGGACATGACATAATCTGCAAAACGCTTTTACCAAGCTCGGGGTGTCTGCTTAAGTCCATATAAAGACTTACGTAACAAACACACATAATCTGGATGGGAACGATCCCTATACCCCAAAGGTTGATGCATATACACCGTTTCGTGTAGCTCACCATGAAGAAATGCATTTTTTACATCCAACTGATGAATGGGCCATGCCTTCGAAAGAGATAAAGAGAGAACTGTGCGAATCGTAGCTGGCTTCACTACCAGACTAAAAGTTTCGCCACAATCAATGCCCACCTATTGTGTCTTCCCATCACCCACAAGACGGGATTTATGCCTCTAAAAAACACCATTAGTTTTTTCTTTATGAGTAAAAATCCACAGATCGAATAACATTCACATTAGGTGGACGGGGCACTAATTCCCACGTCTTATTTTCAATAAGAGCATGATATTCATCATCCATGGCCAATTTCCAATTCGGGTCACGAAGAGCTGCTATCGGATTACGAGGTAAGGGAGACCTTGTAACCGTAGCTTGCATAGCATATTTCTGATTAGGCTTAAAAAATACCATTTTGGCTCCTCGTCACAACTTGAGGCTGTTGAATGTGAGTGGATGGGATATGTGAATGTTGAACTGGAGGCGCTTGAGTAGGAGAAAAACTGGGCTGCTGGACGAGGGAAAAAGGTGGGTTTGTAGGAGGTGAACTAGTGAGATATTGTCCACTAGGTGTTATGCGGACAACAGGAATAGGGGCTGTTGGGTCGGGGTTGTTGGGCCTGGGCGAAATTGCCACAGTGGGTTGTTGTTGAGCATTTGACAAGTTTTGTAAATGGCGAATAGTGTAATACGAGACATCATCACCCAAAAAATCATAAGTATGAGGGGAAAAGGTATGCAAGTTAGCAAAGGGGAAAACATGTTCATAAAAAATAACGTGACGACAAATAATTATTTTATTTGAAGATAAATCATAATATTTGTAGCCATGATGATTCGGAGGGTATCCCAAAAATACACATGGAGTTGATCGGGGTTGCAATTTATTAATAGTAGTAGAAGGAATGAGAGGATAACACAACCACCCAAAAACCCGAATGTGAGAATAGGAAGGTACCCTTTGATATAGAATTTGAAGCGGAGAAATATTACCCAATAACTTGCTTGGAAGGACATTGAGAAGATAAGTAGCCATTTGTAACGCATGAGGCCAAAAAGACGGAGGGATAGAGGCATGAGCTAAAAGAGTACGGGTGACATTATTTATAGTTCGTATTTTTCTTTCGGCTTTACCATTTTGAGGAGAAGTATGAGGGCAAGAAAGACGGAAGGACATGCCATGAGTTTTACAAAAATCCCGAAAAGGACCATTATCAAGCTCTCTTCCATTATCACATTGCACATTTTTAATATTACATTCAAATTGGGTGAAAATATAATTCTTAAAAGCTAATAATTTTTCAAAGACATCCGACTTCCTAGCAATAGGAAAAGTCCAAAGATAATTAGAATAATAATCCAATAACAAAACGTAATATTTATACCCCGTAGAACTCAAAATAGGAGATGTTAAGACACAGTCTCATTGGATTCAAGATCATCCAAAACGAAGATCGCAATCTGAAGTTAAAGCTGAAAGTTACTCTCAACCAAAGTCTAGGGTCTATTTTGTAATAAGTGTCAAAGTTATAATATCTAGATATTATTTAGATATTATGTTTAGTTTAATATTAGTTTATATTAGTTTTTGATAATATCTAATACTGATATTATCTTTCTCTCTGTACAACACAAAAACATATAATTAACCCACACAACACATAGTGAAAGGTGTAATAAGAGAGAAAAACAAACAGAGAAACCATATCAAGAAATCAACCGTGTAATCTGCGTTTGTAATCCAAACAGGTTGGTTTATCTTCTATTTGTTTGTTATTTGATTATCTGGTAACGATCACGGACTCACAGGAGAAGTCCAAAGATCACTATGAATAATGTCAAAAGGCATAGAAGTACTTGAATTAGACGAAACAAATGGTAACTTAACATGTTTCCCAAAGACACAAGAACGACAAATGTGAGAAGTAGAAATACGATTACAATCAATGCTTTTATTGCGTCTAAAACATCTAAAATTGGAACACCCGGATGACCCAAACGATCATGCCAGAGAGAAGAGGAGATGGCTACAAAGGCGGAAGGTAGAGTGTGATTGTTTGTGGAAGTGGTAAGAGGATATAGGTCACCCCGACTATCATATCTCATTATTGGTCTCCCCATCTGAAAATTCTTCACAGAAAACCCAAATGGATCAAATTCAACTGTCACATAATTATCAGTAGTGAATTTCCTAACAGAAATAAGATTTTTAATAATTTTGGGAGCATGAAGAACATTATTCAAGGACAAAGGGGGGTTAGGGGAAGGCAAAGATGTGTGATCGTAACCATGAATTGGAATAGTATGACCATTTCCAACGAAAATACCACTAGAATGATTGCTCAAATGAAAATAAGACGAGAAATTACCATTGGAAGACGCCATGTGAGATGTCGCTCCGGTGTCCATGTACCAAGATGGGTCGGGTGGATTGATGGACATTGTGTGCATGGTCGCGGTAATATCAGTTGAAGCATAAGATGTGGGTTGCCCATTTGATGAAGACACAAAAGCTTGTGGTCGGGGGCCAAGTATACCAGGCTGTTGCCTGTTGTTTGGCGGACGTTGGGCCCAACCTTGGGTTGGATATGGGCAAGGTGGTGCAGCCCAATGAGGCATCCAACCCCAAGAAGGAAACCCCGTATTTTCGCTTAGTAAGTTTCCGTTCATCCCTAGCCATCTCTTCACTTTCCGTCTATCCTTTGGGGTGAAATGAATTGTACTTTCGAACCTTAAAACAACCCATACGAAAATCTCGAGTTTTGGACATTTTTGGGCTTCGGTACATGTGGCGCGAGAGTGACTCGCGATAGTAACATGTGTCACTATCGCGTGGCACAATCGCCGGAGGCGTACCACCCGCAGTACAATCTCCGCAAGAGTGCCCTCGCGATAGTGACAATGTCACTATCGCGTGGCAAGGTCGCCGCCGGGGTCTGTTTGGTTAAAATTCGGATTTTTAGCCCCTTTCTCATTTCTAACTCACCCATTTCATTTATTTCTCTCCCTCTCAGCCTCTCCCTCCCAAGAACCGAACCCTAACCCATTTTGGATCTTTTCTCCTCTAAAGTAAGTGTTTTTTCATCATCTAGCTAGTGAGATCTTGAACCACAAAACCTTCATCTTCATCTTCCTCCTCAATTTCACCGATTGAGAGCTCGGGTTGAAGAGTTGTATTGGGTGTCCTCGGAAAATCTTGTCATCTAGAATGGTAAGTTTTCTTGAAATAATGTTATAATGCTCCATTGATGTTTCCATAGTATTTGGTTGCTCAAACCTCGGAAATGGTGGTTTTTGGGAAACTAGGGTTTTGATCTTGATGGGGATTTTTAGTAACTAAGGTTTGGGGAATGTTTCTATGTAACACCCCGAATTTCGTTTGGTTTTGCGAAGTTGTGTTAAGGAAAAGAGGCTTCTGTTTCTGTCTACAGGGCGCATGGGTCGTGCGCCCTCTTTCAGGAAAAACGCACGGGTCGTGCGCAAGGGTCAGGGGCCGATGATACGGATGTTTGCACACCTCTAGACATGTGATAATTGAACCTCAAAGCAAGTATACAATGAGATCCAATATCGTCTTTTCAAGTAATAAAATGGTAAGAACCAAGTATCGTATTCCACAGGGATAGGTATCTTAAGTTGCAAGATCTTGAGATGAAAAACTAACTTCAGATGGCGAGTTTGAAGACTTTGTTTGAGTTGGTTAACAGTGATATGATTAACAGGATATATAAAGATAGAATGGGTGCAAGACTTAAAGTGAGGAGTAAACACAAATTCTGGAGGACAATACTATAGGGATGCTATAGCATTAGTTCATCAACAACAAGTTCCACCATGTACTTTAAAGAGTATCCTTCCGGATATCTACCATTGCACTTTTGTTTAGCCTTCAATCAACATATGCCTATGCAAATGTCCGGACCAGTGTGAGTGTCAAATGGTTTCTTTAAAGTATATGGAAAAACAAATGCCTTTGTTTAAAAATCACCCTTCCGAGTCGATTCCAATATCATTCAAGTTGACGTGTTCTTAGTGGCTCATTCCTGAGTTCACTACACTTTAACACTTTGACTAGTGATCAACCCGTCAAGAATCAATCGGTTTGAAAAACAAAGATAGCAAGTTCCCTTGCTAGTAACTCTTCCAAGTATACTTCTCGTATCATTCAAACTGACGTGCTTTTTCATGGCTTATTCCTAAGTCCATGGCACTTTCACACTTTAAGAAGTGATCAATTCGTCAAGAAGTGCTTTTGGATTTATAAAACTTAAAATGACATAGTGGAACAATGTTATTGAAGAACAAAGTCCACTAGTTTTCGGTTTACAACCTCCCTCTTCGTCTCACACCCAAACTATAAAATTAGCTACTCATTACGTAATATAAATTGCAATAAAAGTAAATGACATAAATTAAAGACATAATGTAAATGACAGTATATAAATGACAGAAATTAAATAACGTAAATGTAAATGACGGAAATGTAAAGTGCATAAAGTAAATGCAATAAGTAAGAATGAAATGTAAAGAAAAAAACTAATAATGAAGAACACAGATTATAAAACTTTGGAGACTTAATATTAAACTTTAGAGGGAGAATTTCAAGAGATCAATTCTCCCCCTAATGGATTACAAAAGAGATCTCTCTAAAACAAAAGAACACAACCCCTTATTTATACCAAACCATGATGGCAAAATGGTAAATATAAAAACTTAAAATAATATAAAAGGACACAACAACTAAAGTTATAACCAAAGTTACACTCCAAGTATGTCATCATCTTCCTTCCTCCAGCCAACAACTCTAGTTCCATTTCAACAAAAGATTTGGTGTAAAGTAATCTAGTTAGCAATCTTCATCAAAAATCCTCCATGGTTTCTCCAACAAGCAGAATTGGATGATGTAGCATTGACTGACAGTAATGAAATCAGCACAAAACCTAAGTTAACTTCCATAAGTAGTAAAAGACAGGAAAATCATAAACTTAGCTCCATGAAATAAAAAGGAGAAAATAAGATAAGAAAAATGGACTCAAAGTTGGGATTAAACAAAATGATCTATCTAAAAAGAAAGAAAAGGTGTTCTTATGCATTAAATTCTCAATGCATATCACAACCTCAAACTTGAAATTTTGCTTGTCCCCAAGCAAATAAAATAAAAGAAAGAACATGACTCAATTAAAAGATATGCAAGATCATGGCATAAAATGCACACACAATGTGAAAAGATATCACACAAAATCCATAGCCTTTCATAAATTCCTAGTCATCCATTACTAGCCTAGGTATGTGCATGATTCATAAGCTAGTATCCACTTTCTTCTTTCTCAACTTATCACAATCAAATTTAGGATCAAAAGGGCTTTGGTAGGGTCACTCATTTTTGGCAATTTTTGTCTCACCTAGCCTTTTTCCACACAAATTCCCAACTAATTTTTTTTTCAATTTTGGCACTTTTGTGCTCTTTTTTCTGTTTTTGTGCACCTTGCCCCTATAGGACATTTGTGTGCACCTTACCCCTATGGGGGTATTTTTGGGTGTTTTGTTAAGGCATCAAGTTAGAGCTATGCTCTTTTGTATTGATGTTCAAGCCTTGTTTTGCCATTATGCAACTTCCATATCCCCAAACTTTACAACCTCAAACTTTGAAATTCACAATATCCTCATTGTGAGGAAACAATGTGCTTTGGTGTATAATGGCTACAAGTGGTTTATGGTGAGTGAAAGATGACCTAGATCATGTCCCAAACAGATTGTTCATTTCCAAGGTGTCCCAAGAAAGTGAAAGCTAGCTCTAATGCATACATAGACTAGGTGCAATGATGTGTTCCAAAAAATTATTTAGGCTATGAATTCAAAAGATATGCAAGTAACATGTGATGACCTTAACATGAAAATAAACCTATAAATCAGCAAATTAATCCCAGACACAAAACAAAAGAAATAAATAAAAATGGAGACTAAGTGAAGTGATTTGAACCTGTCCTACTCCTTAGGAGTAGGTTGTGAAGCCTTTGTTGCTGATGTTGCATGTTACGGTACCAAGCTCTGCATTTTTTTTAGTAAGGTGCTCTCCTTCTTCAGCTGATGGATAACTTGTTGACAACTTCTTGAGGAATGGTGGAATTTGTTGGAGCACATCAGTATGCTCCTTAGCCTGAACGACCCTCACCAACTCATTTTGGGTTTCTCTTTCCACTTATGCTTATATATTTCCCTTATCATTTCCTTCACTCCTTGATCATGGCACAAGACTTCGATGGCACATATGGGGGAATATTTCATCCCATCATGATTTTTCCACACCACCTCACCAACACTAGAACTTGATTTTCTGAAGCTTCCCGAGCCCTTGGATTGATCGTCACGTCCTCTTTTCAAAACAACTTGAAGACCTTCTGCACAACTTTGCTGCAAGGATGCTGCAACATCTGCAATAATATGGTTGTTCTGCACAGATTCAAAGCATGGGTTAATGACAATCTTGGCATTTTGTTTCACCTTTTCACTATTTTGAAGTGAAGAGGGGTTGCTCAAATGCTCAAATTCTTCCTCAGGACTCTCTATCTCTTGCCTATTTTCCAAAGTATTGACATCATCCTTATCCTTACCAATACTCTCAAATTTCTCAATCTCACTTGGTATAGGATTCTAGATTTGTCTATTACGCTCACTAATGATCTCTCCAACACAGGTCGTTATGTTAATAACAACTCCATTTATGTTCTGTAAGAAATCATTCATCAAAGTTTCAAGAGATTCAAATTTTTCAGTTTGTTCTAAAGAGTGTGTAGGGGGTAAAAATGAGTTGTTAAAATCATCCCCTTGAAAACTCCCAGAAAAATCAACTTGTTCCTCCCAAGATTGGTCAAAAGTATTCGAGTAAGTGTTACTCCAATCTTGGTAGGGAGGTATTGGTGATGTGAAAGTGCCATGATCTTGACCATTTAAAAATAAATTAGGATGATCCTCCCATGATTGATTGTAACCATTGAAGTGTGAGGTATCCCAATTACTATCTTCCATGAAATAATGGGATTCGGGGTTCGAAGGACAATTATACGAGAAATGATTTCCGCCACAATAGTCACATAAAACAGTTTCATACGGCCCAAACGAATGTCCCATAGAATCCATATTCACAGAAAGAAAAACTTAAATATTTGTTATTCGGACATACATGGAGACGTATGACGAGCAACAAAGATGGTAGAAAAATTAGCTTAACAAAACTCAATCTCTAAACAACAATAGATTTACGCCTATCCCCGGCAACGGCGCCAAAAACTCGATACAGATGTTTGCACACCTCTAGACATGTGATAATTGAACCTCAAAGCAAGTATACAATGAGATCCAATATCGTCTTTTCAAGTAATAAAATGGTAAGAACCAAGTATCGTATTCCACAGGGATAGGTATCTTAAGTTGCAAGATCTTGAGATGAAAAACTAACTTCAGATGGCGAGTTTGAAGACTTTGTTTGAGTTGGTTAACAGTGATATGATTAACAGGATATATAAAGATAGAATGGGTGCAAGACTTAAAGTGAGGAGTAAACACAAATTCTGGAGGACAATGCTATAGGGATGCTATAGCATTAGTTCATCAACAACAAGTTCCACCATGTACTTTAAAGAGTATCCTTCCGGATATCTACCATTGCACTTTTGTTTAGCCTTCAATCAACATATGCCTATGCAAATGTCCGGACCAGTGTGAGTGTCAAATGGTTTCTTTAAAGTATATGGAAAAACAAATGCCTTTGTTTAAAAATCACCCTTCCGAGTCGATTCCCATATCATTCAAGTTGACGTGTTCTTAGGGGCTCATTCCTGAGTCCACTACACTTTAACACTTTGACTAGTGATCAACCCGTCAAGAATCAATCGGTTTGAAAAACAAAGATAGCAAGTTCCCTTGCTAGTAACTCTTCCAAGTATACTTCTCGTATCATTCAAACTGACGTGCTTTTTCATGGCTTATTCCTAAGTCCATGGCACTTTCACACTTTAAGAAGTGATCAATTCGTACGGGCCGTGCGCCCTCCCTCTTTGGAAAACGCACGGGCCGTGCGCTGTGTTGGGAAGTGTGAGAACCTTGTCTAAATATCTCATTTTGATGAATCTTTTGATTTAATCAAAAGATCTCAGATTTCTTTCTCTCTCTCATCCTTTTCTCTCTTTTTCTCTTTCGATCTTCAAAGGCTCGTTTGGTTGCTAGTTTTCGGTGTTTCTAGCGAGGGGTCGGTGTTTTAAGCTTCACCTCTACGTCGTGATCGTTATCTGGTTTTCCGGGTTTTATTCTGAAAATCTACCGGTGAGTTCCTACTACCATTTTACAAACTTTATACATGTCAAAACTCTTATTTGCGATATCTGAAGTATTTCTACGGTATGATTTTATGTTCTCTACATTTTGATATAAATGAAGTTTTTGGTGATTTTCGGGGTTCCCGATCAGTTTTGACTAAAATGACTGGTTCCGCCTTATTAAAGTAAAATGATGTTTTACTTGAACATTATGTGAATATGTAAAAAGAATATTTTAGAACTCATTCAATGATTTTCATTCTTACCAGAAGTTGAGCTAGAAATGATATCTTGTTTATAAAAATATGTTTATACCATATGTTATTTATGGTTGGTCACATATGTTGTTGTGACGAGTCTGTACCATTACTAGTGGATCCCTAGGTTTTGAGTCGACTGTTTTGTTGGGATGTTATATTCCCCAAATTTGTAGCTATGGATCATATGTTCCTCGGGGGCAACTTGGTACGGTTATGTGAGGCCGGATGCTAGCCATGGTTCATAGTGATCCTGGCGAAGGAGTATACATTGGTTTTGTGCTTGGGGCTTGATCTCACGTTGAAGCACAAACTTTTGTGTTCGTATCCGCGGATTCCAAATGTTTAGCTCATAACTCGGATTTGTGGTCTACTTAGTGTTACACCATGATCTTTGGTAAAATGGTCCTTTTGTCATCGTTTAACGAGTTTTGGACCGAAAAGGCTCGGTTGTGGCGAAATGTTATCTTTATGAATTAAACCTTTATGAAAAGATTTCCTTATGATACTGATGTTTATATCTTTTGAGCTTTATAAACTGTATGTTCTCACCAGGATTTAAGTCTGACACTTTTTCTCAAATGATGTGTATAACAGGTTTCCCTTAGTGGTGGGTTGTCGGGGTTTTGATATACGGGTTTGGTCTCGAGGCATTTTGAGATGACTAGTATTGTTTCAGGCATTTGTTAAGTCGCATTCTTTTGGTACATTTATGGATCGTCAACTGATGTAATCTTGATATAGGTGTCTAGATTAGTTTGTTGACAAACTCTATATCGATACAGGTTTTTGTAAAGTCTTAAGGACTGATCCCCTTCTTGGGAGTTTATTATCAATACGAATGTTATGTTGCCAAGTTTTTCAGGTTTTAATTTACTCTGATTTTTAGGGTGTTACATTCTAAATGGTTATTTATGGGTATTTATGGTTTGGAATGTATGGATCTAGGTTTTGGAAGTTTTCGGCTTGAGGATTCAAGTGCCCTTCAAAGGAGCTCAAGCGGGGTAAAAATCTAGATTTAGCCTAAATCTAGCAAGGTGAGTTCAAGCTGATTTGTGAAAACGGTGTACATGCCAAAATGTTTATTTTAAAGTGTTTTGTGTCTTACATGAAATTGTTAATTGCTGATGAGTTTGATTATTTTGAAAGCGTTTACTTTATAAACTTATATAGCACACATCTTCAGGATTTTGGGCATTTTTGTAACACCCGTAAATTCTTAAGGTAAGTATTTTGTGGTCTTAAATGCATTTAATCCGCTTTTGTGAGAATATGTGTCCTTGTGTACGTCTTATTATCATGTTCAGATCTAAACGACATATAATTAAGTTACCTTCGTTAATCGTTCAAACTTTGTGCTCGTTATAGTTTTTGGTTGAGTTTTGGGCCATTTTTGGGTGACTCGCGATTGTGCCCCGCGATTGTGCCCTGGCACTATCGCGGAGGGCACTATCGCCCAAGTTGTACCGAGAGGGGGGGGGGGTGTCTCGCGATAGTGACCATAGTCACTATCGCCGGGCATACTCGCGGAAGGCGTACCGCGGGTGCGTGTGTGTTCGCGATTGTGACTCGCGATAGTGCCCTTTGGCACTATCGCCCGTGGCATCTGAAGGGTTTAAATTACCTTGGCAGTCTCATTTTCTCACAAGATCACTTTACAAAAACGGGAGAGTTCTTCTTAGAGGCGATTTTTAGGGTTTCTTCATCTACCACATTTACTTCTAAGCTTTTGGGTGGTTGGGAGCATTAAGTGGTCATCAAGCTACATTCAAGTGTTCTCATTGAGGTGTTCTTCAAGAATCTCACTCCTCATCTTCAAGCCTCATCTTCTCTAACTTCTAGGGTTTCCATATTTTCTAGGTTTTGGGTTCAAAACCTAGATTGTGAGTTTACTAAACCTTTGTTAAAACTAGTTATACATCATAATCTTCTATTTGTTACTTTATCTCTATATGCTCAATGTTAGGGGATTCCTTCACGATAATAGTGAAAAATGTATATATGTATATGGGTGATATGCCATGGATATAGTTATGTATCATTGTTTAGGACTTGTCTCATGGATATATGATGTGAGCATTTTGATATGTCAAGGGTATGCATAAAAGAGTATTATGATGATTCTATTTGGAGTACCATTTGGATGACATGTTTATATGCATGATGATGTATGATTTACATTGGGTCTTTTGTTAGACATCATGAGGATAAGGTGGTAAAAATTATACCCGTAGTTGGTATTGAATTATATGGGTTGAAGCATACCTAAAGGACCCCTTATAAATGTTATGTGGACGAACCAAGTCAGTACACTAGGAGGATGTAGTCTTGGGCGCCACTGTGATGGTATGTGCCTAGACCTCCGCCATCCGGGGAATTTTCTTAGCGATAGTCTTCGGATGGGCCGGGCCTTTGGGGTGTTCCTTGTTAAGGGCATCAAGGTATATCGACTCTTGGGTGGGACTTGATTGGTGCTTTGGGTCTCCCCTAATGACTCCACATTTGTTGAACACTGGTTAACTACTGATAAGAATGGTATTTGTTCCTGCATGCTTATTATTGTTCGACTCACTAGGCTTTTTGGCCTAACACTTGTTTGGTGTCGATGTGTATCTCAGGTTCTAGCGGCGGCGGTCTTAAGCAAGTTTAGTCGCTTTGGGGTAAGAGCTTGGGGAAGTGCACATGGACGCGTTATACTTTTGGATATAGACTTCTTGGGTTTATAGATGACAACCCTTTTTGTAATCTTTTTTCTAGTTGTAGAAATTAGATTAGTTGGTTGTTGTTTATCGTCCGTTAAATTATAAATTGTGATTAAACAGGTTATTCGTATATATTCCCCACTTTTGGGAGGCTCTTGCTATGGCAATTTTTGGTATACCTCACGTTCGTTTTTCGGATTTTTGTTATCCCTATTTTTAGGGTGTTACAAGTTGGTATCAGAGCTTTAGTTTAAGTGAACTAGGTATTGTTTAGCATATCTAGACTTAAGCTTTAGACTTTTGACCCCACTGTCCAATTGGGGTAGAAATCCTAGGTGGGGAGAGCGATAGGATTACGGAATTACTTTAATTAAAAGTTGTGATGATGGTGACAAGAATTCTTGTGTATGGTTCGTTTATAATTTCACTTAGCTACTGCTATTATGAATGCATTGTTACGTGAGCATACTTGGTTTACTATTATTATGATAATTGATGACGGTATTAGTACGTACAATGAGTTCAACTCGTGTAGTCTTTTCTCAATCTATTTCTCGTACGTTCATGGCAGATTTTAATGGTGAACACTCGTAGTAGATTACCGGACATGCCAGAAGGGCAACCCGAAGTGGAATTTGCAGCGGCACGACCTCCGGTGGGAGCAACCTCTGATGACATTCCCATACCCAGAATGTTGGGAGGAGGGCCTGAGCATATTCCGCGCCGGAACCTCAACACAGGTAACGCCATCTTGGAGGAAGTTACCATGGAGACCCGACTTCGGGATAGCATGATGTTGGCTATGAATGCGGCTTTGGCCCAACAACAGTTGGCTATGACTTCGGCTATGACCCAACAACAAGAGTTTTTCATGAAGCTTCTAGAAGATCGTGACGTCAGTAACCGTCAGCCCGAGACTATGGCTGAAAACGTTATTGTGGGGTCGGGAGGACCGAATGTGGTGACGGTCGAAGAGCCATCCGCCGAGGGAGTCAGAACAAAGACAAAAGGGTGCACCTACAAGACGTTTCTGGGGTGTCATCCTAAGGAGTTTGCAGGTTCCGATAGTCCAGTTGCTTGTATGTACTGGCTCAAGGAGATGGAAATGGCTTTCGAGGCAAGTGAGTGTGATCCCTCTCAGCGGGTCAAATTTGCTTCTCAATTACTTCGGGGAGAGGCTCTGATTTGGTGGAATCTCACTCGATCCGCCCTCACCCCGGAAGTTCTGGCTAAGTTAACTTGGCCGGTGTTCAAGGAAAAGATGATGGACAAGTACTGCAGTGAGCGTTCGTTGGACAAGTTGGAGCGAGAGTTCCGAAATCTGAAGAAAGGGAATACGTCGATTGTTGCCTACTCCAAACTCTTTTTGGAGAAATTAAACTTGGTGGGACATCTAGTTCCCGACGAAAGGTCAAAGATTAAAGCTTATCACCAAGGATTACCGGCCGAGATGCGAACGGCGGTGAGAAATGCAAAGTGTTCGACTTTACAAGAAGTTATCGAGGAGTCCTTACTCGTGGAGGACGACATCAATTCGGAAAGGGATGAGAAGAGGTACGTTGGGGAGAAACGGAAGTGGGAGGGGCCATCTGGGCCCGTTCGTCAATCAAGACCCTTTGTGAGCGGGAGGTCGGGTGATCAACACCGTGAAGATCGGTGGTGCCACAGGTGCAGGTCAAAGCACTCGGGACCGTGCGCTACAAGAACTCACTTCGGTCCAGCCGGGTGTGTCAAGTGTGGTAAGAAAAACCACACGACCCGAGAATGTTCCCTCCGTGGGTCAGTATGTTATGAATGCGGAGAGCCGGGGCACATGAAGCGGGAGTGCCCGAGACTAGTTAGAGGGAATGGTGGAAATTCTGTGGGTTCGACGGCTAGAGTCGAGCAACCACCAAGAGCACCGAGTCAAGCTTTCCGGATGACTACCGAGGAGGCAAAGGAGACCGCAGATGTCGTTTCGGGTACGTTTCTAGTAAACTCCATGCCTGCTCGCGTCTTGTTTGATTCGGGTGCTACCTGTTCCTTTGTGTCTGATACCTTTTGTAAACAATTCTCCACTTCTGTTAGTGTTCTTCCCAATGCGTTAGTAGTAGAAATAGCTAATGGAGATCAAGTGATCATTCGTGACCGCTTTCGTGATTGCACTCTAGAGATCGATGGAAATTCTTTTGGATTAGATTTGTTACCTATGACTATAGGAGGGTTCGATGTAGTCATAGGCATGGATTGGTTAGTAAGGCATAAAGCGGACATCTTTTGCTCCAAAAAGATGATCCAAGTTCCATTGCCGGAAAATGGGGTGGCTATCATTTATGGAGAGAAAGGAAGGAGGAATAACCCTATCATCTCCTCTCTTAAAACTCGCAAATTCTTAGCGAAGGGTTACCCTTCGTACTTGGCCTACATTGTGGACGCAAAGAAAGAAAAGAAGTCGGTAGAAAATGTGGAAGTGGTACAAGATTATCCGGACGTCTTTCCGGAAGACTTACCCGGATTACCGCCGGAGCGGCAAGTGGAGTTTCAGATTGATCTCACACCGGGAGCGGCTCCAATAGCACGTGCTCCATATCGTTTGGCACCGACAGAAATGAAGGAGATGATGGCGCAACTTCAAGAGTTGTTGGAGAAGGGCTTCATTCGACCGAGTTCGTCACCTTGGGGAGCACCAGTACTGTTCGTAAAGAAGAAGGATGGATCTATGCGGATGTGCATAGATTATCGGGAGCTAAATAAAGTCACGGTGAAGAATAAGTATCCTCTACCTCGTATCGACGATCTTTTTGATCAACTCCAAGGAGCGGGATGCTTCTCGAAGATTGATCTTCGGTCCGGTTATCACCAAGTGAGAGTGAAGAACGAAGATATTCCGAAGACGGCTTTCCGAACGAGATACGGTCACTACGAGTTTTTGGTGATGCCTTTCGGCTTAACCAATGCTCCGGCCGTATTCATGGATCTAATGAACCGTGTGTGTCGCCCATTCTTGGATAAATCTGTGATCGTCTTCATCGACGATATTTTAATATATTCAAAGGATGAGTCTGAGCATGGAAGATACTTACGGGAAGTATTGGAAGTTCTAAGGAAGGAGAAACTGTTCGCGAAGTTCTCAAAGTGCGAATTTTGGCTCCAAGAGGTGCAATTCTTGGGGCACGTGGTATCAAAGGAAGGGGTAAAGGTGGACCCGGCAAAGATCGAGGCAATGTTGAGTTGGGAACCCCCAACAAGTCCGACGGAGATCCGAAACTTCTTGGGTTTAGCGGGTTACTATCGGCGTTTCATTCAAGATTTCTCAAAGACGGCTACACCGCTCACTTCTCTTATGAGGAAGAACGTCAAGTTTCTTTGGACCGATGCACAAGAGCAAGCGTTTCAAACGCTCAAGAGGAAATTGTGTGAAGCTCCGATCTTGTCCTTACCCGAAGGATCGGAAGACTTTGTGGTGTATAGCGACGCTTCCAAGATGGGACTTGGGTGCGTGCTAATGCAAAGAGGGAAAGTAATAGCCTACGCGTCGCGACAATTAAAGGATCATGAGAAGAGCTATCCGACTCATGATTTGGAGTTGGCGGCGGTGGTTTTCGCGTTAAAGTTGTGGCGACACTACTTGTATGGGACCAAGTGTACTCTTTTCACGGATCACAAAAGTCTCAAGTACATCTTCGACCAAAAGGAACTCAACATGCGGCAAAGGAGATGGCTAGAGCTTTTGAAGGATTACGATTGTGACCTACTCTATCACCCCGGTAAGGCCAATGTGGTGGCGGATGCATTGATCCGGAGGAGTCATGGTGATGGTGTCAAAATGTCCCTTGCAAGGATCGATGTGGTGTCAAGTTTGTTGGAGAATATTAAAGCAAGCCAAGAGGAAGCACTTAAGGAAGAGAACCTCAAAGACGAGGTCATGGTGAAGCAAAGAGAACTCTTATCGGAAGACGGTCGTGGACTCAAGCTCTTTCAAGGACGGATTTGGGTGCCGAAGTTGGGAGGAAACCGGAAGTTGTTACTCGAAGAAGCGCATAAGTCGAAATACTCTATACATCCCGGTAGCACCAAGATGTATAGAGATTTAAAGTTAATGTATTGGTGGCCGGTGATGAAGCTAGATGTAGCTAGCTATGTGGAGAAATGTGTCACGTGCCTTCAAGTAAAGGCGGAACATCAAAGACCGTATGGAAGTTTACAACCGTTGTCCATTCCCGAGTGGAAATGGGACAATATCACTATGGATTTCGTGACCAAGTTGCCAAAGACCTTGCGTGGCCACGACACCATTTGGGTAATCGTTGACCGGTTGACCAAGAGCGCGCATTTCCTTGCAATGCGGGAGACCTTGCCAATGGAGAAATTGGCCAAGCTTTATATTGATGAGGTGGTATCGAGGCACGGAGTTCCGCAATCTATTGTGTCGGATCGGGACAGTCGATTTACTTCGAACTTTTGGGCTTGTCTGCAAAAGGAGTTGGGTACTCGACTAAACTTGAGCACGGCTTACCATCCTCAAACGGATGGCCAAAGCGAGAGGACAATCCAGACATTAGAAGATATGTTAAGGTCGTGTGTGATAGACTTCGGGGGAAGTTGGGATTCACATCTACCGTTAGTGGAGTTCGCGTACAACAACAGTTACCATTCTAGTATCGGAATGGCACCGTTCGAGGCTTTGTATGGACGAAAGTGCCGAACCCCGGTTTGTTGGTTAGAAGCGGGCGAAAAGCAATTCGCCGGACCGTAAATAGTTCAAGAGACGGCCGACAAGGTGAAAGAAATCCGGGAAAGACTAAAGGCGGCACAAGATCGACAAAAGAGTTATGCGGACAAGAAGAGAAGACCGGTGGAGTTTCAAGTGGGTGATCGGGTTATGTTGAAGGTGTCTCCGTGGAAGGGGATCATACGTTTCGGGAAGCGTGGGAAGCTTAGTCCTCGTTTCCTTGGACCATTTGTCATTTTGGAAAAGATTGGCTTGCAGGCCTATCGTTTGGAATTACCGCCGGAAATGGATGGGATACATCCTACATTTCACGTTTGTTATCTTCGGAAATGTCTAGCCGAAGAGGAAAGCGTGATCCCTTTGTCGGAAATTCGAGTGGACAATGGGAATCGTTGTGTGGAAGAACCGGAGTCGATTTTTGAATCGAAAGTGAAGAAGTTGAGGCATAAGGACGTGGTCATGGTTAAAGTCCAATGGAAGCACCATCGGGGTGCCAACATTACTTGGGAATCGGAAGATGTTATGAAGAAGCGTTATCCTCACTTGTTTGCTTAGGTTAAGATTTCGGGGACGAAATCTCCGTTAGGTGGGGAGGATTGTAACACCCGTAAATTCTTAAGGTAAGTATTTTGTGGTCTTAAATGCATTTAATCCGCTTTTGTGAGAATATGTGTCCTTGTGTACGTCTTATTATCATGTTCAGATCTAAACGACATATAATTAAGTTACCTTCGTTAATCGTTCAAACTTTGTGCTCGTTATAGTTTTTGGTTGAGTTTTGGGCCATTTTTGGGTGACTCGCGATTGTGCCCTGCGATTGTGCCCTGGCACTATCGCGGAGGGCACTATCGCCCAAGTTGTACCGAGAGGGGGGGGGTGTCTCGCGATAGTGACCATAGTCACTATCGCCGGGCATACTCGCGGAAGGCGTACCGCGGGTGCGTGTGTGTTCGCGATTGTGACTCGCGATAGTGCCCTTTGGCACTATCGCCCGTGGCATCTGAAGGGTTTAAATTACCTTGGCAGTCTCATTTTCTCACAAGATCAATTTACAAAAACGGGAGAGTTCTTCTTAGAGGCGATTTTTAGGGTTTCTTCATCTACCACATTTACTTCTAAGCTTTTGGGTGGTTGGGAGCATTAAGTGGTCATCAAGCTACATTCAAGTGTTCTCATTGAGGTGTTCTTCAAGAATCTCACTCCTCATCTTCAAGCCTCATCTTCTCTAACTTCTAGGGTTTCCATATTTTCTAGGTTTTGGGTTCAAAACCTAGATTGTGAGTTTACTAAACCTTTGTTAAAACTAGTTATACATCATAATCTTCTATTTGTTACTTTATCTCTATATGCTCAATGTTAGGGGATTCCTTCACGATAATAGTGAAAAATGTATATATGTATATGGGTGATATGCCATGGATATAGTTATGTATCATTGTTTAGGACTTGTCTCATGGATATATGATGTGAGCATTTTGATATGTCAAGGGTATGCATAAAAGAGTATTATGATGATTCTATTTGGAGTACCATTTGGATGACATGTTTATATGCATGATGATGTATGATTTACATTGGGTCTTTTGTTAGACATCATGAGGATAAGGTGGTAAAAATTATACCCGTAGTTGGTATTGAATTATATGGGTTGAAGCATACCTAAAGGACCCCTTATAAATGTTATGTGGACGAACCAAGTCAGTACACTAGGAGGATGTAGTCTTGGGCGCCACTGTGATGGTATGTGCCTAGACCTCCGCCATCCGGGGAATTTTCTTAGCGATAGTCTTCGGATGGGCCGGGCCTTTGGGGTGTTCCTTGTTAAGGGCATCAAGGTATATCGACTCTTGGGTGGGACTTGATTGGTGCTTTGGGTCTCCCCTAATGACTCCACATTTGTTGAACACTGGTTAACTACTGATAAGAATGGTATTTGTTCCTGCATGCTTATTATTGTTCGACTCACTAGGCTTTTTGGCCTAGCACTTGTTTGGTGTCGATGTGTATCTCAGGTTCTAGCGGCGGCGGTCTTAAGCAAGTTTAGTCGCTTTGGGGTAAGAGCTTGGGGAAGTGCACATGGACGCGTTATACTTTTGGATATAGACTTCTTGGGTTTATAGATGACAACCCTTTTTGTAATCTTTTTTCTAGTTGTAGAAATTAGATTAGCTGGTTGTTGTTTATCGTCCGTTAAATTACAAATTGTGATTAAACAGGTTATTCGTATATATTCCCCACTTTTGGGAGGCTCTTGCTATGGCAATTTTTGGTATACCTCACGTCCGTTTTTCGGATTTTTGTTATCCTTATTTTTAGGGTGTTACAATTTTGATAGATAAATCATATATTTTGGGTATCTAAATGATTTATTGCATGGAACATATTTTGAGTATAAATTGCATTTTATTGGGTGTCATGGGATGGTTTGAAAGGATAAAA
The DNA here is from genome assembly GCA_023525745.1 of Arctium lappa. Taxonomy (NCBI): domain Eukaryota; kingdom Viridiplantae; phylum Streptophyta; class Magnoliopsida; order Asterales; family Asteraceae; genus Arctium; species Arctium lappa. The sequence continues at coordinate 132,067,303 of CM042049.1, forward strand.
GGTAATAACTCACTTGGAAAATGTTTTGTCCCAAATTAAATCATGTTGGAGTCATTTGTGTGACTTGAAGCATGGGTTGCATAATTTCGGGTCATTCACGTCAGATTTTATTTTATGATTTTCAATGTTGGATCTTTGGATTTGTTGAGCTTATGGCTCGGCTTGGATTTTATTGGGTCTTGGGGACACTTGTTCGTTTGATAGCTCAATGTAGAGCGTTTGGTTATGATTTGCATTTATTGCATCTTATTTGGGAATTACATGTTTTGAATGCTTTAGTTCATTCGTTTTGGGTCATGTAATGTTTCAGCCCCGTCTGCTATGGATCCATTAGCACTTTTGTTATTTTGACGATGTAGGACGACTAGCCTCTGCACATCGTGGCACGTTAGGCATAGGATGGGATTGTAAGTCCTTCGTGCGACACGTTAGGCATAGGATGGGATTGTAAGTCCTTCGTGCAGTATCTATGGGTGTATGCTGAAAGATGTTGAGCTCGATACTTTATTATTTGTCCAATGGTGGAACGCTAGTTAATCCCCATTGAGGCGCGATTTGGCTTCTTCGGTATGGTGTAAGTCCTCAGTGCTATTATTTATGGGTGTATTCTGAAAGATGTTGAGCCCGATATTTAATACCAGTTTAACGTAATGTGTGGCTTACTTTGTGCACGTCGCATTATGCGGAATCGGGTTTCCCCCGTCACCGAAAGGTGTTGTCTTTGGGTTGTCTTTAAGTATTTGTTTTCGGTGACAGTTTGCATATATATGTTCATTCCATGTTTTATGGGTTGAGTATTAATCCCTACCCGTGTTTTGGGGTGTTTTGGGATATGAAATATTATTTACATTGTCATAAATCGGGAGTCAATTTATATCCACGTTTTGAGTCGAGTTATCTCTCTCTCTCTTATGCTATAATCATATAAACTGGAGTTTATGCATATTTTGGTCGGTTGATTTATAAAGCTTATTCAAATTCCAATTTTCGAGCATTACCATTATTCTCGTTTTGATCAAGTGTTGGATTTCATTACTTCATGAAAGAATGTTTTGGCGTTGAGGCATCCATTTATAAAATGCTTATTATTAGTAAATGAGCTACTTTCTTATTTTCTTTAGTAAATCTTTTCAAAGGATCGTGATTAAATATTGCAATACTTTCCCTTACGTTTTTCCTCTATAATCATGATATAAAACTTTTGAACTCACTAGGCGTTAGCCTAACTGTAACACCCCGAATTTCGTTTGTTTTTGCGAAGATGTTTAGAGGAAAAGAGGTTTATGTGGCTGTCTACAGGACGCACGGGTCGTGCGCCCCCCTTCAAAGAAAACGCACGGGTCGTGCGTACGAAATAGTGGCGAGGCAGTGGGCTTGCGCACGGGCCATGCGCATTTCCTTCTTTGAGATTTCTTAAATATCTAGATTTGAGAGATATTTTCATATATCTCTAAAATCTCAGTTCTCTCTCTCTCTCTCTCTCTCTTCCTTTTTCTCTCTTTTTCTCCTTTTCGACCTTCAAAGTTTCGTTTGGTTGCTAGTTTTCGGTGTTTCTAGCAAGGGGTCGGTGTTTTAAGCTTCACCTCTACGTCGTGAGCGTTATCTGGTTTTCCGGATTTTATTCTAAAAACCTACTGGTGAGTTCCTACTACCATTTTACAAACTTTATACATGTCAAAACTCTTATTTGCGAAATTCGAAGTATTTCTACGGTATGATTTCATGTTCTCTACATTTTGATATAAATGAAGTTTTTTTGTGATTTTCGGGGTTCCTGATCAGTTTTGACTAAAATGACTGTTTCCGCCTTATTGAAGTAAAATGATGTTTTACTTGCATATTATGTGGATATGTGAAGAGAATGTTTAAGAACTCATTTTAATGATTTTCATTCTTACGAGAAGTTGAACTGGAAATGACATTTGTTTATAAAATGTGTTTATACCATATGTTTATTTATGGTTGGTCACATATGTTGTTGTGACGAGTCTGTACCATTATTAGTGGATCCCTAGGTTTTGAGTCGACTGTATTATTGGGATGTCATATTCCCCATTTTGTAGCTATGGATACATATGATCCTCGGTGGCAACTTGGTACGGTTATGTGAGGCCGGTACTAGCCATGGTTCATAATGATCCTAGTGAAGGAGTATACATTGGTTTTGTTTGGGGCTAGATCTCACGTTGTAGCACAGACTTATGTGTTCGTATCCTCGGATTCCAATTGTTTAGCTCATAACTCGGATTTTGGCTTACTTAGTGTTACGCAACAATCATTGGTAAAATGTTTTGTCATTGGTCATTTGACAATATGTTTATAACGGAAAATCCCGGTTGTGGTAAAGGTTTCAATTGTAAAATTTAACCTCTTTGGAAATATTATCTTTTGATGCAAATGATTATATCTTTTGAGCTTTATAAACTGTATGTTCTCACCAGGCTTTAAGTCTGACACTTTTTCTCAAATGATGTGTATAACAGGTTTCCCTTAAAAAAGGTTTAATGGCAGGGACCCAAGGCCCTGTGGTCCACTTTTGTGGACCCTACATACCCTAGCCCCTTAGGTATGCACCGGAAAAGTCCTCTTGTCCCCCTATGATTCGAACACTAGGCCTCTTCACAGGTTTCCCTTGGCGGTGGGTTGTCGTGGTTTTGAGAGGCGGGTTGGTCTCGAGGCATTTTGAGATGACTAGTATTGTATCTGGGCATTTGTTAAGTCCCATTCTTTTGATGAATTATGGATTGTCAACAGATATAATCTTGGTAGAAGTGTCTAGATTAGTTTGTTGATGAATCCCATTTATATACAGGTTTTGTAAAGTCTTAAGGACTGATTCCCTTTTTATGGGAAGTTTATATCAATGCGATCGTCATGTTGCCAGGTTTTCCAGGTTTTAATTTACTCTGATTTTTAGGGTGTTACACTAACCCTTTTATTTTGTCGGCATGTGCATCAGGTTCCCTTCCGGGATTTATCTAGCGGCACTGAGATGAGATGAGTGCTAGTTGGTTACTCGAGGAAGTGGTTAGCTCGTTGAAGTCTTCCGCACTTATATTGGAGATAGCGATTGGCATTGGGTTATAGTAACACTCGACTTTAGTCAGTCTTTATGTAGGACTTTATTTATTCGTTGATGGTTCAATTTAGAAATGTACTTCAATTATGGACTATTAGTGAGAGATTTTATTATCCTTGACGGTATTTTTGAAAGTTTTTAATTAGTCGCTCTTTTCAAATTTGAGGGTGTTACACTGACCGCCTCCGCCACCGGACTTCCGGCCACCCGAACCATTCAAAAAACCAGACCCACGGCCACCGCTACCACCAGTCTTGTGGTTGGAATTTTTCGGTTTTCCCGAATTTTTTCCACGGTGTGGTGAGTGATTTGAACCCGAGGCATCAAATTCCGTCGGTGAAGCAGCAACTAATGCAGATTCTGACCCCGTGGCAGCCTCCTTCGCCAAACCGACCTCTTCAAGAGTCAACATAGATCGAGTTTGATAAAAAGTGGGCAAAGGGTCACTCTGCCGGATCAAAGTACCGACACCCTGATACGCCCTTATGAGACCCAAAACCAACTGAATTACAAGACGGTTGTCCGATACCGGACTACCGGTGCTCCTACATTCTTCAACTGGTCTGCCAGAGACTTGAGGCGCTGACAATAGGACGAGACATTCGGGAAATTCTCGATTTTGGTATTGGAGAACTCGGCCTCAAGAGTTACCACACAGGAATTTTTATTGTCTTGGAACATATCACGTAGTCTATTCCAAGCAGCCATGGCAGTGGCGTCGGGTTCAATTATGGTATGCAATAGATCATTAGAGATGGTTGCATAAATCCAAGAAAGAGATAAAGAAGAATAAGAATGGAGAAGAAGAGAGCTAGGGCGCAGTGCGGAAGGAACGATCGTTTTTCTGCCCTAGAGCTCTGATACCATATTGGAAACAATTCCTCTCCCTTTTTCCATAGAAACAAAGGAAATATATACAGAGTACAATGCCTATCAATCAGGCTTAAACTTAGTCTAGGCTTAATCTTAGGCTACTAATTAGGCAACTAAATATATACACAATAAAAGGTAATTAACAAAATAATCTGTTTACATATATAGCTTAACAAGAACGTCTTCATATATTAATAAATCATGTAATTAAAATATAAACGAGTTAATCAATCTCAAAGTCGAACCTATAAATGTGATTTATAAATTTGAATTTTAGATTATAAAACATAACTATAAATTATTAAACAAAAATCAAGCTAGAATAGTATTGTAATTTTTTTAATCAAAACTAGAGTTTGATATTAATTATTCTTTACATTTAAAACGATATATTACCCGACTTGTTAACACCAAGTGTCTAATAAGTCAAACACCAATCAGATGAATTAATTGAACATGCACATGCATATTGTACAACCAACCCAATGTACATATATAAAAGTTGTCTTAAACTATACCAATAATTGTGGCAATTGGTTTCAATTTTATTTTATTCATTTTTAAATTAGTTTGGATAACATATATTATATATCTTATTCATAAAAATAATAATAATATTTTAGGAATAATTTATATAATCATTTATAATGATTATTGATGTGTAGATTGATTATTGTTTTCAAACAATGGTGGGTTTAGGTATAAAGCAAGAGTAAGCTTTAGCTTGCTTATAAAGGAAAAGGATGAACCAAATGATTTGAACCCAAAAAATTGGAACACTTGAATGTGAACACTAGTTTCTACTTGATGCAAAATTCAGATTCATGCATCATTTCAATCATAGAATGATGCACCACATTAATAAATCCCCTAACCCACATCAATTTTAATCATCTATACTACCTTATAATACATTTAAGCAAAACTCTTAATTACTACCTACAAAGCACAATGTACTACCGTTTTATGCATAAAATTCAAAAATCTATGAATTACAACTTTCAATGCACAATATACAAGTTATTAATGCATGCTTTTAAACCTGTTACCACCACCCAGTTTAGCATGTGCAGAATTAACTTTCTTTGTGTGCAGTGTTCTCCCTGTATGACTATTTCCAGTTTCAGAGTCAAGATTTTATTTGAGGGAAGTTTCAAAATTCAAACGTCGGTTTATACAGGCTCCTCACTTCCAAATGGATTCACTCGACTAATTTCAAAATTTGAATATCATTCGTATCCCTTTGCACGATTCTGAAGGCTGTTGGATTCAAATTTTTTTCCCGAATATGGTGATTCCCTCTCTTCTTCTCTTCTACTCACCTATTTTTAATCTTTGATCTACAGAACTTTAGTTTAAAACCCTTGATTAGGAGCGAGGAGGTACTGCTACTGCTTCCAAAGCCAATGGATGTGTATTGATTTAAGTAAAATGACTTTTCTCTCGCTTACAAACCCTAAGGTATCCCCTATTGTTTTCAATCATGTATGGTTTACCTTCGTTGTTTCTTTATTGCACATTTTCGTCTAGGTCTAATGCAGATGAACTGTTTGATAAAATGCCTAAAAGAACATAAACCATTATTGTGTGAGTGCAGGTTTTGAGTTGCTGATTGTATCTCAAGTTTTGGAGGAACTCAACCTTAACTTCTCCATCTGTGATGTGGGTGTGATTATTGTGACAACATTAGAGGTAATACATAATTCCATCACAATACAATTACTTGCTGAAAATTTGATCCTTTTGTGTAGGTATATTTTAGCAATAAATCAACATATAGACTATTTTATGGGTACTAAGAGACTCAAGCAAAGTCATATGTGTTTCAAAGTATGGACTCTTGGTATTATGGAGTATATTGCTGTCATTATTTATGATATCACATTCTATGGTGGAACTTCTTAAAAGTTTGTTTGGTTTCACCCTTTTAGATCGAAAGGAGAAAAAATGTTAAGAGCCTAAAATCTAACATTTCTATGAACAATTTTTCAAAATGTTGCTTGAAAATGGTAAGCATATAAATGAAAACAATTTATTTATATAATTTTTGTAAGTTGCAACTTATAAGTAAGCGAAGTCAATAAGTTCCCTTTTCTTGGATGAAGTGATTGCTTTTCTCTCCTTCATTGATTCACTTATCTTGCATTTTAAGCATCTTTTAATGTAATGGTTACTCTTTCCTGCTCTAGCTACACACAACACAACTTTCCGATTTAGTTTCTTGTTTTTGTACTAATTTCTTTTCTTCTTAATCTCAGGTATCGGTGGCCAAATGCCTTTGAAGCCCATTTATCAACATGGGTCAATAGAGAGTATTCTAGAGAATATAAACAGAGAAAGGTTCTTTGTATTCCTTATTGATCTTTCATAACATTGTCTTATTGCTACCAACGAGTATGAGAAGTAATACCCTTTAGTTTAAGTTTGCTAGCTATCAGAAATGATCTGATAGCTAATGATCAATTCAATTTTTTTAATTACTTTTTGGCCTATATTCTCTCATATTATTCTTTTGAAATTATGTTGATGTAGAACATTGGTATGTTAAATATTCATGAAGAGTAGGAACTTATGTCTCAATAAGCTAAAAAAGCACAAGTCCATCTGAAGCAATGTTTTAAAACCCGGTTTTAAGGTTGACCCGGTGTGGTGACCGGGTCACGGTCCAACCGGTTCAACCGGGTGGTTGACCCTGTTTCAAGAAATTTTATGTAATTTTCATTTTCTTGCAACAAAACTCTTAAAGACAAGTCATGAATCCTAATGTACAAGCATTTTATGCATGAAATCTGAAAAACTATGAATTACAAGCTTTAAAGCATGATGTACAAATCATTTTAGCTTAGTACCACCACCACCGAATAATCTGTTGCATATAATTCATTGTAAGAGGTTTTGTTTTCTCCATTCTTCATGCCCATTTGTAGCACATTTTCCGATTGAGTTCAACAAGTGGGTCTACGAGTACGTTGTTTTTGATCGATTTTATTGCTCCTAACATGTTCCTCTGTTGATTTAGAGATCATAGCAAGTTTCAGGTTCGAATTTCGTTGAGAAACGAGTGAGATATCGTTGTTTGAAAGTTCGTCGGAGATTCACCGGACTTTCGCCGAAAAAAACGGGTTTCGCCGGAATTTGATTTTAACGATTGCTTTCAATGTATTAGTCTCAGAATATCGTTAATTTGTTGTTTCTCATCGTTTTTCAGGTATTTTCAGCCCTTCAAAGACTGAAAAACACTCATCGGAAAATCATATTCATCGGAGCTTAATCACGCCAAAATACAGATCATATAGCGTTGCATGATCGAACATTTATCCTTGGGATTGATTTAGAATTAAACAAGGATCATTTTGCAAGAAATTTCGTGAATATTGGTTGAATAATGAAGAAGATATCGAGGTTCAAAGTATGCATATACTTGGTAGGGATGATGAACAGTAATTTAACAGAGCATCGTTAAGTCTGTTAAAATCTTGACATTTTGGTCCCTGCTCCGTTAGCTATTTCACAGGCTTTTTTTCTCCATACTTACCTCTGACAACCCTATATAATCATGTTCTTCAACCGATATAGATATGAAATCGAAGCTTTGTGTTTAACATGAAAATGGAGAAAACAAACTGTGTGGCCGCGTGGGGTTTTTTTATGAAAGAAAAAAAAAAGAAAAGAAAGGTCACTGAGCAATGCTTTGTTAAATTTGCCATAATGATGCTGATGGGATTTGTAATTTTTGCAGTATAAGTTGTACTTTTTTTTCATATGGTTCTTAAAGGATTGCCGGGAAACTAATTTGGATAAAGCCCACATATTAATCTTTGGGAATATAATGTTATTTTTATCTCAGCCGTTGAGTTTCTTAATTGATGGTCAAGATTATATTGGGGGATGTCTTTTAGAAAGTTTAGTATTAATAATTGGTTTTAAATGTTGATAATGATTGATTTATTGGATTTTTAATCATGTAAGCTTGTATAAATATCTATTAGAATTTATATATACTAGAACGTACTCGCGCAATACAGCGAAATACAGCGCGATTTTAATATAATGTTTTTATATAAAAAAATTTAAGTATTTTATTAGAATTCAATGATTATTTTATATATTTTAATGACATCTAGAAAAAAATAACAAATTACACATATTTAATAATATAATTAAAACAAATTTATATTAATATAATATATTAATTAACAGTGATAAATGAAAAGATCTGCATAAAAGGAAAACATTGCACATACCAAATTGGTGGGTGTTAGAAGCCTGCAGTAGTAATATGTATCTTGTGTTTTGATACTTGTAAATTAAGATATTTTTAAAATCGTGCATAAAATAATGATACCTTATACTTAATAATTTGTATTTAAGAGTTTTTTATCCGTGCTTTAGAATATAGTATAGATAATAATGAAGAGTAATATAGGTTATATCTAACAGCTTGTACTGATTTTAATTTTTTTCTCATAAGCCCCTCGACTTTATAGTAAAACAATGTATAAAAAACTGTTTGATTAATCTTAAACACAGAACATTACTCAAAATATCTCCACAAATATCATGCAGAATCAAAAGGGAAATAACTTCTTGTTTAGTACACAAATATCATGCAGAAAAAATAGCTATTGGTGAAGGAAGTAGTCAATGTACGACCCTTATGGAGACGACACACGTGAACTTCAATGAAATAACCCATGTCAGTGCAGTGACTATTGTTGAACAAAAAATATCGGTGTCAAAAAATTTATTTTCTTTAGAATTGTGATTCACCCGCGCTGCATCGCGCGGGTAGACGGCTAGTATATATATATATATATATATATATATATATATATATATATATATATATATATATATATATATATACATGGCGGAGCCACTTTGGAGCCATAAGTGACATTGTCTCCCCCTCAAACTTTAAAAATAAATTTTAATATAGTCTCAAACCTCAATTACCCACTTGAAACTTTATTTATTCATATCAATTTATTCTTTTTCTTCTTTTATAAATGCTAAGTTTTCTAAAGGTTCTAAAATAAACATGTTACTTTATTGAATACACTAAAAATTTATGATAAATTTCATGTATTTTCAAAGGGTTTTTCTTATTTATATGGTTACTTACACATACTTGTATTTGTTTGTATAAATATAGACGAAGTAATGTGTTTAGATCACTAATGTTTTTCAACTTTTTTACAACTATTTGTAGGACAAGTATTTAATTAAAAAGCATATATACTTAAAAGGGTTTTCTTAACCTTAAAATCGTGAATTTTCTTACATTTTTTCTAGGCACCCCCTAATAAATATTCTGGCTCCGCCCCTATATATATATATATATATATATATATATAGAGAGAGAGAGAGAGAGAGAGAGAGAGAGAGAGAGAGAGACATAGGGTTGCATAAGGGATTAGGTTCCGATGAGAATTTAAGGTTAACATGAGAAGTGTTGGAAATGGTTATCAATCGTTGGATCAATTCCCTTCTAAGTCTCAATTTATAATAGAGCATTTTATTAAAAAAGATCAACGATTTAGATTCATTTATCACGCTTCTTACATTAACCCCAACTTATCACATGATCCTTCGCCTATATAAAAGAAGGGTAAAAAAGTATACTCATTGGTTGTTACAAGAACCTTATAATTTTACTTTTTCCTTGCCACATCAAGGCCATCTAAAAAAGACAAAATTTTTAAAGAAACTCTAGAGTATGGTTTTTAACCTTTTATTATCCTTCTAGTTCTTACATTCTCACAATATTTAGAATCTTATTTAAACATTTCAGATGAAAACACCTTCAATTTTATGAAAACATGATAACACTCTTTTACTATAGTCAATCATTTGGTATATTAAATCAAAGATGTGGGTGAGGTACGTCACTGACAAGTTGCCTTCACACCACCAGGTCCCTCAAGTGTACTATAACATGTTACAAAGGTTGAAAACTTTCCCTATCATTTTATATATATATGGAGGTTCAAACAAAAAACACATTTATTTTACGAAAATGCAACACCCTTTTACTATAGTTAATCAAACGTGATATTGTAGTCCATATCACATGTAATAATAAAACGGAGATGAGTGTGACCTAGTTCACGGCCCATATCATCCGCACACCATCAGGTCCCTCATGTGTATTATCAAATATGATAAGAGTATTCTTACGTTTTCGTGAAATAAATGTGTTCTCGTTTGAACATCTATTGTAGTTAAATAAAAAAGCAACTCAACAGAAGTCTTTGTTAATGCATAAAGTTCTTGTATTCTTTCTTAATTACCTAAAAATTTCCTATGAAATTTCTAGATTCCTTCAAATGCAATGTTATGCCAAGATTTTGGTAGTTGAAACTCGTCATCGGAAGTTTCTCTTAAATAAAACATGTATATGAAACTTCCTTTGTGTTGTGCTATTTTGTTGACTAAAATTAATAGTAATAATTCTATTCAACCAGAAACGTATTAGACCTTTTAAAAATAACTTAAAGATCTTGAGTTTGAATTCAACTTTTATTCATAAAACTATTAAATCAGGAAAGGATTGTTGGGTCATACTATAAAAAGAAAAATAAATGTTGACTAGGTGACAATAAACTATTGTCACAAAATTGCATTTATATAGATAGGGTTGGATCAAGAAAAACCATAAATAAATGAAAAATGAAGAACATCCTAAAAACCATTTATCTGTACGATATATATGGGCACATATGCATACATCCAAGAAACATCTTCAATTACTTGTATATACATATATATATATATATATATATATGTGCATATCGCACAAATAAATGGTATATACATCCTCAATTACTTCTATATACATGTGCATACCGCACAGATAAATGGTTAAGTGTTCATCAAATTTTCATTTTTCTTAAACTTCACACTCTCTCTCTCTCTCTCTCTCTCTCTATATATATATATATATATACATGTATATATATATATATACACACACAAAGGGTTTATCGGTTTTGAGAAAAAGAAAATAATTTTTTTAGCCCACTTGTTTGAAAGAAAAAAAAAACAAATATGTGATCAGAATCATATAAGAGGTATGTTTTTAATACTAATATGTATTATAATTAATCATTTCTTGAATAACGAACAAGAGTAAAGAGGGGAACAGATGTATGCAAGGAAGACCAAAGACTTGGTCTACCATGACCATTTCAAATAATCGTTGACTTCATATGTAAAGATCAGGTCAAAGTCAAACACTCCTATATATTCAAATAAAAAAAGAAATATGTCCACATAATAATAAGAAAATTAATTTAGACTTTGGCCAAGTCCAGGGTCACTACCACAGTCAGTAGCTCCAAGGGTGCATGAGGCTTCACAAAATGTCTAACCATACTTGAATTGAACAATATGACTTGAAAGGCATAAGACATTTTTAACCTAATAAACAGAATCAAAGAAAACCTGGTATATCTCACCCGATGGTGACATAAGTGAGGGTGAGTTGTACGCATATCTGACCTCCAACCCAACTATCCTAAAAGGTAGAGCAGTTGTTTTCAAGAAAACCCCCGACTTGTAGAAAAAGAACATTCGCAAAAGAAGTTTGAACTTTGAAAGACAGGGTTTAAGAGTAAGCAACCAAAATCAAAAAGACAACAAAGAGAACATGCAAACCAACCATTATAAAGAAAAGAAAGTATCAAAGTTCTTAAACTGGATTGATCATTTGATCTGATATGATATGTTTTTCCTTTAGCAGATACATTGCTTTGAAATTCAGAAAAAGAGTACCAACAACATCATAGTATGATGTAAAGGTTATATGCAACAAGTGTCTTTGTATGTAGAGAAACTGAAGAGCTACTAACCTTGTTGAATTCAGCATTGTGGATTCAGTGAACTTAAGAAGTCAAAACTGCTTGCCTCTTGTGCCCGGTGAATGCTTGGCGAAGTTCTTTGTATCCAGACATGTAATGCTCCAGGGAGAAAGATAGTTGCCTTATAGCTTCCCTTTTCTCCTCTGCTCTATCTGATATGACTTCTTGTTGCCTAACGACTTCCGTTTCCAATTCAATCACTTTGAGTCTTAGTTCATTTGTATCTTTTTGTGCACTATTGAATGACGCAAGTACCCCCATGTGCTCAACTTGTAGTGAATTTAGACGGGTCTCCAGTTCTTGGATTAAATTGTCCTTAGAACACATCTCAGCTCGAAGTGTGTCGAGCTGAGCAGTAACTCCATCTTTCTCTGCCATCAGACCATCGTGCTTCTGTTTCAAAGCGTCCATTTCTTTATTCAAATCATGGACTAATTGACATTTTCCCCTTAATTCCATTTTCAGCCTTTCAATATCAGTACTCCAGCTATCCTCTTTCGCCTCATGGGTACATTTCAGTAGTGAAATTTCGGAAATGGATTGATTGATGTTGGTATTCAGTTCTGTGATTTGATCATCACGAACTGATATATCTGCTACACATAAGGACACTTCTTCTTGCAATCCAAGAACCTTGTTTTTCTCTGAATCAAGTTGCTTCTGTAACAAGGCCATCTCTTTCTGAGTTGATCCATGCTCATGCTTCAGCTTTGAAATTTCATCCTCTGCTGTTAAAAGTTTCTCTCTGGATTCCTCTAACTCCACTCCCATTATTTCAACCTCACAACTAGAGTCAGAAATCAAAAGTTTAAGGTCAGCAACTTGCTTCTGTAGCTCAACCACTTTGGCTCTCTCAGCTTCAAGATGAGCATTTTGAGTTCTAATATCATCTTGTGCCAATTCCAGCTGAGACTGCATATCTGATGTCAGCTCAATAACAGATTCATTCTCAAGCATCTTGCTCTTCAACTTAGTATTTTCATCTGCTAAACTCAGAAGCTTTGTGTTCAAACTAACCAACTCTTCTTCCAAATTAGCTATCCTTTTATGCAACACTTCAGAGACCTTGGTTTCTTTTACCTTCGATGCATCATCGTTAACTGGTGAAATTAGAAGCTTGTTGGTAGACATAAAAGATTCTGAATCAGAATCTGACGATAATGAGAAGGAAGACTCTGAGCCTTCTCTTCTAGAAACATAAGAACCACCGCCACCAGAGCTCAAAAGTACATCAAAACCGATAGGTGTCTTAAATCTGTGTGTGTTGCTCATTTTATCAGGAGTAAACATCTGAGTAACTTGAGGAGAGCTCGAATCAGAAGCATCAAGATGCTGCTTCTTTATCCCGGATGGACAGTTCCTGCTGAATTCGCCAATCAAGTGACCATGTTGATCAGCCAACGCCGTATACATGCGTGATAACTCAGCTACCTGTGTTGTCAGTTCAGACTTCTTGTGGTCATAAATTTCAGCAGTCATTTCAAAGAAATCTCCATCTCGCTCGATTAGCTTAAGGATATCTTTGACACACTTCTGGAACCCTAGTTTTCATGAAGTTTAAAGTTAAATTAGTGTATAGATTGGAATGTAGAAATACATTCTGGATTAATATAAGTTCATGAAAAGACAATGTATATTAATAAGAATCTCACCTTCAACGTTTTCTGCAAGGCATGTAGAATTTTCAGGAGTTGTCTGACTATCCTGCTGTAGTGACTGTGATTTTGATTCAACGCACTCCATATTAAGTGATCAACTGCCCTGCAATAGTTGACAACATAGCATAAGAGTAGTCTAGCTTCCAACAGTAATAAAACAGTTTGGGCTATATGGGAGACTGGTTCAGTTATATGTACAAGAAAGTTATATAGCCCAATACCAGTCAATATTGAGATATCTTGTGTAGAAAATATTAGCTTCAACTCTGTCAAAACATTCAAAATCAATTTACTAATTGCAACTAGTCAATCTGCACTTAAAGATATAGTTTCTGCCGATTACCAATTTTTATATGATCGTTTGTCATCTATCAACAAAAACAAAACAAAAAAAAAATGTGAAAACCAACAGCGTCTAATAGAACTAGTTGCGCATAAGACCAGAGTGTTGGAGTCCCGCATTGGCTTAGACTTGGACAATATCTCCTCTATATATGTTGGAATGTTGTTCTCCTCAAGGGCTCTTTTGGAGAGGAAAAGAGGGTTCCACATATTATCACACAGAGAAACAACAACATATGGGAACTTATGCCTGTCGTGTGCCCCTAGTAAACCCATTGCCAAATCCACATGACAGATAAGAGATCAAGGCCTTTATCACTTTCCAGAGCAATCTTCAACAGTTAGGCATTCCAAATCCCGTCTTGGTCCAAGGCGCATCTAGCAGAATCCGGGATACATTACAGACTAAAATTCTTAACTAGAGTTATTCTGCCTACACATGAACCGTGACAATGGCTATATCATGCACCCCAAAGTAAACAGCATGTAACCTTAACATGCATAGATCTGGTATTGCTAATAACATCTTATGAGCAAAATAAAATTAGGGTCATGTGGTAGTCTGATGTCCCAAGGTTTAAAATCAAAATTGGAACAGATAGTTCGAATTTTAACCATTTCTCCACATCGAACTAAGATTGGATGAGGGAATGAATGTTCAGCACCACCATGATGTCATCTATGTCAAATATAGGCCATCATCACGGTTATACTTGAATCCATGTACATAAATTTGTTCAGAATCACTGAAGTCATGAAACTTTCGTCCGACGTTACAAATCAAAAGGCATGAAAATTACTACAATCCAGTGAACATCGGACTGCTAGGTTTCAGATTTCAATTCAAACTACACAAGTACAAATAAAAAAGGGGCGATGAAGCAAAAATGGAAAATAACACGGAGAAGTTCAATTCCACCATTCGAACCATATCGTGTGCAAAACAGATTCATAAATGATAAAGAAAATAACAACAATCAACTGGACCATCTGAGATCGGTACTTAACTACTTATCATAATCAACATCCAATCCCCATAAAAGATCGAAGAAAACATCAATGAAATCACAATTAAATAAGAGATTAGTTTAAGAATTCAACTTACCTTTCAAGAACTGGAGATCGATTTAAGAGAATTGATTGAAAGATGCAATAATCGCTAATCAAGAAGATCAAAGCTGGCTTTACAGAGAGAAAGAGAGTATCAAGACAAGGAGAAACGGGTGTGAGTGGCTCCGAACACAAAGAAAAATCCGGATTTTAGGGACCGGATGTTACCCGCCTTTTTTCCGTTGAAATATGTAGTGACTAATATAACCTTTAGTTTTCAAAAAATTAAGGCGAAAGGAGGCGACGTTGAGGGGTGTTTAGGGTATTTTGTATTGATGGGATATTTCAAGTGATTGAAGACAGCTCATAGACAGGAATAATTAATGGGCCCACATGTGATTTGGGCCGCCCAATGCGTTTTTTTCAAAATTTTGGAAATTGTAAAGCGGGAATAATGATTTAAATATTAATCTTTAAAGTAAATTACAAATTTAGTCCCTATAGTTTATGAAAATCTTTCAATTTCGTCTCAATAATTTAAAAATTACAAATCTTTCTTTATTGTAAGCAAAATTCTCTGGATTTGGTCCACGAACCTAATGACAATTAAATGAACTCCGTTAACTGGCCTTACATGTTTCACATGTGACAGATGTGATGTAATTTTGATCATTAATTCATTTTACCCTTCTTTAACATATTTTATACAAAGAAGATTATTACGGTTTTAATGTATGATAATTTCATAGATAATAAAATTTAAATAGATATTGTTTTATATAAAAAAATAGTGAATTATATCTCTCAAATTTTGGATTTTTTCCCTAAAACAAACTATATACATTGATAGTCCCTAATTTTTCAATTTTAAAACACTTAGGATGCGTTTGGTACACTGAACAAAACAGACAGAATAGTGATCACTGTCCCACGTTTGGCAAAACTGTTAGGTGGAACAGACAGAAATAAAGTGAAACAAAAGTGAATATGTCTGTTCCACCCCCACCCCATGGAACAAGGAGAAACAGACTTATGTTTTACCAATATAACCTCAAAATAAAATATAATTATCTTCTAAAACATTAAATATGCCTTCTTTTTTATATCTTATTCATTCTTTAAATTTTATTTATTTTATTTTATGTTTCTTTAAATTTTCACTTTATTGTGCTCAAATATTATTTATATGAAGTTACTATGTTTTGATTAATTTATTTAAATTATTAAATATTAATAGATAATATATAAATTGAAAACCATATAAACTTTTTATTTTAGTGTCACTTTAATATATCGTGAAGAGAACTTTCTAATACTATATTTTGTTATAAAAAATATTTATTTCGTTATAATTTAATAAATTACATAATTAACATATATATATATATAAACAATTTATTAGGGTAAACTGGTCATGTTATCTGTTTTGTTTTGTCCAGTTCTATTTTATCAAATGTTGAACAAATGTTCTATTATGTCCTGTTATGTTCTATCATGTATGCGTACCAAACGCATCCTTAAGATCTTCAAATTAACACCGTCAATTAACAACCGCTAAAATGAACAAATCATTATATGGACAAACTAATAAAACCAAACTTATAATTCACTCTAAAAATACCTATGATTCAAATATTTTGTTTAAAAGATTATTTATTAAAAATATTTTTTATTTACATATTTATGTCAAAAATTATTCAAAAGAATTATATACATATAATAATCAAAAAAAATTCATCCGTACTTAAAATATTTTTTATTGAAAATTATTTATCGACAAATTTATTAAAAAATATTCTTATTCATATATTTATTTTAAAAAGATTATTTACTTTTTTTTTAGTAGAAAAATATTCACATATAATAAAAAAAAATAACGGTACTTAAAATATTTTCAAAAGGTTATGGACCAAATAATCATTTGTCTTTTTCTAATGAATCAATTAATTTTAGTGTGAATTACACTTTTGGTCTTTGTAGTTTGTTTAAATAATGATTTGTCTTTTCTAACGACTGCTAACCGGTGGTGTTAACACGAGAGACATTAAGGGGTTGTTTGTTTTTTTAAAAAAACTTCTTAATGGTTATTAAGTCTAAATTGTTCAGACCTTTTTACACACCACCTCTTATTATTCATAACTAGAATAAGACTTCAGACTTTAGACATCTTAAAAAACAAACGGCATCTAAGTGTTATAAAATTAAAAAGTTATGGACCATCAGTATAGATAATTTGTTTTAGGCACCAAATCTAAAACTTGAGCAAACCACAAGGACCACTAGTGTAATTAAGTGTAAAAAGATAAAAGTAAACTACACTTTTTGTCCCTGAGGTTTAGTGAAATATTTGAAGGGAAAAGTCTAAAAAAACCTAATGGACTTTAGTGTTTGGAGTGATTAAGTCCTTAGATAATTTTTTGGAACAAATAAGTTCTTAGACATTTCAAAACACACTAAATAAATCCTTAGACTTTTGGGAACCTGTTAAATACATCCTTATTATTTAAAAATGTAACTTGTAACCTACATAACAGGTAAAACTACAAATTGGAAGAAAAAACAAAAAAATATGTCACCTACTTTATCACCCTACAAATATGAAAAATAAGAAAATTAACTAAAATAGTCAATCTCATCAACAAAATTAAAATTTTAAACATTTTTCAAAGTTTTTTCTTAAATAGTCGAAGCATATTATTTTTTTGCCTTAAAAACTATTTTTGGCAAAAAAAAAATTAAAAAACATCTTTATAATTTGTTATTTAATTTACTTTACATTTTCTATTTTTTTATTTTTATTTTAACTTTTTATTATATTAACACATATAATCGTATATTAACTAAAATACATAAAAAAGTACGTTTTTTTTACAAAGTTCACCATTATAATTGTTTTGTCAATAAGTTTAAAATGAGCCTAATATTGATTTTTTTTTATTTAATCTCATATTATTAAATATCATAAATACGTACTAATTATATTTAAATATTTAATATTTACACTTTCTATCTTTTAAGGTTATTTATTTAATAATATAAGATTAATATGCAATTATAAAGGGTAAATATTAAAAATAATTCGTACGTATTTATGATATTGAATAATACAAGATAAAGTTCAAAAATAATGTTGAGTTCATTTTGAACGTATTGACGAAACGACTATAACGGTGTAATTTGTAAAAAAAACTAATTTTTTTTATATATTTTAGTTAATATTCGATTATTATGTTAATAAAATAAAAATGTAATTGAAAAAGTAATTGATATAAAATAAATTAAATAACTAATTATAATTTTATAACAATGCAAAGTCTAAATTTTTTCTAAAACTATAACCAGAAAGTGATTTTTACACATAAAATTTTCTACGTGAGAATGTTTGTTATTTTTATTTTTTTGGGAAAAAAGCAATCCTTACATAGGAAAAAAAACATTATGTGCAAACTTTGCCAATTTTAAGAAAAAAAAACTTTGAAAAATGGTAAAAAAAAAAAAAGAATTTGGTTGATAAGATTGACTATTTTAGTTAATTTTCCCATTTTTAATTTGTAGGTGGATAAAGTTGGTGGCTTTGTTTTTAATTTGTAGTTTTACCTGCTATATGAGTTGCAAGTTACATTTTTAAGTAATAAAGATGTATTCAACAGGTTATCAAAAGTCCAAGGATTTAGTTAACAGGTTTTGACATGTCAAAGAACTTATTTGTTCCAAAAAATTGTCCAATGACTTAATCACTCAAAACACTAAAGTCCATTGAGTTTTTTTAGACTTTTCCGATATTTGAAAATGAGACGTAAACTTCAATAAGTCGAGTTTTTATCTTCCAATAAAGCATTTTGCTCTGAAAGTAGGACCTAACTACTAACTCCGTCTAATTTCTACGTTAGAGCTAGGGGTAAAATTGTCCACACACTAGTTTCGCTCTAAATCGCAATAACGAAAAGTCAAAAACCAATGAATTCCCTAAACAAAAGGGACAAAATTTGTAATTTACTCAAAAAATTGTTTTTTCTCTTTATTTTGATTTTAGGGATTTCAGTTTCTATGTTTAACATTGTTATAATCATCATTTAAAAAAGGTAATTTAATTAAAGTACCCATATTTCAAAAATATATTACTAAAATGCCCAAAATTTCTCTTCTTTTTTTGCCAAAATAGTCATTAATGTTGGGATATGATATATCCCGAGATTAGCAAAAAAAAAAAATGAAAATAGTGGGGTTACCCCGGGATTTAGGGTGATATCCCGGGGTTATGAATGAAAATTTTAATTGAATTAGTGGATAGCCTGGGTTGGGGTAAAAGTTCGATTATATATATATATTATACCCTTATAATTATTTAGTTAGTTTACTTTATATTTTTTATTTTTCTGTTTTTCATTTTACACTGTTATCATATTAACACATATAATTGTATATTAACTAAAATGCGTTAAAAAAATAAGTTTTAATTTTAACAAGTTACACCATTATAATTGTTTTTTCGATAATTTCGAAATGAGCCCGATATTGAATATTTTTTGATTTAATTATTTTATTATATGTCATATATACTACATAAATAATATTTTGAATATTATTAAACCACTACAAAAATGTGTTTTTCGACAATGGTCGTACATTCATATAATTGTATGTTTTTTTAATTGTGGACATTTATCTTGGGACAGCTGGTGTATCACTCTGAGTTTGGAAATGAGGAACAATTGTTGTAGCAATTTGGGTATAAAAAAACAAGGTATCGAAAAACGATTATAATGGTGTATATGACATATAATAATATAATTAAATAAAAAAAATATTCAATATCGGGTTCATTTCTAACCCCGGGATATATCAAATCCCGGCTCAAGATCCCAACATTAATGGGTATTTTGGCAAAAAAAGAAGAGATTTTAGACATTTTGGTAATATACTTTTGAAATATGGATACTTTAATTAAATTCCCTTTAAAAATGTTTAGCTTTGAAATCCTTAATTAAAATATCTTCATTTTTTTGTATACAACGAATGTTAAGGCTATGTTTGGCAAAAAAAAAAAAACTAGCTTCAGCTAGCTTATCAGCTAGTGTACATGTTTGGTAGATCATAAGCTAGCTTATTGAAACGCTACTTAAAGTAGCGTTTTGAAAAGCTAGTTTATCAGCTACAAGCTAGATTATAAGCTAATTTGTCAAACAAAGCCTAAATATGGTCCACATAAACTTCTACATTAATGAATTCTCGAGTTGTCTATCATCTATACTTTTCTTAATACGCTTTGTTGACAAGTTAAGGATATGACAAAACAGAAATATACAAATAATATTACTAAAACAGGTTTAAACCCTATAATAATTATAAATGAGACACGTAATGTAAATATTTTAATAATTTTTACTAAAAACATTTATACATTTTTTCTTTATATTATATATATATATATATATATATATATATATATATATATATATCGTCTCATTGAAGACCATACAAAATATACAAGTTCAAAAAAAAAATGGCGAACGCAAAATTCATTTCTTGTAAAATAGTGTCAATTTGGTTAAATTGGTCTCTTTTACCCTAAGCTTTGAAACTAGAATCGTGGAATTTAATCAATATGTTCATCATAATTAGAGTTGTATTCGATCATATTCTTCAAGACCATTTTCGATCATATCAGAAAACTTGTAACAATTAGTTCTTTTGACCAGGCAGTGTGGCTCACATAAGATGGTGTAGGCAAATGAAGACGGTGGAACCATGTTCGTTACAATGCCCTAAAATCCACACACAAGCGTACAACCACAAGATGCCGACTCGACTCGACCCATCACAACGGACCCAATTATGTGTGTCCGCCATTGGACCACTCTCCTTTGCCCATTACAAACATCTACCAACTCCCACCATCCATGTATTCAACAAAAATCCTAATTACCATTTTAAAATTGAATTATATATGTCTTAACATTTACAGTTTACACATAATCTCTATGTGTGTTTTAACCTTTGGCCTAATGTTTTGGTTTTTACCCTATTAGCTGATTTGGCCATTGTCCATTTTGAGTTTCAAAAAATGTTTTTATTTTTTTATTTTTTTATCATTTTAAACATTTTGTTGTTTTAATTTATAAAACCTTATAATATATAGTACGAAATTTTATATTTATGTTTCATTTACTACATTTCCCATTGATTTGTCACCTTTCACACATAGTCCTCAAATTCCTAAAACAAAACGAGTCTAAACATAGAGTTTGAAATATATATGAGAATACATTTTTTTGGAACAGTAAAGAGCACTTCTATTATATCCTCTGAATAAGTTTTTTGTATTTGATGGCTAACATAAAACGTAGACCTTCATCTCTCTTCATCTTATAACTCACAAAAAACTCAAACATTCATCCACCTTCATCCATCTTCAACTTGACATTCAGTCGCCTTTACAAACTTTTACATATATCTTCAATCACCTTCACGTTCTTTAATTTGTTTAAGTTTCAATAATCGTGATACAAATAGATAAATGAAGGTAGTTGAAAATAAATGAAAGTGGATGAAGATATGTGTTACCACTGTCTGCTTAAAAATTATTCTCACCTCCCCCCCCCTCCCCTCCCACACACACATATACAACCACAACAAGAGATCTTAGTTATTCAATTAAAGTTTTTTAATGGATAGGTGTTCAATTTTGTTGTTAATTATGTTGCTCTTATGTGTTGATGTGCTTTTATTAGGGATGAGTATGTCATTGTGATGGTGAACTACTAGTCTACTAGCTATTTTACATTTGTATAGTTTTAAACTTTTGCTATCTATCAAAAGTGTTAAGGAAATACATTTTGTATTAATGTTTTTTGATGGATATGCCAATTATTCTTTTGTATTGTCTTTTTTCGTTTGTAATAAAAAGTACAGGTTCCATTTATCCGTAAGCCTTAATCTGTGTAATAAATCATCTTTTTAATATGAAGCCACATTTTTCTAGGTTAATGTCCCATCTTTCTAAATTAAAATAAATCAACTAAATTTTCATGCATAGTTTCTATATGGAATATGAGAGTCCCGAAGCTATGTTGTCTAATTCGATTGCTTCATTTTACTCCTAATCTTTCTTTTTGAAATTTTATGGTACTCAATAGTAGACATAGTTTTGAGTATTCTTATCACGTTTCTTGCAAATGGTTTTACATTTGAGATTGTTTAATGGAAATTTTGGATTTTATATTTTAATTACAAGTTGCAAAAACTACAAACTACTAATGCATTAGTCGGTTTTTAAAAAGTAAGAACAACAAATGACGTGTGTTTAAAGACACTATTATCTGGCTATTCCATTTCAAAGGCTTTGACCAATCGAACATATCAACTTTGAATTTAAATGATATTTGATTCTCGATTTAAAACCACAACAAACTATAAAAATTGCATCATGAGGGGCGGAGAATAAAATAAAACAAGATTGTCGTTTCGGGTTCTCGACTTCAAAATTAAAATGTTTCGCTCGGCATCGCGCACATGTATGTTACTAGTATATATATCTATATAGGGGTGGGTCATTATGCAACCTTTTACATGATGCAACCCTTACAACCCCTTTATCCACCACACATTTTACTTTTACTTTTTTTTTTAATTATATAAAATGTGTGGTGGATAGAGGGGGTGCAAGGGGTTGCACCATGTAGATGAGTTATATATATATATATATATATATATATATATATATATATATGTATGTATGAAGAGAGAGAGAGAGTGTGTCAAATAAGAACTCCATATGTTATGATAAATGTGATAACTTTTACCTCAAAATATTGTTTTATATGATTTTTTTCTCATCTAAAGGGCTAGCATTTAATATATTGACGAACATATATTTGTTTCACAATGTGTTCGTTTAACTTGTATTCGGTCCACAATGTCTGTACACCACCACCTCCTCT
Source organism: Arctium lappa (assembly GCA_023525745.1). NCBI lineage: Eukaryota > Viridiplantae > Streptophyta > Magnoliopsida > Asterales > Asteraceae > Arctium > Arctium lappa. Next base: position 132,090,107 of record CM042049.1, read on the forward strand.
CACATCTACTATCATATGATTACGTAATATAAGTATTTTCACGTTTTCATAAATGAAGATGTTCTCGTTTAAACCTCAACCTCTCTCAACATATAGAGTCGGTGTTAAATCAAACAATTTGTCTACCCACATGTGCACCATCCCTGTGTGTTATGGACCACAGCTTTCTTCATATCGGATCCAGAAAATAGGTTATGAAAACACATAATTTAAACATAAAAATATTCAAAAAGGTCGGTCGGTGGATATAAAATATAATTTTCATAACAAAATCTATAAAATCCAACAATATTTCACACTTTCTGTTCACCCATGGTGGTGAAACCATGGCAGAAAGACAGAATGGAGAAGAAGAAGTTGCAGAGATACATTTGAAGAAGAAGCTACACTTTGTGTTCATCCATGGCATAAGTGGTGGAAGCTGGTGTTGGTACAAGATCAAATGCCTTTTGTACAACTCCGGCTACACCGTCACCTGCATCGACCTCAAATCCGCCGGAATCGATCTTTCCGATCCCAACAAAATCCTCTCTTTTGACGACTACAACAAGCCGCTTATCGACTTCTTGGCGTCATTGCCCGATCACGAAAAGGTACCGTCGTTAACGCACAAACTACACATTATATAAAAAAAAACGTACATGAACGATACAAGCTCTCGATGCAGGTCGTTTTGGTCGGGCATAGTGCCGGAGGATTGAGCGTGACGGATGCGACTAGTAAGTTTCCGAAGAAGATTAGCCTCGCGGTTTATGTTGCTGCAACTATGCTAAAAAACGGGTTTTTAACCGAGCAAGATATTAAAGATGTAAGTTTAATATAATCCTCGTTTAACGCACTACATTTTTTCTAAACGATTTTTATTTATAACATTTGTTGTGTAACAAATTTACCAGGGTGTCCCTGATTTATCAGAGTTCGGCAATGTTTATGATATGGAATTCGGATTAGGCCCCGATCAACCTCCTACTAGTGCAATCTTAAAAAAGGAACTACAACGAAAACTTGTATATCATATGAGTCCCTTAGAGGTACGCAACTTCAAGAAATTCGATTTTTGGTTGTGGAAATACAATAATTTTTTGATTGGGTATGTTTTTTTTAGGATTTTATGTTAGCTGCAATGCTGCTAAGACCAGGACCTATTTACGCAATACAAAGTGCTCGATTTAAGGACGGAAACGAGGGTGTGGATAAGGTCCCACGAGTATACATCAAGACGATGTATGATAAAGTTATCAAACCCGAGCAACAAGACAAGATGATTGCCAAATGGGCACCTTATGATGTGTACGTTCTAGAAAGTGACCATAGCCCGAATTTCTCGAATCCTTTTGTCTTATGTGGCTTATTAGTAAGAGCTGCTATATCTTTCAGCTGAACTCATACCTAAAATATGATTTTGTTATGATTTGATTCTCTCAAATCACATGTAGCTATCTATCAATATTTGATATTTTGTATGCATTCGACTCTATTTGCGCAACTTGAAATAATGAACTCTTTATTTTATATAATTTTTAGAGTAAAAATACGTAACTGATATATGTTTTTGATAATATATAACGCACTCGGTACATGTACATAGATATATATATATATATATATATATATATATATATATATTATAGAAAATAGATACAAGTTTAATGTTTTTCATATGTGATGTATTTTAATATTTAAACAATACAACTACATATCACGTTGTATAAAAGTGTACCTTGTGCGTAAAGATTTGAATGCTATGTCAAAGTTTGACTAATTTAATTTTTTTGTTAACATAAAGTCAACCAAATCCTAAAAGATGTAAATGGTCAAAATCTTACTCCATCAAAGTCAATAAAAGTAAAGTCAAAGGACCACTAGCTATAAAGGTCAACTCTCGCAAAACATTTTAGATACGAAGTCAATTCTTGCAATTTATTGTAGATACAATAATTGTACTTTCATAAAAGTAAATATATCTCGATAAGAATTATTTCATTTGTATTTTATAAGTATATTTAATTTTGTTATTTATAAAAATTGTTAATAAAAAAGTGTACATAAGTTAATGTTATCTGTGAAGTTGTATTTGTTTTTTCTTTATCAACGTTCTCCAAATTAAACTGAATTCCACGATGTTTATATTATGGAATTTGGATTAGGCTTATATTGAACCCCCCCTACCAATGCCATCATTAAAGTTAAACTACAACAAGAACTCGTCTATTGTACATGTCTGCAGAAAGTATAATACGATTACATTAAAGAATTTTGTTCTTTTATAAATCATACAAACAAGAAATATTATATACGTTGATGAAAATATACGATGATGGCAAAATGGTTGTCTTCAAATATGAGTTGGTTACGATTTGATCATCTTAATATGTTTTGTAAGTTCATTTTTATAAATGGAGTTTTTTTTTCATACTATCATTTTTGATAAAAACTTGAATCATTGACCTCAGAAAGTTAAAGTTACTGGATATCGCTAGACTAAAGACCTTTAGTAAGGTGACGTTTGTTTTTTAAGAGGTCTAAAGTCTGAAGTCTTATTTTAGTTATGATTAATAAGAGGTGGTGTGTAAAAAGATCTAAACGATTCAGACTTAAGAGCCATTAAGAAGTTTTTTAGAAAAAACAAACAACCCCTAAATAATGAAAAAACTTGATTTCATGTCGTATTCAGTATAAGCTATACATATATATTGTTGGTTTCAATGAGAGATCTATGAATTAGTATAATTTTAATGGTTAGTTTATATTGTTGTACATCATCTTAAATAAAATAAAATAAACAAAACATAATAGTCATAAATCGTAATTTTAAACCGCTTAAACATCGAGATACAATTTATGAACGTTTAACAGTCTGCCATCATGTCATTTCAGGTTTATATTTTTGAAAAACTTATGGTTTTTTAAGTATTAAAAAAATAAATTTAACTAATTTTAAGTAAGAATACCATTAGTAGCACATAAGGCCTATTAGCTCAGTTGGTTAGAGCGTCGTGCTAATAACGCGAAGGTCGCAGGTTCGAGACCTGCATGGGCTATTTTTGTTAAAAATGTAGAGATAATTTTAAGTATTATAAAAATGGTATCACACAAAGTAATCCAAACGGCCTATTAGCTCAGCTGGTTAGAGCGTCGTGCTAATAACGCGAAGGTCGCAGGTTCGAGACCTGCATGGGCCATTTTTGTTAAAAATGTAGAGATAATTTTAAGTATTATAAAAATGGTATCACATGAAGTAATTCAAACGGCCTATTAGCTCAGCTGGTTAGAGCGTCGGGCTAATAACGCGAAGGTCGCAGGTTCGAGACCTGCATACGGCGCTTTATTTTTCCATATTGGGCTTTTGCTTGTTATGGGCCCAAAACCCATTCGTTTGGATTTGGAAGCAGCTCAATTTTTTTTTTCATCCAGGCTATCTCATACAGCTTCATTAATCGTCTCTTCAAATAAAAGACCTCAATATTTTTTTTTTTTTTTAGTGTTTGCTAGAAAAAAATATATATATAAAGATTTATTTGTTTTAAACTATAAGATTGTAAAACTCAACATTCGTGAAGTTAATAAATCAGATTTGGATTTTTATGGTTTTTCCAATTGAGTATATATGAAATGGATATCTGTGCCTAATTAGAGAAAGTTTTGAAATGGGATGGATCTAGGATAGGGACCAACCTCCTGGAAAGAGCGATGTACATGGACTAGGTGAGTAGGGATGAGGCTCCATGGACCGCTCGTTCCAGCCTACCTTGTTCATTTCGGGATTGAGTTCCGGTGAAAAGTTGAGGTTAACGTGGGAAGTGGTTATTAACCACACTGGTTGTAATAGATCAGCTTTCATGCTAGCATATTGTTTATGTGATTGTTGTTTAACTTTTATTAAATATAAAAGGTCAATAGCAAGTTGCGAAAAATGTTCAATTGTATATTGGTATATAGTTTATGCTTGGTATATGATAAAAAAACATAACATAACAAAACTGATTGATGGGTTATATTACTAAAGTTGAAAGTTGAATTATATGATTGATAAATCAATTTATTTGAGCATATAATTGGAAAAATATGAAAGAATAATAGTATTTTTTTAGGGTTACTTTGTTTAAAATTTTGAATTACAGGAAGAGTAATAATAATATTATGTATTATGATGCAACCACCCAAATCTGGAAATCAACACAAAATTGAAACTTCTAAATTCTAACCATAACAACCATTTGCATACTGCAGTTTTTCTTCCACAATTTTCATGGAGTCTGCACATTAGATCCTTTAGATCTGTTATCCTCAGAAGATGCCCGATACTCCGAAGAATCCGATGAACGAAGATCGACGATCATCTTAACGACTTCGTCCATTGATGGTCGCATATCGGGGACTCTCGCCACACAAGCAAGCCCGATCTGAAGCATCTGCACCATCTCTTCTTCAACATGTGGGTACTTCATTAGTTCCTCATCAAACACCTCCGCGGTCCATTCTTCTCGAACCACCGATCGCACCCACCTCGGTAGATCAACCACCTCATCATGGCCCGATGATGGCAGCGGAGATTTACCTGTCAGCAGCTCGAGAAGCAGGACTCCGAAGCTGTAAACATCTGATTTTTGGGTGAATTTTCGGGTTTCTATCACCTCTGGTGCGTAGTACCCTATGCACCGTGGTTTTGTAGGGAGAAAGGTCATCAACGGAGCTAAGCCCAGATCGGATACGCAGCCATCAAAGTCTGCGGTGAGAAGGATGTTTGAAGATTTGATGTTGCCATGGGTGAATCTTGCACCTCCTTCTGTGTGGATATGTGAAATCCCTTTTGCAGCTCCGAGTGATATCTTCACTCGTGTGTCCCAATCTAATGGAGTTCTTCCTATACCTCTATTTCCTGTTGAAAAAGCACGGTGTTAGAAAAACTCATTAGATTATAAAATAACTGAGTTGTACTAGATGTCAATCAGTTGTACGATGTATCTGATTGCCTACAACTCAGTGGACTACATTAGGAAAACCGGGACGGATGGAGCTTTCCATACCATGCAAGAGTGCAGATAGGCTGCCGGTTATGATGTATTCATAAACAAGAAGCTTTTCGTCCTTAGAATAGTAGTACGCGCATAATGGCACAATATTCGGGTGCCTTCCTATCCTCCCTACGAACTCCATATGCTGATCAAACTCTTTCTTAGCAACCCCAACCTCTCTTACTCGTTTCACTACCACCGTCGTCCCTTCATCCAGTATAGCCTTATAAGCTGTTCCGTAACTACCCTTACCAAGAACTTCAGCAGATGCCCTCAACAAATCCTCAAGATCAAAATTATACGTACTTCCTTCGAAAAAAACCAATTTGTTCTTCTCGGCTGCTTGAACACCACTCCCGAAGTCATCAGACTTTTCGTTTTTCCCAGGAGGAACAGCCTTTACTGTTAACTCACCAACAGAATCTCCATCTTTCTTCTTCAAGAAGCAAAACAAGAATACCGCGAGTAAAAGAAGCAGTAAAAAGCCTCCTATAGCAATGGCTAGGATAGCACCGGTGCTGAGCTTCTTGTCGTGTTTTTTGGGGCGTAGCGGCATGGATGGGGAGTAATGAGGAGAAGGAGAAGGTGAAGAGGTCAAAGATGAGCATTGATTCGATGGAAGACCACATGAAAAAGAATTCCCAGCAAATGATGAAGCTGGAAACTTCTGGAGGGAAGATGGGATTGAACCGTTGAGCAAGTTATAGCTAACATTTAAAAGCCGGAGCCTGGTGAGGTTAAGATCAGGAATAGGTCCTGAAAAGGAGTTGAATTGGAGGTTCAGTGAGGTGAGATGGGTCAAATTCTGTAGTGTTTGAGGAATGTTTCCAGAGAAGGAGTTGAAGGAGAGATCTAAAATGCTTATTTGAGGAGAAAGTGAAAGAGGGATGTTACCAGAGAAGTAGTTGTGTTGAAGGTAAAGAAACTGAAGAGAGGGAATGGAGGATATATCAAAAGGAAGAGTCCCATTGAGGAAATTAGATCTTAGGCTCAAGATTCGGAGAGCGTCTAGTTTTCCGATGGTGTTAGGAGGGATTGGACCGAATAGTCCAAGACCAGGGAGATGGATGGCAATAACTCTTGTTCCTTCATTGTTGCAAGTGATGCCAACCCAAGAAGTACAGATAGGGATGGTGGAATTCCAGTTCAGTTTTCTTACGTGTGGAACTGCTGAAGCAAATTGAAGAAGAGCTTCGGAATCAGAGGTCAGGTCAGCAGTTGTCACAAGAAGATTGTGTAGTAGGAGGATAAAAGTGGCGACTGCTGCAAATTGGATCGGGTTTTTCATTGTGGATATGTGTGACTACATAAATATGAACCTCTGATCTCAGTAGCTTTACTAGTTCCTGGTTCAGTAACAATAACTGAGCAGGAACCTTTCTTGATCAAGCACCTAGATGAAGAAACAAGAACATAAAGTTTTTTCACATTGAATCATAATCGATCTAAAGGAAGAAGCAGACATGCATGCTAAACTAGAAGATTAAAGCATTAACATTCTAATAGCTATCAATAAGACTGATTAGTTTATACTAACTAGCAAGGAAAAGGGTGGGGGGGAAAATGGTTAGTTACCTTCCAAGAACCGGACGATGGAAGCAACTAAATCAATAAATGAACTCAATGGCAGAACCATGGGAGGTACAGCTTCAAACTTGGTAAAGGATGGTTTAACTGTTCTTAGCTTTTTCCATATGGGAAAAAAGCAGAGGACAATTATTTAAGCTTTAGCTTTTCCATTAGAAAGTGCAAGCTTTAAATTTCAAGAATAAACAATTTCAAGGGAATAAAGAATCATTTCCATTGGAAAATGCTAAAGGCAATTGAAATGTTTCACATCCATTCCACCATTTAAGTTGATTAAAGATTTCTAAGAGGTATAACACAAGCAAGAAATGTAGAGAAAAATCATCACAACTGAAAATCTAAGAGGCATTAACAAATAATTTTTTAGAAGTATATCAAAATAGAAGAGACAGTTTAGTGACAGAGAGAATCTGAAACTTAAGGAAGGAGGAATCGCGGATAAAAAGAAAAAGCAAAAGTACACTCCTTTGTCCTGCTAAAGGTCGATAAATTATTGGCTATAAAGCTGCAATAATATAATATATTCAAGAATCCAATGCAGTACACTTTGTTTCAATAAAGGGCAAATGTAGTTGAGAAAACACTACTATCCACATAACATTGTATGATGAATTGCCTTCATCACTTCAATTATTCAAGACCAACACACCAGGACAAAAAGTGGACTAATTAGGCGTGCATGTTTTAATGGGACCAAACTGCAAACAAAGTTGCAGACAGGCAAAGAATTGGCATAATGTTACCATGTTCTGTGTTTGGTAAACTAATCGAGTAGTTGTATGTCATATATCACATTAATAGCAGGCAAGCACCAACTCAGCGCATTCATTCTGCTAACTGCTAATGATCTAAAAAGACCACCACTGAAATGGAGGAGTTGAAAACTTTCTCTTATAATTATAACCAACTAGAATACTTGATAACTACAAAAAGTTTGTCAGTGTGCCATCATCATGGGTTCTATTACTATTGTGCCATTTTCATCTCACATTTGACCCATCCAATCAATTTATAGGTCATCCATAGCAAGGATTCAGTAACTTTATGTGTTTGTGTAGCTACAGCCTACAAGTCATGCAATTTATATCGGTCAGCAAGCACAGACGCTACTTCTATAATACCAAAGTACAGAGAGAAGAGAACCACATAAAGGTATAACAATTTATGCATATAGTACAACCAATTAAGAGGGCACTGATATATACAGTTAGTTTCAAGAAAGTAGGGATCCCATAAATTGATCCTGATAACTACCAACATCACATCATGCACACATGCATTATTAGAATGTGAACAAATCAGGATCAAATTGTTGGGATCCACAAATTCGTTTAGGGTTTTGTTATTTTATACCACTTTCCTTGGATTGATTCTCCATTTTGTGGACACATTATGGTCTTCACACACTAAGTAAAATTCCCCCTTTCATACAGTCTTGTTAATACATAACCTAAAAGTAATAAGTGCAGAAAACTAGATCATCATGTACTATGAGAGTGTGAGTTCAGACTTCCTTCTTCAGTCTATAATCTATTGAGAATTTAATTGTTAAGTAATAACAATAACAATAAATAACAGCAAGTGTTGAAAATTTATTATTAATTTACATATCTCTTGGACTTATCTGCAAGTAAATTCTGTTATATAGATAAGTATTCGTGGCATCATAAGAAACAAAATCTCTGGTTCTTCTGATCTCGAAAATAACGAACAATGAGGATATCAATGACAATTACAATTACAATTACAATTACATATACATATACATCTCCATAGGTTAGTATTGAAGTTAACATACTCTTAATCGTCTTAGGTAAGCCATGGCTACTTTCAGTACTTCGTTCGTTGGATCAATCACATACGTAAATCATGTCAGATCTTCATTATTCGGCCACAAACTGGCTTCTTCTTCTCTCTGTTTCTCTGGTCATGAGTTGCGATTGGCAGCGGTGTCGACGGTGGTAGCGATGGGGGGAGGGGCGAAGTTTAAGGGGACGCATATGAGAGAAAAGAAGTTGACGGACATGATAGAAAACAAGGTGACGGAAGCGACGGAGGTGTGCGCCGGCGATGAAGCCTCCGATGAGTGTAAGGTGGCGTGGGATGAGGTGGAAGAGATTAGTCAGGCGAAAGCTCATCTCCGGGCGAAGTTAGAGCATGAAGAAGATCCTCTCGAATCGTTCTGCTCTGGAAATCCAGAAACAGAAGAGTGCAGCATTTACGACGATTGATTCATCGGAGAAGAAGTTTAACAGCGACGGCGGCAATTCATGTCCACCACTGTGTGTTGTAATTTGAATATCTTTTTATAAAAATAGGCATATACCGTGCAATCGAAACAATTCACAAATGCATGTATCCGCTCGCGAAACATCTTGAAATCAAAATGATAATAACGTTTTCTTTTTAAGTTTGTATTATTCGTTTTTATCGATACTTTAGTCTATAAAAACACGATACTTGAGTCGTTTGGTGCACTTATATGTGAATCATAGACTATCGATAAGGACGAAGAAATACAAACTTAAAATGAATCGTTGTTGTCATTTTGATTTCGAGATGTTTTGCGAGCGGATACATACCTTTGTCAATTGTTCCTTCGATTTCACGATTTTTCGCACCACATCGTGTGCGGGTATATGTCTAGTTTATAATAATAATGAAATGTATTTTTAATATATTTTAGTTGATATGTGATTATGTATTTTAAATATGCTAAAGGTGAAAAAAAAAATAAAACGTATGTATAGAAAACAAATTAATTCATAGATATTCATGATATTTAATAGTACGGTTACATTAAAAATATTCAATATTTGGCTCATTTTGAAGATATTGACGAGACGATTATAATGGTATAATTTGTAAAAAAATAAACATTTTTTCATTGCATTTTGTTCATATACCATTATTTGTGTTAATATAACAAATGTGTAAAATGAAAAATGAAAAAGTAATAGATATAAAGTAATTAAATAACTAACTATAAAGATGTTAAATGTTACATTGAATTTTGAAAATAACCGTTTTATAATTTTAATATAATAATAGTATAGATATAGATAGTATATATATAATGTTACACATTTAAAGGGAGGATCATGCTAGAAGTTAAACATTTTGCGAGAAGGCGAGAAGTGTTTAATCATATATGATAACACGGTTTGTAGGCGTGTTTAATCATGTATGATTAAACGTCTATTTATTGTCAATATAACATGTGTTTAATCATATATGATTAAGTTTGTATATCATATATGATTAAACACTTCTCGTCTTCTCGCAAAATGTTTAGCTTCTTGTTTGAACTTACCCCTACACATTTATGCTACCCATAAAAATATTCAATAATTAGTTTATATTAAAATTATTGACGAAAAAATTATACTATTAGAATTTATAATACTAATGAAACATATTTTTAATATATTTTAGATGATCTACAATTATTTATTTTTAATATGCTAACGGTGAAAAAAAATAAAACGTATGGATAGAAAACAAACTAATTCATAGATATTCATAGTTTTTAATAGTACGGTTAAATTAAATATTCAATATTGTGCTCGTTTTGAAGGTATTGACGAACTAGGGGTGTAAATGAGACGAGACAACTCGTGAGCTACTCGAGATCGACTCGGTCAAAACTCAGTCAAAGCTCGACTCGAATAGGCTCGACTCGAACTCGAGCTCGACTCGATATACTAACGAGTCGAGTCGAGTCGAGCAACCTCATACAGTCATACTCGACTCGATAAGCTCGTAAGATACTCGATATATAAGAAAAATAATAATAATAATTAGTAATTTTATTTTAATTTAATTGATGATGATGTTGATAATAATAATAATAATAATTGTTAATGTATATAGAGGCCCAGACCCATGTTAGGGCCCAAGCCCATCTTGCCTACGTATATATTTGTTGTATTGTAGTTTAGGATTGTATTACTCTTTCATAATTTTCACTTTCTGTATTGTAAGTTTCTCTCAATCAATATATCGAGGTTTCAAACCTTCAGCATATTCATCGTGTTCTTCATTCATATTCATCTTCTAACATGGTATCAGAGATGTAGGTTTGTTCATCGGTTTACTGTTCATCGCGATATTTCTGTTCATCGTTGGTGTTCTTGCCATCGCCGTCGTTGTTCTTGCCTTTGCCGTCGATCGATCGATCTGTTGGAAACCCTAGCCGCAACACCGGTCGTTTTTCTACCGGTCTTTAACCCCTTCGGTCGAACAACCCCTCGGTCGAACATCTCCTTCGGTCGAACATCACTTCGGTCGAAACACTCCCTTCGGTCGAAACACCCCTTCCGGTCGAAACACCCCCCCCCCCTCCGGTCGAAACACCCCCCCCCGGTCGAAACACCCCCCCCTCCGGTCGAAACACCCCCCCCCCCCCGGTCGAAACACCCCCTCCGGTCGAAACCTCCTCCGGTCGAGCATTCCTCCGGTCGAGCATCCCTTCGGTCGAAGGTCGAACTTTTCTCCGGTCTTTAATACTATTTCTCAGTATCTTTTCCTTTTTCATGGCTACCAATTTCAGTCACTCAAATTCCATCTCCGTTGTTTTCAACGGTAGCAACTATATTCTTTGGCACCATCATATGACAATTCTGTTAAAGTCTCATGGTCTTTACACCTATGTTACTGGTGCATCCAAAGCTCCAGTTCAAGAAACAGCTGAGAATGTTGTTGACTTTGCCAAACGAATGAACGAGTGGGACATTAATAATGCTCGTATCTTGGGCTTCATTAATGCCTCCACTACTCCTGAGATCAACCAACAGTTCCTTGGTTATATTACAGCCAAAAGTCTCTGGGATTTTCTCGCCAAGCGGTATACATCATCTGGTCTATCTCATCAGTATCAACTGTGGACCACTTTTCAGAGCAAACGTCAACTTCCTGATCAATCCATCAATTCTTATATCTCTGAAATGCAGTCTCTCAGAGATCATATCAGTCTTGGAGCACCTCAGATTTTTGATGAAACCGCTCAACAGTTCACCGCCTACTTCAACCAGCTGCACCTGATCACCATTTTGATGGGCTTGACTGATAAATTTGAGAATGTTCGTGCTTCACTTCTTCATAGGCAGCCTTTACCTACTCTTGAAGAAGCAATCTCAGAATTGCTAAGTGAAGAAACTCGTCTTCGCATGCGGTCACCAGTGCCAAGCCAAAAGGCAAATGGACCAATAACAATCATTCCAGATCTGTGGGCAAGACGAACACATCCGAGTGTGCCTTCTGTCATTCTCCTGCTCATCTTCTTCTTGATTGTCCTATCCGTAAGTGCCGTAAGTGTGGCATCACGCATCCGCGCCACTATGAGACTGACTGTCCGAAGAACTCAAAGCACACTAGTTCTCAGAATCGGACTCATGCTGTTGTTGGGCCTACTATTGCTGATACTGAGGCTTCTACAGCCTCCTCACCTGATCTAATGGAACTGATGCGTCGCAATCAAGAACTTATGGAACAGATCATGTCTGGTGCTATAGGTATGAACTCTCCACACTCAGCAGCATCAGATAACGTATGACTTTTTGATTCTGGGTGTTGCAATCATATGACACCTTGCCCTGATGGTTTCGCTTCTAAGAAACCACCTCAGCAATTTACGTCAGTAAGAACTGCTGACAACACTGGTCTACCAGTATCTTTTAGTGGAAGTGTTTCCACTCCTCTTATACAATTACCGGATGTTCTAAATGTTCCAAAGCTATCTCTGAGCTTAGTTTCGATTGCTCAACTTCTTGAATCTAATTTGATCATTTTATTTCATTCTTCTGGTTGTGTTGTACAGGATCCAAAGACCAAGCAGATCCTTGGACTCGGCCGTAAAGTTGGACGGATGATTGAAGTGGTTTACCTGCGTCTTCCTTTACCCTCTTCAAGTTTTGTTGCCTCGGTTTCTAGCACTTCTTCCATTGAGCTGTGGCATGCCCGACTGGGTCACTTATCTCTTGCCAGAATAAAGTCATTAGCTCATTTAGGTGTGTTAGGAAATTGTGTATCAACTGACAATCTTTCTTGTTTATCTTGCAAACTTGGCAAGCATCATGCTTTACCTTTTGAATTGAATGAATCCAATTCTACTTCTTCTTTTGATATTATTCATTCTGATGTATGGGGACCAGCACCACATCCATCCATGGGTGGTGCTCGATATTTTGTTATTTTTATTGATGACCACACTCGTTTCACATGGATATATCTTATGAAACATCGTTCGGAATTACCTCAAATCTATATTATGTTTGCTCGGATGATTCACACTCAGTTCTCAAAATCTAAAAAGATTCTTCGAGCTGATAATGCTATGGAATACAAAGAGTCATCCCTTCTCTCCTTTCTTCACTCTCAGGGGACTCTCTCTCAGTACTCCTGACCTGGCACTTCTCCTCAAAATGGTCGTGCTGAACGCAAACACCGTCATATTCTTGATACAGTTCGCACTCTTCTCATCTCTACGAAATGTCCAGAACGCTTTTGGGGTGAAGCTGCTTTTACTGCCGTCTATACTATCAATGGTCATCCTACTCCCATCCTTCATAATAAGTCTCCTTATGAGGCTCTTTATGAGGTCACTCCTGCCTATGAACTTCTAAAAGTTTGGGGCAGTGCTTGCTTTGTTCAACTGCAATCTCATGAACATACCAAACTTGAACCTCGCTCCAGACTGTGCTGCTTTCTTGGATATGGTATTGAGCACAAGGGCTATCGCTGCTGGGATCCTATCTCCCAGCGTCTTCGTATTTCTCGACATGTTACCTTATGGGAACATGTTCCTTTCTCTTCTATATCCAAGTTTCGTGAGTCTCCTAATCTCACACCTCCGTTTTTCACTGATGTTTCCGTCTCATTGGACTCACTCCAATCTGGCATTATATCACCTCCACCTATTGTTCCAACTCCTTCTGAGTCAGCCTCTCCTAGCTTTCCTGATCATCATCAATCATCTGCTCCTTCCGCACCGCCAACATCTGAGGTACCTGCTGAGTCTTTGGCTCCTGAAACTTCTCAATCTCAGAATGTTAGACGATCAGAACGGGTAAGACAAGTTCCTTCTCATCTTCGTGATTATCATGTTTATGCTACTCTGCTATCAAATCACGAACCTACTTCCTACAAGGAAGCCTCTTCTAACTCTGATTGGCAGAAAGCTATGGATGAGGAACTTCAGGCACTTGACAAAGCTCAAACTTGGGATTCTGTTCCTCTTTCACCAGGCAAGAAACCCATTGGCTCCAAATGGGTGTTCAAAATCAAAACCAAATCGGATGGTTCTATTGATCGGTACAAAGCTCGTGCTTGATTTGAGTTTTCGAGCTTAAGTTCGAGTTGCGATTTGAGCTTGAAACGAGCTCAAGTTTGAGTTTGGAAATTGGTTATCGAGTTCGAGTCGAATTTGTATTTTCACTACTTGTGAATTTTCGAGTCGAGTTCGAGCTTGATAATCGAGTTTCGAGTTCGAGTCGAGTATAATAATACTCGAACTCGACTTGAATCATTTACACCCCTAGACGAGACGATTATAATGATATAATTTGTAAAAAAAGAAACTCATTTTTTCATTGCATTTTTGTTCATATACGATTATTTGTGTTAATATGATAAGAGTGTAAAATGAAAAATGAAAAAACAAAGAATATAAAGTAAATTAAATAATTAATTGTAAGAGTGATAAATGTAACATGACTTTCCAAGAAATGTTTTTCAAGAACCATTTTTTTCAAGAACCGTTTAAGACTTTTAATATATACTAGAGATATAATTTTATTTCAATCTTTTTATTTATCCTCATGTACTCTATTGAATTGGAATTATTAACTTAGTGTGGTACATGTAATAAATAGTTTTTATTATTTGGATATGAAAAAAAAATTGTTTATACCGTTTTGACATCGATGATAAGGAGTTTTTGATAAGTCATTACATTTTAACTTATTTGAAACAACTTATTTTGGTTATTTTACATGTGTAAACAATCCCAAACACCCCCTAAAAAACAACTTATTAGCTTATGGTGGTACCACCATAAACTAATCCAAACATTTTTTATAAAACTCTGATTTAATACCACATAAGTTGATAAACATTTTTACAAAAAAACATAAGTTGTTTTAAATAAGCAATCCCAAAAACACCGCCTAAATGTAAAATTTTGTTGTAAATCTAGAATGAAAATTTAATATAATTTCTCAGCAAATAAGAAAATCTAAAATTAATGAATTATTCTACTGTATTTAGTAGAGTCGCTTATCTTACATATGAGCATGCAAGTTATAAGTGGCTTGCAATATCGCTTATGAAGACTCGGTTAATTAAGGGTACGTTTGGTACACGAATGGAACAGACTAGCGAGGGTGAGGTAGGAAGATGAACGAATTGTGGAACATTTTATGGTTTTGCTTCAATATAGGTAGAGTAGTAATTTACCAATATTGTCTAATCTCCCTAATTTTTGTTCCACTTATTTTGACGAAACCAAAAAAATGCATTTTTGTCATGCTTAATCCCTTCCATCTGGGTCTAATATCATGTCAAACGTGAAACAATTTTTTGTTCTATTATATCCAATCTTGCGTACCAAACACACCATAATACATGTCAAATTTAGTACAACACATTCTTGAATGACCATATTAGCACTTGATTCTTGCCAGAAAGTTGTCCATGTTCTCAGACAAACAAACGATTTTTGATAGCCAAATATGTGATTCAACATTTCAGCCAACTGAGGGGCTGTTTGTTTACCTATTAATGGTTCTATTAAGAGACTGTCTCTGAATCACTAAGAGGTAAATCCTGTTTGGCAAAAAAAAAGGGTTGTCTCTTAATGGTTCCAAAATCCTCTTAATGATTTTGTATCCTGACCCTCCCTTAACCATTAAGAGCCATGATTTCATTATGAACAATTAGCAATCAACCATATTTCATTTTATACTATATCATAAAAACCTCTTAATCATTCAGACCACTTAATCATTTTGCACTGAACCATTCAACAACTGCCAAACAGCCCCTTAGAAACTTATTTTATACCCATTTCTCCTAGTTGGGCAAACCTTTGGGATGCAACAGTCTCTGTATTGCCAACATTCTTTCAATGCATCCTAACAACATTTAATTTGGCCTTTCTCCCAATTACAAGGGTATGAACAGCTCGTTGTAAAACACGAAAAACGTACCCAAAAAGGATCACTACGAACCCTCTCTTTCAATCTTTTCAACTTCCTCACGATGTTTTCTCTCTGCCTCCGCAAGTTCTCTTTCCGCATCTTCTTTGTCCTCTTTTATATCGCGGGCTTCAAACTCCTTAGCTGCTGCCATTGCTTTCACAACAGGATCTCTTAGTTCTGATATCAACCCACCACCCACTCTATATTCTTCTTCGTCTCCAATCAGGAATAGACGCTGATCGGGTCCTGTTGCCATTGGAATGTCGACTGATAGCAATTTCATATCATACTGCAATAGACAGGAATTAGAACTTGAACAACAAAATAGTGTATGACAAGCACCACTGCAACGAACTCGGCTTTACATGATGTTAAATATGTCTAAATGTCATAATAAACTGCTTTATAGGACGTAAGTTTATAGAACCAAATAAATTGTGCGTCATATGTAAATGTGTTACAATAAGTTGATACGACGCATTTGGGCATTTTAACAAGTTTTTTAGGGCACTTTAATTCAAAAGTCTCCTATTAGTTTTTTTTTATAGGACACTTGCTTTACAAAACACTTTTTCAAATAATGTCATATAAAAAAACTAATATGATGTTTTAATTCATATAAGAACTTGTCAGAATGCCAAAAAAAATATCCCATCAACTTATTGTAACACCTTGACATAGAACATACAATTACTTGGCCTTATAAATCTGAGTCTTATAAAGCGGTCTACTAGAACATGTAGACACATTTGACATCCTATAAAGCCGAATTTTCTTGTAGTATGTTTTGCATTATGGGTATCATCCCTTATTCGAAGTCCTAACTAAACATGAATACTTGAAAGAAATGGGAAAGAAGAATCAAAGACATTAAAGCATTAAAACCAGAAACTTGAAACACTGACCTTGCCTTTTTTGTTCTTGACCTCAACACTAACTAAGCCTTTCATCTCAGCACCACGAATCGGGAAAATTAGAAAACAACGCTTGCTCCTTAACGCTGCTTTAAAGTTTTTTAGCGTTACACCGCCTCCTGACATAACATATGCTCTTAGATCGGTTCCAGTAAGCGGAGCACCCATGATTTCAAGAATGTCGGCTGATGTGTTGAGTTTTGTCATTGCCATCCGATAAACCTTGTCAGGATTTATAGTGAATCTTGAACGAAGATACAAGCCCTTAACACCACAAAATGAGGTCAAATACAAGTCTTCATTACATGATGAAAGATTGGTGGAATTATTGAATGAATTATCTATAGAACTTCAGTTTGGAACAGGTCATAATAGAAGTTTATAACAAATTTGGCTCAAAAAGCAAGCTATTGTATACCCCTCCATCCAACATTAAGTGTTCCTCTTTCCTTCTTCGGATATCCCATGTTATGAGTTACTTTCTCTATAACAAAATTCCGTAGTCATATTATCAGAACTACAAAAAAATAAGATCAAAGTGTCCCGCCTACCCCAAATGTGCAAGACAACAAACATCAAGGAAATCTTCATGAAGCAGGAACAAGGTGCTAAACCTATTCACCATGCCATTTTCAGAAACACACTTAAGTGTGAGATTGAGTGTCACCCTAGTTGCAATTTGTTCTGTGTTCTAATCAAGCAAGATGAATGAAACACATGTTGTGTCCCTATGAATAATGTTCAATCTTTCATACATGGATACATAGAAATTAGTGTATATAAACACATGAAAAGGATGTTCATGGACTTTATAGTAAAAGACACATGAAAAGGACGTTGACGAAAACCTAAAGCGACAGGACGGGATTTGTATTTCTGAATGGTGCTATCCGGATTATACTGCGAAATACCCACTTGCACCCAACAACATTTTGAGAAGGAGAAGGTTCCCATGTGCCATTAGTAAGAAGAGCTTGGTGGTGCAAGGTCACGGCTTGGTGCCATTTCCAGTCGGCTAATGCTTGTTTCAGGGAAGTGGGTTCGGGTGAGTATAGATGAGCAGACATGTTCGGTTTTTGAATAGGTCTGAAGATGTTGTGAGAACCCTGGTTCGGTGAGGATGGTTGGAAGGTGGTGGGGGATCGGCTGATGGGTTTGAGGTAGGAAAGGAGGGTAATGGGGGCTGAAGTGGGGCATACAGTAAGGAGGTACAGCAGCAAGCATTGGGAGAGATGGAACACACCATGGGATTTCTTGGGTTTTGGTTGGGAGCTCGGGTAGTGGATCTGGAAGGAGCAGTGGTTGTTAGGGGTGCCGGTATAGGCTAGGTTGGCAGCGTATGAAATAGCCACTTCGATGGTTTGAATGGCTAGTTCCTCGTTGATCAACTTTTCATGTAGCTTGTCAAAGGATCTTAAATTTTGGTGGCATGTTAGGTGTCAACTTCGAATTGACAATGCAAATCTGGAATGAAATACTTGACGGTGCACCCACATTGCAGTATAGTCACTTTGAGAATAGGCGTCGACACTCCATTTGAGGTCAATAATCGTTGTGGTGCTTTGGTGCATTCCCGATGGATCCAGTGTGTTCGCAATTTAAGTAGTAACCTTAAGGATATTGGGTGTTTGTAATTGGGGATCGATCTTTGGTGTTTCTATTATTGGCAAGACTTCTGCTGGTTTGGCGACCGATACTTGAGGGCATAATGGGAGCCGTGCAACTTTGGAGTTTGGGATAAGCGACTATCTGTAGTGCGGGATGGTACGTTTCTGGGTGAAACGTTATACCGATGTTGTGACTAAGAGAAGTTGGAGAACCCTTACAGATGTTGTGCCTTGGGAAAACAAATTATCGTCGATTTGGATCAGATCAAACTAGTGTTAAGAATTTCGTCAAGGAAGGGACGATGAAATCTTTCATGGTAATGTTTATTGGAGTCAATTAGTGAGAATTTCGAGGTGGACCTTGAGTGGGAATCGTCTATTGAGGAGACCTGGATGTGTGAGAATCAGAAGTGTTTAAGGAATGAGTTTGCTTTGGAGTATTCTTGAGGTGTTATGAGCAACCTAAGGTTGGGAGACCGTCGAGATTTTTTAGGATAGGAAAGTGGTTGATAAGGACTCGATGTTCATTCCATCAGCGGTAAGATATATCGAACCTTGGGATCGAGTTATGACGGTTCGTTACGGGGACTATAGTGACAACCTTAAATGGGATGTGATCGGTTCGTGCATGAGGCAAGGTATCGTGGAGGCATTCCTTTTGGGTAAAAAGCCGATTAACCTCGCTAAGGGAGATGTTGGGTATTTGATCGATGCCAGATTTCGAGGACGAAATCTCTTTTAAGGTTAGGAGGATTGTAACACCCCGACTTTCGAAAGGTATCACTTCAAGTAAATACAGAAACCGATATATCAAGGAAAAATAAGATATTTAATCTTGGACTTGAATTCTAGATTTTATAGTCTAGATGGATGAAGGATTCAATTACGAGTCCAACGGTTCTTTTCGGAGCGAAAACGAAGAAGTTATGGCCAAAACAGTGAACGAGAATGAAAACCGGACAGACAGTGTGTTACGCGAGTTGTGCCGCGACTTAAGGGCAATCTCGCGACTTAGGAGAACAAGAGCGACTTATGCCGCGACTTAAGGTCACGGCATAACCCGCGAAACCCCTGGTCGATCTAAAAACCCGATTTTTAGCCACCAAATTTCATTCCCTCATAACTTTTGATCCACAACTCCGTTTTTGGTGATTCAAGTTGCCATAGTCTCGTTTTTTAGAGCTCTTCAAGGATTTAGCAAGAGGTTGGAGGTCTATTGGAGTATACAAGACTATTTTGTGGTGGTAAGCTCCTCATCCCTCCCTCTTCATCTTCTTCCCCAAAGTTTTCTAGGGTTTCATCCACCCTTTGTGTTTCTTTTCATAGATTGGAGGTTTGTAACCATTTTGGTGAACTAGAAGTGTTTTGGTTGGTGGATTCAAGCTTGGGTTAAGGTAATCTTTTATTCTCTTTGGTTATGGAAGTTAGGGTTTCGGTATTAGTTGAGGTATTCATGTATATGGCTTGGAAAACGATTCTTTGTGGTTGATTATGTTTATTTATGGTTGAATATGTATGGATTTAGGTTTTTTGGAAGTTTTGACTTGAGAATCCAAGTGTTCTTCAAAGGAACTCTAGTTGGAGGAAATATCTAGATTTAGCCTAAATCTAGCAAGGTGAGTTCAAGTTGATTTGTGAAAACGGTGTACATGCCAAAATGGTTATTTTAAAGTGTTTTACAAGAAATGGTTAACTGCTGATAAGTTTGGGGTATTTTGAAGTAAAAATGTATTTTACTTGGTATTTGTCAAAGTGTGAGTATTTTAATGAGTTTTCATATTGGATAAACTTGGTTTATTTTAGTTTCATAAAATGCTCATATTTGGGATTTGGACATCTTGATAAGTAATAGCATGGTTTGTGCATTTTGGGGATTTTGTACAAATAGAGTCCATTTCATGACTTATACATATTGGTGATTTTGGTACAAATGGAGTCTATTTCATGTTATATGCATTATGATGTATTTGCATTCATAAACCCTTTGGAAAACCTTTTTGCCTCGACTTAAACTGTGTTGAAATTCATTCAAGCATTTTGGGAGCGTGTAATTTCACGGTATGGGTCGAGTGCGTTTATTATATTGAAAAAATGTGATCATGGGTCTAAAGAGGTTTTGAGCATTTTGGCTCGATATCGTTTAAAGGAGTTTTGAGGGCACTTGTCCGGTTTTATATGGCTCAATGTGGAGCCCAGTCATGACGTACGTACTAATGCGCTGTGTTGCGTATTGAGTTTGGTTACGGGCTTGGGTGCTTTGGTCATTCGTGTGTAGTCCGGTAACGTTAGACATTGTGTAATGGATCCATAGGCACGTCAGTCAGTCTGTTTTGGGATGGTCAATTGGGTATTTCGGGGTGGGACTCCTATACCCATGTTTTATGACCGGAAACTTTACAAGTGATCGCTAGGAGGGTTGAGTCTGTAGTGCTATCGGGGAGTGAGCGCTAGGACCTCCGCCGCTTGAAGTAATGCCTGGGAGGTAGTCTTTAAGTGTGCCGGGCCTTCGGGATGGAGTTCTTCGGAATGATCCATCAAGGTCAACTGACTTGGGGTGACACTTGGTAAAGAAGTCGTAGGGACACTTGGGCTGAGATGTCGTGAGGTGTCATGCGATTAACGTTGTTTGAGTGGCATACTTTTGTGTTCCTCCGCTCTCAACGGATACGGGTATCCCCCGTTGTCGGGCCGCTGTATTTTGGATCTTTAATGGTCCATGCTTTAATATTTAGATTTCATTCCATTTTATGGTCGCCTGAGCATTAAGTTTCAGTTCCATGTTTTAATGGTGTATCATATCTATATGGATTGTTTTCCGTTATTTAAGGGTCGAGTATTATGTCCCACCCGAGTTTGGGTGTTTTCGGAATAAGAAGTATTATTTACATTTTTACAAATGTGAGTGTCGAACTATGACCCCGTTTCGGGTGAGTTACGGGTTGCATTGTTTTATAAGAAATGCATGTTTGGGAGCATTGTCTTTAAAAGTGTATATTATGGGTAAATGTGTCGTTTCCATTTTGAAGTATAATATTTCGAAGGATCTTTCCTTAAAACTGAATTCCTTTCTTCTAATGATATATTCATTCATGTTAAAACTCTTGAGCTCACTAGGCGTTAAGCCTAACCTTTTTATTTGTCGGCATGTGCATCAGGTTCCAGTTGGGGTTCGGACTCTAGTAGCCTCATGAAGAGTTGAGCCTTAACTTTACGCAAGAGTAAGTTATTGAAGAAGTCTTCCGCAGGTTGAAGATAGTAATTGTTATTGGATTTTAGTACCACCCGTCCTTCTCATAGATTGTATGTATAGGATGAATGTGTGTATCGAGGTAAATTCTTGCATTATGTTCGTAGATGAATCATTTATTGGTGTATTTAGAAAATTTTAATTGAGTTGCTATTTCCAAATTTGAGGGTGTTACATTTTGTATGCGATAAATCGAGGTTTGAATATTTAAAAACGTCAAACTCAATTTATAATTCTGCTGAATTTCCTTTTAGAAATTTCGTGTTATTTGTAAAAATAATAACAAATCGCTCGTTTATCGGATTAAGGCATACGATATGTTTTTGAAAAGCTGGAGATGTCTTCTACGATTTACTGTCACACGAGCAAACTGTAATTTTAATGCTAAGGTGTCTAAAATCTGGGTTTTTCAAAACTGGTCTCGTTTTAGGCCAGAACAGCGCAACTGTTTTCGAAAATTCGTATAAAATCTATTTTAGATCCGATTTAGTCCATTCTTGATTCGTTGGAATCCTAAGACGTATATTCAAAACTTTTGTTTAAATATAGTTTTCTAAAACCTCTTGGAAGTATGAGAAAATGTTGGATTTGTAAACGTGTAAAGTGCTGAAATTATAGTACGACACGATTTCGAAAAGTTGAGTGTGAAATTCCTAGTCTATGTTCGGGTTTGATTCGCCGTACTTTTTTGGTTTCAACTCTTTTGTAAAGGTTCGTACATGAAGTTATGTCAATGGTCTATTAAACTCGTCCCATTTAATTTTCTTTTCGATTTATAAGTCTTTTAGTTTTAGAGTGTTCGAAAAAAAAAATAAAGCTTTTAAGTGGAGCGGTCAATATTTTTGTACGTTCAAATACCCTTTTTATTCGTTTTATAACTCGTATGATTTGATATTCATTTAGTATGATCACATGTGTTATGACATACTTTTGAAGTTTACACGTTAAGGTGTACCGAGCTACTAACCACCTATGGGGGTACCATAGGCACGTCATTGTGGCACCGATGGCGTGGCACCATCCGTGGCGGTGTGATCAGTCCACGGCGTCTCCTTTTGATTTTGTGTGCTCTGATGAGAGCTGGCGTGGTATGATGGGAGGCGTATGGGTCGGCCCTAGTTTGTAGGGTGGATGATGGGTGTAGTGCCCAACACCACATCTCACATTATTTAGTACAGTTGGATGAGAATGTCCAACGTACGTGCCTATGTGGCTTATGTCTAACACTTGTTGTATCTGTTTATGTGTGACATGAAACTCAAGTGTATGCGTTTATTTGTTCGAGCTCGTTGTGCAATCTTATGATATGATTTTGATTTAAGCTTCTCAGATTAGTTTGGTATTTAGTTGGCAATATTTGTTTTGATTTGACAGTCTTGAACTTTGACAAATTGTTGTCTTGATATATAAATTTGGATTTATTCATTTTGTTATGACTTCTGATTAAGCAATTAATTTTGAGTCTTTTGGTCTGATTTCTTTTGGTTTCGTTTTCTTGGTTTTGGGGTATTAAAGTCTGTAGCTGAATTTAGATGTGGAATGATTATACTCAATTTAGCTTTCGTAAACACTCAAAAATTCAAGGCTCTTGTCTAAAATTCAGATTTTTATTATATTCGGTATTGGGTTCGATTATTCGTTTGTTATCTATTGTATCTGTGCACTGAGCGTTTGGCTCAGCCCCATTTCTTTGTTCGCAACAGGTATTCGAAGGGAATCTAAAGAGTTTAAGGGATTCAAAGTTTCATCCTATATAAGAGGTTTGTTGATAAGAAGTTTTAGGTTTTATTAATGGTTTGATGCAAGTATTGGAAGAAAGAAAACGTATCGTTCGAGACAATTGTTATTTTTGATGGTGCTTATTTTAGTTAAGGTTTAATAATGCTCTGTATGTTTCTGTTAGCAGCTTATATTAAGTTCAAGTGTAACCTCCTTTTCTATCTCGGGAAGGGGGTGTTACACTTGGAGTGTCCTTCGCATCAATGATCTTATCAGTAGCATCTTCATGGCGAACGATGGCGCCTAACATGACGAGTTCATCAGTGATGCTCTTGATTTTCTTCATATATTCAGAGATAGGGGTGGAAACTTTGGTGAGGTGTTTGAGCTTGAACCTAATGGGTTGTTTGGTTCATGGAATTGGACGGAATTTGAATAGCCAATTCCATTGACCAAATTCCAAGCCCATGTTTGGTTCACGGAATGAAACCGAAGGGATCCTTCCAATTCCGTTGAATTCCACAATTTAAGGAATTCATCATTCCTTGGCTTAAGTGAAGGAATTGAATTCCTGCCAACCAAACGCGTAGTCAAATTCCATTCCAATTCCTTCAAAATCAAATTCCTTCGATGGATTCCAATTCAATCAAATTCCATGTTGTGAACCAAACGTCCCCTAAGTTGCTTGACATGCCCCCAAGAGGGGAGGGAGTAGGCGTTGGCTAGAATGCCCCCACGCTTCTATGGAAGCAGAGGCTCGAGTAATGAGCAGGCCAAGGGTGGGAGAGGCGGTCACTGCACCGAACAAGAGTTTGTCTTGCCGGAGCCAAGTATTGTGGGCAGCTCTCCGGGCAAAGATACAGGTCAAGAGGAAACCAGGCCAAGAGCATGTGCTGTGAATACCATGAGAAGATATAGTAATGTGAAAGCTTGAAGAATTCAATGATGAGCCATAGCTTAAATAGCAACGCATGGAAGAATACAAGGTCTTCAAGAAAAAAGAAACAATATATTACAGAATATACATTTGCCTAACTTACATCTAAGATCAAGGAGGAAGGATAAGTACACTTGGATATTATCACAGACTTAGAGATGGCTAAGTTCAAGGGATATGGTTTAGCATATAGAAATAGAACATCAATGTCATGAACCCTAGATTCTTCGTTTTCTTTCACCATTTTGAGTCCCATCTCAGTTCTCACATTTAGATCCTCGCACCATGAACAATTGAACATGAGACAAATGTAGATTTCTAATGGCATGATTGAATAACATCTTAAATTCCCCAAGTTAAATCAGTACATTTGGTAATGAGAGACAACCTATGTTGAGCTAAAGAACACAAGCCTCATTGTATGAACTAATATCAACAATTAACGGCATGATTGATTGCAGGAATAGAAACGAAAGAAGAAAACTCACAGCAAATGCGACGATAGCAGAGGAAAGAGCAAGAAAACCATACTTGGCTATACCCTCAGATAAACCAATAAAAGTATTTGCGATCCCAAACATAATCCTCCACAGCAAGATACACACAAAAACCCCACCAGCACCCAACAACACCATGCTGTTTCTCCTCCAAAACGCATCCATCTGCAGTCCAACAGCTTGCTTATACCTCAAAAACGCTTTCTTAACTGCCGTCGCCGGTTCTTTAACCTTACTCTTCAACAAATTCACGTCTACTTTACCACCCAGATTCGAACTCCCACTGGAAATGTACCTGAACCCAATCAAGTTCCTAATCAAATTGGTTTCTGGGGGTCGTGAAACTCTTGAAATTGAAGATGATGTGAAGTGGGTTGTTTGATATGATCTAAGATTCCTGCTCAAATTGGGTAGTTTCTGAGATGGGTTTTGGGGAATCTTTGAAATTGAAGACGATATGAAGTGGGGTCTGTGGGATGATGGACTCCATGGGTTACGATGTAGGATTTGAGAAATGGGGGTCGATGAAATTGGGGGTTTCGGTGGTGATAAGGGTGTTGAACGATGGTGATGAAGAAACCTAAGGTAAATCAATTTGGATGAAGAGGGTTTTGACATATCTGACTGTAATTTAGATTCACGGAGAACACAAACTCGAAGAGATCACACGAAATCAAATCAAATTGGTTGATTGTTTGATCTACTTAACTAGTTCACACAGACGTTTGGTAGCTTATATATGGTGCAACTCTGATTCGAAAGAGGAAGGACCGAAGGAGGCAGTGGTTGACTGTCACTGTGTCCCATTCTGATGTGATTTCTTTGGAGATCCGGATCCGAATTTGTTTGGGCCAAACCGTTTTTTGGCCTCCACTTTTGAGCCCAATTGAACGTTAGCGGGTATCGGCCCAAAATCCAGGCGGGTTATCAAGTCATTCATGCCGACTGACGTCGATTATTCGAGAGGATCATCGTGCTGATCGGAACAATCGATCACACACTTGAAAGTTGAAGATGAAGGTGATTCACATCCCTTGCTTGGAAGACAACTACTCTTACCTGTACGAACTTCGATTTTGATCATTCTTTTTAAGTTGTGTAGTTAATCGTTTTCAATTTAGGGTTTTCCATACAATCTACGGTTTATGGGGATAATTGTGTGGTGATTTTCAGGGTGATTGATGAGAAAACGAAACAAGGAGCAGTAGTGGATCCAGTTGAGCCTGAGAAGGTTATTGAAGTTGCTAAAGAAAATGGTGTTGACCTTAAGCTTGTCCTCACCACTCATCACCATTGGTTTGTTCACTTTTCATTCAAAATCTTATATATTGTTGATTAATGATTTTAAATGGAAAGTTGAATCACTTCTGCAATTGAATACTTTATTATATATTGGTTTTTTTCTGTGTGTTAAATTGATTTTAGGGATCATGCCGGTGGCAACGAGAAGATCAAAGAGTTGGTGCCAGGGATTAAAGTATATGGAGGCTCTGTTGATAATGTAAAAGGGTGTACTAATAAGTTGGAAAATGGTGATAAACTATCACTTGGGGATGATATTAACATACTCTCTCTCCACACACCATGGTATGTTAGGTTGTTTTCCATAAATGTCATTCACCATGTCCCACATTTTGATGTTTGACAATACATGCAGTTTGATAGAAATGTTTTACTATTAGTTAAATGTCAATCTTACCAAAAGCAATAACATCAATAATTTGTTACAATGACAATGGGGGAATATATACTTTTAGCTTGAAGTTCTTCCCAAAAAGTAAAGGTTACAATTTTATGGGTCATTGGGAGGTGGAAACTGTTGCTATTTCTCGTTACTTTGGATTCCTATTTTAAACCCTTGTTGGATCATGGATGTTATTTTTGCTCCCATGAGGCAACCATAGTGTTTAAGGTAGACCTAGCTACTTCTTTATGAGTTAAGGTTATGCATCTCGTGGTCGGCGTTAGGTGTATGTTCATTTGATTGCCTTTAATCACGAGTGTTTCATCGGTATTATTCTAATTACATCTTGCAATGCCAGTCGTGATCTTTGTTTTATATTCTGGTATTAACATTTTGATGTGGTTTGCTGTGATCTTTGTCTCATATTCTGCTTTTTCAGCCACACTAAAGGACACATAAGTTACTATTTGACTGGGAAAGAAGAAGAGGACCCTGCTGTTTTCACAGGGGACACACTGGTGGGTGCATATCTCAAAGTTCTTACGGAAGTACCAACTGAATCTACAACAGACTTAAGTTCCCCATTCATAAATGAATGTCAATCCTTGTTATCGTCGAACATGTGGTGTTGTGAAACTTGTTTTTTTCTTGTAATAAATTTTCTAGGCACCATATCAGTTGTTGAGTGGTTTAGACAGTGGCAATTTCATTTCACTGGGTGGTCAAAAGCGTCCCCATGTTTCAGATAACTTGTACGGTAGAGAAGAAGTCAGGTCAGATGACTAGACTTGTGTAGCGATGCATGTTAAGATTAAGATTTTGCCTGAGGATAGTATGCTTCGTCAATTATAGTGGAACTTTTTTGTTAGGTTTATGGTACATATTAGGTTACACCGGTGGTCTTGAAAGCTCATCGTATTTATCTTTTAATTTGTAGTTTGTTGCTGGCTGTGGCAAGTTTTTTGAGGGCACAGCAGAGCAGATGTATCAGTCGCTGTGTGTGACTTTGGCTTCTTTGCCGAAACCAACTCGAGTTTACTGTGGCCATGAGGTAAGATGTTTTCTTATTTGTCAGTTTAGGTATTCAACTAGACATCAAATACTTTTTTGTTTCTTCTTTGGGGTTTTACTTTGATATGTTTACGGTCCTTTCTGAATGACATGGTTGTAATTGAGACTGCCCAATAACAAATTTGGTCCCGAGGTAAGGAATAACCAGTTACACCAAAAGATGCAGTCAATACACCCAGAACCACACTTGTAACACAAGTTAATTCTCTAGCTCCAGAAAAAGACATTATATGGACTGGAAACCCCAGGACCAGAAGTAGTAGCAAGTCTCATAATATAATACTAACATCCTGCGTGACATAGATGATGAATAAATAATTGAAAAATGAGATTATTCAGGAATAGAATGGAGAACAAACTATATGAAGATATGAAAATGTTATCGAATAATTAACAATTGAAAAATGACATAGATTCCTTGGTTCCTGCACTCTGCATTTGTTTTTTTGTTTTTGTTTTTTTGTTTTTGTTTTTTTCCTTCTTTTAGGCTTGCTTATATGAAGATTGTTCCAATCTGGCCTGTTTCTAGGTGTTTATAAGATACCAAAACAATACCCATTTTTAGAGTTGATTCTTCTACTTTCTTTCTCATGACCACATTATCATTTTTGTTGCTTTCTCAGTATACAGTGAAGAATTTGCAGTTTGCTCAAACAGTTGAACCAGACAATGCCAAGATATCACAAAAGTTATCATGGGCTCAGCAGCAGAGGCAATCAGGGCTTCCAACTATTCCATCAACCATTGAAGAGGAATTAGAAACCAATCCCTTCATGCGGGCTGATCAACCTGAAGTTCAGGTCTTGCCGTGTTCCTTGAACCAATCTCTACTCCCATATGAGCTTGAAAAGTTAAGAAGGCAGCACAAAAAACAACGTTGATGAGTCCAAAGGCTCACAAACATTTCCAACTGCTATGCAATCAATTTCTTCTAATCATAAATAATATAATTCTATGTTCATGAACTATACAACATGCCTAATTTTTAAAAATTATCATAAATTGGAACAAGAATGGTCTCATTTTGACTCCATCTTATTAATGAGGTGAAATTTCGTTTATGATGCAGGAGAGGGTTGGATGCAAGTCCCCTGTTGAAGCATTGCGGGAGATAAGACAGCGAAAAGATAATTGGAGAGGGTAATCACCTAACTTTCAACTAAACTTCTCTGTAGTTTCCTGTTACATCTATTTTGTGCATGTTTTCTATGTACATTGTCTGTAATAATGTATGACATCTGAAGGTGTCTGTTGTTGACTTATAATGTAATGCAAGTCTTGTTCTTGCTGCCGAAACTTAGTTTGCCACGGGAATGCCCGATATGTCAAAAATTTAGGATTCCATTCCTCTATTCTGGTTTCCTGCAAGCTCGTCTAATCTCCTCATTCGATGATTAATAGGATTCCTGATCCCCGCCTTTAAGAGGATACTGCCCTTGGCTGAGTTTTGGTTATGAACCCATATGGGAATTGTGTGACCAGATCTGAGATATGGGTTATGAAGATAAGAAGATACCATACTTGGTTTTGCAGATCTTTATTCCTAATCTTTATCTTGTTGGTGGTGGGGGACTGGTGTGGTATTTTATTTATGAACCCTAAAGGAGTCAAATTGGGAATTAGGGTTCTAAAGAATGGGAGTGTTTGTAAAGATGTTAGGTTCTCTTGATTTTATACCTTGCTTGATGTGAAGGAAAGGGGGTGTGTGTATGCTTTATATGCTGTTTGCATCTTTTTTAGTGCTCAAGTAAAGAAATTAGATGCTTCATGCCTTCATCAACACAATCATAATTCATATAAATACAAGGTTTATTTCCATTTGTCAATGACTTCTGAAAAGTGAAATAGGGAGTCTTTTGTAAAATCACTCCACATGGGTGTTGCAATATTGCTATGTCCACCCCAGTTTATATCAAAATCAGGTCAAATCATATATTGAAAATGTGAAAGGTAAATTTTAATGTTGATATGTGTGAGGTGGAAATTACTAGGTAGATGTGCATTTAGTAATGTATAAGTGTGTATTTAGCCTACCCTTTTAACAATCCATATGCATCTCATATGTGGTTTTCATTGTTTCACACACAATCAAATAAAAGGATCATTCGATCGGTTGTTTTTGTTGCAGCAGATTAGACGTAACAACAGGTATAACTATGATTATACCACCAACATCGTTTTCTTACAAGTGAATTGGTAACTTTTATTAGGTCGATTCCCCTCGATTATTGTTTGCATTGGTTGTGCATCATGTTTATGGATGAATGGATTATATGGGGAATATGGTATAAACAGGTGTAGTAGAACATGAGATGGTCACAAAAACTAAAAAAAAAAAAAAAAGACTTACAACTATGTCGTATTATGAGGAACATGGGACAAAAAATAAATCAAATGGGTTTCAGACTTGGTATGAAAAATTATTCTGAAGGTCTACAAGAGGATCAAAAAATAAGAAATTATATCAAGAATTATGTACATCTCTTTTCGAACATCTATAACAAAGGGGTCGAGTCTATCCATGCCAAGCACTAGTCGTTTAATTTTGGTAGTCTAATGTATTAAAACTAACTTTGTTACCCAATGTTGTTTTTAAGACGCATGTTTTATATTTGTGCTCGACTACTTAATAAAGTTATATATTTAAATAAGTGATCTGAATTTAGTTACATCCTATTACTGATATTTTTATTTTTGAATAAAATATACTGAGTCGTATAGTTCACTTTGAATGCCAAATTTTTTTGTTGTTGGTTTACATCTCATCCCCCTAATATTGTGTTTTTGGTTTTTGCATACACTTTTTCTCAAAAATTTTGATAAACTTTTTTGCTTCGTCATTGCCTTTTCACTACTTTTTGCAAGTCGGTGGTCTTTTTATAGTAACATCCCACGGGTTATATTTTTATATAAATACAGAAACATATTTTCCTACCATTTAAGTACTTTCTACATTTTGGGTTTATTTAAAAAAAAAATCATGTTTCGTTATTATATTTTTTTTATAGACCGAACAACACTTTTTTAAACAAATTTAAGAAACTGTAACAAAAGATATGAAAATGGTATCAAATACTTCTACATTTTCTTTCAAAACAAACAAGAAATAAAAAAAAAAAAAAAAAAAAAAAAAAAAAAAAACTTTAAATTTGATGATTTCTTGAAGTCCTAAAAATTATATCAAAAGAAGTAATGAAGAATCTTCATATGATGGCAAAGTGTCAACATAATTGCAATAAAAAGCAATTACCTTCATAATAAAGTATTTGTTGCAAATACACACCAATAATTAATCAGTTTTATTTATAAGCATAATGTTGTGATGGATATTATAAGGATGTATATAATTTGAATTGAAATTAAAAAAAATTGCTTTGATTGTTTCAGTCGAGTTCAATAACTTTGACCATATTTAATTATAAACATGATGTTTTGACTCATATTACATTATTATGTGATTTAAATCGGGTAAATTTACCATTTACATCCCTATCATTTAAGAGCATTTTCAATAGCTTTTTTAAAACGGAGAAAATAGAGATTTTAAGCAACTTTTTGTTCCAACAACTTCTTCAAAATGAAAAAATAAGGAGAGAGTGTCATTTTCTTCAAATTTTGAGATATCCCTAAAAATAATTATTAAGAGAGATAAATTATTTTTTATTATATCCTATCAATGAGAAATTTTGAAATGAAATGTTTAAGTGAGAGAAATAATATTTTATTAAATATATAAAATATTTTAATATTATAATTATTTATTTATAGATATATTTTTTTTTTGAAGATTTTGACTTTTGATTCTTTATTTTGGAAAAATTTTGAGGAAACTGATGGAGATGTATGTTTGTAAGAAAAATGTTGTAGAAGTCAATGAAAGAAAAAGTTGTAGAAATAAAAGGAGTTCAAAACTTGCATCCCAAGAGTTCGGTGGAAGAAATGAAAGTCCCCCTTTGTCGGTGGTCTAAGGCACGAAACATAAAACATTCAGATCCCTCATCTTTTTTAAAATAAACAACTTACACCCGAAAGTTTATAACAATTTCATTTTGGCCCCTGACTTCACAAAAAGTCTAACTTTTCATCTTCAATTTTGATCAACTAGAAGCGTACTCGCGCAATGCAGCGAGATACATCACGATTTTAATGTTTTCTTTTATTTTTTGTTTTTTTGTCGATTTGCAGTACGGCTTTGGATGGTTTTGAGAAAGTGATAACGTGTTTTTTATAAATTTGTTTAATTTAGGTTTAATAATATAATGTTTTATATATAAAAAAATAAATATTTTGTTAGAATTAAATAATTATCTTATATATTTTAAATTAGATGTTTATCCCGTTTTGATTATGTTTATCAGTTAGTTAATATTCTATATTTAAATTTTGATTTTTTAGGAAGTTGAAATGATGAGTGATTTTAGGGAGTTAAAATTGTTAGAGATAATGATTAAATAGTAAGAGATTTAGTTTTCATTTTTTATTTAAGTTTTAAAAGAGTTTTTATGTCATCTTTATAATATAGTATAAATATAAATGTAGATAGAATTAAATGATTATCTTGTATATTTTAAATTTATTTATATTTAAATTAAGATATTTATCCCGTTTTAATTATGTTTATCAGTTAGTTAAATTCTATATTTAAAATTTGATTTTTTGGGAAGTTGAAATGATGAGTGATTTTAGAGAGTTAAAATTGTTAGAGATAATGATTAAAATGTTTTATATATAAAAAAATAAGTATTTTGTTATAATTAAATGATTATCTTATATATTTTAAATTAGATGTTTATCACGTTTTGATTATGTTTATCAGTTAGTTAATATTCTATATTTAAAATTTGATTTTTTAGGAATAAATTGTTAGAGATAATGATTAAATAGTAAGAGATTTAGTTTTCATTCTTTATTTAAGTTTTAAGTAATTAGCATTAAATAACGGTACATTAAGCTTTAACAGTTGTTTTTAAGAGTTTTTTATACCATCTTTATAATATAGTATATAGTATAGATATTAATGACATTAAATAAAAAGAAAAAGAAAAATTCAGATGCTAAACGCGTCTGCTGTATCCTCGGATAGCTTTCAAGCTGGCGACTTCACTGTTTCGAGAGAGCGATTGAATTTCTATTATATTTTAATAATTTTTTAAAATAAAAAACTTAAAATTTCTTTCCAAGAAAAAATCTTCCCCAATTTGCAGCGATCACACGTTACTCCATTTTTAATGCAAATTCAATCCTTTTTCAATTTACTGTTTCTATTCTTTCTGAATCCAATTTGGAAATTTTCATTTCGATTCCAAACAAAACCAAGAAAACCCTAGAATTTGATTCTGTAATCCTGTTTATAACGATATTCGAAGCCAAATTTCTCCCCCATTTCTCCGTTTCTTGACTCATTATATACATACAATCATATATATATATACACATCAAGATCGCCATCTAACCCTTGTTGTTCTTGATCATCGTAATTTATTATTTTCTTTCCGAAAGTTTGAGAATCTTTATCAGGTGTTGTGAGATTTTCTTGATTTGGGGGTTATATGCGTCGATTAATGGAAACAACAGGTGTTAACGTTGATCCCACGAGTTCCGATACGCATGTGAGTAGCAATCCAAATTCCTCAAATCCTCCATCGCCAACGATACGGAGGACAAACAGTAGCAGTTCGTCGCCGAGAACGATGTCGTCTTCTCCGTTTCCTATAATCCGATTCCTACAAGCGCCTGTTACTACTATAATCGAATACTCAGGTGTTCTTCGACCTAGGTCAAACAGCGATTATCACGAATCAGAAACCCTAATTTCTAACCATCACCTTCATGATCATAACTCGAGTGGTTCCGGTAGGGCTAGTAATAGCAGTAGCAATGGTGATAATAGTAATGGGGAGGTTTCGATTCGGATAATTGGTGGTGAAGATCAAGAAGAGGAACGTGGTGGTGAGGATGGTGATTCCGGTGAGGTTTCCGGTGGTGGAGAAAGAGAGATGGCTGATTCCGGTGAGGTTTCCGGTGGTAATAGTGGGAGTAATAATAACGTGGATTCAGCGTATCAACAACGGTATGATTTGCAGCAGGTTTCCAGATGGATTGAACAGATTCTCCCATTTTCTTTGCTCTTGTTGATTGTTTTCATTCGCCAACACTTGCAAGGTATACAAGTTTTAAGTTTATTATCTTTTGAACTATCTATGAGATATTGTATTAACTGTTTTTTGTTTTGTTTGTGTGTGATCATGTGTAGGACTCTTTGTTACCGTCTATATAACTGCTTTCATGTATAAGTCGAACGATATTCTTAAGAAGCAGACTGCTTTAAAGGTACTATGCCATTTTCGATTTCTTGTTTTGGTGTACAAATGTAGACTGTGTCTCTTGTTGAGCTTAATGATTGATAAAATTGTGCAGGGGGAGAGAAAACTATCTGTTCTTGCTGGCTATTGCGTAGTTTTCATGCTTCATGTGATTGGAGTTTACTGGTGGTACCAAAACGATGATCTTTGCTTACCGTTGTTTATGGTTCCGCCAAAAGCAATACCACCATTCTGGCATGCTATATTCACCATCATTGTAAATGGTATGCATTTTATGACCTCTTCTTTAGTGATGAATTCTTGGTGTGATGTACATACTGCATTTATTATTGTTTTCTTTTATTTCTTTAGCAAATGTTATTGAAAAGTACACTTTTGAATGTATGTTTTGTGGGTATTTAAGAAATCTGTGTATTCTTACCAACAGAACCTCAGTAGATTGGACCCTAGCGAACTCAATGTTTGAACTGCTGCACCTAATAAACCTGTTTAACCGACCATCTTATCTATTCAGAAGAAAGAAATGGCATCAGGCTTTGCCCTCCCAAGTTTCTTGATTGCCACAATCAGACCAAAGTTTTAAATTTAGAGTGAAGTTTTAATCTTTAAACTGTCTTGACAAGAACTGAATTAGAATGAAAATGGATGGGATTCAAATGGCCAAGTTTTTTTGTAGTCCATTCCAGTGGACCCGTGTCTATGTTCGTTGATTCTTTTCACGACTGAACTTCTGAGTGTTCGTGTAATGGACGAATGGTTGGTGTTCAGATATGAGAAAGAACCATGACCTTGTTTGGGTCAGATATGGCCATTAAAGCCTGGATATGTCATGTCTGTGAGTTTGTATGTATTTGTATATGGTCTATTACGTGGAAGGTGGTGTTTTTAAAAAGTGCTATTGAAAGGAGTTGGCACAACTAAAACATAGAAAACCAGAAATTTACAAATTATGAATAAATCAAACGAACCCAGTGAATCCCACATGTTATTGAAGAGGGTAGGATGTACGCAGACTTTACTTACATGATGCTCATTGAATTTAATTGTTCACATATTATCGTTGTTATGGGAATTTGAAATTGCAGATACGATGGTGCGGCAGGCAGCAATGGGTTTGAAGTTGGTATTGCTTATGTACTATAAGAATGGGAGGGGCCATAGTTTTCGTAGGCAGGGTCAAATGCTGACTCTGGTTGAGTATACACTTTTGTTATACCGAGCATTCTTACCCGCTCCAGTCTGGTACCGATTCTTTTTGAACAAAGAGTATGGCAGCCTCTTTTCATCTTTGACAACAGGCCTCTATTTAACGCTAAAACTCACTTCAGTTGTCGAGAAGGTATAACTCTTTCTTCCTACCTTTAACTCATCGATGATCCTTCTATCTATGCCGGGACTGAATTAATTTGCATTCATTTCTTAGATTGGATCCTTCTACACTGCATTAAAGGCACTATCAAGAAAGGAAGTCAACTATGGATGTTATGCAACACCAGAACAGGTATTTTGTTGCATTCTTTGTACGATTTTATGTTTTTTTCTATTTTATTCATGTTATCGAACTTGTTTTTTTGACGAGCAGGTGAGTGAGGCTGGAGACTTGTGTGCTATTTGCCAAGAAAAGATGCAGGCTCCAATTTTGTTGCGGTGTAGACATATTTTCTGTGAAGACTGCGTTTCAGAATGGTTAGTTCTCTCATTAATAGTTCTGTTAAATGAATATGGCGTTATGAATACTGAATTGGTGATAAAATCGTAGGTTTGAAAGAGAAAGAACGTGCCCGTTATGCAGAGCTTTGGTGAGACCAGCTGATATACGATCGTTTGGGGATGGTTCAACGAGTTTGTTCTTCCAGTTGTTCTAGTCTGGGTATGCAGACCGTGTGCTTTCTTCGACGTATACTTTTCGTTAGACGTTATTATAAGTAGAAATGAGTCATTTTTTGGCATCTTTTTTCCCCTCAAATTGTACAGAATATATTATACACATATATAATATAATACATGAGAGAGGATTCTTTAATACCATATGGAAATAACACCAAGTGTGTAGGGATGATTATATTTCTTCATCAGGTAGAACTATTATCAAGAGTAAATTACATGTTTGGTCCCTGTGGTTTGCAAAAAATTACATATTAGGTCCCTGATTTGAAGAAAATTAAAAATTTAGGCCTTATGGTTTGCATTTTGTTTTCGTTTTGGGCCTTGTGGCTTGAGCCATTTTCTTAAATTAGCAACAACATCGATGAAAATGTTATTTTCCCGATGCAAAACCAACCATCAACGACTGGTGGCAGCACCACCTCCCGGCACCTCGATCCAACCCATAAGCATCGATACCACTGTGGTGGGGATGGTTGTGACTGCACCACCTCCTTTCACCTTGATCCAACCCAGAAGCATCCACACCACCAAATGAGTTCAAATTTATGGGTTAGGTTAGGTTAGGTTAGGTTTTAGGCTGGTTTTATGTGGATAAGCAATAAGAATTAAGAACCCATTATCTCCAACCTTAGCCACCTGCTTATTTGATTATCTGATCAGATTTCTTTAGATCACCCAAATCAAAATAGCAAATCCTACCAGTTAACATCAGAGCCGGCCCTGAAATTTCGGAGGCCTTGTTGAATTATTGAATATGTATATTTGATTAAATATGTATAGAGACCTAATTTCATAATTAATAAGTTAGTTTTAGGGATCTCATCCATAAATTTTTTTTGTAAACCATAGGAACCAAGTAATTTACTCCTATATTAATGAAAATGAATCAGAATTCTGCGTTGTAATTGTAAATGGGCCCAATAGAAGAAAGTGAGTCGCAGTGGATATTTTTTTTTGAACGGAAATAACAATACATTATGAGTGTCCCTGTGATTAATGATTCAATCAAGCAAAACAATTAAGCAATAAGACTAAGCAAACCTGATATTGATTTATCAAACGATTCAAATGGTTACACGATTTCTCGATCAAGCTCTCTCTCGCAATTTCTCTCTAGCCGTAGCTCTCTCTTTTTCTCTCAATCAATGTACGACGGCTACTCATTCAACAACAAAACCACTACACACTCTAAACAAAACCTAATTATCTAATATATACCTAAAACCTATTTTTAAAGGAAAATGACTAAAAACGAAAATACATAAACAAACTTTGACAATTTATTACAAATGACCCTAGACTAATTGTTGAGAGTCGACTTTTCCAGCTTTGACTTCAGATTTCCATCTTCAGAAATTGATGATCTTAAATCCAATAAAGTTGTGCTCTAACAATCTCCCCCTTTGGATCAAGATCATTACTCAAAGAATTTAACAATCCAATCTTCTCTTTTAAGTTCAGTAGATGCAATCTCCCTCTTTGTCTTCAGAATGTAGCAATCTCCCCAAATGATGAGAATTCAGCTCGAAATGTTTTAGCAAATCATCTTCAAATAAAATTTCTTCAATTCAGCATATGTTCAGAAAGTCTTTCAAAAACTTTTGTTCTCCACATTTCTTGGTTGACGCTTCTCCCCCTTTTTGATGAAAAGAGCAATGAGTTTATCAAAACTTTTCTTCAATAAATGTCTGATCACTGATCTTGCATACAGAACCTTCAATAATCCGTCAATTCCGAAAGATGTTTATCCAGATCTTTGCAAATCTAGACAAATTAAGAAATGAAATGTAATACCTGAATCAACAAATAAATCAGTTAAAATTGTCTGTCAGTAACACGAAGTCACTGTGTGTAACGAATACACATTATAAAGGAGCTTTTATTATGTTCACTCCCCCAGGGCTTCCATTCAATCATCGAAACACCACAAAGGCAATTTCTATGAACGTTATGACAAAGAAACAAATTCTTTGTGTGTTCGTGCAAGTGATAGAAAGAATAAGCACGCGATGATTGCTTATAAGGCGCAAAATGTGTAAACCACTTAGACAACAGTTAGTTAAATATAGACTCAATGTGCATTAGTGAATTGTGAAGGTGGGGCAGACTTCCTTCTTTTCAATATCCAGATTTTTCAAATGAAAACCAGATAGTATATGTGATGCGTCCCCTTTGAAAATGAAACATTTTCTTGTTAAGAAGAAAATGAGTAGCTGGTGGGGTAACGACAAGAGTTGGCATGAGCTAGTTGTGTGTTTCAATAATGTTCACCAAGAATTGTGAAGCATTAGAAATGTGGCTGCCCGGCTCAGAAAGTAGTTGGTGCAAATTTTGATATTTTTTTACTCTGTTCTCACACCCTCTTTCTTTTTTTTTTATTTTTTTTATCATTTAGCTCACTACTAACCAAACTCTCTTTTTCCGAATACCTCATCACATAACCCACACCCATTTCTTTAAATCCTCACACTCCATCACTATGGGTTAACTTCCTGGGTAGGAGACACTGGTTAACGTGAATCCATAGAAGTTCATTTAAGTCCTAGCACACTGATTCCATGTTTTCCTATGAAGCATATGTTACTCAGATGATTTAACTTGATCAATTAAAGCTCAAGGATGAAGCAGAAAACATTTAAAAGCACACTTCCAATTCAAGAAATCTGTTTGAGAATCGGGAAGTGGTTTGAACATTTAAGAACATGTTTTTCTTATGATTGAAAGTTGTCCTTCTTTCAACCATATATGAGATGAAGATACAGAATTATACCTTTTGCGTGCAGTCTTACATCTAATGAAGTCAAGCTTAAAGTCATAAATATATGATCTTGTAAGCATCTCTCAAACTGCAAAAGTCTCTAGGTCTAGTCAAAGCAACTTTATTCACGAAAATTAAAATGACATAAAGCAGTAAAACAATTAAAGTACGAGTTCTGATCTGAGATAATCAGAAGTCATAGCCATACTCCTTTGACTTGTACGCTCCCCCTAAAATCATGCATCACTAACAATTTATCAGTAATCACAATGCATACATAATATATGCTCCCCCTCAAAATAACATTGACCATCTATGAGGTACTTCTCACACTCCCCCTGAGATCATGAACAAACTATTAAAGAGCAGATATCTTGCGGAAATAATGATAAAGAAATGATGAAAAGACACAATAAAAAACTTTAATAGGTAACCACCGATTAGGTCTTAAGATTTAGCATACCAAGCCTAGACACAAGAAAATTGAATCTCTTTTCGTCTAAGGGTTTGGTAAACAAATCTGCAAGCTGATAATCAGTTTTTACAAAGTAAAGTTCAATTGTTCCTTTTTTTTACATTATCTTTTATAAAGTGATACCTGACATCTATGTGTTTGGTCTTTGTATGCTGAACATGATTAGCTGAAATCGCGATAGCGCTCTTCGAATCACAATAGATCGGGATTCTATTGAAATGAAACCCATAGTCTCGCATTTGTGTTCTCATCCACAAGACCTGAGAACAACAGCTAGCAGCAGCTACATATTCTGCTTCGGCCGTTGAAGTAGAGACACATAATTGCTTCTTCGATGCCCAACTGACAAGTTTATCACCGAGGAATTGTATATGGCCTGAGGTGCTCTTCCTGTCTAACATGCAACCAACATGATCTGCATCTGAATAAGCTGTTAGTTCAAAGCTAGTATCGTTAGGATACCACAGACCAAGATCTGCAGTCCCCTTTAGATACCTGAAAATCCGCTTAACAGCAGACAAATGGGATTCTTTAGGATTGACATGATATCTAGCACATAAGCATGTAGAGAACATTATATCCGGGCTATTGGAAGTAAGATACATCAAAGAACCTATCATCCCTCTATAAGTCCTAACATCAACAACCTTTCCCGAAAGATCAGTGCCAATCTTAGTACCAGGTGTCATCGGGGTACCAATCGGTTTACAATTTTCCATTTTGAACTTCCGAAGAATATCAAGAATGTATTTAGATTGATTGATAAAAATCCCCGTTGAAAATTGTTTGACTTGCAATCCAAGAAAGAAATTCATCTCTCCCATCATACTCATCTGAAAACGTGACACCATGAGGTTTGCAAAATTCTTACAGTACTTAGGATTTGTAGAGCCAAAAATAATATCATCCACATATATTTGAATAAGAATGATATCGGCTTTGTCCTTTTTAATAAATAAAGTGGTATCGACCGTACCTTTTGTAAAACCTGACTTGACCAAAAACTGAGATAAGATATCATACCAGGCGCGAGGAGCTTGTTTCAGTCCATAAAGAGCTTTATCCAAGATGTAAACGTGATTAGGATTATCTGGATTCACAAACCCGTCTGGCTGCGAGACGTAGACTTCCTCCTTGAGTACTCCATTCAGAAAAGTTATCTTCATGTCCATTTGATAGACGGTGAAGTTCTTGTGGGCTGCGTAGGCTAAGAACATCCGAATTGCCTCTATACGCGCCACTGGAGCGTAAGTCTCGTCATAGTCTATCCCTTCCTCTTGCCTATATCCCTTGGCAACAAGTCGTGCTTTATTTCTGATAACGGTACCATCTTCATCTTTCTTGTTTTTGAACACCCATTTCGTACCAATGATGGTTTTACCTTCAGGTTTGGGTACGAGTCTCCAGACTTTTTAGTGCTTCAAACTGATTCAGCTCATCTTGCATCGCAGTAACCCAATCTGAATCGGCAAGGGCCTCAGATACGCGAGTAGGCTCGATCTTGCTTAGAAAGGAGTCATGCATACACAGATTCAAAGTGGCAGACCTAGTTTGCACCGGTTTGGACGAATCTCCAATAACTTGGCTTATCGAGTGCTCTTTGGTCCACTTGTGTTCATGAAGGATTGGATTAGATGTAGATTGATCATGTTCAGCATCTAGGAATCCACTGGTCTCTCCTTCAGATGGTTCAGAATGAATGGGGGTTTCAGGTGAAACAGTAGTTGCAGTAGGTACAACTTGTGCAGTCTGTTGATCAGTCCTTACAGTACTTCCTACTGAGTCAGCTACTTCTGTCTCTTCAGTGTTGGTTAAAACTTCAACTGTCGGAGTAGGCATTTGAACTGGAACTTCTTGTCGAATCGGGGAGTTGGATTCAGTAGAGATATCGGAAGTGATTGGATGAGTAGTCATTGAGTCTTCCATCCTGTCAACCACAACAGATTTAGGCACATTAGATCTAAGAAATTCATCATAGAACAGTTCAAACAATAAATCCAAATCAGATAATTTAGAAGGAGACGATGAAGGGCCATCTAATTTGTTCTCTTAAGGTGCAGGTCCTGAACTGGTTGGCCCAGAAGCTAGAAATCCGGTTAGTACGGGTTCTGAACTGGCATGCTCAGAAGCCATTTCCTCATCAAATGTAACGTTGACGCTCTCGATCACAGTCTTCGACTTCTTCAAGTAAACACGGTATGCAGTAGATGTAGAGGAATAACCGACGAAGATGCCCTCATCCTCCTTAGCACTGAACTTGTTCAGATTCTCTCTGTCGTTTAGAACATAACACTTACACCCAAATATATGAAAATATTTGATTGTAGGTGTTCGGTTGTTGATTAACGCATACGGAGTCTTCTGAAATCTGCGGTGTATCATGGAGCGATTCTGAGTGTGACACACAGTCGATACAACTTCAGCCCACAAAAATAGAGGTAAGTCAGATTGGTTGAGCATAGTTCGAACGGCCTCGACAAGCGTACGGTTTCGCCTTTCGACGACTCCATTCTGTTGAGGTGTCCGTGCAACAGAGTATTGATGTGATATCCCGACCGATTCGAGATATTCTTCAACTATTTTGTTCTTGAACTCTGTGCCGTTGTCAGTTCTGAGAATCTTGACTTGTTTCTGCAAATTGACTTGGGTCGTCTTTAGAAATGTAATGAGAACTTCGGGCGTCTCATCTTTGGACCGTAGAAACTTGACCCAAGTGTATCGCGTATAGTCGTCCACGATAACTAACACGTACTTCTGACCGCCTAAGTTTTGCGTCCGCATAGGACCGCATAAATCCATATGCAACAACTCTAATGGAGAGCTGGTACTTGGTTCAGGCTTTGGTTTGTGTGGAGCTCTCTTCATCTTTCCCTTTTCACACGTTGCACACAAGTGTTCTTTTTCATACTTCAGCTCAGGAAGTCCTTTCACTAGCTTACCACTGACCAGTATGTTGATGTACCGAAAGTTGAGGTGAGAGAGTCGTCGATGCCATAACCAGCTTTGTTGCATCGAGGCCTTTGATAATAGACATACCTGATTGTCAGCCTGGACCTTTGACAAATTGATGGTGTAGAGGTTTGACTTGGGAGTACCGACCAAGAGTTCTTTCCCGTCTTCAGTGCGTACCGAACATGTCTTAGCCTTGAAATTCACCTCTAAGTCTTTGTCGCAGAACTGACCAATACTGAATAGGTTGTGTCCTAAGCCTTCAACGTAGCTCGCCTTCTTTATCGTAACATTTTCGTGTACAACATCACCATATCCCATAATTGGTGAAAGCTGATTATTTCCAAAACGAACTGTGCCGCAATATTTGTCTGTATAATTAGACAGCATACTCTTCTGCCCTGTCATATGCTTGGAACACCCGCTATCCAAGTACCACATATAACGGGTCTGCACAAAACAAATCAGGAAATAAGAGGTTTAGGTACCCATTTATAAATGGGTCCTACAATGTCAATACATGATTTTGGCACCCATTTAAAATTGGGCCCGCTTTGTCTTTGAAAACCATATGCATGATAAGAAGAATGATAACGATAAGATGAAACATTATATGAGTCATACCAAACATCAGAATATTTACGAGAAGCATAATCAAATCCACCAAAATTTGAAAACTTTTTATTAGATGGAGCTAACTGGAATAATTGCTTTATGGAATATTTCTTGCGAGAGTCAACAAGATTAGATTTAGAAGTAGCAACATTCACAATCAATTCATCTTTACTAGAAGTCTTTTTATTCAAATTAAAACTAGAACTAGATTTAGCTTTCTCGTCTATCTTCTGTTTCGGTATCCATGTTGACTTAACTCCAAGCCTTTGCTTTCTCACATCTGAAACATTTGAAACTTTAGAGTTAGAATGGTGAGAATCAGAAGAATGATTCTTCTTTGATTTACCAGTGGGAATCGGTTTCTGTGAAAGCTGAGATTTTCTTTTCTTACCCTTTGCATTCTTCGATTTCACAGAAACTGGTTTATCAACTTTTGTTGACGTTTCACCCTTTTCAAACACACTGGGTAGACCGAAAGAATTCACAACACAAGATGAATGATCAGGAAGTTTGGTAGTAAAGTCAAATTGAGCAACACATTCAAATAAAACACCATCAGAGTTTAAGAAATTAAGCTCACTATCAAGTAAGCTAGATCTATCATCAGATTTTAAAGCCTTGGAAAATTTAGAAAACTCAGTATTTTAGAACACTGTAGAAAATATAGTTTGTTCTAAGTCCATCAAAATTCTTTCTTCTGTAAGAGTATTCTCGAGTTCAGAAATTTTACTTTCCAAAACTAGAGGAGGGACGTAAAGCTTACCTTCGATGGGCTTAGCCTCCAATTCTTTTACAAAATAACTCTCAAAACTATCATTTGAAAGAAATTTTGATTTATCAGAACTATAACTGTTATTCAACCTCTCATAGCGAAATGGAAGCTGAACTTTAGACGTGTTCTTTCTTTTAGCATATTCCTTGGTTTTATCCTCTTCAGACAGACTAGTCCAAAAGGGTTTGAGTTCCGGATATTGAGGAGCCAATATCATAAATCCAAAGTCATAAAGCCCAGACACTTCAGATATACCCTTTTTGAGGTGATGTGGGTTCTTGTAACCAAGTTCCCAACAATCAGGTTTCTCTTTAGGTTTGTTCAAATGAATAGTGTGTTCAGTTTGACCTAAAGTATATAATTTCTTTTCCAAAGCATTCACCTTGTCAATTAAAGATTTCTTTTGCTTTTAAAGTGAAGAATTTATTTTAGAAATCTCTTTTGACTCAAACTCACACATTTTATATTTGGAGACAGTTTCAGATAACTCCTTATGAATTATAGTCTTCTCTTTCGCGTTGGTGTCTATGTTTTTGTGCAAAGTTTCAATTAACACATTTTTCTTAGCAATATCATTACTAAGTTTACGTATAGATTGATTTTTCTCATTAATGACATCTCTCTCATGCTTAAGTTTAAACTCTAATTCATGGAGTTTAGACATCATGGCATGCATTTGATTCAGAAAATCAGATTCGGTTAAGTCACATACCTCTTCATTATCTCCTTCATCAGAATCAGCTTCAACTTCTGACTGCTGCTTACCCATCAAACACAAGTGTGTTGTCTCGTCCTTCTCTCCTTCTTCAGATTCTTGGCCCGAATGGTCGAGCCAGTATTCATCCTCGGCCATTAATGCTTTTCCAGCCTCCTGTTGCTTGGCTAGAAGCATCTTATTCTTGTAATAGTCGGAGTTTCGGACTTTAGGTTTTCGGCAGTCCTTGGCAAAGTGACCGAGTCTGCCACATTTGTAGCACTTTATTGGTTCTTCCTTCTTGGGCTCTTCGGCTCTTTCCTTCTTCTTCTCTTCTGGTCTCTTTTCTTCAACTTTCTCCGTGTGTTTGTAATTATTCGAACCAGACGAGTACCTCTGACTGTTGGAGCTAGGCTTTTTATAGAACTTCTTTTGGAAGGCCTTGGTTAGCATTAGCATAGCTTCCTTCAGATTCTCACAATCTTCAGAGTCGGAATTCGCCTCATTCTCATCCTCTTCTGATTCAGATGCTATCATCTTCTTATTATTAGACTTCTTCTTGACCACAAGTGCAACTGGATCAGCAACTGTTTTGTCAGCCTTTCTCATCTCAACCTTGATCTCATCCACCTCTTCCTCATTCTGTCTGAGGATTTCATAGACTTCATGAAGTGGAATGTCATTCAGATCTTTCAATTG
Organism: Arctium lappa; assembly: GCA_023525745.1. NCBI lineage: Eukaryota > Viridiplantae > Streptophyta > Magnoliopsida > Asterales > Asteraceae > Arctium > Arctium lappa. Next base: position 132,134,754 of record CM042049.1, read on the forward strand.
CCTCATCTGTCTGGTGAATCTCTTCCACTCAGGCTGGAGGTTGCTGAGAAATTTCACGTTCAGCTCAACTTGAGATTTGTTGATCTTGTTCTTGCTTAGTTCGTTCAATAATGTCACAAATCTGTCATATGTGGCTTCTAGTGATTCTCCACTTTTAGCTTTGAACTCTTCATAATTGTTCAAGCAGTTGGAGACTTTGAGTTGGTTGCCGACTCTAGATCCGATCATCATCTTCTCCAATTGATCCCACATTTGCTTGCCGGTAGCGTTGTAGCTATCAATCTTGACATAAATTTCATTTGGTATGCCTTGGAGAATAAATGATCTTGCCAATTTGTCACCCTTGTGCCTTTTCTTCTGCTCATCAGAGTATTCACCAAGCGGTAATGGATACTTTCTCTCTGTTTCATCACCATTCTCTCCAGCGACATTGAGTACCTTGGTTGGAGGTATCATGATTCCTTCTTTTAGGGATTTTCTGATGTAATCTCCCAAATCATTTCGATCGATGAAATCCAAGAATCTGTCCTTCCATTGCTCGTACTCCCCCTTGAAAAGAACTGGTGGCTTCACATCTGTTCCGATAGCAAGAGCTTCCCGAGATGACATCCTTACTGATATTGTTAAGCAAAGAACTGATAAGAAACTTGAAAAGATTGTTACTCCAGTTAAAATCAAGTAAATACAGATTAATAATGAAAGATTAGAATCTGGAGCAAAAAGGCAGAAATGTGCCAAAAGGCAGTGGCGCAAAAGAGATTTTGCGCTAAAAGAGTCTGGCGCAAAATGGAGTTTTGCGCTAACACCAGGTGGCGCAAACCAAAACTTTGTGCGAAGAGTAATTGGCGCAAAAACTAGTTCGCGCTAGAAGAAGCTGGCGCAAAAGAAACTTTGCGTGAAGTAACGATCCTTGAGGAGTTTTGCGCGAGAAACAGGTCGCGCAAAAATGGACTTTACGTGAACTTTGACTTCCTTGCGTTTTGTGCGAGTAGAGGTTGGCGAGAAACTGGTGGCGCAAAAACTATCTTTGCGAGATGAAAATTGCGAGAGATGGACTTTGCGCGAGACGTGGTTAGCGCAAGATGAACTTTGCGCGAGATGCGAGTCGCGCAAATCTAAGATTTGACCGGAGTCTTGAATGGTGCAAAGTAAGGTTTGCGCGAACAACAGGTGGCGCAAAAGTTATTTTGCACGAGACACTAATGACGTAAAAGGAAACTTTGCGCTACGAGCTTGTGGCGCAAAAAACCTTAAGAACTGGCGCAAAGATTATGAACTGGCGCAAAGTTACTGTTCTTCCCTGTACTTCGAAAAACGTCTCTGAAAATCCTAAAAACCAATCTAGACTTCGATAATCAGTCCCAAACTTTGAACATAGGCTCACACACGCATCTAGGACTGATTACAAACAACTAATTTCAAGAACACACACTTTAAACGAGAATTGATTGATGGAACAGTGTAGTGCTCGAGAAACCAAAAAAAAATACCAAATCATAAAATTGACAATCGAAAGCAATGCTATACTCACATAAACCAATACCAATTCAATAGAATATGCAAATCGATTACAACCCATTTGGCTCTGATACCAATTGAGTGTCCCTGTGATTAATGATTCAATCAAGCAAAACAATTAAGCAATAAGATTAAGCAAACCTGATATTGATTTATCAAACAATTCGAATGGTTACACGATTTCTCGATCAAGCTCTCTCTCTCTCTCTCAGTTTCTCTCTAGCCGCAGCTCTCTCTTTTTCTCTCAATCAATGTACGGCGGCTACTCATTCAACAACAAAACCACTACACACTCTAAACAAAACTTAATTATCTAATATATACCTAAAACCTATTTTTAAAGGAAAAGGACTAAAAACGAAAATACAGAAACAAACTTTGACAATTTATTACAAAGGACCCTAGACTAATTGTTGAGAGTCGACTTTTCCAGCTTTGACTTCAGATTTTCATCTTCAGAAATTGATGATCTTGAATCCAATAAAGTTGTGCTCTAACACATTACCACAACCAAAAGATTACAATGAGTTTGGGACAAGGCCCATATGTTACAACCCCAATAGATCGACCGAAGCAAAGACGACCCCAAGACGATACAGAGTCACATCAAGACCACCCTACACGCGGAGTATTACCACAAAGTTTGCGAGGAGCAAACCCACCTAAGCTATTATAGAGGGTGTTTGGTTCATGGATTTTGAAGGAATTGGAATGGATAATTTCTTTGACCAAATTCCAATTCCTTTGTTTGGTTCACATATTGATCATGGTGGAATCCATTGAATTGCACAAATCAAGGAATTCGTCATTCTTTAGCTAAAGTGAAAGAATTGAATTCCATTCAATTCCTACCAATCAAACGCGTGGTCAAATTCCATCAAATTCTATTCCAGTTCCTTCATTGGATTCCAATTCCATCAAATTCCTTTCTGCGAACCAAACACCCGGTTATTACATTCAGTTTGTGTAATTGGTCCATGAAAGCCCCGTCCATAACCAGCCAACTTAAAGAATTCTTTAACTGGTCAGACTCAACTCAACAAGTGCCTATATTAATCCGGTTCTTCTTAACCCCTCACTAGTTATACACTTATACGTACAAGTTTTTTTGAATATATATATATATATATATATCTCGAGTTATGTTGGTACAACGTTGATACAAATGTCACAACATTTCATTCCACGTTCAAGTGGTAATCATGTTTCTGAGTCCATTAGAGTTGTGTCTGCCACCATTACCAAACCCATTTCCACCCAAACAAAAACTGGTTGAGTTGACTTTTTTTTTTCAATAAAAATAAATAAGTTGACTTAAAACCACTCACATTTCCAAATAAATATCCAAAAATGATTATAACTTAGACCCTGGAGAAATGAGATCACGTTGTTAAGTGGCCTTCATCCCATTCACCAACCCATTACATTCCAAGGAGAAAGTGGCCATTCAAACATTTTGCTTTTATTTCTTTAATTTTTGTTTTAATTTTTTTACACAAAATTGATAGATTAAATAACAGGATAAAATAAATTACTTTTTATGGGTCGAAATTTATCCACCAAGGTTTTTTGTCCAATTTATAAATAGTTATTGTATAAAAAATTTACATTTTTAACAATAATGTGGTTTATAGGGAAAAGTTCATTTGAATAAGTAAATCACTAAACTAATTCTTTGAATGAAAAAACAATTAAACTTTTTATTTTGAATGATTAAGTCCTTCAACTATTTTTTTTGAATAAAAAAACAATTAAACTTTCTAATTTTGAATGATTAAGTCCCTATATAATTTTTTTTATTAAATAAACCATCAAACTTCTAAAAATTGGTTACATTTTTCTTAAAGGTACATGGAACTGACTATGAAAGTTTTAAATTAAAAACAAATCTAAATCACTTTTATCGTTCTCAAACTCTACGCCATTAAAACCTCTCACAAACAATCGTATCACTCCGTCTCACCCATTCCCCGTTGCCATAATGTTGTTCGTTCTCCATATCGTCTAACACGTTGTTGCCCCTGTCATCGATCCCCCTCTTTTTAATCTATTTTTTATCTATCAAAAAAGCAAGAATCAAAAGATAATCGGTTACAGACTTACAACTAGTTTTTTTGGGTTAAAATGATGTAAATAACCAATTTTTATAAGTTCGATGGTTTAATTTATTGAAGAAAAAAATTCAGGGACTTAATCATTTAAAATAGAAAAAATTAATGATTTTTTCATTCAAAATGAAAAAGTTTAATGGTTTTTTCATTCAAAAAAATAGTTCAAGGACTTAATCGTTCAAAATGAAAAAGTTTAATGGTTTTTCATTCAAAAAATTAGTTCAGGGACTTAATCATTCAAAATGGAATAATTTATTGGGTTTTTATGAACTTTTCCCAAACATTATATTATATTTTTGACCTATTTTTGTAGTTATTCTTGCTTCAGACCTATTATAGAAAATATAGTTTAAATTGACTTTTTTATTATGTAAAACTGATCATAATTATTACTTCTTATTTCTAAAATCAAACTAATTATATAACTTTATTCAAAGGGTGGTTCCAATTGCACCCTAATCTATATGTCATTTACACCCTCGTCTAATAAGGTAGTGAGGAGGGGATGAGATAGTTACTGTTTGGTTTTCCGATCCAGTTGCACCCTAGACATATAGACTAGGGTGCCAACACCCTTATTCAAATGAAATAGAATTATGAAAATCGAAGTCTCTCATAATTGATTTTATCTTTTAATCAATAAACAATATCATTCTTTTGATTCATTGGCTCCTACTCAAAATTTCACTAATTTAATACGTTCAACAACAGTTAGGCAAAACGATTTTTTTTAAAGGCAATATCATTAAGAAGAAAAAAAAACGTACACAACAACAATGAAATCTATGAGGAAAAGATTTTTGAAAGTTTGGCAAAAAGATATGCCTAATACCTTTGCAACAATATAGATCTTTTGTCTTTTTTTAGTAAGATATGTTATTAAAAAACATGAGCATATATCATACACTTTTTAATATCATTTAGTCAAGTGTATATAATAATATAATTAAATGGTGAACATTGAAAATTTAGATTCATTAGTTAGTTTGAAAACTTCCAAACCTAATCAAATTGCAAAATGTATTAGAACATAACATTGCACCAAATCATTTTGTCTTCGATTTCGTTTGATCTGCTATGACATTTTAAAATTGAAGATTTTTAGACGGAAACTTAATCAAACTTGATAATTTATCTTTAGTTTATCAATTCAAACATACATTCTTTCTTTTAAGAGAAAAGTTCATAAAAACCTAACAAACTATTTCATTTTGACTGATTATAACTAATTTTTTGAATGAAAAAACCATTAAACTTTCTCAGTCTAAATGATTAAGTCTCTGAACTATTTTTTTGAATGAAAAAATCATTAAACTTTCTCATTTTGAATGAAAAAACCATTAATTTTTCTCATTTTAAATAATTAAGTCCCTGAACATTTTTTCAAAAAATTAAATCATCGAACTTATAAAAATTGGATATTTACATCATTTTAACCCAAAATAAACTACATGTAACCGGTTATCTTTTGATTCTTCCTCTTTTGATAGATAAAAAATTAAAAAGAGGGAGATCGATGGCAGGGCAACAACATGTTAGGCGATACGGAGAACGGACAACGTTCGGGCAACGGGGAGTGGTGAGGCAGAGGGATACAATTGTTTGTGAGGGATTTTAATGGCATAGAGTTTGAGAACGGTAATACCGATTTAAATTTGTTTTTATTTTAAAATCGTCATAGTCAGTTCCAGGTACTGATTTAAATGGTTGAAGAAGGTGATGTCGAGTTACGAACTTACGGTGTCGAGGTGTTGTACACACTTGAATGTACATAAATATTCATAATGAATATAACACATATATAACATTTCACGTAAAAAACGGTTAAAACGAAGAAAAAAAAACTATATCGAGATGGACGTCATATCGAAAAGCACGAAATTCTCGTTTTCTTGATGTAATTTGTTTGATTAAAATATTAATAAATTTTAAGATAATTTTTTTAAACTTTAAGTGGCTAAAAATTTTTAATTGAAAAAGAAAATAAAAAGTCAAATATGGTATGTGTGAGTTTAAATTATCTTCCATTTTTACCCCTAATCATTTTAAAATTAAAAACTCTATTTAATATGAGTTGTTGGATCAATATATAGAGATGGAGTGGTCCAAATTCGTCCTCACGTGCACAATAAAAATTAAGTTTTCATTTGAACTTTTCTCTCTCTCTCTCTCTCCCCCCTCTCTCTCTCTCTCTCTCTCTATATATATATATCTATATATATATATATATAGAGAGAGAGAGAGAGAGATTTGGGATCACGTGAGAACGACCTGTTTTCGTGAGACCTGTAAGACCACATTTTTACACTTGAAAGTTCACAGCAAAACACTGTGTTGCTATGAAGTTTCAAGTGTATATTGTGGTCTCACGGATCTCACAAAAACAGGTTAGTCTCACATGAACCCAACCCCGCCCTCTCTCTCTCTCTCTCTCTCTCTCTATATATATATATATATATATATATATATATATATATAGTCTTAGGTTCATTTGAGAAATGGTAAATATATGAGAAATAGAGAAGTAATCCTAGTCATTCACACGGTCAAGATCGGATTTGACTGGTCAAAAGTTGCGCCTTTGACTGGTCAAAAGTTGCGACTTTGACTGGTCAAAAGTTGCGGCTCTTTCAAAAATAGAAGGACACTTTCGTAATTTTTACAAAATACACGGGTTGTGTTCATATATGAATTTGTATAATTCACATATGAACTATATGTTCATATATGAACCAGTGCAATTCACATCTGAACTCTTTTAACTGATTCATATATGAACATTTGTGATTCATATATGAATCAGTTGAACTAACTAACAAATTCATATATGAATCTTTGTGATTCATATATGAACCAATTAATTGATTCACGTATTAACTAATCAATTGTAGGTTCATATATGAATCAGTTGAACTAATTAACAGATTCATATATGAATCTTTGTGATCCATACAGGTTCATATATGAACTCATCCTATGTATTTTACGAAATTACCCCTCTACCTTCTATAGACTACGCAAGGAATTATCCGGTCATTCGCGGTCAAAGCCGCAAATGTTGACCAGATGAATGGCTAAGATTACTTCTCTATTTCTCATATATTTACCATTTCTCAAATGAACATCTCCATATATATATATATATATATATATATATATATATATATATTCAACTCAAATATTTTTTTTTTGAATATTACAATATTATTTATATTATTAGAATATTAATTAAAATACTTTTTTTCTATACATCTAATTTCAAATTTTATTGATTGGAATTGTTATAAAGTTTTCAAATTAAAAAAAAAATAGTGCCACTTTTCTACTTTTTGCATTTTTAAACATATGTTAGAACAAAACTTTAGTTTAAAATCTTTTTTTTATGTTAGCTATGCAATTGTTTTATATATATATATATATATATATATATATATATATGAATGACTCGTGAAATTAGATACATGAGTAATAAGTGAAACTTGATGCATTAATAATACATGAATGACCTGTGAAGGTATCGACACATATCATGCTCTCCTATGTCCCTTGGTTCACAACCAAAAATCAGTTTTCGATTTCTCTCTATTTATATATATATATATATATATATATAGGGAGATGTTCAAATGAGAAATGATAAGTGTATGAGAAATAGATAAATGATCTTAGCCCTTCATCTGGTCAACATTTGCTACTTTGATCGTGAAACACCAGATAGAGGGGTAGTTTCGTAAAATACGTGGGACGAGTTCATATGTGAACCTTCGTGATTCACATATGAACTACAGGTTCATATGTGAATCAGTTAATTAGTTCATATATGAATCACAAAGGTTCATATGTGAATCTTGTAATTAGTTTAACTGATTCACATATAAACCTACAGTTAATTAGTTCATATATGAATAAGTTAAAAGAATGCATATGTGAATTACACTGGTTCACATATGAACATATAGTTCATATGTGAATCATACAGGTTCATATATGAACTCGTCCCGCATATTTGTAAAAATTACGAAACTGTTATTCTATTTTTGAAATACTCGCAACTTTTGACCAGTTAAAGTCTCAATTTTTTATTTGTCAAAGACGCAATATTTGACCAGTCAAATTCGATCTTGACCGTATGAATGACTATGATTACTTCTCTATTTTTCACACATTTAACATTTCTCATTTGAATATATGGCTATATATATGTTGGGGGGTTAATCAAATAAGAATTCAATAATTTATGAGATTTGTGAGATCCAATATGAGTCACTCATTTTAATTAAATTATTTTATTATTTAATTAACGATTGGGGTGATTTGGTAATTTGTGAATCAGATATTATAACCATCAGCCACAATTATATCAATTTACCCCAATTAACTTTATCAAATAAACAAACGACATCACCTTTTTTGCTAAACAACCAATGACATCAGTGGGTATCACATCGTATATCCTTAGGTATCACATCAATGGGGATCACATCGCTGAACAACAAACAACATATACAGTCGATATCACATTGTGTATCTTATGGTATCACACCGTGTATACAGTGTGTATCATAGTATATCGATGGGTATCATAGTGGGTATACAAAGAATTTATCCTAATTAATGTATCACAACCTGTATATAGTGGATATCACAGTGAAATGTTTACGCAACATGGGAGAGGAGAGATGAGAGATGAGAGAAGAGAGAGAAGATTTCTAATTAAAATACCTAAAATGACATTTATTTATAGTTTTAAGTCAAAAATTGTCAAAACTATTAATTTCCTAATTTAATCTTTGATGTGTGGTGGATATTGGATATCATGAATCTCACAAAATACTGAGTTCTCCTTTGAATAACCCCCTATACATACACATACACACATATAGTCAAGTTCAAATGCAAATAAACTAACACAAAATTGACCAAATTACATGTGCTCACATTAGTCACGTACGACCATGCCAACGACCTAGGTCGTGGGCCAAATCGTTCGTACACCCATGCGTTAACCGTATTCCATAATCGTATATAGTTTCAATATAAACCCATGTGATTTGATCGTTCTTATGTTCTCTTATTTTAAACATGTTATCTTGATTCATTTGATATAAAATTTGTATATATATATGGGGTTGGGTTCCGGTGAGAATGAAAGTTAGGGTGAGAAGAGTAAGAAGGGATCTTCATTCTTAGATGCACATTAGGATGAAATGCACCGAGATGAGATACACCGAGAATTCGAGATGCATCAGATCAATTCAAGTGTCAAGTGCAATTCATGAGTGGCTTTGAGATTAAGGGGGCGTTTGGTTGCAGAATAGAATTGGATGGAATTGGAATCCATCGAAGGAATTTGTAACACCTTGAAAATTTTGATTTAATGAAATCTTCCCCAAGCTCCTTTTCTCATTTCTTTTGGATTTTTGCCTTACCATACCCGTAATTGATCTTTAGATTTCGAGAACCACCAATCGAGTGAGAAAAATCTCATTTTCGAGTCCTGTTGGGGTTCAGCGACAGTGCCCGACGACCTTGCCAAAGGCAAAGTCACCATGGTCACAATCGCCGAGAGGAGCTGCGTCTCGGTACAAACATCGCGGATGTTCCTCGCGATTGTGACACGGGAAATGTCGCCCTGTCACTATCGCGCCAAGGGGGCTACTTGCGGTACGTTTCGGGCGATTGTGCCCGCGAGAGTGCCAATGGCACAATCGCGTGGCACTCTTGCCGACACAGTCTGGGGGCTTTAAAAGTGGGATCAACGGGCCATAACTCATTTTATCTGATTTTTGGCAGATTGGAACCCGTTTTCTCTCATCCTCTTGGTAGGTTTTCTTCTCCAAACTTCTTCCCTCATTAACTCCTACTAGCTACCACTTTTGTAACCATTTATTGCTCTTACTAGGGGTTATTAAAGCCTTAAGTGAGAAGATCTCAGGTATTCCTCAAGCTAAAGATCTCCATCTTCTCTATCTAGGGTTTTGATAAAACCCATATTGTGAGTACATTCTACCTCTTTAAAACCTTATACATGTCAAACTCATGATTTAGACCCTTAATCATCTCCTTGATTTAATATACTTGTTTAGAATGATTTTGACCTAAAATAGCATTTAGAAGATTTTTAGGGTTTTATACCATTTTGTGAACTAATGAAGGGGTTTCATAATATGTGCTACAAAAGATGGTTTAAGTTCATAAATGTAATTGGAGAAGCTGTAATATTCATTTTGAGTACCTTTGTGCTATCTACTTTCTTTGAGAAACAACATGTCAAATGTGGCCTTGAAGAATGGCAACTTGGAAATCTTCATTATGGAAGTAAATGACTTTAAAAAAAGGTGAATATCAATCAAGAGACATATTTGTATGGTCGTGCTTTTGTTAAAACTATATGTTTGATTATAGTTAGTCACAAATGTAATTGTGATAAGTCTAGACTATTACTAATGGATCCATAGGTATAGAGTCGGCTTAATTTTGGGTTAACTCCCGTTTGTAGCTAGTTGAGACATTGGACCCTAGGGTGGCAACTTGGTATGGTTATGCGGGACCGAATATTAGTCGTGGGTCGTAAATGTAAATTCTAGTGAATGAGCATGATTAGGATCATTAGTTACCCTCCCCCACATCTGAGTTCGAGCCGGCGAGCTCATGGCCTTGATTCTAGTATGGCGAGTTCAATAACTTGGAAAGTGGCCTACTTGTGTGTTCCGCCACAATCCTTGGAAAATCGGGTCTCCCCCGTCATCACAAGATATATTTTGGACCGTAAGGTCACTACGTGGTTATTATTTCAATTGTAAACCCAACTCTTTGAAAAAGTTACTTCTTGTTGCAATTAAATTATTTCCAAATCATTATATAAACTGTATGTTCTCACTAAGCGTTAAGCCTAACATTTTTTCTTAAATGATATGTATAATATGTTCCCTTAGTGGTGGATCGCCGAAGATTTGAGTGATGAGCGTGGGTGCTTGAGGCATTTTTGGGATGATAGATATTTGGAGTCATGGCGATCAATTGATTTTGATATTTTTTGGGATTTGGGTTGACAACCAATGTACTCTAGATATAACTTATTTAGATTAGTTCGTTGTCGATTTTTATATTCATCTACAGGTTTTTAAACGCTATATTACATTTACCCGTTTGGGTGGTTTACTCCATTTATAAACGTTATATTGCCAAATTTTCGAATTTTTATATTACTCTAAATTTTATGGTGTTACAGAATTTGACTTTGAAATCAAGAGTTCATATCCTTTCTTACATTCTTACATTTTCACCTTAACTCTTCTTTTCACACCATCCTTCGTGTGTGTGTGTATATATATATATATATAGGTGAATGATCGTGTGAGAAGTTGAGTTAACGTGAGAAACGATTGATCTAATGCATCTTGGTGCATCTCATCCTAATGTGCATCCAATGGTTGATAACCACTTCTCACGTTAACTCAACTTCTCACCGAAACCCAACCACGGAGCAGGTTCAAGCGAGAAGCTAAATATTTTGCAAGAAGGCAAGAAGTGTGATATCATATATGATACACAAGCTTAATTATATATGATTAAACAAATGTTACATTGACAACATATAGGCGTTTAATCATATATGATTAAACACACCACATATCATGTAATCATATATGATATCACACTTCTCGGCTTCTCGTAAAATGTTTAACTTCTCTATTATCCTTCCTCAACCAACCATATATATATATGCGTGAGTGTATACATATATACACATTTCAGGTTAAAAAAACATGAGTACCCACTTGCATATATAGGAGAGAAAACAAAAGGTAGTGGAGTTGGCTCAGAGAGCACACACACCAAAGACTCGCAGAACCCATTGATAGGTCTTGTTTTGGTTCATTGCCCCATGCCAACAATCATTATTATTATTATTTTTTTAATATTTTACTAATTATAAAGATTGTTTACGAAATAATGTAATATGGTATGAATTATGAGTACGATGTTGATAAGTTGAGATTGATGGACAAAATTAACAAGGGAAATTGACTGAAATGGGCCAAACCGGGAGAGGGATTGGACTCTTAGCCATCCCTCTCCCTGACTTGCAAAAATGTCCAAAGGGACGCACCATGAGTCCAAAGGGACGCACCATGAGTCCTAGGGTTAAGATGTGGGTTGCAACGGTTAAGATGTGGGTTGCAAGGGTTGCAACCTTTTTCAGGGTTGCAAAATATTCTTCCACTATATATATATATATATATATATATATATATATATATATATATGTACGTGTGTGTTTAATTTATATATCAAACAAATTTGATTAATTAATGAAAAATAAAGTTTAAATGAAAATATGAAATAATGGGAGTAAAATGCATTTAATAAAACAGCAGTCGGGTTGTTATAAAATAAAACTAACTTATTTCTCTAATTTTATTAAACTTTTTCCAATAATGGTAATTTAAAATGAATAAAAAGTTTTAATAAACCAATAGATAAAAAAATATTAAATTTACGAGATTTCAACCTAAACCTTTAAAAAACAATGTCATGTATTTGTCAATAATTTTAATTAAATTATTTGGTTATTTTTATAATTAAAGTTATAACAATTTTGAAAATATATAATATAGTTAATAGAAAAATAAATGTCTTCATGAAATATATAACAAAGAAAGAAAAAGTATAAAGTATAAAAAAATGTAAAATATGCAATTTAAAGATAAAAATATAAAAGTTGGAATACTACAAGGACCAAATATGTAAATTTTTTGGATGAGTTAACCTTGATATTTAAAGGAATTGGATGGAGGGACGAAAATAGAAGCAAAATGAAAACCATAGGGACGAAAAAAACAATTTTTAAAGACCAGGGACGAAAATCGTTAGAAACATCAAACCACAGGGACGAAAATCGTAGTTTACTCATTATATTATTAAACCAAAATAAATTACATTATATTATTAAGTCTAAATTAAACAAATATATATAAAAAAATCATTATCAATCTCTCACAATCAACCAAAATCGTAATGTAAATCGACAAAAAATAGAAAACAAAATGAAACATTAAAATCATGATGTATCTAGCAGCATTGCGCGAGTACACTTCTAGTAAATTATAATAGGTATATACCCGTGCGATGCAACCAGGCCCGTTCCTGATATTTTATAGGCCCTGGACGAGATGTAGAAAAAGGGTCCTCGATAATTATGAAAAAGAAAATCTTAGATATATTGTTTTTATCGTAAGAAATTAAAATTAAATTCAAGAAATATTAATAATTCATATAAAATCATTTTTTCGAGTATGCTTAGGCGCAAAATGAATCAATAATTACTTCTGAATTAATATTTTCTACCATATCATCTTTACATAGCATCGTTAATTTGTTTCACCGTCAAAAACATCCTTATGATGTACATTTAATATATAAAATGACATAATTTTGGGTCAAAATCGTTACTATTCGGAGTAATAATTTATGTAAATCAATATCAATCAGTTGGGTTTCCATCTCATCTTAGGTTATATGTTGTTCATCACTGTTTTATAGTTAAAAACGTCCAACTTTGTTCCTTCCAATGGTTTTGTTCTAGATCTAAATCGGGACAGGTTTTAAGTTGTGATTCTTGGTATAGTAATCCGAGAGATGTGTGGGTGGGTATCTTGTAATTTTTGTTTCTCCTGGTGTCCTAGTCCCTCGCTAGGCCCATTCTTTGTTTAATAATGTGATCCTTTTCTCGTTGTTAAAAAAAATTAAGTTAAAACCGTCTCATATCTCATATGGTTGGTAATTTATTTCAAAAGGTAGGGTCGTGTTATCTTAGTTAATAACAAAAATCTGTTATATTCTAATAAAAATATAAAATTCATGCGGATGAGATACTTAAAAGAGTCAGTAGGAGATGAATGATGGTCGATGGATAACATATCAAAATATTTTCTAGATAAGTAGTTTTATACTCTGATACTAGATAGAAAAAAAAAACTTAGAGAAACAATAGACAATATTATAAAATGAACAACCAATTAACTTTTTACATATTTTTGTTTTCAATGTAATTAATTAATATATGTTGGGCCCTTAATATAATACAAATTCTTTGAATTTCATTAGACTTTGGATTTATAACACAACAAGTGGAGATGAATGATGGAGAATATATTAAATATTTTAGGCAAATATTTTTAGACGGTGGTATCAAATAAAAGACTTAAATAAATAATAAACAATACTATAAATTGTGCAACCAATTCACTTTTAAAATATTTTCTTTTCCAATGTAATTAATTAATATATGTTTGGACCCTAATATAATAAGAAATTCTTTGGGTCCTATTAGATGACTACAAGTGTATTCGTGCAATGCAGCTAGATACATCACGATTTTAATGTTTCATTTTATTTTCTGTTTTTTTGTCGATTTACATTACGATTTTGGATGGTTGTGAGAGAGTGATAATGATTTTTTTATATATAAATTTGTTTAATTTAGACTTAATAATATGATTTTTTTATAAAAAATAAGTATTTTGTTAGAATTCAATTATTATGAGTTAGTTATTAATTCAGACATATAGCTTTAGAAATTTATACTCATGCATCATGACTTTGTATTATTGAATTTTAGGTAATGTGTATCAATAGACAGTACGCAATGCATAAAAGTACAAAACGATGACCACAAAATCAAATTGGTTCTAAAAATATAAAACCACAACTTATTACAATAAATTATAAATTTAAAAATACATCAATAATAATCGAATAAAGATATATAAGATAGTAAAACATAATAATTGAACCCAATTACAAACTTAGCTACAAAATATAATGTAATTTATTTTGGTTTAATATTATAATGGTTTTTTTATAAAATATTCTGTTAGATTTTTTTAATTATATTTTACGTTTTTTATATTTAAAATTTGATTTTTATTCTATATTTAATTATGCTGAGAGTGATTTTAAGTAAGTTAAAATAGAAATGATTTTAGGGGAGTTAAAATGGTTAGATATAATGATTGAAAGTTAATAAATATAATTAAATGTAGTACATACAACTTTAATAGTTGTTTTTAAAAGATTTTAAGTAATTAACATTAAATAACGGTACATTAAGCTTTAAGACTTGTTTTTAAGAGTTTTTTATATCTGCTTTATAATATAGTAATAGATAATAGATATAGATTATGTTGAGAGTGATTTTAGGGGAGTTATAGTGGAAATGATTTTAGGGAGTTAAAATGGTTAGAGATAATGATTGAAATTTAATAAATAGCATTAAATGTAGTACATACAACTTTAATAGTTGTTTTTAAGAGATTTTAAGTAATTAGCATTAAATAGCGATACTTAAGCTTTAAGACTTGTTTTTAAGAGTATTTTATGTCTGCTTTATAATATAGTATATATAAAAGAACTTCTCTCGTTTATTTACTATTTTTTACTACTATTATATAATACTAGAAGCGTACTCGCGCAATGCAGCGAGATACATCACGATTTTAATGTTTATTTTTAGTTTTTGTTTTTTATTGATTTACAGTACGATTTTGGATGATTTTTATTGAGTGATAATGATTTTTTTATATATAAATTTGTTTAATTTAGGCTTAACAATATAATGTTTTTTATATTAAAAAAAATTAAGTAGTTTGTTAAAATTCATTAATTATCTTATATATTTTAAATTTTTTATATTTAAATTGAGATGTTTATCCTGTTTTGATTATGTTTATCAGAATTCAAATTTCATAATTTTAGGATTTAGGGATTAGAGATAAGGATTTTGGGGATAAGGATGAAATTTATTAATTAGGGTTAAAAGCATTTAAAAGTAGTACATATTGCTTCATTAATTGTTTTTTAAGAGATTTAAGTAGATTAACGTTAATTAATAGTACATAATGTTTAATATATCACGATTTTAATGTTTATTTTTATTTTTTGTTTTTTTATTGATTTACAGTACGATTTTGGATGATTTTTATTGAGTGATAATGATTTTTTATATATAAATTTCTTTAATTTAGGCTTAACAATATAATGTTTTTTATATAAAAAAAATTAAGTAGTTTGTTAAAATTCATTAATTATCTTATATATTTTATATTTTTTATATTTAAATTGAGATATTTATCTTGTTTTGATTATGTTTATCATAATTCAAATTTCATAATTTTAGGGTTTGTGGATTAGAGATAAGGATTTTGTGGGATAAGGATGAAATATATTAATTAGGGTTAAAAGTTTTTACAGGTAGTACATTAGGCTTTAGTAGTTATTTTTAAGAGATTTTAAGTAGATAGTTTTAAATGATAGTTAATAAAGCTTAGTGAGTTGTAATTAAGAGTTTTTTATGTCATCTTTATAAAATAGTATAGATAGTATAGATTTGTTTAATTTAGGCTTAACAATATAATGTTTTTTATATAAAAAAAATTAAGTAGTTTGTTAAAATTCATTAATTATCTTATATATTTTAAATTTTTTATATTTAAATTGAGATGTTTATCCTGTTTTGATTATGTTTATCAGAATTCAAATTTCATAATTTTAAGGTTTGAGGATTAGAGATAAGAATTTTGGGAGATAATGATGAAATATATTAATTAGGGTTAAAAGCTTTACAGGTAGTACATTAGGCTTTAGTAGTTATTTTTAAGAGATTTTTATGTAGATAGTTTTAAATGATAATACATAAAGCTTAGTGAGTTGTAATTAAAAAAATTTATGTCATCTTTATAATATAGTATATATATACTAAAAAATTGGGCACCTATTTCTCATGGGCCCTGGGCGTACGCCCGGCCCGCCTTCCCCCAGGCACGGCCCTGGATGCAACAAAATGTAAGTAAAGAACGAACAATTAATGTTACTTTCTTATAGACATGTCATCAACAATCAACCATGACCTAAAAATCACAATTTATGAAACCCTAAACCCATAAAGATATTCAATAATTAGTTTATATTACAATTATTGACGGAAAAAATTATAATAATATAATTTATAACAAGAATGAAACGTATTTTACGATTATGTATTTTTAATGTGCTAACGGTGGAAAAAAAATAAAATGTTTGGATATAAAACAAATTAGTTCGTAGATATTCATGATAATTAATAGTACGGTTAAATTAAAAAATATTCAATATTGGGCTCGTTTTGAAGATATTGACGAGACGATTATAATGGTATAATTTGTAAAAAAAGAAACGTATTTCTTCATTGCATTTTTGTTCATATACAATTATTTGTGTTAATATGGTAATGGTGTAAAATGAAGAATGAAAAAACAATAGATATAAAGTAAATTAAATAAGTAAGTGTAAGGGTGGTAAATGTAACATTATACAAGAAACACTTTGTACAAATAACCGTTTTAAAATATTTATAATATATAAGAGAAGTAATCTTAGAGGGAGGTTCATTTGAGAAATGATAAATATATGAGAAATAGAGAAGTAATCTTAGCCATTCATCTGGTCAACATTTGTGGCTTTGACCGCGAAGCACCGGATAATTCTTTGTGTAGTCTATAGAAGGTAGAGGGGTAATTTTGTAAAATACACGGGATGAGTTCATATATGAATCACAAAGATTCATATATGAATCTGTTAATTAGTTCAACTGATTCATATATGAATCTTTGTGATTCACAAAGGTTCATATATGATTTTTTTTTTATTCATACAAATTCATATATGAATCTTTGTGATTCATACAGATTCATATATAAATCACAAAGGTTCATATATGAATCTGTTAGTTAATTCAACTGATTCATATATGAATCACAAAGGTTCATATATGAATCAGTTAAAAGAGTTCAGTTGTGAATTGCACTGGTTTATATATGAACATATAGTTCATATGTGAATTATACATGTTCATATATGAACACAGCCCGTGTGTTTTGTAAAATTTACGAAATTGTTCTTCTATTTTTGGGATAGCCGCAACTTTTGACCAGTCAAAGTCGCAACTTTTGACCGGTCAAAGCCGCAATATTTGACTAGTCAAATCCGATCTTGACCATATGAATGGCTAAGATTACTTCTCTATTTCTCATATATTTACCATTTTTCAAATGAACCAAACACTATATATATATATATATATATATAATTACTTCTCTATTTCTCATATATTTACCATTTCTCAAATGAACCAACCACTATATATATATATATATATATATATATATATATATATATAGGGACATGTTCAAACGAGAAACTAAACATTTTACGAGAAGACGAGAAGTGTTTAATCATATATGATACACAAGCTTAATCACATATGATTAAACACATGTTATATTGACAATACATAGACGTTTAATCATATATGATTAAGCACACCCACAGGCTGTGATATCATATATGATTAAACATTTATCGTCTTCTCGCAAAATGTTTAACTTCTCGCATGATCCTTCCACTCCCTCTCTCTCTCTCTATATATATATATATATATGGGAGAGATCAAATGGAAGCCACTCTAACTTTACAAACCGTGTAAACCATCGATTTCAATTCATTGGTTAAGTTAATGAAATTGGTTCATGAAATTGTTTAATTTGATGAAATTGTGTTATATAATTCTTTTGTTGAT
Source organism: Arctium lappa (assembly GCA_023525745.1). Taxonomy (NCBI): domain Eukaryota; kingdom Viridiplantae; phylum Streptophyta; class Magnoliopsida; order Asterales; family Asteraceae; genus Arctium; species Arctium lappa. The sequence goes on from CM042049.1 coordinate 132,153,000, forward strand.
GAAATTGTTTCATATATTTGTGTTTTTATGTAAAAATGAAATTGTTTCATGTATTTTCTTATTCTAATGAAATTGTTTCATGCATCTTCTCAATCTGATGAAACCTTTTCATTTTCACATAAAAAACACAAATATATGAAATTATTTTATCAAAAAGAATTATATAAAACAATTTAGCAAGTTTTACAAATTTATATATATATATATATATATATATATATAGTTATATGCCCGCACAATGCGGCGGGTATAAAAATTTATTTTTATCTTCCAAATTTATTTAAAAAGTTAAATAAAGGGCAAAATGGGCAGTTGAAGATAGACGTAAATTCCAATAATTCCATGCTTATAGTATAATCAAATCAAAGATAACAAATATCACTTCGTTATACGGAATTCGCTAGTTGGTGATTCATGTGAACTATTTCAATAATTTGTTATGTGTGTTACAATGTAACTTTTTCAAAATAAAATGAATTGATGAAACGTGTTTTTAATATATTTTAGTTGGTTTACGTATTTTTAATATGCAAAAGGTGAAAATAAAATAAAGTGTAAGAATATAAAACAATCTTATTTGTAGATATTCATAATATTTAATAGTACGATTAAATAAAAAAATATTCAATATTGGGCTTGTTCGTATACGATTATTTATGTTAACTTGATAAAGGTATAAAATGGAAAATTAAAAAACAAGGGATATAAAATAAATTAAATAACTAATTGTAAGGATGATAAACGTAACATTTAATTGAATTAGGAAGTGAAACATGGGGGAGAAATTTTTGGCTTTAAAAGGTTTGTAAAAAACTGTATTATAATTTTTATACTAATATAGTAGAGATTATAGTGATGTAATTTTGTTGGGTCATTGACCAGTATCTTTCTAAATCGAAACGTGGCGCTGGCTGCTACGCTATAAGAAAATAAAGTTGTGCATTCTCCACCAACAATTGCTTTTGGCGTAGTGGTAAGTGTTTGATCCTAACAAATTTATAATAAGAATGAAACGCATTTTTAATATATTTTACGATTATGTATTTTTAATGTGCTAACGGTGAAAAAAAATAAAACGTATGGATATAAAACAATTTAATTCGTAGATATTCATGATATTTAATAGTACGGTTAAATTAAAAAATATTCAATATTAGACTTGTTTTGAAGGTATTGACGAGACAATTATAATGGTATAATTTGTAGAAAAAGAAACGTATTTTTTATTGCATTTTTGTTCATATACGATTATTTGTGTTAATATAATAATGGTGTAAAATAAAAAATGAAAAGTAAACTAAATAAGTAATTATAAGAGTGATAAATGTAACATTGTAAGGATAAATATTATTGTACAAAAGATTGTGTACGTTTTAGAAATTTTTTATATAGTAGTATAGATTAATGTATAAATAAGTAATGGAATACCTTCAAAAAATAATAAGTAATTGAATATAACATGTTAATAAATACAATATTATATTATTAAAAAAAATACAATATTATAAGTTCAAACTGAAGAGCAAAATTACAAAATTCTAAATGGAAAGGGGGTGATATTTGCACCAAATAGTGCAAATAGTGAATGTAATGTTTTCCGATCCAATTTTTTTTAATGAATATCATTTTACTTAATATATATATATATATATATATATATATATATATATTATGATTATTAGAGTGAATTGTGGATTTGGTCCATGTGGTTTTGTGATTTCTTTGACCATGGTTCTCATTCTATGTTTATTGTGGATTTGGTCCTTGTGGTATTCAATTTGTCTTGACCATGATCCTTCTGACTAACATCTTCGTTAACTTCGTCAAATCAATGACCATTTTAGCCATTTGCTATTTTTTTGTCCTTTTACAATAAGAAAAAAAAACAATACTTTTATACACACACATATAACGATATCAAAGTAAATAAAATAGAATATTATTGTATGATTTGATTGTTTAATTTTTTTTAAAGATTAACTATATTAATACGATTTAATTTTATTATTTTATTATAAAGATGTAAAAATATTGTTTTATTGTTTACATCAACCTGTTCTATAAATCAAAAGAATATATTTAACTAATTTTTGTAGATAATTTAGTTGTTCAAGAAATTTTGATCAACCAAATTTATAAGTCCGTAGAGTTTTTGTGTGTTTTTTTTCTTGTATGAAATCTAATTTTCTTTGAAGATATGAATAAATCAAAAAAAAAAGTTATAAAGCCCTAAATGTTAGATATGTTTTCAATAAATAGAAATGTCAAAATATTAAAAAAACATAAATAATTATAAAACAATATGTCATCAAATTTTTTAGAGTAAATTACGTTTTTGTTCTTGCAATTTGTTAAAAATTGCAGATTTCGTTTCTATGGTTTTGAAATTTCGGTTCTCATCCATTTTTGTGTCAATATATTTTTCCATCATTATAATAAAATAATATAATTAAATTGTATTAATATAGTTAATCTTTTAAAAAAGTTAAACAATCAAATTATACAATAATATTATATTTTATTTATTTTGATATCGTTATATGTGTGTATAAAAGTATTTTTTTTTTCTTATTGTAAAAGAACAAAAAATTTGACAAATGGCTAAAATGATCCTTGATTTAACGAAGTTAACGGAGATGTTAGTCAAGAAGGATCATGACCAAGACAAATTGAATACCACAAGGACCAAATCCACAATAAACATAGAATGAGGATCATGGTCAAAGAAATCACAAAACCACATAGACCAAATCCACAATTCACTCTTATTATTATTATTTTTTTTTTGTTTATATATAAACACATTATCTTTATATATATGTGTGTGTGTTTTGATTTTATAAATTTATTTATAAGTTTATAAAATTTGTAACTTTTGGTTTTATTTTATTTTATAAATTTGTAACTTTTGATTTTATTTTATTTTATAAATTTGTAACTTTTGATTTTATTATAACTTTGTAAAATGTATTTTTCTTTTTGTAACAATTACATTTTATTATAACTTTGTAAAAGGTATTTTAGGGACAAATTCCGTAACAAATACCAAACGTTAGGGATCAAATATGTAATTTACTCTCTCTCTCTCTCTCTCTCTCTCTCTCTCTATATATATATATATATATATATATATATATGATTAGAGACACTTCCAACATATCGTTCACGTCTTCTTCTTCATATATCTCTCTATTTAAAAATCTCTCCAACTTCTCTCTAGATTTGTTCTCAATCCATTGAAGTAATCGACGAATCAATTAGATATTCAGAATCTACACTTCGAATCATTCCTAGATGTATAAACTTCTTCTTAAATCATATAATTGATATGAATGTCAATTATTTTTTAATGAATGTCGTTTCATTTATTTATATATATATATATATATATATTATTTTTGTTTATATATAAACACATTATCTTTATATGTATATATATATATATATATACATATAAAGATAGTGGAAGGATATTTTGCAACCCTTAAAAATGTTGCAACCCTTGCAATCCACATCTTAACCGTCGGATTCATGATCGACGGTTATTTTATTTTTCTTTTTCTATTTTTTAATTAAAAATATTGGGTCCCATATCTATTTATAACCGTCGATCATGAATCCGACGGTTAAGATGTGGGTTGCAAGGGTTGCAACATTTTTAAGGGTTGCAAATTAAACAACCCCTATAAAGATATGTATATATATATATATATATATGTGTGTGTGTGTGTGTGTGTTTTGATTTTATAAATTTGTTTATAAATTTATAAATTTGTAACTTTTGATTTTATTTTATTTTATAAATTTGTAACTTTTGATTTTATTATAACTTTATAAAATGTATTTTTCTTTTTGTAACAATTACATTTTATTATAACTTTATAAAAGTGTAATTATTTCTTACCCGAATTGAATCGTAATTAAAAATAACAATCAAAGATAGTTGGGGGGTTAAACCCGCCAATTAAGTAAACTCATTATAAATATAAGTTGGTAAGTTAGTAAGTTCATGTCTTACCCAAGTCCCTTAGTTCACACCTTCTTCTTCTTTTTTCATATCTTTCTCTCTCTCAAAATATCTCTAAATTCTCTCTAGATTTACTCTCAATCCATTGAAGTAATCGATTAAACAATTACATATTCAGAATCTATGCTTCGAATCATTCCTAGATGTATAAACTTCTTCCTAAGTTATTTAAGTTGGTAAGTTAGTGTAGTTAAACCGGGTTGTTACATATACAATATGATAAAATATATAATATGTTAAAATAGTATAAAAAGTGATAAAAGTGATAAAATAGCATAAAAAATGTATGGCGGCTTTGTAAACCGGGTTGTTACATATACAATATGATAAAATAGTATAAAAAATTGATAATGTTATTTTAGAATAATCGAATGTAATATAGATTATTTTATGTTTTATTTATATGTTAAATCGCAATATTTATGTTTTACTTTTATAATTATATATATTTATAAATATTTATTTCTTTTTAAATCAAACCAAAAAGTAAAAAAAAAAACTTTTAAAATTATATAATACAAATAAATAAAATTATATAATAAAAATAATCATATAAAAAAGACATAAAAAAGAAAAAACATAATCATATATCTAATCATTTTGTTGTAAATAGTAAAAGGTTTGGTGCAAATAGCCTCTCCCAACATGATCATTATACTAAAAGTCTAAAACAAGTTTAATTTTATACATGTATAAAAATATTTTTTGCAATATCAAGTAATTTATACCGTAATTATTTAATTTTTGAATAAACATTGTGTGCATGTGTGTTTATATATAGAACTATTTTTAAAAGGCAATTAATCATTTTAGTTTGTAATTAGATTTATAGACTATGGCTATGTTTGGTAAAATAGTTAATGGACTGACTAATTAACTAATCATATTTAATAAAATTAATTAATAAACTAGATAACAATATAAAATTAACCGAAAAATACATATTAAAAGTTAATTAATTCTTTTAAAAGATATCATTAATTGTTCAAAAAGAAATGGAAAAAAGACTCTCGGGAGCTTATTGAAAAGTCATTTGTGTGATGTTTGATAACCATAAGCTAATTTTTTGACTTATTATAAAAAAACTAATTTGTTATATATGTCATAAACTAAGGGGGCGTTTGGTTATTGTAATGAAAGAGAATGAAAATGCAGGAGAATGAGAATATGAATGAGCATTGTATTGATGTTGTTTGGTTAAACCAGTATAATTAATAAAAAATGTTCAATATAATATCTTTAATACAAATATGTGACATCCAACATGAAAATAAAAAATATGCATTAAATATCGACAAATGAAGGAATGCAAGAAAAGATGACCGAACGGGAATAAAATTTCCATTTCTCCCAATTTGGTCAGGAATGAAAATTAATGGGTCTACGGTAATGTCACGATTATATTATATCAAACCAAACAATAGTTTTCATTATCATTTTCATTTCTTATCCTTAATACCACCAACCAAACACCCCTTTTTAAAGTATCATTTTAATATGCTACATGGGGGTTTCCATTTTTTCTACTTATTATTCTAATATTTGACCTAAATTAAGCAAATAAAATTAGTATATATTTAATTATTATTTGTAAATAATAATATTAAGTATTTATTTATCCGTTATTTTTTTTTATTAATTATAACTAATGTTAGTCATATTAATTTATTTTTGTATTATTACTATTGTATTAAATGGATTTAGTACATAAAAGTCAAATACAATAATTTTTAAAAATTGTACGTTTAAAAATTAAAGTTATATTTCAAAATGTTACATAAATAATAAGGTTTAGACAAATAATTTTAATAGAATATCAATTAATATAAAAATTTATGGCTTACAAACTTTGTTTTTATTCATATTATGTGTATGCGTAACGATTATTCAAATTATCAATTAATTTGACAAACTTTCCAATAATGATTTTATAAAGTTTGTTATATGCCTAACAATATGTGAGGGTGTCATGAAATGCAAAAAGATTTAATAATGTTGCAAATATGATATTTAATGTAATAAGTGTGTAATAAACTTAAATAATTGAAAAACTCTTAATTTGTTACTAATTTTAATATGATGAAAATATATTAGTGATTTGTTTTTATTATCTATACTATATTATAAAGTACATATAAAAAACTCTTAAATATAAATTATTAGGCACAAAGTACCATCATTTTATGCAAGATTTTAAAAATCTTTTAATTTATGTAATAACCGGGTTAAAAGTAAAGAAATTAAAGTTCGGTTGAGAAAATGGAAAAGTTATAATAGAAGGGTTTATTTTGAGAAATGGGGAAAAGAGGGATTAAAACCCTAGGAATCAGTATTATTGGCGGCTGGAAAGTTTTTGGAGACAGAGATGGTTGAGGGCGATTCGTTCTAAAGGGAGCAAAAGAAGCTGCAACTGGGTGTTCTTCAATTTTATAAGGTAAGTTCTAATTCTGTTCTTCTTATTAGTAAGTATTTAGCAAGTTATTTCAAAATTTATGGGTGGGTTTTGTATCCATGAATAGTTCTCCTGAAGTTAAAATTTATGGAATTGGGTCTGTGTGTTATGAAGTTGTTATTAGTTTGTATGGAGATATTGGGAAATTAATTTCTACAATGAGATGGATATTGTTTGAAAGTTTGTAAATCGATGTCGGGTTGTAGCCTGTACCCTGTGTTTCGGGGTGTAGAGGGTTCAACATGTTCTTCGTTCGAGCAAAGATGTCGAGCGATGACCCCGGGTTCTCGGGGTGGACACCGGTCGGTGACACTGGTCGCTTGCCACATCGGTCGAATTGGGGAGTTTAGACACCGGTCGACGCCTAAGGGTCTCACACGGGTCGTCTTGGGAAGCTAGACACCGGTCGAAGGGGGAGGACACCGGTCGATCCAAGTCCGGTCAATCCCCACCACCCCGGTCGAGATGTAGCAGCCAACCCGGTCAGTGGGTTTTTAACCCCGGTCTCTGCACTTGGGCCGCAACCCAAGTTTATTAAGTTTGCATGTAGGTTGCAGATCAATGGTATTAAGTTTTGCATGTGGGCCGAAATCCTTAGCTAAAGTTTAAAAAAACTCATCTTTTGGTTGGGTTTAAATTATTGTAAGGTAGGACATGGTTAATTTAATTCAAGATACCTTGTCTTGAGTGGTATGGTTCGGGTTTCTCCTAAATGATTAGGAAAAACCATTGTGTTTCTGAGATTAGAGTCAGATTCGTCAAAGCAGAATATATCGAGAGTTTACCGGGCAATGTATGCTTTTATAGGTATTGGTTCGAGTTCTATAAGATTTGACGCATAGCTTTTAGCAAAGGACATCAGGTGAGTTTTTCTGAACTAAACCTTTTGGTAACAAAAGCATGTGAAGTTTAATTTTAAACTTTGATTTATTTACGATGGCTTGTTTATTATGAAATGTTTTAAGCGTGTTATAAATTGTTGTGGTTTAAATGTATGCATACATTCTATGTGGAGACTTTGACCTAAGCCGGGGAGTGTGGTCCGCCTACTTGTGCCGGGGAGTGTGGCCCGTTTATGCCGTTGGGGGTGTGTCCCAACATTAAGGCAGCGCGCGTTAGACACATCGTCTTTGACGGTCGTGTGGTCAGTAGCGTGTTTTATCTATGTGCATTTATTAAATGTCGATTTAATTCTGGAAAGTATTTTATTGCTTGTCTGTTAGAGGGAACTCACTAGACCACCGGTCTAACCCTCGCTCTTTTAAAACTAAAAATCTTTTCAGGTTGTCGTGAGGTAGGCAGAGCTGATAAAGGGAAAGAGAAGATATAGCGGACCCGGATAGAAGACTATCATATAGTTTCCTTTATAAATTTATCAGTTGTGAATAGGTTGCCTTTGCAAACCTTGATTTGCCTATTGTACGCTTGGGGCCGTTTTGGCTTAGATTATTATTAACATTGGTATTTAAATATTAAGTTTTAAGTTGTTATTTGGTTGTTTCTGGTTGGGTTGTTATAGTTGGTATCAGAGCCATAGTTTAAGGGATTTAGGTGACCGGATGGGCCTAAACTTAAACTGTGGAGTAGATGGACACAACTGAGGTGTAGGAAGCCTTTAAGAAAGACCTTAATCATTGTGAGGCGTGATAACAATAGTGAGTACCCTCATGTAAGGTAAATTCAGAATCGCATCTGGCCAATGCCATTATGAATTTACAGGTACATGGGTATACTCAATTGCTATTGTTGAGTGTGGTTCAGGGTAGAGAGTTCTACCCATAGATTGATAGAGTTAGTCTAGCGTGTGGTGGAAGTTCGTCTTTGGTAGTAAGGTTAATACCGTTTAGGATGCTTATCGTGTGGGATGTAGATTTTTCGTTGAGAAAGGACCTCCTGAGTCCATAAGGAGGAGAATGATGTTAGGATGTGGACTTTTGCTCCAAGGGAGTCTTCAGTCTGGTAGAGTGGTATGTTGATTAGTGAGAAGCAGGAGGGTGTTAATCCAAGAGTCGAAGGATAAAAATGAGACTTCTAAAGCTGTAATTAATTGATTGGTGGTTGAGGGACGATATCAGTGTTGACGGATAATATGTAGTGAGGATAAATAGAATCAAGATATGGTTGGTAAGTTTGTTTGAGGGTATAAGTGAGGAGGCGAGTTTGGCGAAATTGTAGTTGCGATGGTAACTGGTACCTGGACCTTCAAAGATGTTGAGAAGCGTTGGTGCTGGAAGTAGTGGCAAATGTGAGAATCATGAGGGGTTGGTCTGAAGTAGAAAGTCTGAGATGAGATGTGGTGAGTGCAAGCAGTTGACCTTGTTAGAGTAAATAGCCTTCAATGTCATTGAGTCCCATGCATTGTGTGTCAAATAAATTGCCAGAGTTTTTCATATCATTCACATCAGATAATTTGGCGTGTGTGTGCCTTATGAGGTATTTGTTTTAAAAATGTGTTGACGCGTGCAAATGTGAGTGGATTGAAAAGACAAGTTTATGGCATTGGGTGATAAATTTCGATATTTGGGTGTGGGGAAATATTATATCTCTCTTTATAAATGAGTTAACTTTTGTTATGAAAATCAAAACAACATTTGATCGCGTGATTTTATAAGTGCGAGTGGTACAAACTTGTGTTGTCATATCAATAAAGATGAGAGTCGTTTGACACACCCAATGTAAGCAATTCTGTAGTATTTTATAAACCGTGTAGGTAAAGTTCATCGAAAATGTAACACCCTGAATTCTGAAAATAACAACTAATTTAAAATTTTCTAAATACACCAGAAAAGATCATCTACAACCACAATTTAATATTTATCCTCAATACAAACATTCATTCTATACAAAAGTCCATGATAAGTACGGGTGCTACTAATCCCCAAGCCTGGTCACTATCTCCATAATGCGGAAGACTTCACCGTTTATTTACTTTCGGATCTAGCTAAGGCTCTACTCTTCATAGGGTTGCTAGAACCAACTCCCAACCTTGAAACCTGATGCACATGCCGACAAATAAAAAGGTTAGGCTAAACGCCTAGTGAGCTCAAGAGTTTTCCATATGAATGAAGATGTCTGTGAAAATAGATAATGTAGTTTAATTCATAATCTTTCAAAAGGAATGCTTTGAATAGGCAAACGACTCGTTTTCCAATAATATGCATTTTAGACAAAGAACACCAATTTAGACATTTTCCAAACCAAACTACTACAAAGATGATGATATCAATGTAAACCGCCCATTCATAAATTAGCTTTAACCCAAAACTCACTCAAAGCGTAAATATAAATTGAACTCTCCATTTATGAAGATACGGTAAAACCTTATATCCCAAAACACCAAAAAACACGGGTGGGGCATAATACTCAACCCATAAATCAAGGGTAAAACCAAAATATACAAAACGTCACCGAAACTGGGATAATAAAATTCAATACCCAAAAACAACACCTTTCGGTGACGGGGGATTCCCGATTCCATAAAATGTGACGGTCCAAAAAGTAAGCCCATTTTATGTTGTTATGACTAGTTATATAAACAAAAGTACACGCAAGGGATGTCAGGCTCAGTAGCTTTAAACGTACACCCACGGAAACTCGAGTTCAACCCCGTCGGGTTCCTATGTCGAGCTCCTCATCCAATATCGTAATACTTGAGCACGAAGGACTTATACCTCAATCCGGTACCTTAACGGGCAGCACGAAGGACTTACATCTTAATCCGATACCTAACGTGCTTCATCCAAAATCGTAATACTTGAGCACGAAGGACTTATACCTCAATCCGGTACCTTATCGTGCATCACGAAGGACTTACATCTCAATCCGATACCTAACGTGCTTCATCCAAAATCGCCAACAAGGCTCGAAGTCGAGCTACCAAAACTGGACAATTGTCCAAACCCCCCCCCCCCCCCATCAAAATAACAATGCCCAGCCGCAGGCTTAGCAACCCATTGACCCATTGATAAATGTAATAAAGAAAATACGATAAACGCATTCGACCAACGGATATGCAAACACAACGACTAAAAGTGAGATTAGTTCAAAACTCGACATTAGTCGAGGCACTCATTTTCCCAAATGAACGTATACTCTTATATTTTCCAAAATGCCTCATAACACAAATGACATGTATTCTCCCAAACTTGACTGCTGATAAAAATGAAAATCATAAAATGAGACTATAAGCACTCTTTCAAGTACCTCACATAAAAGTGCAAGTAATACTTTATAAACACTCTCCATTTCACGATGATGCATAAAACCCGACATACATTTAAAAGTGTATTTCTTTGACCAAAGGTCCATTTATGCAATAAGACCTCAAAACCCATTCACGTGTGACATATATATCAAATGCCCAAAACCCCCAAATGTGGGTGTTATACAAGGTTTGTAAAGTTAGATAATTCAAATAATAAAAGATTAGCAAATAACCCAATATTTGATAATTTCATGTAAAACACATAAAACACTTTAAAATAGACATTTTGGCATGTACAACGTTTTCACAAATCAACTTGAACTCACCTTGCTATATTTAGGCTAAATCTAGATCCCCCCCCCCAACTAGAGCTCCTTTGAAGAACACTTGGATTCTCAAGACAAAACTTCCAAAACCTAAATCGATACATATTCAACCACAAATAAACATAATCAACCACAAAGAATCGTTTCCCAAACCATAAATATGAATACCTCAACTAATACCGAAACCCTAATTTCCATAACCAAAGAGAATAGAAGATTACCTTAACCCAACTTGAATCCACCAACCAAAACACTTCTAGTTCACCAAAACGAACCATAACTTCAAATCTTCAAATGATGAAAAGGTTTAGATGAGATCCCCAAGAACTTTGTAACACCCTAAAAATAGGGATAACAAAAATCCGAAAAAAACAACGGACATGAGGTATACTAAAAATTGCCAAAGCAAGAGCCTCCTTAAATGGAGAAAAATACACAAACCTGTTTAAATACAGTTGTAATTAAACGGACGATAAATAACAACCAACTAATCTATTTTCCATAACTAGAAAAGAGATTACAAATAAGGGTGTCATTTATAAACCCAAAGGTTCTCCTACCAAAAGTAAGTCCAAATGCAATATCCCTCAATCTCTCACCCAAGCATCTATGCCATCTTAGAACCAACGCCGCTATAACCTGAGATACATATCGACACCAAGCAAGTGTTAGGCCAAAAAGCCTAGTGAGTTGAACAATAATAAGCATGCATGAGCAGTTACAATTCTTATCAGCAGTTAACCAGAGTTCAACAATGTGGAGTCAATAGGGGAGACCCATAGCACCAATCAGTTCCACCCAAAGAGACAATGTACCTTAGTGCCAACTACTAAGAGTGACACCCAAAGGCCCGGCACACCCGAGGACTACAACCATGGCATTACCCCGAATGGCGGAGGTCTAGGCACATACCCACACGGTGGCGCCCAAGACTACATCCTCCTAGTGTCTACCGACTTGGTTCGTCCAACATAATATATATAGGAGGTCTTTAGGTATATATCTACCAATGCATTTCGATACCAACCATGGGTACTATGCTACCATCCTCACATAAGTCCAACGTGAGACTCAAATTCCAACATATTCAATGTTCAATAATTAAATCGCCAAGAAAGCATTCCAAGTAGAATTTATCATCTGCTATACCACATATAATCCATATCATGCCAAAATGCCAACAATGTACATTCATGGAACAAGTCCCAAATATCCGACCAATAGAGTAAATCATGGTAAATACTCATAAAAGATAACCCAAAATACCTATTGTTGGTGTACATAATGAAGACCCCAAATACTTTCACAAAATAATGTAAATCATGGGATGATACTTGTTAAAACATATTTCTCATATAGTCTCATAAAAACACCATCAAATACTTAAACCCGTAAAGATGAACATTTTGAGCAAATATGTGATAATAACAACAAATAAACAATTATGATGTGTATCCAGTTTTAACAAAAGTTTAGTAAACTCACCTTGCTAGATTTAGACTAAATCTAGATTTTACCCACTTAGAGATTTCCTTGAAGAAACTTGGTTTTTCAAACCAAATCTTCCAAAACCTAGATCCACAAGGTTCCAACCATAAATATACATAATCAAACACAAAGAATCATTTCCTAAACCATATACATGAATACCTCAACTAATACCGAAACCCTAACTTCCATAACCGAAGAGAATAGAATATTACCTTAACCCAAACTTGAATCCACCAATCAAAACACCTCTATTTCACCAACATGATTACAAACCTTCAATCTATGAAAGGGAGAACAAAGGGTGGATGAAACCCTAGAAAACTTTGGTGAAGAAGATGAATAGGGAGAGATGAGAAGCTTACCACCACCAAATACTCTAGCATACTTCAATAGACTTCCAATCTCTTTCCATAACCTTGAAAAGCTCTAAAAAACGAAACTGTAGCAACTTGAATCACCCAAATCGGAACTACGATGAGAAAGATATGAAGAAATGAAGTTTGGGGCTGAAAATCGCGATTTTAACACCCTGAAACACCCGGGCGATTGTGCCAGGCTATAGTGACCATGTCACAATCTCCGGGCACAATCTCTGAGATTGTACCGAGAGTTCTCGGGCTCCGGCGACCTTGACAGGCGATTGTGACACTGTCACAATCGCCGGGCACTATAGCCTAGCGCGTACTGAAACTGTTTTGGCCATAACTTCTTCGTTATAGCTCCGTTTTCGCTTTGGAAAGAACCGTTGGTCTCGTAATTGAATTCTTTATCCATCAAGACTATAAAACCAAGGATTCAATCCCAAAATCAAATATCTTATTTTCCTTAATATATCGGTTTCTGTATTAACATGAAATGATACCTTTCGAAAAATCGGGGTGTTACAAACTTGGTGAGGAAGATGAAGATGGAGGTGGTTCATGATCTCACCTAGTTAGATGATGAGGATTCATGTGGTTTGAGAAGGAAATCCCTCAAAATGAGCTAGGGTTCGATGTTTTGGGTTTAAGGGCCGGCTTGGGAGAGAAAAGAGGAAGAGATTTAGGGTTTGGGGTTGAGGAATGAGATCTAATGGCTGAACGTTGGGTTTTTATCTCGACAGCGTGTTTCGCGGGTTATGCCGCGACCCCAAGTCGCGGCATAAGTCGCCCGTTTCCTCCAGAACAGTGAGTTACGTGGCTTGTGCCACGACCCCAAGTCGCGCCACAACTTGCGGCAGCCCAAACCTCGGTTTTCTTCTCGTTCACTGTTTTGGCCATAACTTCTTCGTTATAGCTCCGATTTTGCTCCGGAAAGAACAGTTGGACTCGTAATTGAATCCCTAATCCATTAAGACTATAAAATCTAGGATTAAAGTCCAAAATCAAATATCTTATATTTCCTTGATATGACGTTTTCTGTAATAACTCGAAATGGTGCCTCTCGAAATCGGGGTGTTACAGGAAATGATTTCAAGTGTGCCAACACCAATTTTGGGGTGTGGTAAAGAGAAATTTATCATGAAGTTGAGGTTGAACGATTCTTGAAATCGTTGCGCATGACTAAGTCAGTGATGGGTCGTGTTTATTCAAGTTGATTCATAATGTAATTTAAAAAAAATCAAACGTGTCAAAAGTTTAAAAGTTTGTGTGTCATGCATGAAGGCTATGAACTCTCTAGGTCGTAGGGAAAGGTTGCAATTAAGGATGATGGTACTATAGTGGTTTACCGTTGGTTCCGAGACCTGAGATGTGATTGTCGGCAAGTGGTTGTGTCGGGAGTGGAATTTGAAGTCATAAAGATATTATTAACAATTAGTTGATGTGGGGCAGAGGTAGATTTCATTAGGAATCCTGGTTTGTGGGAGACATAGTAGAAGTATCTCAACACCGGTTGTTGCCGTGGGAGTCAGCAACCATTTTCGTGGTGAATGGCGGAATGCTGGAAATAGAGAAGTGGTTATGGTTAGTCTTGAGGAGTTTCATGAGGAAGCGAAGTTCATGTATACCACAACTGGAAGGGGTTGTGCTTTGAGCATTTAAGTCTTCGAGGTAGTATGCTTAATCTTTCAGGCTATTGGAGTTGATTCCAACAGGTCGAGATGAGCCGACAAGGGGCGATATCTTGTTGGGGGTTTGAGGATTATAGTTTTGCGATTTATTCAGGTTCGGGAAAGACAAGATCGTGAAATGCTTTGAAGTCCAATTTTTAATATTTTGGCCAGTGAGAAAATGACGGTATTGGTATGTGTGACAAGTGGTCGTGGAGATTTGCAGTTGTTCTGGGATGAGGTAGTAGAGGAATGGTTATATCCATGAGTTATTGATGCCTTTATGACATATCTGGGAGTGTAATTCAGTAAAGTGGTAAGGAGCTTCCTTGAGGATATGTGGAAGACTGACGTCATGGTTATCGGATGAGAGTCCTTGTTCGAATATCTATGGGAAATGATTTGTAAGTGGTAAGTATGTGGTTGGAGTGTGCGAATGTTTGGTTATTGGGGCATTGCTAAGTTGAGAATAATTTTCAAATAATGGTTGGCGGTTATCCAAGAGAGGAGCTGCGTAATCTGGTTTTCGGCAAGTTTTGAGGAGGGATTATCTTATACCCCTAGACTGACTGTTGAAAGTGTCAAACTACTTAGTTCAAGGGGTTGCGCAGTAGATAGGAAATCCGTGGGCATATTGAGGTATCCTTTAGGGTGACAGGATCATAGCGGAGGGAGTAATCCTATTTGGAGAGTGAGATTTGTGCGGAGTTTTCAAGTAGTGGGTAATGCTTTGGAAAAGTTGAGTTGATTATCTCGCATAAGAATTGTGGAAGTCAATTGATCAAGCAATGTAAAATAAATGGGAATTGACACATTTGGGAATCATCGAGGAATAAAGTAAGCAATGTTGGGTGAGCGGTGTTTCTTGTAACGAGAAGAAAGTGAGGATATCATGTCGGAAAGGTGGGAAATCTGAGAGTAAGAAGTTTGGTAAGTGACAAAAATGTGGAGATATGTTTTAGATCCTACTGTTAGAAAGTTTATAAATCTCTAGTAGGGGTATGATAAAGAGAATATGGCGTTCGGTGCGATATGAGTGTGATTAATCAAAAATTGTGCAGCGGGACAGAAGTTCACACCACTAATCAGTGAGTCGGCCGTTAGAAGTGGGTTTGAAGTCTTCAAGGAGGAAGGTAGAGATGGTGGAATATAGTGCTCGGAGCGAAGGACCATAATGTCAGTTTTGATAATGTGTGATAAAGGGATTTCAATTGAGGCAGTTGCCCAGTGTTAAACTATTTGGAATGGTTTGTATGAGCTTGGCCACCCCGGTTTGTGCGGGTGAGGCTGGGATTTTATTGCGCTTTTGGTTGGGTGATTGTAGATGCAATGGGAAATGGAGGTATGTGTCGCATTAATTGGCCAGTTGGAACTAGTGGTTTTCGAGGGTTTTGTATTGTGGAAGTTCCTTCCAATATGTGAGAAGTTGAAGTGTTGACGATGGGGCGAGGTATATTAGCGTGTAAGATTGGGATAATGCCGAGGAGTTGAGATCAATGTGGGTCGAAAAAGAAGGTGCTTCCGCGTTGGACTTATGCCGTACTAATAGGGGTTGATTGCAATGGCAAGTTGCTTGATGAAGAAACTCGTGACTGGGAGATGTTGGTGATGTTTATAGTTGTCAATGTGTTACGTTGGTGAGTGGAGTGATTATGTAATCAGTGATGCATGTTGTCGTGGTGTTGACTCCGGTAAAATTCTATCGGTCAAGGAAGTTGTGATAATCGAGGGGCTAAGACCTAGTTATTGAGCCGTTGCTAACGTAAATCGTGTTGGGGAAGTAGCTTATAGATTGGAATTACCCGTAAATCTGCGAGCAGTTCACCCTGTTTTCCATGTATCTAATCTGAAGAAGTGTTTAGCAGAAAGCGATGTTGTTATACCTTTAGAGGATGATCAAATAGATGAGAAGATAAGCTATGTAGAAGAACCGGTAGCTATTCTGGATCGTAAAGTGAAGAAATTGAGGAGCAAAGAAATTCAACTAGTGAAAGTTCAGTGGCAATTCCGCAAGGGTCAAGAAGCGACTTGAGAGTTAGAGTCGGTTATGAGGAACCAATATCCCAATTTATTTGACGAAGGAATTCCGGGGACGAAATTCTTTTAAGGGGGGGGGGGATATTGTAATAACCGGGTTAAAAGTAAAGAAATTAAAGTTCGGGTGAGAAAATGGAAAAGTTATAATAGAAGGGTCTATTTTGAGAAATGGGGAAAAGAGGGATTAAAACCCTAGGAATCAGTATTATTGGCGGCTGGAAAGTTTTTGGAGACAGAGAAAGTTAAGGGCGATTCGTTCTAAAGGGAGCAAAAGAAGCTACAACTGGGTGTTCTTCAATTTTATAAGGTAAGTTCTAATTATGTTCTCCTTATTAGTAAGTATTTAGCAAGTTATTTCAAAATTTATGGGTGGGTTTTCTATCCATGAATAGTTCTCCTGAAGTTAAAATTTATGGAATTGGGTCTGTGTGTTATGAAGTTGTTATTAGTTTGTATGGAGATATTGGGAAATTAATTTCTGCAATGAGATAGGTATTGTTTGAAAGTTTGTAAATCGATGTCGGGTTGTAGCCTGTACCCTGTGTTTCGGGGTGTAGAGGGTTCAACATGTTCTTCGTTCGAGCAAAGATGTCGAGCGATGACCCCGGGTTCTCGGGGTGGACACCGATCTCTTGCCACATCGGTCGACGCCTAAGGGTCTCACACGGGTCGTCTTGGGAAGCTAGACACCGGTCGAAGGGGGAGGACACCGGTCGATCCAAGTCCGGTCAATCCCCACCACCCCGGTCGAGATGTAGCAGCCAACTCGGTCAGTGGGTTTTTAACCTCGGTCTCTGCACTTGGGCCGCAACCCAAGTTTATTAAGTTTGCATGTGGGTTGCAGATCAATGGTATTAAGTTTTGCATGTGGGCCGAAATCCTTAGCTAAAGTTTAAAAAAACTCATCTTTTGGTTGGGTTTAAATTATTGTAAGGTAGGCCATGGTCAATTTAATTCAAGATACCTTGTCTTGATTGGTATGGTTCGGGTTTCTCCTAAAGGATTAGGAAAAACCATTGTGTTTCTGAGATTAGAGTCAGATTCGTCAAAGCAGAATATATCGAGAGTTTACCGGGCCATGTATGCTTTTATAGGTATTGGTTCGAGTTCTATAAGATTTCACGCAGAGCTTTTAGCAAAGGACATCATGTGAGTTTTTCTGAACTAAACCTTTTGGTAACAAAAGCATGTGAAGTTTAAATTTAAAATTTGATTTATTTACGATGGCCTGTTTATTATGAAATGTTTTAAGCGTGTTATAAGTTGTTGTGGTTTAAATGTATGCATACATTCTATGTGGAGACTTTGACCTAAGCCGGGGAGTGTGGCCCGCCTACTTGTGCCGGGGAGTGTGGCCCGTTTATGCCGTTGGGGGTGTGTCCCAACATTAAGGCAGCGCGAGTTAAACACATCGTCTTTGACAGTCGTGTGGTCAGTAGCGTGTTTTATCTATGTGCATTTATTAAATGTCGATTTAATTCTGGAAAGTATTTTATTGCTTGTCTGTTAGAGGGAACTCACTAGACCACCGGTCTAACCCTCGCTCTTTTAAAACTAAAAATCTTTTCAGACCGTCGTGAGGTAGACAAAGCTGATAAAGGGAAAGAGAATATATAGCGGACCCGGATAGAAGACTATCATATAGTTTCCTTTATAAATTTCTCAGTTGTGAATAGGTTGCCTTTGCAAACCTTAATTTGCCTATTGTACGCTTGGGGCCGTTTTGGCATAGATTATTATTAACATTGGTATTTAAATATTAAGTTTTAAGCTGTTATTTGGTTGTTTCTGGTTGGGTTGTTATAATTTACAAGTATCAAAGCACAAGATACATATTATTACTGTAGGCTTCTAACACCCACCAATTTGGTATGTGCAGAGTCTTCCTTTTATGCAGACCTTTCCATGTATCATTAAGCGTACTCGCGCAATGCAGCGAGATACATCACGATTTTAATGTTTTATTTTATTTTTTTGTCAATTTACAGTACGATTTTGGATGGTTTTAAGAAAATGATAATGTTTTTTTTATATAAATTTGTTTAATTTAGGCTTAATAATATAACGTTTTTTATATAAAAAAAATAAATATTTTTTTTGAATTCAATGATTATCTTATATATTTTAATGTCATCTAGAAAAAATAACCAATTACATATTTAATAATATAATTAAAACAAATTTATAGTAATATAATATTAATTAATAGCGATATATAGAAATGTCTGCATAAAAGGAAGACCATGCACATACTAAATTGGTGGATGTTAGAAGTCTGCAGTAATAATATTTATCTTGTGCTTTGATACTTGTAAATTAAGAGATTTTTAAAATATTGCATAAAATGATGGTACCTTGTGCCTAATAATTTGTATTAAAGAGTTTTTATCCGTGCTTTATAATATAGTAAGGCTATGTTTGGCAAAAAAAAGCTAGCTTATAAGCTAGCTTTTCTTCCTAGATACGTGTTTGGATCACCATATAGCTAGCTTATTGAAACGCTACTCAAAGTAGCGTTTTGAAAAGCTAGCTTATAAGCTAGTTTGCCAAAAAAGCCTAAGTATAGATTAATATATTATATTACTATAAATTTATTTTAATTATATTATTAAATATATAATTGGTTATTTTTCTAGATGTCATTAAAATATATAAGATAATCATTGAATTCAAACAAAATACTTAATTTTTTTTAATATAAAAATCATTATATTATAAGCCTAAATTAAAAAAAATTATAAAAAAAAACATTATTACTTTCTCAAAATCATCCAAAATTGTACTGTAAACAAGGTTCTAAATGGCGTGGTGGCGAGACCAAGCCTCAAGCCTTAGGAGCCATGGCGAAGCCTTGGCGTTTTCAAGGCGTGACTTATGACGTCAAATTTCTAATTTATATATAATATTATATATAAAAACATATGTTTTGGTGTGTTATTCAATGAGTCAATAATAATAAACAAGTTAAATTAGGTTATATATACTAAAAACCCGCAAATAAGACGTTGAAAACATAAAAAATACCAAATATTGCATTACAAAAACTGCGCATTAGGCCATGACGTGCCACGAGCTTAACGTGGCGTGAGACACAAGCCTTGGTGCCAATATGGCGCGACATGGCGGCTGTGCGACGAGTTTTTTAGAACAGTGACTGTAAATCGACAAAAAAACAAAAAATAAAAGGAAACATTAAAATCGTGATGTATCTCGCTGAATTGCGCGAGTACGCTTCTGGTATTGTGTAATTATAGAAACAAACAATTTTTCAACATGTCTTTTTAGATCATTTATATTTATCATCTGCCTTATTAATTAGTTTTTTTAAAAAATGGCCTGTTTGTCATAGTGTTGATTACCATCAAATGCACTTTCACGAGCTTAACATTATTATCTTGTTGATTCAAAATACGTATGAGTTGTTTGAGATATTTTGAATGATTTGGTACATAATGATTATGCAAACAAAATGATTAAAGGCCAACCTTTACGAATTGGAAATTTTATCTATTTATAAATTACTAAATTTATATATAGTTCATGAGCTAGCAACTAGTTTATTAGCTTAATTTGTCATACCCTTAAATTAACTTTTCAAAAAGCTAGTTTATAAGTTATTTTATGACAAATCAAACAAAACTTATTCAAGAAAGGGTATTCACTTGTCTCTTGCAAGTTCCAAGTTAATTGTCTTGTCTATATAGAATTTATATTTGACAAAATTTACACACCACACTAATTTTAGTGGTACTTGAACCATTGGCCTACAAAAAGCACGAGATATGTTGGTAACCTAGATATTGTTGGGCTAGCTATCGTCCCTTTGATCGCCTCTCTTTCTCTCACTATCCCATATGTTACAAATCACCAGAAGATGACACAACAATAACGATGAAGGTTACCTATTATTGTAAATCTATATTTTTATATAAAGTAAAAAAGGCGCTCTCGTGTGCAATCTAAACGATATACAACATGAGCAATGGTATACGTTGGGTGTTGGCAATGAAACAACAAAGACGTGAATGGAGAAATGAATGACGAGCAAACATATTACAAGGACAATTAGAGACTACAAGATATGACGAGCAAAAACGATGTACTGTAATCACATAATATTACAAGCCCTGAATGATACACGATGAAGCACTAAAAAAAGGAAGAAATGATTAATTCCATGGCATGTTGTGAATCATTCCATCCAGATGCAATCAAACACCATATAACACATTTTACCTAGTAAATTACAATAAAAACTAAGGTTAAAATTCAAAAATCGTTATTTTATGTAAGTCATGCATCATCAATATATTTATACCGATAAAGTTGATGTGATATTACCCTGCATATATAGTCAAATTACAAACCGAATATTAAACCTAGGAATCCTGTAATTCCATTCTTACTTGTAGTTGAGGTAGTTGGTTGATGTTGGACAAATTGAGAACCTCTCGAACAAGAAAACATAATGGTTTGCTAAAGACCCCGCAACTTTCACATAGCAAACTCGTGTGGTCTTGATCATGACACACATTACATTACTTTATATTGTACATATATACCCACTTGCTATATATTTCTCTGTTTCATAACTTTGTCCACAAAGATTTATAAGTACACACGTAATATATATATATATATATATATATATGTATTAAATTTATAAAATGGTTTTTAATTCTTGTACTATATATATATATATATATATCAAGATTTTCGATCTATAAACTACGTACTCTTGTTAATTTCTAAGTATTGTTATAATAAATTATTAAAAACTAATATAAAAGATATACTTTTGGGATTTTGAAGTTTATATATATTTGAAAAGAAATTAAACTAATGGGGAGTAAAATAGTGGTCAAAGGGTAAACAATGGCCAGACACAGTAACACTGACGCATTGCTGCTGCCATCCTCTTCATCCATCCATCTCTATATATATACATCTCCGTTCCAGCCATTCAAAATATTCAATTCATTTCATCTCTCTCTCTCTCTCTCCCTCACACATACATCACACAGTGAAAGTGGGATTTTCTTTTTCAGACCAACAGCGATGTATTTTCCAGACTGTGATCACCTACACAATCTCTCTCTCTCTCTAGAGAGAGCTAGAGAGAGAGAGAGAGAGAGAGATGGTAAGTATGTGGGTGTGTTTTCTTGTGGAGTGAAAGTTAGATTTGGGGGAGATTTTGAAAGCTTTTTTTTTCTTTCTTTCTAATTGATTACATATTTTGGCTTTTTTTTTTACTTTAAAAAAACATGACTCTGACTCTCATGATAAAAGCGACCCCTCAGCTGTTTGTTTCCTTTTCTATAATTACAAACTCACCTGATTCCTTCCGTAAATTTTGCGACCCACACCCCCACAAACGGTCACTGTTGGCATTCATTCGTTTCAGATATCCACTGAATTCCCATTTCAATCAACTCACTTGATCCATACACAATACACACACCAGTTAAGCTCTCTCTCTCTCTCTCTCTCTCTCTCCCTTCAAGATTTCTTGATATAACACACTTCACAGTGGTGTATTAATTTAAGATTTCTATTTGGCTGATCTATCTAAATGGGGTGTTTTCAAGATTAGGGTTTGTGGGTGACTCTCCTTTTTCTTTAATTTCCTTCCCTTTTTGCTGTTTTGAGTTTAGGTTTTTGATTCTGGAAAATCAATCTGCAGGTTGGTTTGTCTTCTGTGTTACTGATTCTTGATTTAATTACTGGTTCTAGATCCATGGGTAGGAAACTGATAATTAAACATCTAGAAACAAACTGTAGTTTTTTATCCTATCAAGAACAAGAATTTAATTAAGAACCAAAAAGGGAAGGTTTGTATATATGCCTTTTCAGCTGTTTTCTTTTTTTCATCCTCT
Source organism: Arctium lappa (assembly GCA_023525745.1). NCBI lineage: Eukaryota > Viridiplantae > Streptophyta > Magnoliopsida > Asterales > Asteraceae > Arctium > Arctium lappa. The sequence continues at coordinate 132,175,442 of CM042049.1, forward strand.
AGAAAGGGTTATCAACAACCTAAAAGAAAAACACAGATCTTGAAAACTAAACTAGTTTTTGATGTTATCATATATCCTAACCCACACACTCATGATCACAGAGCAATAAATTGTTTGATTATATGTATTGAATTTATGTTAAAGATCCTACTTCTGATCAATTCTACAAACCTAAAAGAAGAAAACCATGAGATTTAATGGTGTTAATTAATGAGTTTTTAAGTGTTTTCTCTTTGATTTATTCAACTTGCCATATATGACGTTTGTACTATCTATACTTTAATTTCTGCACATGCTTATGCTCAGCCGCAAGAAGAAATATGTATATATAGTACATGAAAACAGTAAATGCAAATTCAATAGATTCTCTGGATCTTGGTAACTAAAACCCTATTTTCCTTTGGTGCAATAATTAACTTGGACTGATTTGATTTATTCAGTTGAATTCTATATGGAAGCAAGGTTGCAATGAAGGGAGCTCCCTTCAGCCCACTCATGGATGTGATTAAGGAATTGAATTAGCTGCCGACTCATTCATTTAACCATTCAGTAGAAAAGGATTCAATTTATGCTACTTTGATTGAGTGAATGATGCGGGAGATAGTTTTCATCCCTTTCCAATCTGTGCTTGGACTGAAGGGAGCTCCCTCGTTCTTAATTTTCTCCTACCCACATTAATTATTAATTAATTTCCTAAATACCTTTTTAATTACAGTTGTTTAATATGTGATTTAAGTATATGTGTGTGTTAATCATTAATTCCCAAAGGGTAATTCCTTTAAACTTTCTTTAAGTTTTAAGGAATTTCTCCTTCTTGGAAGCTTGAATTTTCTCACAATGGAAAGCAGTTTATAATATCCATTAGTTTTTCTTTGTTCTTGATTCTTATATGAAGTAAATGGATTCGTATACGAAAATAAGATATATAATCACCATTGTAGCCTTAAAGTTCGTTTTCTGAGCAAGGCAATATATGATCTTATCAAATGCTTCATTTCTTTGTACTTGAGGCAAATGAGATATCTCGTGTTTCCCTTGAGCGTTTTTGCCACCGAAGAAATTAAACCCGTCGTCATGATTGAAGTTCCACCATGTTGTTTCTGGTTTATTTGCCGAGTAATGACGACACCTTGTTTATAAAATAAGGTTTGGTAGATGGACCGTTGAACAAGATGATTATGTCATTCAAGGTACCTTTTTGAACTAGTATTTATTATTCATTAGTTTGGTACCTTAAACAGCCATTTGTGGACTATTGGGTATGTAACATGTCTAAAAAGTTGTGCTTTTACAATGCACTTTAGTGGAAAGATTCTTGAATAAAGTACACTTCATGGAAAGAACCCCCAACAACACTTGGTTGGTTGCTGATTTTTATATACTAAATATCATGTGCATGAATGCCCATAGGACCAAAATTACCACAAATGTTCTTTAGGGTTTGCTAAGTTCAATGACGTTATTAGAATGGTAACTTTTTCTAGCCCGATAAGAATCTCCACTTTTGGATGAAATGCATCACATCAACTTCTATGTCTTCATGTCTTTACGGGTGAGTTTGAGATTAAAAATATTTAAGGTTTAGATCTCTTTTTACCTTTTCATCTTAACTATTCTTCATAAACGATATATATATATATATATATATATATATATATATATATATATATATATATATATATATATATATATATATATATATATATATATATATATATAGGGATAGGTTCATTTGAGAAATGATAAATATATGAGAATTAAATCAGTAATCATTAGTCATTCATCTGGTCAATATTTGCAGCTTTGACCGTAAATTACCGGATAATTTCTTGCGTGGTCTATAGAAGATAGAGGAGTAGTTTCGTAAAATACGCGGGACAAGTTCATATATGAACATGTATGATTAACATATGAACTATAAGTTTATATATGAACCAGTTAATTAGTTTATATAAGAATTACAAAGGTTAATATATTAATTTGTTAATTAGTTCAACTGATTCACATATGAACCTACAGTAATTAGTTCATATATGAATCACAAACGTTCATATGTGAATTACACTGGTTCACATATGAACATATAGTTCATATGTAAATCATACAGGTTCATTCATATATGAATTCGGCCCGTGTATCTTGTAAAAATTACGAAACTGTCTTTCTATTTTTAGAATAGCCGCAACTTTTGATTAGTCAAAGCCGCAACTTTTGACCAATCAAAGCCACATTATTTAACCAGTCAAATCCGATCTTGACCGTATGGATGCTAGGATTACTTCTCTATTTCTAGTATATTTACCATTTCTCAAATAAACCTAAGGATATATATATATATATATATATATATATAGGGGTTGTTTAATTTGCAACCCTTAAAAATGTTGCAAACCTTGCAACCCACATCTTAACCGTCGGATTCATGATCGGCGGTTACAATAGATATGGGGTCCAATATTTTTAATTAAAAAAAAAGAAAAATAAAAATAAAATAACCGTCGATCATGAATCCAACGGTTAAGATGTGGGTTGCAAGGGTTGCAACCTTTTTAAGGGTTGCAAAATATCTTTCCACTATATATATATATATATATATTCAAATACAAACCAATTAATGAGATAGTAGGGTTCGTTCATTATGGTTAACATTTTAGATTAGGAAATAGTCGATATATTTATGGAATCATATAATCATGCATTAGAGTAGATGAACTGATTAGATCGTCTTATATATTTTGTACTAATTAGGGTCATATTCGGGGGAAAACCGCAAAAAAACTGAAAAACTGAGGAATACTCTGGTAACTGCTCATCTGAACAGTATACACATGTGCATACAAATAATTTGTAACATGCACACGTGCATAAAACCCAAAAACAAACTTAAAATACTTGTATGCACTTTTATATATCGTCCAAATGAAAGATTACTATGATGTTCTTCAGTTTTTCATTTTTTTGGGGATTTTCATTTGAATCTCTCTCTATATATATATTACAAACTAATGAAAACCAATATTCCAAATCATTTAATGAGATTAAATTTAAGTTATTATCCATATGAAACCATATGTTTTGTTTTTATATGTGTTTCATATATAAATAATGTATATATACTCATGTATTTTCCACATATAAAACAGTTATAAATGTTACCATATAAACATTGTATATTCAGGTGTATTATTTCGTATATAAAACAACATATAAAAACTAATTTGCAATTTTATAATATATATTTATATTATATGTGTGTATATATGTGCATATATACATTTCTCTTTGCTAAATTTATGTTTAGGTGTGTTGTATTCGAAATAAGAACAAGTTGTTATCTTTATGTATATTTATAATTTAATTACAAGTTAATTGTTATATTTGTTTAAATTCAAATTCAAAGTTGTGTGTCGTATTTTAGAATATGAATTTATTTGTAATTTTTTTAAAGTTAACTATTAATTTTGTTAAAGTATCCAAAGTAATTAGAAAAATATAAAATGATAGTAAGCGGTTTTGAACAATCTTACATGTATATTTGTGGACACTTTTCTGTTATATATGTTGTATTTTGGAATAAGAATGAACAGTACTGGTATTTTAATTGTTATGTTTATAATTTTGTTGCAATTTAATTAGTATATATATATATATATATATATATATATATATATATATATATATATATATATACTATGCTTAATAATTTGAAACTTTGAAATTTTCTTGAGATCTTTGATCAGAACTTTTACCTTAATGGTATTGTTTCACATGATTTTACTTTATATAATGCTAGGATTTAATATGTAGTGATGAACATATATTTGTTTCACAATGCATGCGTTAATTTGCTTCATATGTTCGGTTCATTATTTGAAACTTTTTTACGACAACTTTTGTTTAACAAACATGCTAAAAAGGTTCACATTGTGAAACAAATAAATGTGAACCATACATATTGTAAAACAAATATATGTTAATCAATGCTCTAAATGCTAGCCTTAAATAAAAAAAAATCATATGAAATAACACATGATGCACTAGTTCATAAGGTTATATATCACAGTTTCATGAGTTCTCAAAAGGTCTCTCTCTCTCTCTCTCTCTCTCTCTCTATATATATATATATATATATATATATATATATATATATATATAACATTAACCAAATAAGATAACACGAAAACAGTCAAATCATGACGTGTAGTTCACACGACTTTTGGCTGTCAGGTCCTCCGTCACCCTTGCATTGATCGTGTTCCATAATTGCATGTAAAATCACATGTGATTTATCCGTTTTATTGTTTACTTGTTTGATCCTCCCTCTCCCTCTCTGTGTGTAACGGAGTAAACAAATTTTGACAAATTTCAAGTTAATTTACAATGAAATCAATTTTGGCATGCCTATTTCTTTTTCTGCATTTTGCATGAAAGTATCATGATCTATAACCTTAAGACAATTTTTGAAATGATCACAGGTTTCTTAATTTATCCTCAAATTTAGTTTATGATAAATCGTTTAATACATAATCGGAAGACACTTGTTCGTGAAAATAAGAATAAGATTGTTGGAAAATAGGAACCAAAATGTTCATATATAACATTATTTTTCCGGTTGATACTAGTGAATTATTGTTATTATATATATATGAATCATAATCATTTTATTTTTGGTTTTGATGGTGGGGTTTTTCTGTTTTGTTGTTGGTGGTGATAATTGCGTAAGTTTTAATGATTGACAAATATACAAATTATTTATGTATTATTATTTTATTCGGTTGTATTAATTAAAAGTTATCTATATTTGACAAACATCCAATTTGTAATTAGTTACGAATGTCAGTGTAAATATTGTAAATATTATTTTGTCATAAAAAACATACAAGTGCAAAATTCAAAAATAATACGAATCGACTTGAGAAACGTGTTTCACAGTAATTTGAAGAAAAAATATTTTTGGAATACATGTCATAAAAATAGATGAGATATTATTTATTTATTTTCTTGTAAATTTTTATGAAAAGGAGTTAATTTATAAACTACAAATCCTTTTATAATATTGAATGATTTAAAACATTTTGGTTTAGGGTCAAAAATATTTTTATGAAATGCATATTTGTCTTTTACTATTTTCTTGTAGATCTTTGACATTTAATACATATTAAAAATACTATTAAAATGTAATTTTTTCATATTTACTCAAAAAGTTCCTAACCATTTTAAGAAAAGTTTATCCTTTTTCTTGACATGTAGTGTTACAAACATATGCATAGAGAAAATCAAATGTCATTGGTTGATTCACTTCACTATCCATTAGTCATAGGAATGGCAAAGGGCCGGTATCCGGCCGGTTTTTAGGGTCCCCGTCCTCAAAACCGATGAGCATTCCCATCTCCGTAATCGTACCGATCTCCCTCGGGGATCTTATTGGGGATCCCCATCGGGTCCCCGCGGTTTCCCCGATCGCCGTTGGGGAACCCATTAAGGGGAAAAATCACTGTTACCCGTTGGTTTTCCCCGAACCTGAATCGAAACGAAAAAAAAAACAAGTTTCTCAAACACAAATTAAATGAGTAGCTACTTCGGAATGAATCATGACAAAAATAGATATATGTTAAGTTGTAACCCAAATGAATTTTGAAGTTTAAAATATGTATATATATATATAATATTTTTTTATATCTATCTATCTATCTATCTATATATATATATATATATATATATATATATAGTGTTTGGTTCATTTGAGAAATGGTAAATATATGAGAAATAGAGAAGTAATCCTAGCCATTCATATGGTCAAGATCGGATTTGACTAGTCAAATATTGCGGCTTTGACCGGTCAAAAGTTGCGGCTTTGACCGGTCAAAAGTTGTGGCTATCCCAAAAATAGAAGGACAATTTCGTAAATTTTACAAAACACACGGGTTGTGTTCATATATGAACATGTATAATTCACATATGAACTATATGTTCATATATGAACCAGTGCAATTCACAACTGAACTCTTTTAACTGATTCATATATGAACCTTTGTGATTCATACAAATTCATATATGAACTCATCCCGTGTATTTTACGAAATTACCCCTCTACCTTCTATAGACCACACAAGGAATTATCCGGTGCTTCGCGGTCAAAGCCGCAAATGTTGACCAGATGAATGACTAAGATTACTTCTCTATTTCTCATATATTTACCATTTCTCAAATGAACCTCTCCCTATATATATATATGATTAGGTTCATTTGAGAAATGCTAAATATTTGAGAAATAACAAAATGATCATAGTCCTTTATCTAGTCAACATTTGCGACTTTTACCATGAAGCACTGGATAATTCTTTGTGTGGTCTGTAGAAGATAGAGGTTAGTTTCATAAAATACGTGGGACGAGTTCATATATGAATTTGTATGATTCACATATGAATTATATGTTCATATATTAACTCTTTTAACTGATTCATATATGAACTATACATTCATATATGAATTAGTTAATGTAACATCTCAGGTCAACCGTACCAGATATTGTCCGCTTGGTTCACACATCCGAACTCACGATTTTGAAACGCGTTTTTTACACAATGTTACCATTCATGCATCGTTCTTTATATATATATTAGACCATCGTCGGTTTCAAACATCTGAAACATCCCAACATCAATGGCAGTGAGTTATTTGGACGATTAGCTTGCTCAACCCTTTCAACCAAATCTACATTTTTTTTCATTTTTTTTTTGTCCCTACAAATTCCTAACCACTATTTCATTATTATTTTTTTATGGTTATTACAGTTAGTTCATATTTGAATCACAAAGTTTATATATGAATTTGTTAATTAGTTCAACTGATTCACATATGAACCTACAGTTAATTAGTTAATATGTGAATCAGTTAATTGGTTCATATATGAATCAGTTAAAAGAGTTCATAAGTGAATTAAAATGGTTCACATATGAACATATAGTTCATATGTGAATCATACAGGTTCATCTATGAACTCGTCCCGTGTATTTGTAAAAATTACGAAACTGTTCTTCTATTTTTAGAATAGCCACAACTTTTGACCAGTCAAAGACGTAATATTTAATCAGTTAAAGCCGATCTTGACCGAATGAAATACTAGAATTACTTTTCTATTTCTCATATATTTAGCATTTCTCAAATGAACCTCTTCGATATATATATATATTTATATATATATATATATATATATTATATTATATATATATATATATATATATATATATATTATTATATATATCTCTACTATATATTAAAACTCTTAAGCGGTTCTTGAAAAAGTCGTTCTTGAAAATTGGTTTTTGGAACCCTGTTTTGTAGGCGTTCTTCCTCCCACGTTCAATCAGGCTACTACCAGTGAAACACTCTCACTTTTAGGGATGAAATCGGCCCTCTCGATAGTGTATTTCTCCGGCAAAGAACAGAGGTTATTTCTTCTGCAGCTCATGCTCTCCGATTTGCAGGCAGAAGCGGTTATCCGAGGCAATTTCGTTTTGTTTATGTATTCTACCATCTATGGTTTTTTTTAAATAAAACCCGAGTCTGATCTGATCTTGATTGCAATGGCGAAGAGGAATCTGGAATTGAAGCTGAATGAAGGTTTTGAATGGTGAAACTGTTGTTGGATAATCGATACATAAAAGAAAAAGGGCTACGATATCGAGGAAGGAAGTCGTAATTAAACTGAAAAACCCTAGATCACAGAAACCACCATCGTTTTTTTCTAGACAAAATTCCCTTTTCTCCATCTGTTCTCCGAACTTTTGAGTTTTCAAGCAATTAATTCCTTCTTGTAAGCCCTAAAAACTAATATTTTTAATGCAATATGATGCTAGATGAATATATATAAATCCATTTCTGAAATAGATCTTTTCCATTATTTTCGTACAGAGTTCACACATACAGGTAATTGTAGTTAATCAATACGAGAATTTAAAGATTGTGTATGTATGTGAATTGTGAAGGAGAACACAACAAATCAATAGGCTTTGCTCAAATGATTGTTTTTTGAGACCGTTATATTCAAATTCTTTTTTATAGACCGAGTGGAGTGGTTGGAAGAGGAGAAGTACCAAATGAATCACACTGTATACTCTCTCTTACTTATACAGGGTTTAAGACCTTCATGAGAATTTGGCAAAAGGGTATCTGTTAAGTGTGTGCCATCACTATTCACAGGCCATTTGTTATTGTTTCTCACACCAAATTCATTCTCAATTTGGAATTACAATTCAAGATTGAAGTGTTTGAAATTCTTTCTGTATTCAATCTATTAGATTATTGTGGTTGCAATGGTGCTTCCATGGAATAGGACCCTAGCTAGCTAATATGTACAAGGTAGGGAGGCAGAAGAATTCAGAAGTGGCTAGACATGTATATGGTTTTTGGTTCCTAGGGTTCCCTCTTTTAGGATGCCAATAGCTCTAGGGTTCTACCAGAAAAAAGTTGTGCAACAAAATCAGAGGTAGAAATTAGTAAATTTATAAATTATCAATCGTTTTCTTTTAACCGATGTTTCTATCTTTTTTCTTATTTGTAAATGTAGGGGCAAGCTTTGGAGCAACTGGTACGGTTACTTCCTTTCATACTCATATGTTCTTCTTTTTGATATATAACACATGAACTCACACAGACTCCTTGAGTTTGGTGAGGTTTGAGCCCCTAACCTGCTGAGTGGTTCTGCACAGTCGTTTCAAGCCGAAGGAAAAGCCTCATCTGATTCTGTTGGTATGAATCCTTCCATGAAAAATGCAAAAATTCCTTTTCATGAAATTCTTCATGTTAATAATTAGTTATTCGTTGGTTGTCATAAATTCTTCATGTTAATAGAGCTGGAGGTCCTGAAGTATCATTGATTAGGATTCCTGGTATATTGACTTTTTCCGTTGACTGTGTTTAACTATCACTTGATGTAACTAACAAGGGCCTTTTCTCTAGGATCAAATCAAGAATGTTTAATTACTATGAATGTTTGTGCATATCATTTTTTAACTAAAAGTACAATGGTTTTAATGTTTTTACAATATAATCATAATAATGGATGCTCAACAGGTAAATGTTCAATGTTGCAATGGGATTATGTACTTTCTTATCAATGGTTTTCTTTCGCATCGGTTGATGGGGAATACCATATTTATATTTAAGGAAATAGAGAAACTGATGAGAGGTTTCTTATAGTGTGGATGAGAGATGAAAAGGGTAAAGTGGCATGGAGGGATGTTTGATACCCTAGATGTCAAAGGATGTTGAAATTTGTTTATAACTCAGAGTAATTTCAGTATTCAACGCATCATGTTTTTTTACATTTCAAATAATTGTTTGAAAAGTTTTATATGTTTGTATATTATCGTTGATTCTTTATAGGACATTTTATTATCTGTATTCAATTAATATGAAGTCAAAAACAAAGTCCTCAAATTCTTTGAGATCTAATATACAAACTATTTCTTCAAATAAAATATACGAAATGATTGATTTGTATAAGCTTCAACCTTAGTATTTTTCATTTGGATTTCATCATAATATTTATTTGTAAACAACCCATAATTTAGATGATATAGAACATTTTATAAATAATCGTATTAATTTTTCAATCACAATTTACAAGAAAGATTAACACTTGCGTCGCATCGCACGCGGGTATATGACTAGTATATATATATATATATCGGGCCGGGCCGGGCCGGTGAGGATGGTCCCCGTCCTCGTTAAAATCCCCGATACCATCCCCGAACCCTGCCCCGTCCCAGTTAAGAAGTTCTCGAACCCGACCCGAAATGTTATGTGTTCGGTTTTCATCGTCGGTTTCGGATTATTTTTTTGTCATCCCTAATTAGTCATATTTTAGAAAATACTAAACTCGGATGTTTACAATTTGAATAAATATTGGAGTACAAGTAGAGGACTCTATCCAACATTGAACATTCTAATACCATTTGTCAATTGAAAAAATCTATGATACTAAGGTGTCGTTTGTTTTTTAAAAGGTCTAAAGTCTGAAGTCTTATTTTAGTTATGATTAATAAGAGGCGGTGTGTAAAAAGATATGAATGATTCAGACTTAAGAGTCATTAAGAGTTTAAAAAAAAAAATAACCCTATAAATCTAAAACTTTATAATAGTGATCATCTTGTGAAAAACATTTAAATACACAAACATTCGAAATAGTGTATACTAAACGACTTTTGTTTTGGTCATTCATGTTGTAGCCCAGTGGTAAGTTAACATCCTGGGGGGTCAGTGGATGGTATCCCTGACTACCCAGGTTCGAACCCCGTGGTGAGCATCCTGTGACATCCATGATCATGGGTCTGCCACATAGTGATACCCTTAATTGGGCTGGGTCGTGATCGACGGGGATTAGTTGGGTGACACCTTTAAGTGGGAGCCCGGATACCCCGGAAACGTGTGCGTGTGTGTTAACTTGCCGTTAAAAAAAACGACTTTTGTTTTGTCATTAAAAAACAATTTATAGTGGATCAACGTGTTTTAGGAGTGATCGAGAAAAACGGTGAATCAACATATTTGTTTTTATCTTTCCTCATAATTTTATACATCCTCATTTCGTTCGTGAATGAAGTGATTTTTTTTAAACTAGTATTATTTGTGTCAAGTAACATTCCCCAATATCGACTAACATATTCGTTTAATTCTTTTATGGTAATCTAACACAAATGTTTTAGACTATAGAATATAAATCAGTGTTGCATTTTTCAAATGTGTATGAATGTCCTAATATTCGGTATACAAAGTTGCGTATTTAATTTTAATAAAAGAATGATAAATAAATAAAAATCTGACTCAAAAATCACAACGTACACAATTTTTATAAACTATTATATATTTTACATAGAATGATTTATTAAATTATACACGAAGAAGGGTCTCTGAGAGTAAAATATAAGAATGAAGTATCTATTAAGGCCTTGTTTGTTTTTTATAAAAAAGCACTTAATTGTCTCTTATCACTTAATCGGTCAGAGGTAGGCCAATTAAGTGTGTTTGTTTTTTCCATAAATTAAGATCCACAAGCACTTATTTCCCACTTACCGAAAAAGTGATAAACCTATAACTTATTTTCACTTTTTTTGTCAAGCATCCATCAGATTAGAGTCGTCTCCTTCATCGATCATCTCCTTCATCTCACTTCCATCGATCGTCTCCTTCATCTCACGCATCCATCGACTTCGATCTCTTCTCTTCACGAAAGCAGCAGCGACTTCGATCTCCTCTCTTCTCCAGCAGCGACTTCGATCTCCTCTCTTCTCCAGCAGCGACTTCGATCTCTTATCTTTGTCGAAATTAGATTTGTCCAACAAATTCGTATTTGTTGTCCAATTGGGCTTACTCAAAATTTCCATCCAAAAGTGATATTTCGATTGTCAAGAAAAAACATAATTACATTTAGCTTATATATACACACATTGACGACATCAGCAGAGATTGCATCGGAGATTTAGTAGTTTAAATATTAAAATTTCATGTCTATATAGTATATACAAGATACGAATGAGGTGCAACTTTACAATAAGCATTCAAAATTATGTTAAATAGTCTTAATCGATGTTTCATTGTTTATTTATTTTTAAAATGGTTATCATCACGTCAAATAATAAAAAATTGAATGATAATTACAAGAAAATATTTAAAAATCAAAGATAATTAGATAATTTTACGTATTACTTCAAAACTTAGGGGTTGTTTGACAGTTGTTGAATGATTTAATGCAGAATGATTAAATGGTCATAATGATTAAGAGGTAGTTATGATATAATGCAAAATGAAATATGGTTGTTTGATAATTGTTCGATATGAAATTAGGGTGCTGAATGGTTAAGGGAGACACATGATACATAATCATTCAGAGGGTTTTGGAACCATTAAAAGACAATTTTTTTTTGCTAAACAAGATTCACCTCTTAGCAATTCAGAGGTTGACTCTTAATGAAACTATTAAGAGGTAAACAAACAGACCCTTATTGTAATTGTATTATTCAAAAAAAAATGTTTATAAAAATTAGGTCATACCCGGGACTTTCCTATTGTATTACAAATATTGTAAATCAAGATTAGACATTTTGAGGTTTATTGTTGAAACTCTTCATTAACATATTTTGTACTTAGTTGAAAGTGGTTGATAATTGATTTTGCTCTCAATAATCTCAATTTTTTAGACTATACAGAACACATTCGCTCAATAGATGACGATACCTTGAAACCAAGTTCTTATGCACAGATGCATGCATTAAGATTTCAAGTAAAAAATGTGGATAACAAATTAGACAAATGAGAATAGATATGTCACGCACTCGACGATTTCATCATACCTTCTCATCGATTAGAATAATGTCTAAACTAATCGATTCCTTCCATTTCTTCGTGTTTAGACATTCCCACATTATACAAATCCAAATTTTTATAATGTAGTCATCATGATCATCTTTCAAGTCTTTTAACAAAAAATACTCTATGACGTTAAAATCAAATAACAAAATAATGGTTCAAACAATGGAAATAGTTAATTTTTAATACCCTTTATATAGAGAAAAATTGAAATACAACTATAAGGTAAATAAATAATAAATTGATAGTAAATCATAATTGTTATTTAATTGCATTCAATTGTCATAAGTATTTCATTTATATTATATTGATAGGTTATAATAAGTTTTTTCCCTCAATAATTTTAACTATTTAATATTAACGTTTTTTTTTATAATAGTATGCAATATTGGTGTTATGTAAATAACAATGTGTGTAATCACTATCATGTAATTAATATTATGTATAATGGTTATCGTGAGTATTTTGTAAATAATCTATACATATAATAAATAAGTAATTAGAAGGACACGTGTCGTTTTCGTGAGACCATTTTTTCATTTTCCCGCCTAAACATGTATCTGGACGCATTTTACATTATAAGATCATTTAGCACATCTCATATTCATTCCTCCTTATATCTTTCCTTAATTCAATTTTTTTTAATTTATACCTTACATTTACCACCCTTATAATTAGGTATGTAGTTTATTTTTAATCTCTTATTTTTTTATTTTTCATTTTAGACTTTTATTATATAAACATAAATAATGTATATGAACTAAAATGAATTAAAAAAACATTTTTATTTTTACAAATTATACCATTGTAATCGCTTCGTCAATACCTTCGAAATTAGTCTAATATTAAATATTTTTTGATTTAATTATATTATTAAATATCATAAATATATATGAATTAATGTGTCGTGATTAGTATGAGATTTGATACAAATAATCACTAAATTGTCATGATTTTCTTTTTACAATTTCATATCAATTTTAACTATGTACGTTTTCATAATTTCATTTACGTTCTATTATAAATTCTGTTTTATAAATATTTAATATTTATTCATGTTTTTTATTAACTTTTTGCAAAACATTCTTTGTGAAAACTGCCTAAAACAAGGACATTTTGTAACCAACTGTAAAAAAACAACTAAAAAAGGAAAAAAACTTAGAAAAGTAGCATCGTACTTTCGATAATCATTCATATCTACAAGATAAGTTTTCTGACATGATTTAATTTTTTAAATTACCCCGTGTAATACACGGGGTCGAACCTAGTAATTAATGAAAACGTTCAAAATATTTTTATTAAAATAAATTGGAACAATGATTCCATCATCAAAATAATTGTTACCTTTGCAAACAAAGAATATATTTAAAATAATAAAACAAAACTAATTAAATTATAGGTTTTAATATTATTTATTGTTATTAAAAATAAAATAAAATGTAATAAGATTTTTAATTACATTGATGGTTTTTATTTTGATTTAAATGAAAAGCTATAACATTTAATGTATTGAAACCATTTAAAAATAAATCATAAATAGGAGAAAAAAATAAATAGCCAAAATGACATCTCCTTGATTCTCTCTCTTAAGTGTTCTTATATATATATATATATATATATATATATAGAGAGAGAGAGAGAGGTGGTTTCAATTGGAAACCATATTATATTGGAAACTTTGGAAACCGTCAATTTCATTGGTTAAATTAATGAAATTTGTTCATAAAGTTGTTTAATATGATCAAGTTGTTTCATATAATTCTTTTGTTAATGAAATCGTTTCATATATTTATGTTTTTTTATGTAGTTTCATTTATTTTTCTCATTTTGATGAAATTGTTTCATGTATTTTCGCAGTCTGATGAAAATTTTTCATTTTTACACAAAAAAACACAAATATATGCAACAATTTCATCAATAAAAGAATTATATGAAACAATTTTATCAAACTAAACAATTTCATGAAACAATTTCATTAACTTAACCAATGAAATTGAGGGTTTCCACGGTTTTCAAAATTAAAGTGGTTTCCATTTGATCGCTCCCCTATATATATATATATATATACACACACACAGACACTACATTATAAAGCAATTGGGTTGTTTTTCTTAATTACAACCTTTTAAGCATTAGGTACCACCATTTAAAGCATATTACTTAATTTTCAACTTTACAACCATTTAAAGCATCATGTACAACACTTTTAAGGCATTTCACTCAAGGTGTCGATTAAGCCTGATTTGAATTTGAATTTCTTAATTGCTACACAGATGACACTTACCTCAAGGTGTCGATTCAGGCTTACCAATGCAAAAACAAATTTCTGCTTCCGAGATGACGCTTCGTCCTCCTCTAATGCAAGGCTTAAATGTACATCGTCGGTCAGTTCCTGCTTGCCATCATACACCGATTTCTGCTACTCGGGTTCTGCTCTCAAAAGTTTTAGGGTTTCTTCTCAATCAATTTCTTATCTCAAGGTCAGTTTGATTTATGTTTTTGGGTCTATCTTTGATTTAAACCCAAATATTTGATTTCTGTTTTTGGGTCTATCTATGTAATCGATTACCACCTAAATCGGTTTCTTTGATTTCAAACCCAAATCGTTTTAAACCCAAATATTTGATTTCTGTTTTTGGGTTTGAAGCGACAATCTGTGTAATCGACATTCAGGTAATCGATTTCTTTGATTTCAAACCCAAATCGTTTTAAACCCTAATCTTTGATTTCTGTTTTTGGGTTTGAAACAACAGTTTGTGTAATCGATTTCTTTGATTTCAAACCCAAATCGTTTTAAACCCAAATCTTTGATCTCTGTTTTTGGGTTTGAAGCGACAGTCTGTGCTATCGACATTCAGGTAATCGATTTCTTTGATTTCATCCTCTGCAACTCGATTATCACCATCAACCTTCTCTCAAACTCCATTCTTCACCATCGACTCTTCTTCTCAGGTTCAAAACTCTAAAGGTAAACATATTATTATTCATGGGTTTTGATATTGAAAACCCCTCTCATGTTCCATCTCGAAAACTCATCTCATGTTCCATCTTAGATTATTGATTTTGATAGTTGATTTTAAGAATTATTGTTTTTGTTGGATGTCTGTATTGTCAAATGTGTTTACTTTCATTTCTAATTTTATAAATTATGTTTACATTATCAATTTATGAGATTCTTTTATGGAGAACTACATCAAACTTCATGGATTTTGCTGGTTTTTTGGTTTTTTGGTCTTTTGTTTTAAGTTTTATTTCTTTTAATAAGTTTTTTGTTATTTAGATTATTTTTACTAGATTGCTTTTTGTAGATTGATACTAATTTATTCTCTCTTCATCTTTGTGTAATGATTTTAGTAGGAAGCTTGATGGTTCTGTTGAATTGATAACAAAGACTTCCTGGAAATATGTTGTTGGATGAACATTCTTCCATTTTTTTCCAACTTTTCTTCGGAAAAGGATGTTATAGGATTCTTGAGAAAGAAGGTAATGCTGAATGCCTTTTTAATATATGGCAAATACTCATGTATACTTTTTACCATAGGTGAGTCTTGTACTTTGAACTATCGACCTTATAGGGGGCACTGGGCTCTACCTGTTATCGAGGTACTGCTCGGCGCCGAGGGCAATGACCATTTGGCTAATGCTTTGTAATTAGTTAGAGCTGCTCCTTTCATCCCAGAGAAGGAGAATGTTTTCATGCTAGAAATTGGACATGATATTTTATTCTAATTATAAGCTTGTTTTGTTAGTTTTTATAATTGGTATATGTTTATGTCGATTATGGAATAACAAATATCAACTTTCTAATACCAATTAAGTTGATATTTGTTATTCCATAAACTTGGTGAGGATTTCTTGTTTTAGTAGGATGGAATAAGTGGTTAATTACATTAATATTGTTGTTTTTATTATTGCAGATTGAAGGCAGTGCAACGTTTACTGTAGAAGGATGCTCCATGATCTATCATTATAATCTTTTTTGTGTTTTTTGTTCATATTCAATCTTATATCTCAAGTTTTTACACTGTTTCCTTTGCAGAGTGTTCTGTTTGAGCTCTTAGTATGGTACTTTGTGCAGGAGAATGGTGGAAAGAACTACACTTTAAACATAACAAGGATATGAACAAATCTGACAGTACGTTTTCACTAGGATTCTTATTAGAATTTTGTTGAAGAAAATTGGTACCGGTTATTCTCTCAGCCTCAGGTATGTTTTCACTAGGATTCTTATTAGAATCATTAATGTTGATGTTGATGTCTTCACATAATAGTTTATGTAACTTCTCTCCTTTTATATATCGTAAAAAATCAGATGTGAAGAGTCATCTTCGTTCACTCATGTGGAGGTCTAGAGTTCGACCCTTACACCTTGCAAAAAAAAAATAGAATTTAGAATGCATGAGGCCAATTTATGGATAATGGCACATACTTGTTTGAAGCCTGTGAGTATTTGTTCGAGCATCTTACCCGGTAAGAAGGAAGACAAAGATCAAGAGTCTGTACCACCGTATAAAGTATTTTTCAAAGAAGGTTTGTCATTATCAGTAAACCACAAGCAAGGTTACAGACTTGGAATTTTTTGTAATTTTCCAAAGAATATGATACCTTTGTGGTCTTGTCATTTTTATTTTTCATTGTAAAATAAGGGGGCGTTTGGTTCGCAGAATGATTTCTGATGGAATAGAATCTGTCAATGGAATTGGAATCTGGAAGAAATTGGAATGAAATGTTTTCAGGTTTGACCAACTGTTTGGTTGGCAGGAATGGAATGTAATCAGTCAAATGAATTGGAATATGTCTGTTTGGTTTACAAAGGAATTGAATGAAATTCTGAAAAATGACAAAAATACCCTTTCTTTTATTATTATTATTATTTTTTTTAAATGTCGAGAGAGAGAGAGGAGAGAGTGAGGAGAGGAAAGAGAGAGAGAGGAAAGAGAGGAGAGAGAGAGGAGAGAGAGGATAGAAGAGAGGAGAGAGAGAGGAGAGGAGAGGAGAGAGAGGAGAGAGAGGGGAGAGAGAGAGGAGAGGAGAGAGAGGAGAAGAGAGAGAGAGAGGAGAGAGAGAGGAGAGGAGAGGAGAGAGGAGAGGAGAGGGAGGAGAGGAGAGAGAGAGAGAAAAGAGAGAGAGGAGAGAGGAGAGAGAGGAAACCAAACCCACATCTGATGGGTTTTAATTTTGTTAGAAAAGGTTTGGAGGGTATTTTTGTCTTTTTGAAAAACCATGATGGAATGGAATTCAATTCCATCCATTTTCAAATGGAATGACCAATTCCTTAATCTAAGGATTTCATGGAATTCAATTCCATTCCCTTGGCAACCAAACAGCACAACGGAATTCGGTCAATGGAATTGACCATTCCAATTCCACCAGATTCCGGCGGAATCCAGCGAACCAAACGCCCCCTAAGGGTCCGTTTGGTTTGCGGGATTGGAATGGATTTGGAGGGATTTGGATTTCAAATCCATTCCAATCCTTTGTTTTGTTTGTAGGAAAGGAAATTGTTGACCGGATTTGAAATCATTTGACCTCTTTAAAATCGTTAAGTTGATGGATTTGAAAATCCTTTGCAATGGGATGGGATTTCAAATCCCCCCAAATCCAAATCCCTCCAAATCCAAATCCTTACTTGAAATCCAATCAATTCCAATCCATTCCCGCAAACCAAACGCACCCTAAGTGTATTTTCTTAAGTGTAGTTATAATAAAATAATAAAATTAAATCGTATTAATATAGTTAATCTTTTAAAAAAGTTAAACAATCAAATCATACAATAATATTCTATTTTATTTATCTTGATATCGTTATATGTGTGTGTATAAAAGTATTGTTTTTTTCTTATCGTAAAAGGACAAAAAAATGACAAATGGCTAAAATGGTCCTTGATTTAACGAAGTTAACGGAGATGTTAGTCAGAAGGACCATGGCCAAGACAAATTGAATACCACAAGGACCAAATCCACAATAAACATAGAATGATGATCATGGTCAAAGAAATCACAAAACCACTGGGACCAAATCCACAATTCACTCTATTTTCAAAGAAATTACATGATGATTTAAATGAAAAGAAAAATGAAAAGTTATAACATTTAATGTATTGAAATCATTTAAAAATAAATAAAAAATAGGAGAAAAAAATAAATAGTCAAAATGGTATCTCCTTGATTCTCTCCTAAACATTATATTGATGATTTTTATTTTGATTTAAATGAAAAGAAAAATAAAAAGTTATAGCATTTAATGGATTGAAACCATTTAAAAATAAATAAAAAATAAGAGAAAAAAATAAATAGTCAAAATGGTCTCTTCTTATTCTATCTCCTAAGTTTTCTTTGATATACTAGAAGCGTACTCGCGCAATGCAACGAGATATATCACGATTTTAATGTTTTATTTTATTTTTTTGTCGATTTACAGTACGATTTTGGATAGTTTTGAGAAAGTGATAATGTTTTTTTTATAATTTTGTTTAATTCAGGCTTAATAATATAATGTTTTTTTATATAAAAAAATTAAGTATTTTGTTAGAATTCAATGATTATTTTATATATTTTAATGACATCTAGAAAAAATAACCAATTACATATTTAATAATATAATTAAAACATAATTATAGTAATATAATATATTAATTAATAGTGATACATGAAAATGTCTGCATAAAAGGAAGACCATGCACATACCAAATTGGTGGGTGTTAGAAGTCTGCAGTAGTAATATGTATTTGTGCTTTGATACTTGTAAATTAAGAGATTTTTAAAATCTTGCATAAAATGATGGTACTTTGTGCCCAATAATTTGTATTTAAGAGTTTTTTATCCGTATTTTATAATATTAGAAGCGTACTCGCACAATGCAGCGAGATACATCACGATTTTAATGTTTCATTTTTTTTTGTCGATTTACAGTACGATTTTGAATGGTTTTGAGAAAGTGATAATGTTTTTTTTATAAGTTTGTTTAATTAAGTCTTAATAATATAATGTTATTTTGTTAGAATTTAATGATTATCTTATATATTTTAATGACATCTAGAAAAAATAACTAATTATATATTTAATAATATAATTAAAACAAAATTATAGTAATATAATATATTAATTAATAGTGATATATGGAAAGATTTGCATAAAAGGAAGACCCTGCACATATCAAATTGGTGGATGTTAGAAGTTTGCAGTAGTAATATGTATCTTGTGCTTTGATACTTGTAAATTAAGAGATTTTTAAAATCTTACATAAAATGATGATACCTTGTGACTAATAATTTGTATTTAAGAGCTTTTTATTTGTACTTTATAATATAGTATAAATAGATATAGATATTGATATATTGATGATTGTTTCCAACTCTAAGGGACTGAACTTGAAAACTTTCGAAATAGAAGGGGTGCTACTGAAACTTTTCCATTCAAAAAGCTCATGATAAAATTAGTCGGACGCCAAACGGAATAAAATCGACGCAAATTCCTCATCAGAAAGATTTGGATCCATAATTGGTTGTATCTGGAATTGCCGCCGGGATTAAGCAAATTGGCGTAAAGAAATTTGAATTTCACTTTCCTAATTGGTTTTATTCGAGCATATTAATTGCTCTGGACCACGAGCAATTCAAAAACCCTAGAGTTTCTTCTGGGGGTCCTAGCTTTAGGGTTTTTGCAGAATCTTGATTGGTGGTGGTCCAACCGACGCATACAAAGCAGATTATCAAGTTTTTTTGGGAGTTGATTCGAGGGATTGTACAGTGAAGGAGGGTAAAGGGGGGGGGGGAAGGGAAGTGGATATTGACGGTGATGGACGGAAGGAGGATAACGGCAAATCCACGGCCGTCTACTGGTCGGCGGGTGGTGGCGAAGAAGCGAACCCGTGGGAGTTTCGATGGGTTTGTCAATAGCGTTAAGAAGCTTCAGAGGAGGGAGATATGTTCGAAGCGGGGTCGTGCTTTTAGTATGTGTGATGCTCAGGAGAGGTTCAGAAATATTCGATTACAGGTTATTTTCTAGATTGCTATATCATTTTCGTATTTATCAGTCGTTTTTTATTTTATTATTTGTCTATACTCTCCGATATCGGATATACTGCATGTACTGGATTTTAATAAGAATTATAGAAATGAAGCTTCTCACTTAAATATAAGAAAGAATTGAGGTTGGTTTGAAGGATGTAGAAGGAAACGGACTTGTATAAGTGTTTATTTGCATGATGAAGAAGGTGTATGTAGAATAAGTTGACCCCCTTTGCAATATTAAGGGGTTTATACTTTCTAACTATTATCCACAACAATCATTTCCCCCTTTTAGTTCTCATATCATTGCCTTATAATGACGCTTTAAGACAGCAATTCGATGCTCTACTGAATATGATGGTAGCTATTCAGCAAAAGATCTTATGTGAATCTGAATTTTATAGGAGTTTTATATTTTTATGCAAATCATATAGATAATCATACAGATCGGGATTTGGGAAGGCTCTTTCCAAGTATCTTTAATGCGGGAATGCTAGGTTATTGGTGGCCAGAGTAGGTAGAGAATGAGATATATTGCCATGACTCATTATGCGTGTTTACATTTTCTAAATGAGGAATGTGTCTTATAAAAATGATAAGTACTATCTTTAATCACTGAAGCTGAGATGCTAAAAGGGATTTGGCAAGGTACTGAGTCACTGCGATTTCGTGGGTTTGGACATTTTTTTTGCATATATGTTCTGTTATTGTTGGCCGGTGGTGGATGTTCATATTCCTTTTGCTTGGAAATGTGATAAATTAAATGAATTGAATCCAAAATACTTTTTAACGATTCTGGCAATCTATCTGTTCGATTTCATTGCCTGGATGCATGTATTCATCATGTGATTTTTGTACTTAAAGATAGTACTATATCAATAGTCACTATGTTTTTTCTTTATTTCTGAGTTTGTATGATGAATGCCTCATTTCAGGAGGAGTATGATACCCATGATCCAAAGGGACACTGCTCTACGGTATTGCCATTTCTTAAGAAGAGGTCAAAGATTGTTGAGATTGTAGCTGCTCATGATATAGTATTTGCTCTTGCACAATCTGGAGTATGTGCAGCATTCAACCGAGGTATAGTCAAGAAGATATAAGCAAACTTCTTCATTGCAAACAATAGCTGAAAGGGGTGATTGACATGTCACTTGTTTGATGCAGAAACTAACAACAGGATATGCTTTCTAAATGTCAGTCCTGATGAAGTTATAAGAAGCTTGTTTTACAATAAGAACAATGATTCACTCATTACAGTTTCTGTGTATGCTTCGGACAGCTTTAGCTCCTTGAAATGTAGAACCACAAGGATTGAGTATGTGATATTTTGATATTCATCTCATATTACTAGAAAATTTTCAAGTTTTTGTTAGTGAAAGTTATCGTGCCTAATATAATGGTGGCACTTGGCAGATACATAAGAAGAGGTCAACCGGATGCTGGTTTTTCTCTTTTCACATCAGAATCTTTGAAATGGCCTGGCTTCGTGGAGTTTGATGATGTAAATGGGAAGGTACTCACATTCTCGGCACAAGATAGGTAATTTTTTAACTACGATGATCCCTATCTTTTTGCATAACATTTTTTCTATTCTTGGGGCTGCCATTAATTCATTTTTATGTAATATTTTGTCAGCATTTACAAGGTGTTTGACTTGAAAAACTATACGCTGCTATACTCCATATCAGATAAAAATGTACAGGAGATCAAAATAAGGTAAAGAACTTCCCTCGGTTCTGAAAAATATATGAATGATGCATGTCAATAGTTTTCTGAACCTTAGAGTTTTAGAACTGAATTTTGATTTTACCTTTTAGTTTCGTCAATGCAACATCATTCCTTGATTGATATGTAGAACCTTTATTTGGATAAAGTACTTATTCACTTCTAACATGCTTGTGCTACTGACTTTAGAGATGGAGGATTATGACTTGATCGAGTATTTTTATTAGAATTTCAATCATTTTCTATGGTAGTAATCTACGCTTCACCCTTAATTATAGGTTATTGGGTTCAGTTTTACTGCACCCTTTGGGGACAAATCTAGCCATGTGGGCTATGTGAATTGGATTGTGCTCTTGCATAGCAGCTTTTCTTAACTGTTGACTGTTACTGGCCAGGCTTCGTTGGTCTTCATTTTGGAGAAGTTGCGGTTAACCAACTTGCAACATGTATAAGATTTCTTCTTACACATTTGTCATAGGTGGTGGTCCCTTGCATCAGAATCATACTTGCCACACTGCTGCTAAACTAACCTTTTTGGTGGCAATTTTAGGGAGTTTCATTTTGCTTGTGAGGTCTTATGTGGTACTAGAGAGATTCATGTTTCTTAGATTGTTGAATATCCTTAGGGGTTTGTATCTAGAAAGAAAGTGATTGTTAATTTTATCCTCTTTGCAAAAGGTTGCACTGCCTCGTAAAGGAGGATTTGCTTATGCTTGCCTTGTGAAAACCATGCAATGTTTTCCGGTGGATCTTATATAATTAAAGTTGATAGTGAATGAGAGCATAACGGTAAAACTAACCCATGTGGTATCCTAGTGCATTTGAAATTCTTTGTTTTCTAGGCTACTATCTGCATTTGGAATTTGATGTGTAAAAGAAACATTTGATTAGCATTGTTTAATTCGTCTGGCACAAAACTTGGTTATGAGATGGAAAAGTTGTATATTTGCATGTCACTCTTCACTTGCCACGGCCTAATTGTCAGCAAAGACCTGCACTCATGGTTTCGATATCTGAAATTAGTTTATTTGGTTCCTACATTTAATCTCTAGTTATTATACTCCCTTCGTCCCAAAATAAATGTCTACATTACTATTTTAGTTTGTCCCAAAATAAGTGTCAACTTTCAAAAGTAAAGGTCCACACACTTTCTCATTCTTTTAATTACGTGATGGAGAAAATCTCTCTATAATTAAGGGTAAAATTGTACTTTGGTTGATTAAAAAAATGTAATAATTACACACTCCTAAAACTCTGTGCCTTTTTCATTGTGGACATTTATTTTGGGATGAAGGGAGTAATTAAACAAGCCAATTGCATCTCTAGAGTGGGAATTTGTACATAACTTTTGTGTTGTTCTTTTAACGAACTTGATGTCCGTTGTCTAGAAATTCATTTCGACAATTGAACCTTCTCGAACTTCTTAACAATGAATGCCATCTATTTGCTTATCCACTATATAGACTTGTAGACGCCCATTGTTTTTTGTTTTTTTCCCTATGTTTACATTACTGATTATATGCATCTACAATGTAAGCATTCACATCTCACAGTCTTTCTTTTTTCCATTTTCTCAAAACAGTCCTGGAATCATGTTGTTGATATTTAATAAATCTAGCGGCCATGTCCCTCTCAAGATTCTATCTATTGAAGATGGGACTGTTCTAAAATCTTTCAATCATCTCCTTCATCGACATAAGAAGGTGGATTTTATTGAGCAGTTCAATGAAAAGCTTCTCGTCAAGCAAGAGAATGAGAATCTTCAGATTCTTGATGTAAGTATCTTTCTTATTTTCTCAATTCATTTTTTAGTTCAGTACAATGATAATCTAAACTTATTTTCCACATAGGTACGCAATTCGGACCTAATAGAAGTTAGCAGGACAGAATTCATGACTCCATCGGCATTCATCTTTCTGTATGAGAACCAGTTATTTCTGACATTCAGAAACCGAACGGTGGCTGTCTGGAACTTCCGAGGGGAACTTGTGACTTCATTTGAGGATCATTTATTGTGGCATCCTGACTGCAACACTAATAACATATACATCACAAGTGATCAGGATCTTATCATTTCATATTGCAAAGCTGACTCTGATGATCCATTAACAGAAGGAAATGGTAAATTGCTCAACTCTCAACTTCAGTTATATATATTTAAATCAATGCGAACAAACATGCAGAACAGGATATGACAGCAGGAAAATTGTATAACATGCATATTTAAGCAAAAGCAAAAGATCATTAAGCATAGATAACATTTCCGATATGGATCACTTCGGTTACATTCCATCCAGGTTTACCAACTGGTCTGCTTTTATGCCCCTTCCTCTCTGTTTAGTACAGATTCACCCTGTTTTTGGTTTTCTATTGACCCTAAAATGATGTTTCCATCATATTAGACCATCTTTCAGAATTGAACTAGATACCCAATTTGGGCCTTTGTGCATGCCTTAGTGATTTATTTCCTCCATCCGATTTCATTGATGTCTGGCTTAGGCCTTTTGTGTTTTTCTCTTCTTTTATAGTTGATTTATTCTTGGCATGGATCCCATTTCATGAATGGGAAATTGCAAAACTCTAAGGCCTAAGCATAAACAAAACAAGTTCTTTTTATGGTGGTTTGATTCTTGGGAATTTTTTTTTTTTTTTTTGGTAAACATGTGTCTGTCTGGTTGTGCAGCAGGTTCAATAAATATCAGCAATATCCTGACAGGGAAATGCCTTGCTAAAGTAAAGGCAACGAACAAGCTTCCCATAGATGAATGCAGTTGCAGCGAAAGTGGACATAGATGCAAGTGCAACTCAAGGAGAAGGATCCAAGGTTCCAGGATTGCAAGCTCTGTTACAGAAGCCCTGGAGGACATTACTGCCCTTTTCTACGATGAAGAACGTAATGAGATATATACCGGCAACAGGTTCGGTTTGATCCATGTGTGGTCTAACTGAAGGTGTGGTTGCCTTTCACATGATCAAAATTTGTTACAAAAGAAGCTATTTTCAACCTAATTTAGATTTCAAGATGATTGGTTGGTATAATAATGGCATCCATCTGGGTAGGCTTGTTCTTGTAGAGATGATGTTGATTGGTGCCAATGCCAACCATATATGTTCTTTTGAGATTGTAGGTGGTGGGGGGTAAAATGGTTAATTTGTGTTGAATGATTACAGTCTGTTTGCATTATGAGGTGGGGGCTTTACTTTTATGATAATGTAAGATTGTAGGTGATAGGCTTGTAAGTTAAGTTTGGTAAAAGGCCATAAAAGGGGTACCTTTCCTTACTGTGTTAGAAAAGGTGTAGTAATGGGGAATTGTCAGAATTACAGCACATCACCAACATGGCTTGTGCAAGTGTGTGGCCTAAGCTTAAGCTGATGCTGATGGTGGCCCTTCCATTGCCTATCACAATCCAACTACCCATGTTCATCTTTGACATTTTTGTAATGAAAATATGGACAAGTTAATCATTGACTTGTTTATTATATGGTCTTTGTGTTAACGGTGAGTGTTCGGACCAGTTTGTGAATGATCTTACGGTCATTTACGGGATGGTTCGAGTTTGGCAGTTTGGGTTATTGTGTTACTAGATTCTTTTCCTATTTGTATTTACAAAATATAATTTTTGAATTGATACATAATTTTAAGAAAAAAGATCATGAAATTATGGGGATTTTATAGAATACTAATAAGTCGTTCCTAAATAAGTCATGAAAGGTGTAATTAGTTACATACATGAACACGAAGATGATAAAAGAGATGAATAAGCATCATTTCATACTAGTTATGTGAAGTGGTTCGATTTACCTATCAATGCATTCATGTTTTCTTGTACTGATCCCAACAATGATTTTATGGAATACGTTTATGAAATGTATGCATCTTCACAACCACCGGTATTTATTACAATGATTTTAGTTTTTTAACAAGTTAATTAAAATGAATATAGATCATGTGTTCAAATATACATACTTAAAATACGATGGATGTATCAAAAATCGGCAGAAATTATAAAAATTTTAGAATCCAATTTACTGAGGTAATTTGTAAAATAACGTACTATTTTTTACATGTTTTATATCTTACTAGAAGCGTACTCACGCTAATGTTTTATTTTATTTTTTTGTCGATTTACAGTACGATTTTGGATGGTTTTGAGAAAGTGATAACGTTTTTTTATAAATTTGTTTAGTTTTTGCTTAATAATATAATGTTTTTTATATAAAAAATTAAGTATTTTGTTAGAATTCAATGATTATCTTATATATTTTAATGACATCTAGAAAAAATAAACAATTACATATTTAATAATATAATTAAAACAAAATTATAGTAATATAATATATTAATTAATAGTGATACATGGAAATGTCTGCATAAAAGGAAGACCCTGTACATACCAAATTGGTGGGTGTTAGAAGCGTGAAGTAGTAATATGTATTTTGTGCTTTAATACTTGTAAATTTAAAGATTTTTAAAATCTTGCATAAAATAATGGTACCTTGTGCCTAATAATTTGTATTTAAGAGTTTTTTATCCGTGCTTTATAATATAGTATAGATAGTAGTTATTAAACGAATAAAACGATAGATTTAAATTTTGTCATAAAATAAAATCATAGTTTTGTTAAAGGAAAAGTTCAAAAAAACCCAACGAACTTTTCCATTTTGAATGATTAAGTTTCTAAACTATTTTTTTGAATGAAAAAATCATTGGACTTTTCCATTTGAATGATTAACTATTTTTCGAGTGTTTGGCTTGAGCAATTTTAACAACCAAATCCCGGGGTGAAATAACTGGACCCGATGTGAGTTTTCTTTTAACAATTTTCGAACTGAAATACATATATTATCAAATGGGTATTACTTTGATGTTATAACACATTGGTATGTTTAAATTTTTACTGTTAATTGTGATACGATTTTTATTACATGTTATTTATTATTAACACATGTGGTTGAATTATAAGTTCTTTGGAACAAGAGACTTTCACAACAGAAATCAGATGTGTTAGAACTGTGATGGTCTGAGTAGGGGGTTATATGTAGTGCCCACGAATGTGTTTCATAAGGTGGGCCACAACCGATATTGATTGCAATCTTATTGGGGTGTGTGCAATTAAATTATGACGACTATTGTGGTTAGTTACCTGGGATGAATGTTGTGCCTAAGTGCCAACTTATGACTAAATGATTTATGACATTATGTCAAAGTGATTTTACTGAAGTATTACTCTGACATGGATTTACTCACTAGACCATATGATCTAACCCTCATTTTTTTTGACCAACTAACCCTCATTTTTTTTTTCAAAAATATGAATTTCAGGTGTATTTTTATGTTGGGATTGCTAGCCTCGGAAAAATGGTAAGTAATAATTATTATGGTGAAGGTTGTCTTCAATTACCGGTTCATTAATATTGTCGGTTAAAGGTTCGAGTCATTGCAAATTGGTAAGAATCTAAATATCCGGTTGTTGTATTTGTTTCCGTTAAGTTTTTAGTATTGATTTTGGGTTTTATGTTAAAGAATCCTCGTTGGTTCGGTTAGTATTTATTTTATTGCGGTTAGAATTATTATTTTCGTCGTTGTATTCGAGGTGATTTTAGGAAGATTGTATTAGTTGATTCTTTTCGGACTAATTATTGCCCGGTTTCCTGTATTTGTGGTTGATTTCCAAAAAGTGAGATGATTTTTCGAAACCGTGTCTGTTGGGCCATCAAGGATTTGAAGATGACTTCCCCTTCGGTTTGTTATTTCACATTTGTAAAATGTTGATCATCTATATACTTAGTTTAGTTCAAGGTTCTTTGTAATAGCTTAATAGTGCCTTAAAGTCGATGAAGTCAAAGACCAACCGAAATCAGAAAGAAGCAAGCCCTCTGATGCGGATCATGACAAGCTTCCAAGATCATAAGCTAAGCATCTGCCGAAGCTGCTCGCTTTGGTCGGCAGATGTTGTACCTGCCGATTCACATCCTTTTGGTCGACAGGATTAGCTTGTAACACCCTCAAATTTGGTAAGAGCAACTAATTAAAATTTCAAATATAACATCAAGTAAGGGATAAAACTTTCTCTTACGATCCGAAACTCTATGTGCCTCAAATACGAATTCTATAATTAACCTTGACAAATATAAAACTCATTTATTAAGTACATACTAAATTGAAGTCAGGTGCTACTTAACCCCAATGCAAGCTGCTCTTCACAAAACCAAAGCGGAAGACTTCGCCAATGCTACCCACATCTCGAGCACACTACTAGCACCCCTCTCTTCATAGTGTTACTAGGACTATTCCCAACCAGAACCTGATGCACATGCCGACAAATAAAAAGGTTAGGCTAACGCCTAGTGAATTCAAGAGTTTTCATCATAAATAAATATATCGTTAAAAAGGAAAGAATGCAGTTTATATCATGATCTTTCAAAATGATTTCCCTTAACTATGAAAACGACTCGTTTTCAAATAACATGCGCTTTTAAGGACAAACATCCCAATACAAAACATTCTTTATAAAATGGTGCCGCCCAAAACTCACTCAAACGTGAATAGCAAACGATCTTCCAATTATAAAAATGCAGATAAAACTTTATATTCCTAAACACCCAAAACACGGGTGGGGCATAATAATCAACTCATAAATAATGGAACGCAATCCATATAAATATAATATTTCATCGAAAACATGGAACTGAAATTCAATACTCACGCGACCATAAAATGGAATGAAATCCAAATATTAAAGCATGTACAATTAAATATCCAAAATACTGATGGCCGATAATGGGGGATACCCGTATCCATTGAGAGTGAAGGAACAAAAAAGTATGTCACTCATACAACGTTAATCGTATGACACTTCATGTAACACCCGTAAATTCATAAGGTAAGTATTTTGTCCCCCTTAATGCATCAATTTCGCTTATGTGTGAATATGTGTCTTTGTGTGCATTTTATGATAATGAATTATGTTAAAATGTCCTATATTGATTTACCATCTCTAATCGTACAAACCTTGTGCTCGTTATCATTTTCGGTTGAATTTTCGGGCTGTTTCGGGTGCCACACGATTGTGTCCTTGGCACTATCGCCGAAAGTGTACCGAAGGTTTGGGGTTGCTCGCGATTGTGCCATGGCACTATCGCGGAGGGCACTGTCGCCGAGTTTGTACCGTGAGGGGGGGGGGAGCCTTCGCGATTGTGACATGCGATAGTGCCCATGGCACTATCGCCGGGCACTATCGCCCGCGGGGTCTGGTCAATTTAAAACACTTTAGCAGCCTCATTTCTCACTGAGCACTTTACAAAAAACGGGAGAACTCTCTTTTGGGCGATTTTTGGGGGTTTCAAACACCTACACATTTATTGTTAGGGTTTTGTGTTGTTGGGGTGATTTCTTGTTCTTCAAACCTCAACCAAGTGCATTTATTGAAGATCCTTATCAAGCTACTCCTCTCCTACATCAAGTCTTCTTGGGGCAACTTCTAGGGTTTATATATTTTCTAGGGTTTGGTTCAAAACTTAGATTGTGAGTTTACTAAACCTTTGTTAAAACTAGATACACATCATAATCTCCTATTTGTTACTTTATCTCTATATGTTCAAGTGTTTTGGGGATTTCTTTATGAAAATAGTTGGAAATGTAAATATGGGTGATATGCCATGATTTATGTTATATGTATCATTATTTGGGGTCTTTCTCATAGAAACATAATGTGGGTACCTTGATATGTTAAATGTATGCATATATGGGTATTATGATGATTCTAGTTGGAACACCATTTTGGTGACATATTTATATGCATGATGGGCATGATTTTCATTTGGGTCTTTTGTTAGACATCATGAGGATAAGGTGGTAATATTATACTCGTAGTTGGTATTGAAATATGTTGGGTTGAAATATACCTAAAGGACCTCCTATAAATGTCATGTTGGACGAACCAAGTCAGTACACTAGGAGGATGTAGTCTTGGGCGCCACTGTGATGGTATGTGCCTAGACCTCCGCCATTTGGGGAATTTCCTTTGCGGTAGTCTTCGGGTGTGCCGGGCCTTTCGGGTGTTCCTTGTTAAAGGCATCAAGGTATATCGACTCTTGGGTGAACTTGATTGGTGCTATGGGTCTCCCCTATTGACTCCACATTTGTTGAACTATGGTTAACTGATGATAAGAATTATAACCGACCATGCATGTTTATTATTGTTCAATTCACTAGGCTTTTTGGCCTAATACTTGTTTGGTGTCGATGTGTATATCAGGTTCTAGCGGCACCGGTCCTAAGCAGGTTTAGATGATTTGGGTGAGAGCTTGGGGATTTTGCACTTGGACGCTTACTTCTTTTGAGAATGAACCGTTGGGTTTATAGATGACAACCCTTTTTGTAATCTCTTTTCTAGATGTAGAAATTAGATTAGTTGGTTGTTATTTTATAGTCCGTTTAAATTACAATTGTGATTAAACAGGTTATTTATATATTCCCCATTTTTGGGAGGCTTTTGCTAGGCAATTTTTGTATACCTCATGTCCGTTTTTTGGATTTTTGTTATCCCTATTTTTAGGGTGTTACACTTCACGACATGAAAGCCCGAGTGTACCTACGACTCCCTTCAAGCTACACCTAAAGAGACAGTTGACCTTAGTGAATATTACCATGAATACCGCCAAAGGCTCGGCACAGTCGGGGGTTACAACCATGACATTGCCCCGACATGGCGGAGGCCCCAAATATAAAATCGCCCTTCTAGCTCATGATAACTCAACCAGACTCAGCCCTCCTAGTGTACACTTGAAAGGTTAAGGACATAAAACATGGGTCCCGGAGTCCAATCTCGTAATACCCAATCGACCATCAAATAAAGACCGACTTACGTGCCTATGGATCCAATGCAACACAGTCTAACATCACATGACTACGCATGAATGACCAACGCACTCGAGCATGTAATTAACATCCATATGCAACAAGGTGCATTAATATGTAAATCATAAATTAGGCTCTACATTGGGCCATTGAAACTGGACAAATGTCCTCAAGATCCCCTTTTAAGTCTAAATCGAGCTCAAATGCTCAAAATCCACTTGACCAACAAATATCAGTCCCCAAAACAGGGAAACGCATTTAAACGACGTTTATGCTGACACATACCTCAAAGATGTGATTAACCCAAAACTCATCACGTATTGGGACCAAAAATTTTCCAAATGGTTTATGAACTCAAATACACCAAAATGCATATATCATGAACTAGACTCTATTTGCACAAAAATCACCAAAGATGCATAAATCATAAAATAGACTTTATTTGTACAAAATCACCAAAATGCATAAATCATGCTATTACTTATCAAGATATCCAAATCCTAAATATGAGTAATTTATGAGACAAAAACAACCCAAGTTTATCAAATATGAATGTAACACCCTAAAAATAGGGACAACAAAAACTTTCCAAAAGAGGAGAATTGCTATAAAAATTGCATAGCAAGAGCCTCCAAAAAATGGGGAAATATACAAATAACCTGTTTAATCACAATTTGTAATTTAACGGGTAAATAAATAACAACCAACTAATCTAATTTCTAAATCTAGAAAAGAGATTACAAAAGGGGTGTCCTCTATAAACCCAAATCTTCCAGAAATAGTTCAAGTGCCAAAATCCCCAAGCTCTCGCCCAAAGCATCTAAACTTGCCTAGGAGCAGTGCCGCTAACACCTGAGATACACATCGACACCAAACAAGTGTTAGGCCAAAAAGCCTAGTGAGTTGCACAAGTAAAAACATGCCAGAAACAGTTACATCTCTTATCAGCAGTTAATCATTTAATCACGTAGATGTGGAGTCAACGGGAGCGACCCATATCTCCAATCAGGTTCACCCAAAGAGGCGATGTACCTTGAAGCCAAATAACAAAGGCAACCCAAAGGCCCGACACGCATCGAGGACTACCTCTTAGGAAATTCCCCGACGGCGAAGGTCTAGGCGCATAGGGGACTACCACTCAGGAAATTCCCCAAATGTCACCCACCTACATCCCTATAGTGAATCACTGACTTGGTTCGTCCATATTATACAAATGGGAGGTCTCAAGATGTGTTTTAACCCAACATATTCGGATATCAACCATGAACACAACATTACCATCCCAAGCATGTAAATCCATCATATGACATAGTAATCATCCAAATACTTCGTGAGAATATAAGGTCGCCAAAAAGGCATTCCAAGTAGGAATCATCATAATACCAAGATATGCATAAGTGACTCATAGTAGGTTACACACATACATATTTCCATAGAAATCCCCAAATACTTGTACATTAAATAAGAACACTTGAGTAATAACAATAATGATAACAAGTAAAGTAAATGATGTGTATCTAGTTTTTACAAAAGGGTTAGTAAACTCACAATCTAGGTTTTGAACCAAAACCTAGAAAAGATGAAAACCCTAGATTTGAGAAGATGAGACTTGAAGTGGAGAAGTTGAGCTTTATGAACCCTAGAGATTGTCCTTGAGAAGAGTTATTGCAAGTGTGAAGATCCAACCACCAAGAAGAGTTGTATTTATGAGGGTTAGGGTTTTTAGAGGAAAAGTTCGGTTTGGAAGTCTCCCAAAATCGCCAAAGAGAAGAGAGGGTTTAAGATAAATGAGGTTGAAATCAGATAGAATTCATTTAAGGCACTGCACCCCGATGGCGATAGTGCCCGGTGATAGTGCCATTGGCACTATCGTGAGTCACAATCGCGAGGCTCTCAACACCCGTGGTACAAACCCGGCGATAGTGCCCTCCGCGATAGTGTCATGGCACAATCGCGTGGCACAATCGCGAGCAACCCCGAACCTACGGTACGTTTTCGACGATAGTGCCATCCGCGATAGTGCCAAGGGCACAATCGCGTGGCACAATCGCGTGACACCCGAAACAGCCCGAAACTCAACCGAAAATGATAACGAGCACAAGGTTTGTAAGATTAAAGATGGTAAATCAATATATGACATTTTAACATAATTCATGATCATAAAATGCACATAAAGACACATATTCACACATAAGCGAAATTAATGCATTAAGGGAGACAAAATACTTACATTATGAATTTACGGGTGTTACAATCCTCCCCACCTAAATGGGATTTCGTCCCTGAAATCTTACCCTAGGCAAACAAGTGAGGATAACGCTTCTTCATATCATCTTCGGACTCCCAAGTAATGTTAGCACCCCGATGATGCTTCCATTGAACTTTAACCATGACCACGTCCTTATGCCTCAACTTCCTCACTTTCGATTCTAAAATCGACTCCGGTTCTTCCACACAACGATTCCCATTGTCCACCCGAATTTCCGACAAGGGAATCACACTTTCCTCTTCGGCTAGACACTTCCGAAGGTAACACACGTGAAATGTATGATGTATCACATTCATTTCCGACGATAATTCCAACCGATAGTGTAACACCCGCTATTTTGGGGTCGGGTGAAAAGTTGACTTTTACCCAAAGTTCAAGGGGGGTTAAATGTAACTTGGGTTATATAAATATAAATCAGATTTTTAGATATTTTATAAATATCACAAATCAGATCTTTGTGAAATCAGAGGGAGAGAGAAGAGGAAGCAGGAGAAAAAGGTCGTTCGGTTTTTCTCCAAATCAAGGTACGAATCTAGCTTAATGCTTTGATATGAATGCTTTTAGCCATGTAGAATCTCGTTGTGAAGGTTTTAAACCGTTCCATTGTGAGATCTGATTATTTCTCATTTTGGATATGGGTTCTGCTTCCGATCTGTTCTTGATGTTCTTGATGAACAAGGCGATGGTCCATTCGACCGAGGTTGGGTTCGACCGAGGTTGGGATTCGACCGAGGTTGGGATTCGACCGAGGTTGGGTTCGACCGAGGTTGGGATTCGACCGAGGTTGGGATTCGACCGAGGTTGGGTTCGACCGAGGTTGGGTTCGACCGGAGTTGTGTTCGACCGGTGTTGTCTTTCGACCGGATTAGTTTCTGGTAGTTGTTAGGTTCAGTTGTCTTTAAGTTTTGTATGAGAAGGTTATCTGTGTTTCGACTTACCGATTTATCGGTGTTGTCATAGGTAGCAATCGTAAGAAGCAGTCTTTAATCAGGAAGAAATCTGAGGTGAGTCCTTTAAGCTAAATCAGTCTACATTTCGAAAGCTATATGATAAATTTATTTATGTAAATGTGGAAAACCTTGTTTTAAAATATGGCTTATTGTTGTTGGATGATACCTTCTAAAAATCCCATCTTTTCAAAGAATCAAGATTTATGGAATTGAATCATTGTTCATATGAATTGCCCGTATATTTGATTTAATATGAGTATGCTCTGAAATGACATGCTTTGGCTTTGAGTCTTAGTGCAATGGATCCATAGGCACGGTGTTCCTATGTCCCCTGTTTTAGGCATTTGGTTCACGTTTTAGCACGGGATAGGCATCGGGTTGCCATGATAAGTAGGTTGTGGGCCTATACGGTCGGGCAGTGTCTCATGGTGCAGTAAGGTGTAATCCCATTTGGTGCTTGGGTTCCCCCTGTTTTGGGAACTCTCAAGGATAGATCCAGAGGGGTTGACTTGAATGTTTTGAGCAACAGATCTAGAGGGGTTGAGCTCGTTATGTGATTTTTGGGTATTACTTATACCATGTTTAATCACTAATGGTTTATTTGATTTCTTGACTTAGCTCATGGCCATACTCACCGCGTGACACCAATTGGGTTTAGTACTCTCTTTTATTTGGCTTGTTCTCACTAGGCTTTAGCCTAACGCTTGCTCTTGGTTGTCATGTTGGCAGATTATCTTAGCGGTGGGGCTCGTCGGGGCTGAGGGAGCGACCTTGGGGTCGTGAGAGATTCTTTTGAAGATTTATGTTGGAAGTATAGCGACACCCGTCCCTAATCTAGATATATTGTAGATTAATAGGTTGTCGTTTTATACTTCATTTATATACCACAGTAATGTCTACTCTGTACCCCGTTGGATTAATATGTATTTGGTAATTGTTACACCCTATTCCGCAAATTAGTCTTTTGCTGAATTCTTTTTCAAAAAAATTTATTTCCGCAAATTTCTAGGGTGTTACAAGTTGGTATCAGAGCCTTGGTTTAAGTGAACTAGGTATGACTGTAAGATGCCTAGACTTAAGCTGAGACTATTAAGTTACGATTCGTGAGATGGGGTAGATCTTGTAAGATAGGATGGTCTTAGGGTCAACAGAAACTTGCACAAATTGAAAGTTGTAACGATGGTGATAAGCACTCTTGCGTATTATACGTTCATAATTTCACTTAGCTAACGTTATTATGAAAATGTCTTACGTGAGCATACTTAAATTACTGTCGTTATAATGATTGATAAGTGTAGTAGTACGTTCTCTGTGTTTTCCGTTATCCTTATCCCGTTCTTTTGCATGATGGCGTTCAGCAGAACCATGGTTAATACCAGGAATCGTCCGGAAGGCCAGGAGGCCGACATACCTACGGCCGACCATCCGCTGGCGACCGTAGTGGGGGAAACGTTACGTGTGAGTAATGTGTTGGGTGGAGGACCCGAGCATATTCCTCGACGAAATTTGGAGGCTGATGAGCCTATTATAGAAGAAGTGACGGCCGAGACGAGAATGATGGACCGTATGATGTTGGCCATGAACAGGGCCATGGCTCAACAGCAGGAAGTATTCTTGAAACTTCTTGAGGACCGAGACGCTAACAACCGTAGGCACGAAACGGTTGGCAAGAATGTGATTGTTGCAGGATCCGGGGGTACCGGACCTGTAATTTCCCCTGTGGTGACTGCAACCCTGGGCGTCAGTCGAACGACGTGGACTTGCACATTCAAGGCTTTTCTGGGTTGCCGACCCCCAGAATTTAAAGGCTCAGACAATCCGCTAGATTGTATGGTCTGGGTTCGAGAAATGGAGCAAGCTTTTCGCTCAAGCGAATGTGGGGAGGAACAGAGGGTTATCTTTGGTTCCCGAATGTTGCGGGGAATAGCCCTTACCTGGTGGGATGTGTACTCTGATTCGCTGGAGCCGACTGTTCTGGACCAATTGTCTTGGTCCACCTTCAAAGAAAAGCTACTAGAGGAATACTGTAACGAGCGGTCGTTGGACCGAATCAAGGATGAATTTCAGAACTTGAAAAAGGGAGGTATGTCTGTGAGGGAGTACAGCCGTCTCTTCATGGACAAGCTGGGTTTTGTGGGACATCTGGTCCCGACAGAGAAGGATAAAATCAAGGCTTACATCAAGGGCCTCCCATCGGACATGATGTCGATGGTTCGTGTGACAAAGACCTCCACCCTTCAGGAGGCAATGGAAGAAGCTCAACTTATGGAAGATGCTTACAGTCTCGGCAAGGAGAAAAGTGTTCGCCAAATCGAGAAGCGGAAATGGGAGGGAAGTTCGATGCCCTCAAAGAAACCCTTTTATGCCAACAACAGCGCTCAGCGAGGAGCTGATCTTAGACGTGATGCAAAGTGGTGCTCCAGGTGTAGAAACAAACATTTCAGCCCGTGCAACTTTGTTCCCGGAGTGTGCTACAAGTGCGGGAAGACGGGTCACACGTACAGAGATTGCCCTCAAAAGGGGCAATTATGTTTCGAGTGTAAGGAACCGGGGCACGTTAGGGCGGAATGCCCGAAACTGAAGACCGGAGGATCTGGCGGGAAGAAGTTGGAACCTCCGCGGTCGACCGGAAGGGCTTTCCAGATGTCATCCGAGGAAGCAAAAGCATCGACTGATGTGGTGTCGGGTACGTTCTCTCTAAATTCCGTACCTACACGTGTGTTATTTGATTCTGGTGCTAGCTACTCGTTCATATCCGAATTGTTCTGTCAAAGGCTTGCTATGTCTATGAGTATGTTAGAGAATGCTGTTGTGGTAGAAATAGCAAATGGAGGTCAGGTTCTAATTCGTAGTATCCTTAAACACTGCATGTTAGAGCTTAAGGGAAAGAAATTTCCCATTAATTTACTACCTATGCAAATTGGCGGGTTCGATGTGGTGGTGGGTATGGACTGGTTATCTAAGAACCAGGCCGAAATAGTGTGTTCCAAGAAAATGATCCGTTTACCTGTGGCAAACGGAGAAGAAACCATAATCTACGGCGAAGGAAGGAAAGGCGATGTGGCGATTATTTCGGTAATCAAAGCTAGGAAGTGTTTGGCGAAAGGATGCGTATCTTTCTTGGCTTATGCCATCGATACCAAACTCGACCAACGGAAGTTGGAAGAGGTTAGGGTGGTACACGAGTTTCCCGATGTGTTCCCGGAAGACTTGCCCGGGTTGCCGCCCGATCGTGTTGTGGACTTTCGTATTGACCTCATTCCAGGAGCAACTCCGATAGCTCGAGCTCCTTATCGTTTGGCTCCTACCGAAATGCAAGAGATGGTGGTTCAACTTCAAGACCTTCTCGAGAAAGGTTTCATCCGACCGAGCTCGTCACCTTGGGGAGCTCCGGTCCTGTTCGTCAAGAAAAAGGACGGTGCAATGAGAATGTGTATCGACTACAGGGAACTGAACAAAGTGACGGTGAAGAACAGGTATCCACTTCCAAGAATCGACGACCTGTTCGATCAACTTCAAGGAGCGGGTTGTTTCTCAAAGATTGACCTTCGGTCGGGATATCACCAAGTGAAGGTAGCAAAGAGAGACATCCCAAAGACGACATTTAGAACTCACTATAGGCACTACGAGTTTCTGGTGATGCCATTCGGCCTAACCAATGCACCGGTGATATTTATGGACTTGATGAACCGAGTGTGTCGACCGTTCCTCGACAAATCAGTAATCGTGTTCATCGATGACATCCTAGTTTACTCCAAGAATGAAGAAGGGCACGAGCAGCATCTCCGTGAAGTTTTGGATGTGTTAAGACGAGAAAGACTCTACGCAAAGTTTTCAAAATGCGACTTTTGGCTTCCAGAAGTTCAATTTTTGGGGCATA
This sequence comes from Arctium lappa, assembly GCA_023525745.1. NCBI lineage: Eukaryota > Viridiplantae > Streptophyta > Magnoliopsida > Asterales > Asteraceae > Arctium > Arctium lappa. The sequence continues at coordinate 132,213,507 of CM042049.1, forward strand.
TAGTTTCAAAGGAAGAAGTAAAAGTGGATCCCGCAAAGATTGAGGCAATGACGAATTGGGAACCTTTCAAGAATCCGTCTGAAATCCGAAGTTTCCTAGGTTTGGCAGGATACTACCGGAGATTCATTCAAGATTTCTCGAAGATAGCCTCGTCGTTGACGATCTTGACCCGGAAGAACATGAAATTTGTGTGGACCGAGAGGCAAGAAGAGGCGTTCCGCACCTTACAGAAGAAGCTTTGTGAAGCTCCTATCCTATCCTTACCAGACGGGACGGAAGATTTTGTGGTGTACAGCGATGCGTCGAAGATGGGTTTGGGTTGTGTCCTGATGCAGAGAGGGAAGGTGATCGCTTACGCATCAAGGCAACTTAAAGTGCACGAAGTCAACTACCCTACTCATGACTTGGAATTGGCAGCAGTGATGTTTGCACTGAAGTTGTGGCGGCACTACCTCTACGGTACGAAGTGCACTCTTTATACTGATCACAAGAGTCTGAAGCATATCTTTGATCAGAAAGAGTTGAACATGAGGCAGCGGAGATGGTTGGAGTTGTTGAAGGATTATGACTGCGAATTGCTCTACCATCCGGGTAAGGCAAACGTTGTGGCCGACGCTTTGAGTCGGAAGGTCTGCAAGGGAAATTCTCGTGCTACCTTTGCACGGATTGAAATAACTTCAACGCTTATTGGCAGAATCAAGGAATCGCAAGTTGAAGCCTTGCTAGAGGAAAACCTCAAAGAAGAAGTCATGGCGAAACAACATCTTTTGTTGACTGAAGATAGTCGAGGGGTGAAGCTTTTCAATGGGCGAGTCTGGGTGCCTAAGATTGGGGGTAATAGAGAACTTCTTCTCGAAGATGCCCACAAGTCAAAATACTTCATTCACCCGGGAAGCACGAAAATGTATAGAGATTTGAAATTGCATTATTGGTGGCCAGTCATGCTCGATGTGGCGCGCTATGTGGAACAGTGTGTGACTTGTTTGCAAGTGAAGGCTGAGCACCAAAGACCCTACGGAAGTTTGCAATCCTTGGAAATTCCGGAGTGGAAATGGGAACACATCACGATGGATTTCGTGACAAAACTACCAAAGACCTTAAAAGGTCACGACGCCATTTGGGTTATAGTTGACCGCTTGACCAAAAGCGCTCACTTCTTGGCCATGCGGGAGACCTTGCCAATGGATAAATTGGCGAAGTTGTACATCGATGAAGTAATTTCTCGGCACGGCGTGCCGCTATCTATAGTCTCTGATCGGGATAGTCGGTTCACGTCGCATTTTTGGGATGGCTTACAAAAGGAATTGGGTACACGTGTGAAGTTGAGCACGACCTACCATCCTCAAACCGATGGACAAAGCGAGAGGACAATCCAGACGCTAGAAGATATGTTAAGATCATGGGTGATCGACTTTGGGGGTAGTTGGGATACGCACCTACCTTTGGTAGAGTTCGCATACAATAATAGCTATCACTCAAGTATAGGGATGGCACCGTTTGAAGCGTTATACGGTCGCAAGTGTCGAACTCCCGTATGTTGGCTCGAGGCGGGGGAAAAGCAGTTCGTCGGACCAGAAGTTGTACAAGAAACGGCGGACAAGGTCAAGGGCATCCGCGAACGTTTGAAGGCGGCTCAAGATCGACAGAAAAGTTACGCCGATAAGAGAAGACGACCAATGGAATTCCAAGTGGGAGATCGGGTTATGTTAAAGGTGTCCCCTTGGAAGGGAATTATTAGATTTGGGAAGCGTGGGAAGTTGAGCCCCCGTTTCCTTGGACCGTTCACTGTGACTAAGCGGGTAGGACTCCAAGCTTATCAGTTGGAACTTCCTCCGGAGATGAAGGGAATTCATAACACATTTCACGTGTGCTATCTACGGAAGTGTCTAGCAAAGGAGGAGAGTGTTATTCCACTCTCCGAGATCAGAGTGGATGAGGGAAATCGTTGTGTTGAAGAACCTGAGGCGATTTTGGAAAGGAAGACGAAGAAGCTTCGTCACCGGGAAGTCACAATGGTCAAGGTTCAGTGGAAGCACCATCGAGGTGCCAATGTGACTTGGGAAGAGGAAGAGGACTTGAGGCGGAGGTACCCTCACCTCTTCCCATAAGCCGAGATTTCGAGGACGAAATCTTCTCCAAGTTGAAGAGGATTGTAACACCCGCTATTTTGGGGTCGGGTGAAAAGTTGACTTTTACCCAAAGTTCAAGGGGGGTAAAATGTAACTTGGGTTATATAAATATAAATCAGATTTTTAGATATTTTGTAAATATCACAAATCAGATCTTTGTGAAATCAGAGGGAGAGAGAAGAGGAAGCAGGAGAAAAAGGTCGTTCGGTTTTTCTCCAAATCAAGGTACGAATCTAGCTTAATGCTTTGATCTGAATGCTTTTAGCCGTGTAGATTCTCGTTGTGAAGGTTTTAAACTGTTCCATTGTGAGATCTGAGTATTTCTCATTTTGGATCTGGGTTCTGCTTCCGATCTGTTCTTGATGAACAATGCGATGGTCCATTCGACCGAGGTTGGGTTCGACCGAGGTTGGGATTCGACCGAGGTTGGGATTCAACCGAGGTTGGGATTCGACCGAGGTTGGGTTCGACCGAGGTTGGGATTCGACCGAGGTTGGGTTCGACCGAGGTTGGGATTCGACCGAGGTTGGGTTCGACCGGAGTTGTGTTCGACCGGTGTTGTCTTTCGACCGGATTAGTTTCTGGTAGTTGTTAGGTTCAGTTGTCTTTAAGTTTTGTATGAGAAGGTTATCTGTGTTTCGACTTACCGATTTATCGGTGTTGTCATAGGTAGCAATCGTAAGAAGCAGTCTTTAATCAGGAAGAAATCTGAGGTGAGTCCTTTAAGCTAAATCAGTCTGCATTTCGAAAGCTATATGATAAATGTATTTATGTAAATGTGGAAAACCTTGTTTTAAAATATGGCTTATTGTTGTTGGATGATACCTTCTAAAAATCCCATCTTTTCAAAGAATCAAGATTTATGGAATTGAATCATTGTTCATATGAATTGCCCGTATATTTGATTTAATATGAGTATGCTCTGAAATGACATGCTTTGGCTTTGAGTCTTAGTGCAATGGATCCATAGGCACGGTGTTCCTATGTCCCCTGTTTTGGGCATTTGGTTCACGTTTTAGCACGGGATAGGCATCGGGTTGCCATGATAAGTAGGCTGTGGGCCTATACGGTCGGGCAGTGTCTCATGGTGCAGTAAGGTGTAATCCCATTTGGTGCTTGGGTTCCCCCTGTTTTGGGAACTCTCAAGGATAGATCCAGAGGGGTTGACTTGAATGTTTTGAGCAACAGATCTAGAGGGGTTGAGCTCGTTATGTGATTTTTGGGTATTACTTATACCATGTTTAATCACTAATGGTTTATTTGATTTCTTGACTTAGCTCATGGCCATACTCACCGCGTGACACCAATTGGGTTTAGTACTCTCTTTTATTTGGTTTGTTCTCACTAGGCTTTAGCCTAACGCTTGCTCTTGGTTGTCATGTTGGCAGGTTATCTTAGCGGTGGGGCTCGTCGGGGCTGAGGGAGCGACCTTGGGGTCGTGAGAGATTCTTTTGAAGATTTATGTTGGAAGTATAGCGACACCCGTCCCTAATCTAGATATATTGTAGATTAATAGGTTGTCGTTTTATACTTCATTTATATACCACAGTAATGTCTACTCTGTACCCCGTTGGATTAATATGTATTTGGTAATTGTTACACCCTATTCCGCAAATTAGTCTTTTGCTGAATTCTTTTTCAAAAAAATTTATTTCCGCAAATTTCTAGGGTGTTACAGATAGGCTTGTAACCCAATTTTCTTCAAGATGACGAATGGACCAAGGAAACGAGGACTGAGCTTCCCACGCTTTCCAAACCGAATGATTCTCTTCCACGGTGACACTTTCAACATGACACGGTCGCCCACTTGAAACTCGACCGGTCTCCTTTTCTTGTCCGCATAATTTTTCTGATGGTCTTGTGCCGCCTTTAGCCTTTCTCGAATCTCTTTCACCTTGTCCGCCGTCTCTTGCACTATTTCCGGCCTAGCGAATTGCTTTTCGCCCGCTTCTAACCAACAAACTGGAGTTCGACACTTTCGCCCGTACAACGCCTCGAATGGTGCCATGCCAATGCTAGAATGGTAACTGTTGTTGTACGCGAACTCTACCAACGGTAGATGTGAATCCCAACTTCCCCCGAAGTCTATCACACACGATCTCAACATATCTTCTAATGTCTGAATCGTCCTCTCGCTTTGGCCATCCGTTTGAGGATGATAAGTCGTGCTCAAATTCAATCGGGTACCCAACTCCTTTTGCAAGCTTGCCCAAAAGTTCGACGTGAAACGACTATCTCGATCCGACACGATAGATTGTGGAACCCCATGCCTCGACACAACCTCACCAATGTAAAGCTTGACCAATTTCTCCATTGGCAAAGTCTCCCTCATTGCAAGAAAGTGCGCACTCTTGGTTAGCCGATCGACGACTACCCAAATCGTATCGTGGCCTCGCAAGGTCTTCAGTAGCTTCGTCACGAAATCCATAGTGATGTTGTCCCATTTCCACTCGGGAATGGACAATGGTTGCAAACTCCCATACGGCCTTTGATGTTTCACCTTGACTTGAAGGCATGTGACACACTTCTCTACGTAGTTAGCCACATCCAACTTCATCACCGACCACCAATAATTTAATCTTAAGTCTCTATACATCTTGGTACTACCGGGATGTATATAATACTTCGACTTGTGCGCGTATTCTAGAAGTAACTCCCGATTTCCACCCAATTTCGGCACCCAAATTCGACCTTGGAAGAGTTTGAGCCCGCGGCTATCTTCCGTCAAAAGTCCACTTTGCTTTACCATGATCTCAGATTTGATATTTTGCTCCTTGAGCGCTTCCACTTGCCACGTCTTGATGCTTTCCACCAAACTTGATACCACGTCGATTCTTGTGAGGGACAAATTAACGCCACCATCATGGCTTCTCTGGCTCAATGCATCCGCCACCACATTGGCCTTACCGGGATGGTAGAGTATATCACAATCATAATCCTTTAGAAGTTAAAACCATCTTCTTTGCCGCATGTTGAGTTCCTTTTGATCAAATATGTACTTGAGACTCTTGTGATCCGTGAAAAGAGTACACTTGGTCCCGTACAAGTAATGCCGCTACAACTTCAAAGCAAAAACTACCTCCGCCAACTCTAAGTCATGCGTTGGGTAGTTCTTCTCATGCCCCTTTAATTGCCTCGACGCGTAGGCAATGACTTTCCCTCGTTGCATAAGTACACATCCAAGCCCCATCTTAGAAGCGTCACTATACACTACGAAGTCTTCCGATCCCTCAGGCAAGGATAAGATCGGAGCTTCGCACAATTTCCTCTTAAGCGTTTGAAAGGCTTGGTCTTGAACATCGGTCTAAAGAAACTTGATGTTCTTTCTTGTGAGGGATGTGAGCGGTGTAGCTATCTTGGAAAAGTCTTGGATGAAGCGTCTATAGTAGCCCTCTAAGCCCAAGAAACTCCGTATCTCCGACGGATTCGTCGACGGTTCCCAACTCATCATCGCTTCAATCTTCGCCGGGTCCACCTGCACACCGTCCTTTGACACCACGTGCCCCAAGAATTGAACTTCTTGGAGCCAAAATTCTCACTTAGAGAATTTTGCGAACAATTTCTCCCTCCTTAGTAGGGGTGCTCACGGGTTGGGTTGATCGGGTTGAAGGCTTTTTAACAACTCAACCCAATATAGGCGGTTTGAAAATTTTACAACCCAACCCAATCAAAAGTACAACCCAACCCAACCCAAACCGTTCGGGTTGATCGGGTTGGTCGGGTTGTGTTTAAAGAAGATGAAATCAAATTTAGAAATATAAACATAAAGGAAACATTTCTATGAAATACAACCGAATGACCGATAATTCATGAGAGTATGTAAGTTCATCAAAAATATTACGATATTACATATAAAAATGTCTAAACCAAATGATATTATGTCAATCAACAACAATCGTTTTAGACGTCTCCAACCCCGATGCTTTCAATTTCTTGGCCTTGAGGTTGGTCGTGTCATCATCAACCATTTGGTACAACTTATCCATATTTCTTAAATCTTAAATATATCACATTTAGTTAATTTTTTAGTTTGCACACACACACACACACACACATATATATATATATATACGTGTATGTGTGTGTGTTTACATTTATTAAACATATATACAAAGGAGTTATATATAGATGAATAATAGATTGGAAATATATGTACATGAAGAGGGTACGCAATAGTGTAATTGTCTAATTTACATATTAATAGAGACTTAATAATCATATTAAATCCACAAAATAAAAGGATCGGGTTCATCGGGTTGGGTTGGGTTCAAATTAAAGTAACCCGATATCAACCCAATACCTACGGTTTGAAGATTTTACAACTCGATTAGACATCGGGTTGCTTCGGTTTGAGTTATTTCGCGTTGGGTTGATCGGGTTTTTGAGCACCCCTACTCCTTAGGACTTCCAAGACTTCCCGCAAGTGTTTCCCATGTTCGGATTCATCCTTAGAATAAATTAAAATATCGTTGATAAAGACGATCACGGATTTATCCAAGAATGGGCGACACACACGGTTCATCAAGTCCATAAATACGTCCGGCGCATTGGTCAACCCAAAAGGCATCACCTCATAGTGACCGTAACGCGTTCGGAATGTCGTCTTCGGAATATCATCATTCTTCACTCTCACTTGATGATAACCGGACCGGAGGTCAATTATCGAGAAACATCCCGCACCTTGGAGTTGATCGAAGAGATCATCGATGCGAGGTAAAGTATACTTGTTCTTTACCGTGACTTTATTCAACTCACGGTAGTCAATACACATCCTCATCGATCCGTCCTTCTTCTTCACAAACAACATCGGCGCTCCCCAAGGTGAAGAACTCGGTCGGATAAAACCCTTCTCTAACAACTCTTGAAGTTGCGTCATCATCTCCTTCATTTCCGTCGGGGCCAAACGATAGGGAGCTCGGGCTATCGGAGCCGCTCCCGGAGTGAGGTCTATTTGGAACTCCACTTGACGTTCCGTTGGTAATCCGGGAAGGTCTTCCGGAAAGACATCCAGATAATCCCGCACGATCCTCACGTCTTCCACCATCTTCTTTTCCTTCTTCGCGTCCACTATATACTCTAGATACGAAGGGTAACCCTTCGCTAGAAACTTACGCGCCTTGAGAGAGGAGATAATGGGGTTGCGTCCCTTTCCTTTCTCCCCATATATGACGACCACGCCGCCTTCCGTCAAAGGTACTTGGATCATCTTCTTAGCGCAAAACATGTCGGCCTTATGCCTTGACAACCAATCCATGCCTATGAACACGTCGAATCCACCTATGGTCATAGGTAGCAAATCTACCCCAAAAGAATTCCCGTTGATCTCTAAGGTGCAATCACAAAAACGGTCACGGATGATTACTTTATCACCGTTGGCTACTTCTACTACTAGTGCATCAGGAAGGACACTAATAGTAGTGACGAATTGCTTACAGAAAACATCCGAAACAAAAGAACACGTAGCACCCGAATCAAACAATACACGAATAGGCAAGGAGTTTACTAGGAACGTACCCGAAACAACATCAGCAGTCTCCTTCGCCTCCTCGGTAGTCATCCGGAAGGCTCGACTCGGCACCCTCGGCGATTGGTCGACTCTAGCCGTTGACCCAATAGATCTGACTTGATTGCTCCCCGCTAACTTTGGACAATTCCTCCTTATGTGCCTCGGTTCCTGGCACTCATAACACACCGTCGGATGAACAGTGCAGTCCCGGGCCATATGGCCCTTTTTGCCACACCTGGTATAACTCACCGGGCCCGCATAGGTTTTGGAAGCACATGCACCCGAATGCTTGGTTTTGCACCTTGGGCACCACTGATCACTTTTCCGAGAGTCGCCAATCCTCCCACTAACAAAAGGCTTCGACTGACGAACGGGCCCAGATGGCCCTTCCCATTTCCGTTTCTCACCAACATGCTTCTTCTCATCCCTTTCGGCATTGATGTCGTCCTCAACGAGTAAGGACTCCTCGATAACCTCTTGCAGAGTCGAACACTTGGCATTCCTTACCGCCGTCCGCATCTCGGCCGGTAACCCTTGATGATAGGCCTTAATCTTCGACCTTTCATCGGGGACTAGATGTCCCACCAAGTTTAGTTTTTCCAGAAAGAGTTTGGAGTAGCCAACCACAGACAGGTTCCCTTTCTTCAGATCCCGGAACTCCCGCTCCAACTTGTCCATCGAACGCTCACTACAATACTTGTCCATAATCTTCTCCTTGAACACTGACCAAGTTAACTTAGCCAGAACTTCAGGAGTGAGGACTGATCGAGTGAGATTCCACCAAATCAAAGCCTCTCCCCGAAGTAGTTGAGAAGCAAACTTGACCCGTTGAGAGGGATCACACTCACTTGACTCAAAGGCCATCTCTACCTCTTTGAGCCAGTACATGCAAGCAACCGGGTTATCTGAACTCGCAAACTCCTTAGGGTGGCACCCCAGAAACGCTTTGTAAGTGCACCCCTTAGTCTTTGTCCGGATCCCTTCAGCGGATGGTTCCTCAACCGTTACCACATTTGGTCCACCTGACCCCACAATAATGTTTTCAGCCATCGTCTCAGGTTGTCGGTGGCTAGCGTCTCGATCCTCTAGAAGTTTCATGAAAAACTCTTGTTGTTGGGTCATGGCCGAAGTCATGGCCAACTGTTGCTGAGCCAAGGCCGCATTCATGGCCAACATCATGCTATCCCGAAGTCGGGTCTCCATGGTAACTTATTCCATGATGGCATTACCCGTATTGAGGTTCCGGCACGGAATATGCTCAGTTCCGCCTCCCAAGATTCTGGGTACAGGAAAGTCATCGGTGGTTACGCCTACGGGAGGTCGTACAGCTGCAGATTTCACCTCTGGTTGACCCTCTGGCATGTCCGGCAACCTACTTCGAGTGTTTACCATTAAATCTGCCATGCACGTACGAGAAATAGATTGAGAAAAAGACTAAGCGAGTTGAACTCATTGTACGTACTACTACCTTCATCAATTATCATAATGATAGTAAACCAAACATGCTCACGTAACAATGCATTCATAATAGCAGTAGCTAAGTGAAATTAAGAACGAACCATACACAAGAATTCTTGTCACCATCATCACAACTTTCAATTACAGTAATTCCGAAATTCCTAACGTTCTCCCCACCTAGGATTTCTACCCCAAGTGGACAGTGAAGTCATAAAGTCTAAAGCTTAAGTCTAGATATACTACAACAATACCTAGTTCACTTAAACTAAAGCTCTGATACCAACTTGTAACACCCTAAAAATAGGGACAACAAAAACTTTCCAAAAGAGGACAAGTGGTATAAAAATTGCCATAGCAAGAGCCTCCCAAAAATGGGGAAATATACAAATAACCTGTTTAATCACAATTTGTAATTTAACGGGTAAATAAATAACAACCAACTAATCTAATTTCTAAATCTAGAAAAGAGATTAAAAAAGGGGTGTCATCTATAAACCCAAATCTTCCAGAAATAGTTCAAGTGCCAAAATCCCCAAGCTCTCGCCCAAGCTCTTGCCTAGGAGCAGCGCCGCTAACACCTGAGATACACATCGACACCAAACAAGTGTTAGGCCAAAAAGCCTAGTGAGTTGCACAAGTAAAAACATGCCAGAAACAGTTACAGTTCTTATCAGCAGTTAATCATTTAATCACGTAGATGTGGAGTCAACGGGAGCGACCCATATCTCCAATCAGGTTCACCCAAAGAGGCGATGTACCTTGAAGCCAAATAACAAAGGCAACCCAAAGGCCCAACACGCATCGAGGACTACCGCTTAGGAAGTTCCCCGACGGCGGAGGTCTAGGCGCATAGGGGACTACCACTCAGGAAATTCCCCAAATGTCACCCACCTACATCCCTATAGTGAATCACTGACTTGGTTCGTCCACATTATACAAATGGGAGGTCTCAAGATGTGTTTTAACCCAACATATTCAGATATCAACCATGAACACAACATTACCATCCCAAGCATGTAAATCAATCATATGACATAGTAATCATCCAAATACTTCGTGAGAATATAAGGTCGCCAAAAAGGCATTCCAAGTAGGAATCATCATAATACCAAGATATGCATAAGTGACTCATAGTAGGTTACTCACATACATATTTCCATAGAAATCCCCAAATACTTGTACATTAAATAAGAACACTTGAGTAATAACAATAATGATAACAAGTAAAGTAAATGATGTGTATCTAGTTTTTACAAAAGGGTTAGTAAACTCACAATCTAGGTTTTGAACCAAAACCTAGAAAAGATGAAAACCCTAGATTTGAGAAGATGAGACTTGAAGTGGAGAAGTTGAGCTTTATGAACCCTAGAGATTGTCCTTGAGAAGTGTTATTGCAAGTGTGAAGATCCAACCACCAAGAAGAGTTGTATTTATGAGGGTTAGGGTTTTGAGAGGAAAAGTTCGGTTTGGAAGTCTCCCAAAATCGACAAAGAGAAGAGAGGGTTTGAGATAAATGAGGTTGAAATCAGATAGAATTCATTTAAAGCACTGCACCCCGATGGGCATTGTGCCCGGCGATAGTGCCATTGGCACTATCGCGAGTCACAATCGCGAGGCTCTCAACACCCTCGGTACAAACCCGACGATAGTGCCCTCCGCGATAGTGCCATGGCACAATCGCGTGGCACAATCGCGAGCAACCCCGAACCTACGGTACGTTTTCGACGATAGTGCCCTCCGCGATAGTGTCAAGGGCACAATCGCATGACACCCGAAACAACCCGAAACTCAACTGAAAATGATAATGAGCACAAGGTTTGTAAGATTAAAGATGGTAAATCAATATATGACATTTTAACATAATTCATGATCATAAAATGCATATAAAGACACATATTCACACATAAGCGAAATTAATGTATTAAGGGAGACAAAATACTTACCTTATGAATTTACGGGTGTTACAATGAAAGCTTATCAAAATACCCAACACATTGACGACTACCAAGTAAAACATATTTTTACTTCAAAATACTCATTTTGGCATGTACATAGTTTTCACAAAGCAATTTGAACTCATCTTGCTAAATTTAAGCTAAATCTAGATTTTACTCCAAACTTGAGCTTCCTTGGAGAAACTTGAATCCTCCAAGCCAAAACCTCCAAAACCTAGATCCATACATTTCCAACCGTAAATAACCATATTCAACCATATAGAAACATTCCCCAAACACTTTACATCAAAATCTACAACTTGGCCAAAACCCTATTTTTGGCCTAATTTCTCCAAAACTATCAAATCCGAAATTTGAGAAACCAAACGCTAGGAAATCATCAAGAAGACATTTATAACTTATATTAAGGTTTAGAAATGGAAGTGATACACTTACCACTTAGGTTTTGATGAAAACCTAGAAAACTCTACCATGGAGCTTGAGGTTGAAGAAGAAGATGATGAACCCTTGACTCTAGATTCCAATATTCACCACTTGATGATGAAACACTTCAAGAGCTCAAGGATTTGACCCAAAATGAGTTAGGTTTTGAGGGGATGGAAGGGGAAACGTTTTGAGAGAGAATGTGGAAGTTTGGAGAGGTGAAAATGAGAAATAAGGCTGAAAATCGCATCATTTAACACTCTGGTACCCGTAGGCTATAGTGCCAAGCGATTGTGCCAGTGACACTATCGTTGGCACAATAGCCAGGACTATATCGTGAGTCCTCTAGCTTCGTCAATAATGCCAAGCTATTGTGCCCTCTGGCACTATTGCTGACATAGTCGCCCGGGTGCCCCCGAACCCCCAAAAATTCGACTTTTCTCACTTTCGATTAGCTTGGCATCTGAAACACTCATCATACTAACATTAAGGTGCAACTAAAACTCGATTGGGAGAAAAAAAGTGGCCAATTACGTATCGAAATTCCGGGTGTTACATAGCTCTTGCTGAAAGAAGGCATTTCGACAGATGGTTTCAATGGTTAAATCATCATTTGACTAGTCCCCTTCTCTCCAACATCCTTCTGTCAAAAGAAATGGAACCTTCTATTGTACAGAGGATATTCACCAAAGTTCTGAATTGATGGAGACCTTTCCAAAAGATCTCAAAAAGATTTGTGGCAGATATATTTTAATAAGATATTGTACTATCAAAGTACAAAGGTCTTCTTTGTATCTTGATAAGTCATTTCAAATATCTTATTTTTTATTGAAGAAAATCCTAAGGATCCCAATATCGATTTGACAAGTGTCATTTGCATTCAATGCATAATGTAGTATATAAAGGTGAAGATCTCCTCCATGCAAGCCACACTTTTACAAGAGAACTCAGTGCACTCAAGAAAATTGACGACCTCATTCCCTCATCCTCATAGCTTTTAAACTTTGTGCTTTCAAAGTTGTGTTCTAGGTTACTTTGTGAAAAGATTGTTATGATAGTTTATCTGTTTTTTCCGCAACAATCTTTATAGTTTTTCTATGTGTAATTCTTGATAGTAATATCAATAAACGAATTAAAATCAAGTGAAATTTTGTGTATTGTATTCAACCTCCTTCTACAATACTTGTTTTACTTTCTTCTTACTTATTGGGACCAACAGTGTCGTTACATAATCTCTCTATCACCGTCGTTGGCCCATGTCATCGATCTCCTTCTTTTTGCCTGTTTTTTGTTTTTTGGTTATCCATTTTTTTGAATGTTTATATGTGTTTCGTTAATTATTTTTTGGTTAAATAGATGTAGATAAACAATTTTTAAAAGACCAATGTTTTATTTATTAAAAAAATGTTGATGGACTTGATCATTTAAAATAAGAAAATTTCATGGTTTTTTCCATTAAGAAAAAATAGTTCAACAACTTGATCATTCATGGTGACAGGGACGGACGAGGGTGAGCATCGGAAGCGGGTACCCGTCTTTGGAACCGGAACCACTTCGGAACTGCCGGTTCCGGAACCGGAACCGATGTGATTGGTTCTGGTTCCGGTTCCTAAAATATGGAACCGATCGGGACCGGTTCCGGTTCTCATTTTTTTGGAACCGTTACCCGCCGGGACCGGTTCCGGGACCGGGTACCCGGTCCTGCTGGGTACCCATAACCGGAACCGGCGGGTACCCGCTAGTTTTTTAATAAAATATATTTTGTTTATTTATAAAAATATAATAAACTACCTTTTAGTGAAGCATCATTTGTAGTATTTATTAGCATCAACTAATTTTAATGACGTGAAGTGTTTCGGAAACACCGTTTGTAGTATTTATTTGTTTTATAAAGCACCGTTTGCAATATTTATTTGTTTTGTAAACATTGTTTGTAGTATTTATTAGTTTTTAGTTTTTATCTTATTAGTTTTCACATTTGTGGCACTTATTTATTTACGTTTGGACTTTCTAATATAATTAATATTTATCTTTTCAAAATATGGATGATAAAAAAAATTTAAAAATTAGACGGTGGGTACCCGGTACCGGAACCGGCTCCTTCATTCCAGGAACCGCCGGTTCCGGTTCCAGTTCCGGGAATTTTAGGCGGGTACCCGCCTTTGCTCACCCCTAAACGGACCTACTTAGGTGCCTACGGTGGCATGTGCCACCGTATTGTTTATCCCCCTTAAGGTAGAAAAATTTAGGCTTGTGAAAGGTGCAACCGTATCGTTTTAGAAGGTGCAACTGTATTATTTTGGAAGTGCAACCATACCTCGTAATCACCAAAAAAACTCTTGAAATCAACCAAAATACCAAAAAAATCTCTTGAAATCAACCAAAAATACCGAAAAAGTCTACCTAAATCGATAAGAAAACCTAAAAATCTCTCGAAATCAAGCAAAAAACTTTAAAAATCTCTTGAAACGAGAGAATTAGGCTAAAAACATACCGGACGATATTGAACGTTGGTAAAAAAAAATGAAGAGCCATCGATAAAACTGCGTGAAAAAATATGGTAACACCTAATGAAAAATGTTTTTGGGTTCGTCCCTGCACGGTGATAAAGTTTGTTGGACCTTTTTTAACTTTTTGATTTTTTTAATCATAATTTTGGTTTGTGGCTTCTTAAATATGAACTAGTGTTATGCTCGTGCATTGCACGGAAGGATAAATTTTTTGTTGGAATATTGAACCGAGTTAAAATGAAACGTAATTTGTCTGTTAACAGTTAATGAAATACAATGTGAAAAACGAATGTATTTTCATAAGTGGTTAACTTGCATATATTCTTAATCGTTTGTTGTTATGAGTTTGTGCAATAATATTGGTAATAGTTTTGTATTATATTATTTAAAACTCAAACGACATGTCTCACAACATATTTATCTGACTATTGACTTCAAGACCTCATAGTATTAGTCGATAAAAATAAAGATATGTATATATATCTTATTCCCCTACTTCGAAAAATATGATTGTGGGTTTTGAAAAATATAAACAAATCCTCAGTAAATAAAATAAAATATAAAAAAGTAGTTTTTCAAAGAAACAAAAATATAGTAGAATACCTTTTGTTCAGTTGCAGGTTCCGCCATTGACACCCGACCGTTCGTCTTATTCTTGTATTCGGATGATAATATAGAAGCTATATATATTTATAGTGAATGTAGAGAATATTTTAAAATTTTTTATTTTCATTTTCGATTTTACATTTAAATGTAAATATATTAAAAATATGGAAGAATATTTTTATATCTACATCGTTTCTATTTTATTTTCTTTACACTTGGTTAATTTGGAAAGTATTGCGGAATATTTTTATTTTAAAAAATACGATAATTTATTAGTGTATCTCGTTATTTTTTATTTTTAATTCATATCAACCTTCTTTTTTCTTCTTTTAATGCTCGTGAAAAAAAAACGTGTAAATTTATATTATCAAAAAAATGCGTGTAGATTTTATATTATGTTAATATAAAATACGTGTAGATTTTATAAAATAAAATAGATTTTATATTAGCAAAAAAAATACGGAAGAAAAAAGAGTTTATATTACATCTCATTATGTAAAAAGATTTTATAAAATAAAATATGAAAAAATCATTATGAGATGTAATATAAAAAAATACGGAAGAAAATTTTTTTTATATTACATCTCATTAATATAGATTTAAATGTAAAATCTAAATTTAAAATAGATTATGCTAATATAAAATCTATTTTATAAAATCCTTCACCAAAAAAACAAATAGTTATATTAATAAATGAGTATTCATTCCACAAATAGATACATTTAAAATAGATTATGCTAATATAAAATATATTTTATAAAATCTTCCACAAGAAAAACAAATAGTTATATTAATAAATGAGTATCCATTTCACAAATAGATGATTATGTGATATACTGTGCTTGGAAAGGTTGTACCAAAGTATTAAGAAATTGTAAAGTAAGTAATTAGCTTTAATTAGTTATAACCTGTGCTTGAAATGTTGTATTTAAGAGTTTTTTATACCGTTTTTATAATACTAGAAGCGTACTCGCGCAATGCAGCGAGATAAATCACGATTTTAATGTTTATTTTTATTTTTTGTTTTTTATTGATTTATAGTACGAATTTGGATGGTTTTTATTGAGTGATAATGATTTTTATATATATAAATTTGTGTAATTTAGGCTTAACAATATAATGTTTTTTATATAAAAAAAATTAAGTAGTTTGTTAAAATTCATTAATTATCTTATATAATTTAAATTTTTTATATTTAAATTGAGATGTTTATTCTGTTTTAATTATGTTTATTAGAATTCAAATTTCATAATTTTAGGATTTGGGGATTAGATATAAGGATTTTGGGGGATAAGGATGAAATTTATTAATTAGGGTTAAAAGCATTTAAAAGTAGTATATATTGCTTCATTAATTGTTTTTTAAAAGATTTTAAGTAGATTACCATTAAATAATAGTACATAATGCTTAATACATCACGATTTTAATGTTTATTTTTATTTTTTATTTTTTTATTGATTTACAGTACGATTTTGGATTGTTTTTATTGAGTGATAATGGTTTTTTATATATAAATTTGTTTAATTTAGGTTTAACAATATAATGTTTTTTATATAAAAAAATTAAGTAGTTTGTTAAAATTCATTAATTATCTTATATATTTTAAATTTTTTATATTTAAATTGAGATTTTTATCCTGTTTTGATTATGTTTATCAGAATTCAAATTTCATAATTTTAGGGTTTGGGGATTAGAGATAAAGATTTTGGGGATAAGAATGAAATATATTAATTAGGGTTAAAAGCTTTACAGGTAGTACATTAGGCTTTAATAGTTATTTTTAAAAGATTTTAAGTAGATAGCTTTAAATGATAGTACATAAAGCTTAGTGAGTTGTAATTAAGAGTTTTTTATGTCATATTTATAATATAGTATAGATATAGATATAGATAGTATAGATATAGATAAAAGTTTATCTTTATACAGTTTATTCTTCTAAAAATTCTTTATAATTACGTTGATATTTAAATTTTTGGAGATGGATTCTTTCACCCTTTATATTCATTCTGTAGCAGAATAGAATGTATCACATCACCACACTACTACGTGTCTTTATTTCTTGTTTTAAAAGTTTTTTCAGTCGGAGACCCACGCGCCTCCACCAACCGACGTGTGCTCTCTGCTGTCGCTCTCACAACGTAAGCCAAACTGGAGGAAAGGCTACACTCCTTCAATTCAATTTCACATTTATGATCTGGTAAACCACTTTTTTCGACCAATTTTAATCGTCTCTACTTCAACTCTGTATATACACATACGCCTTCTCTCTGTGTTTCGGTAGTGCATTTCGAGATTTCAAATGAACTGCTGATTGATTTGAGTTGTTGATGTAAGTTGTGGTAAAGTTGCCTTTTCATCGTCGGTGAGCTGCTATTTTCGGTTTCTCAAGTTTAGTAATTATTTGGCTAGATCTTATCTTCAACGGTAGGTGTATGTATGTCTGTCTATTGTATTATCATTTTTGGAAGTTTGGTAGTCCACTGAGATTTTACTAGCTCGTAATTCTATCGATGAATTTTGGAAAACTGTGGTGTTTTGCATTTTTATTAGCGGAGATGGTATTTTTAATGAAAATTAACGATGAGTATGATGGTGCTTTGTGTTGATGTTGTAGTTTAGTCGGTCAGTCTAGTATGTCAAGGGGTATTTAACAAATTGAAGGAGGAAATTGAGTTAAGTTAGGGTTTGGCTACATTGTTTCAGGCTGAAAGAGATGGAGGGAGGAATTAATCCTGATGCGACACTTGATCATGTTGAATTTCACATATTTCCATCCCAGAACAGGTTATTTCTCTTTGGAATTTCTTTGACTTATGTTGTGTATTAATCTTCCTTCTGAAATGGAATGCAAAAACTAAAATGACAATATCATTATTTTGAACTGATTGCATATCTCTATCTTTATCAGCATTTTGATTTTTCTGTACCACACGTTTATACTAAAATGAAAGACCACTTGCATACCAAATTCCATAACCTGAAAGGTGCAGTGTCCATCTATCTGGATAGGTTATGTAACTATAATATGGTTAAGGAAGTAAAGTGACTTGTATTGTCTTAGGTATTAGGTTGACGATGCCAAAAGAACATTTATGAAGCACCAAACTGCTTTTTCTTGTAAATGCTTAGAAGTGAAAATAGGCATATTTATATTAGACCATGCTAGTTATTGACCAATTTCAAGAACAACATTAGGCGCAAAGATTACGTGGATGAGGTTCAGAAAGTAGTATTTATTTATAGGCTGTAGATGAGGTGCTCTTGACCTCATTCTTAGTTGGGGTAAGTTAATACGATAATTTAGTGTTATCATTGTTTAACTGCTATTCAAACTATACTCTCCTTTTCTTTTCTGTAGGTACGAGGCAAGTGTATGGAGTAGCAACAGAGAAGAGAAAGTGTCATCTGGACCCTTAGAACAACTGTTGTTGCATTCACCTGAAATAAAAAAATTGTCTTCCAAAGGCTCCAACAAAAAGTTCAAGATTTTACCACCTGACAGCATAAAGGATGTCAGCTGGTTTACAACAGCCACATTGACAAGGTATCTCAATTCCAATTTCCAAGTTTATTGATTTTCATGGTTTAAAATGCTCTACTCTTCTTTTTGCTCACCTTAGTGTATTTTAATTTGTTAGATTTCTACACCTTACTGGTTTGCCAGACATCCTTAGCATTCAAGAAGAGATCTCTCAATTAGAGGAGACCCGAAAATTTCAACTCTCATTGTCTGACAAGGTAAATCCTGGATCACCCCCTTCTTTATGTTAGAGCATTTGTATCAAGCACATTTTCAGTGCCTAATGTATATTACATGCGGAAGTAAATAACTACTGTGATTTGTGTTTTAACAGGATGAAGTTGATATAACAACATCAGTTGAATCAAAGTATGTTCGTTTTTACCATCTTTTAATTTCTTATCTTGTGCAGTTCCTTAACCAACATATGATGTGGTTTCTGATAGGAACGAACTATTGCTAGAAGTTGATTTGAGATTGACAGCATTGAAAGAGGAACTAGCTGCTGCGTTCAACCATGCTATTGGTTCCAAATGCTCGCCTAAGGATATTACCGACTTGGGAAACTTCGCTCTTCATTTTGGAGCCAAGGATCTAAGGTATCTTTGTATAATTTAATTTCCCCATGTGCATTGCTTCTCCTTTGCTTGTCAGATTCATGTATGATATTTTGGTATCATTTCTCTATTTTCTCATCTTTTGTGTACTGCATTCCCATTGACAAAACTGGGGACATCAAGGTTACAATTTTTGCACCTGTTTCAGGGACTCATTGCAGAAGTATGCTGAATTGAGCACACTCCTATCAGATAAGGACTTAAATAAAGGCAGTATGAGTAAGCCCATAAGAAGTGCTCCCATGCCTAAGCCTCCACAGTTGGATCCACTTGTAAAATATGGTGTCTCCCCAGTTGAAGTTGTGAATATAGGAAGACAGAGCTCAACAGACGATGAAGATCCAACCTTTTCAAGCGAGGAGGATCAACCGTCAGTTGAAAGAAGTCGGTCTCTTGCAAGATCTGCTATGCCTAGAAGGTCAGCATCTCCAATGCGAAGAATCCAGATTGGACGATCTGGTTCTCGGAGGGCGGCTGCACTAAGCATCAGTAGTCTCAACCATTTTCCAGCTAGGGAAAAGTCGACGTCCCAGAGAGATGCAGCTGAGAACAGTAGTGAAGAGGAAGACTCAGGGAGACCCCCTAAGAACAATGTATTAAGAATGAGCGTGCAAGATAAAATCAGTTTATTCGAAAGCAAACAGATAGACCAAGGTGTAGAAAGTCAAACAACAAAAACAACGGTAAATGTAACTCTGGGTGCAAAGAAAGATGTACTTAGAAGATGGAGTTTGGAAATGGGTGAAAAGGTTGTCCAGGGCCTCCCTGATACTAGCACTGAAATTTCTGTAAACAGCCCCACAAATATCTCTCCATATGGCAAAACAGAACCTGATATTAGTATTTCTAACATTGAAAGTTTTGAGACTGAAAACATCAAATCACTCTCGCCTGAAAAGGGATCATCTGTGAAATTAAGAGTAGAAGTTGACAGACTTGAGCCTGAAAGAGAGGAAAGTTGTGAAAAACATCCTGCCTCCATTGAATGGAGTCAACAAAAGGGAGCAGAACTGAACCAGTTGTTCACGGAATTGATGGAAAGCAAGCCGGTTAGACATCAAAATGTGACCAGTAAAGGTAAAAAAGTTAAGATTCCCAAGGAGCAGAGAGGTGGATTTTATGATCATTATAAGAAAAAGAAGGAAGAAAAGCTCCAAGGGGAAGCTGCTGGAAAGAAGGTTGAGAAAGGCGTTGTTGATGAAAAAAAAGCGAAGATGGCTTCCACCAATATGAGTGGTGCTAATAGAAGACTTGCTGTGGTAAATGAATCCCAAAAATATCAAATGAACTCAACTCAATTAATAAATTCCAGAACTACAAAACCTTCTGATGTGAAGAAATCAAAATCGAAGTCAACTCCTTTGCATGTTACACGCAAGTCATGGCCATCAACACAATCTTCAGTAGCATCATCTGCTAGGACTCTGACTGGCCCCACCTCTATTAGTACTACACCAACAAATCGAAAACCTCACTCCACTGCATCAGTTATTCGTTCAAGCACAAAAGTTGAAAGTTTGCAACCACAATTGAAGACTCTGAAGGCAACACAACCAGATGCTAACAAGACAATTAAAGCCATCAATGAGAAGAAGCAGCCTACAGTGACTGAAAACAAGAAGACGACAAAAACCAAAGTTCAGACTCTTAAGGCAGACCCTACTGCTACTGCTAAACCCAGTTTTTATAACAAGGTTACTAAGAAAAGCAGTGTGGTTCCTTTGGAAACAAAATCTTTCCTTCGTAAAGGCTCTGGGATCGGCCCTGGTGTTGGTCCAGTTGTTAGCAAGCCAAAATTTGTGGCCCGACCTGAAGAAACTCTTAGAAGTTCTGGAGGTCTGATCCAATCCGAGGAGAATAAGGTGATCACAAGGATTGATATAATGAGTCAAAATCAGGAGAAGGAATGTGAAACGCCTGAAAATCGTGCTAACTTAGATTTGGAACCCCAGGTGGTTATCCCCGCCAAATGTGAGGAATCAGAGAGCTCTACTCAACTCTATGGTGGTGGTGGTGGTGGGGATTCAAGGGAAGAAGTGTCTGAAAACACTGCAACTGAAGAAGAATTAGAAATTTCCCCAACTGCATGGGTGGAAATCGAAGAGCATCATCAGGATGAGATAATTTCATGCAAGGAAAAGCCCATCCAGATTGCATCTCCAGCCAATGTGACTGCACCAGCTGGATTTTCACGTGTTCGTCACTCCTTATCTCAAATACTTTTTGAGGAGAGCAATGAAGTTGATATTGGTGAGTGGGGAAACGCTGAGCACCCTCCCACCATGGTCTACCAAAAAGATGCACCCAGAGGGCTTAAGCGACTCTTGAAGTTTGCTCGAAAAACTAAAGCCGATTCACATCTAACTGGTTGGCCCAGCCCATCAGCATTTTCTGACGGAGAGGATGATGCCGAGGAATCTAAAGGTAAAAAGTAATATAAAGGCTACTTTACCATCTGCAAATATTAAACTTGATTTTTCAAAAGATTCCAGTGTTCATGGTTAGCCAGCAACGAGTACTATTCATGCAGGTCTATCAAATTTGAGTAGATTTACTGTTCAGAATCACCGAAGGGTACCAGAGGGACATGTCTCTGCTTCCACGAATACAACAAAAGGTAGAGTCGATTTTAAATGGAAACAAAATTCTGCAGTAATTACAAATAAACTGTAATAACCACATTCCTGATTACAAATTCTGGTTGTGTGTTTTTTCTATTTGTTTATGTCTTTTCAATTTTTAGCACTGCCTTTCTTTTTTTCAGGTTTTTTTTTCTATTCCCTTTTTTGGGCAAGTTTTGTCTTTTCTTTTAGCACACTTTGCATAAGCCGTGGGTCTTCAAGGAAACAACCATTCTACTCTTGGGGGTAGAGGTTAGGTCTGCATACATCTCACCCCCCAAATCCCACCTTCGGGTGGGACATTATGAGTTTGGTTTGGTTTGCCAATATTAGTTCTTTTGCCCCTCTTAAATTCCAATATTTTCATCTATTTTTGTTTTTCAGCCACAAGGTCATTCTTCTCTCTTTCAGCGTTAAGGGGCAACAAGACGAATGATACCAAGCTTCTTCATCGCTAAGGAGATTCAGAGAACCGTAAATTATACATTTTACCTCCCCTATACAGGTGAATTATCGATTCTGGCCTTGTTACTGGTTCCATTCTTTGGTTCCTTAAAAAACAAATTGGATCTTCTTTTCAGCGCCATCAGATGTAAATTTCTTGCTACATAAAATGAACCAGTGGAATCCTTCCCAGAATGGCTATGGCAGAAACTTCATTCACATCACTTTTGGATAGAAGATGAGCCTATCCAGTAATGTATAGAGCTGCACAGAACTCTTGTTATATCATTTTTGTGGTTATTTTGATATTTTTCATGTTTTAGTATCATATCGTAGGTAGGCTGGTAAATTTGAGACTTCTTATTGAGGGTTTCATTGCACAATTTAGAACATGTTTGGTATAAGTTGTTTGTGCATTTTGATGTCAAGTGATTTATCTTGTGAAATCTTGAATGTTGGTTTTTGCCGATTTGATGTCTGGTTTTTGCTTCATGGGTTTTGTGATATGTAAGTTTCTTGTTTTGAGCATAATGATAACGGTTGTTGCTTCCAAATCAACTTTTAGAATTGGAGTTAAAAGTCGTTTATCAAGTATTTGAACTTCACTTTTACAAAAAAGTATGCCAAAACTTTGAGCATAATATAAACAACATTGCTTTCGAATCAACTTTGAGCATAACCATAACCATTGTTGCTTTCAAATCTTAGCATTGGTGTCGAAGTCATTATCAAGTATCGGAGTTTACTTTTGCCCAAAAATGCTCAACCTTTGACAATCTTTTTATGATAAATCTATGAATAAAACCATTTGGGTTGTGACACATCGGTAAGACTCATCGGATGCAGTAGAAATAAGGTTTGAATATAAGTGCTGCCAAAACCTACTTTGTGACGATGGAGATTCACTATGATGACTTCTGTCCATTCGTGGTCGTCAAGACAGTTAATGGATACTCATAAGTTGACCAAATACCCATGGCTACCCAAAAGTATATGAATGTATATCCTACAAATGTATACAACTATTCATACAAAATATGAGAATACATATAATAATTTTATTTGGGTTTTCTCAATTGCTGTGTTATTTTATTTAAAAGAACACGCAATATAAGGTTTATCGTTATACCCTTAAGACAATGTTTGCAAAAAAAAAAAACCTTGAACCAATAGTTATTTGGGGATCGATACATACATACATGTTTATATATCTATGACTGAATAAAATAAATCTATTTTAAAAACAATAGAGAACAAAGAGAAGGGACACTTTTCCGTTGAGTTTACAAACCCAGTTTTGGCGCCAATTTCATGAGCAACAAACAGGGTTTTTCTTCCTCCTCTCCTCTCATCTTCTTCTTCTTCAGACCCCAAATTCATCCACCATACTCAAAACACATGGAATTGGATGTGAATTCAGACCCATTAAGGGATTGGAAATTGCAATCGAATTGGTACTCTCCAACTCGCCTCCATTGCAGCCCCGTCGAATATGATTTTCCGGTGAGCCTTCACTGCATTCTTTTCCGTCCTTTTTCATTGTTTCTTGATAACCTAATTCCTTTTCCATTTCTGGGTTTTGTTCTTTAGGGAGATCGGTTCATACCCAACAGGAGTTTGATGGATCTTGATCAAGCCTACACCCTGTTGACAAACAGAACCAATTATTCTACCAGATGCAATTTCAGCGTTCGTCTATTTTCTTTCCAATTTTTATATATGTTTCTTCAAAAGATTCCATCTTTGTGTCTTTCTTATTGGTTTTTGCTTCAATTTTATGCTATTTATATTCAAATCTATTCATGGGTGTTCTGGATTCTGAGTGTTCTTGGTGTTATGATGAAGAAACTCTTGCAATTTCAGTCCTTATCGTTGTTTCTTCTCCATTTGGCATCAATTTTCTTGAAAGATTTCGTGTTTTAGTTTCTTCTTGCGTATATTCTTGATTCTTGCTTCAAATTTATGCAATTTGATGGTGGGCATTCCACATTTTGAGTGTTCTTGGTGGTTGGGTGGTACAAGTCTTGAAAGGTTTTTTTTCATGTTTCTAATCGATCTTCGTTGTAACAGGCTGGATACCGCAGAATAATGGAGGACAATCTGACTTTGGATAGGGAAGGCAGACCCTTTAGAATGCTTGTTTTCAGAGGAAGCCCAAAATCGAGTAGAAAATCGATCCGATATATCGATGAACTTCGTAACAGTGATGAAGAATTATTCAACCATAACAACAGCCCCACCCAGCAAAGAAAATTCCCCAAGGTATCTTTATTTATGGAATTTGCTTTTGAGATCTTTTTTGTGTTATGTTTTAAGACCGATTTTCTTGTTCATCTCTTCAGAAAGAGAGCAGAATACTCGATGCTCCGTATCTAAAGGACGATTTCTACATGAATGTAATGGATTGGGGGAAGAACAACATTCTTGCGGTTGCATTGGGTCGAGATTTGTACCTCTGGAATTCTGTGAATGAAGGCATACATCATTTATTTAAATCCAACAGTGTAAACGACC
The DNA here is from genome assembly GCA_023525745.1 of Arctium lappa. NCBI lineage: Eukaryota > Viridiplantae > Streptophyta > Magnoliopsida > Asterales > Asteraceae > Arctium > Arctium lappa. Next base: position 132,237,810 of record CM042049.1, read on the forward strand.
ATCCTTCAAGCGTTTCGTGGTCTCAAGACTGCCAAACGCTGGCCGTTGGTCATTCACGCTCTCAGATTCAGCTCTGGGACGCACACGCTTATAAACTCGTACGTCTCTCTCTCTCTCTCTCTCTCTCTCTCTCTTGGTTTGCAAATCTTATGTTATATTGCACAGATCAGAAGACTAGAAGGTCACCAAACAATGGTAGGAGCAACTTCATGGAATGGCCACATTTTAACATCAGGCAGCAGCAAAGCCATTATGAATCATGATGGTATTATTTCTTTACCATTTTTCCGATTTCGGGGCTCCTTAGAATCCATAAAACGGAAATGTTAAATGTGTTATGGTTCGCAGTGAGGGTCAGAAACAGTTTGGTATCGCACGTGAAGGCACACCGGAGTCGAGTTTGTGGCTTGAAATGGTCGATGACCGGCAACTTGTTGGCTAGCGGTGGTGACGATAACGTCGTGTACATATGGGAAGCGTCGAGGATGAACTCGGCCCGGTTTGTGCACCGGTTCACGAACCACGAGGCTGCAGTCAAGGCTCTAGCTTGGTGCCCTTATAACTTTCAAGTGTTGGCATCTGGTGGTGGCACAGATGATGGGTGCATTAAGTTATGGAATACTCAACAAGGGACTTGTATTACTAGTGTCAACACAGAAGCACAGGCAAGTGGGTTTCTATTGATTTCACTTAATTTCACTGCTTTATGTAGTTGTACATTGTGCATGAATAGTTGTACGTTGTGCAGATTTGTGGGCTAGAATGGAACAAGCATTATAAGGAGATAGTAAGTGGGCATGGGTATAGCACAAGAGATGAACGAAAGAACACGTTGTCGCTATGGAGGTATCCTTCGATGGTTAAAGCGGGCGAGTTAACGAGCCACTCGTCGCGGGTCTTGCAGCTCGCGCAGAACCCCGACGGGCTGACGTTGGTGTCGGCTGGTGCGGATGAAACGCTTCGGTTTTGGGAGATTTTCGGGCCTCTGCCACCGGTTAAGAGACCGTATAGCATCTTGTCGTCGAAGGCATTTCCAATAAGATGATCAAAGATTTAACTTGTTAGGATAGCGTTTAACCATCCATGTACAAGCTTCGATTCGATGATCAAAAACCAAATTTATACGATACCGTGGACCCCGATCATGTGGAACTAACTCATTTAATCGGTCAAATAATTATTTTATTCAACTGATCCGATTAAAACAATACAAGGGTATCTTCAACATATTCTCTAAAATGTTGATTTTGTTACAACAATTATTCAAAATAGAGAAAGCATATAAATGTGAATTCTGCAATTTTAAGAACCCTTTGAAAAATACTACCAAAGAAAAATTATTTTTTTATTATATTCTTGTCAATAAAAAAACTCTTTACGATAGAAAATAATATTTAGTTAGATATATAAAATATTTTAATAATATATTAAATATTATAGTATTCAAAATAAATAATTTGTTAAAATACAGTGTAGTTATTTTTGAAAATTGTGAATTTTGATTTCTTTCCATTTTAAAGAATTTTTTTGGACCGGAGATGCTATGATAGAATACACGGAAATGAATTAAAATAACGATTTTCCATCTGGCGAAGGGTCGTGTGAGAAGTTGAATTAACGTCTTAACGGTGAGAAGCGTGAGAAGTGGATCTGAGCCGTTGATCTCTTTTAATCTCAAGTCCTCCTATGAATTACGGCTTAGAAGAGAGTTGATCTGGTGCATCTCGGTGTGCGTCCATTTCTCATCCAACAGTGGATAACCACTTCTCACGATTTTACCAAAATATCCATAGTTCCACAAAAACCTGGGTAAACCACAAAATATAATTACATTTTCTACTCTTTTGGCAGACCTATGGCTATTTTGGTAAAATGTGGAGAGAAATGACTAAGAGGTAAAACCATTAGTGAAAAATAACTATTTTAATTAATTTCCATATGATGTAATAAAAACATTTAATAATTATTAAAAAAACTTGAACCAAACAAGATAATGGAATCTGGTCAAAAGAATTCAACATTCCAATTCCACCAGATTTCATCACATTCTGCAAACCAAACGCCCCTTCAAGTAAATTTATCACTCCTTCTGATGCCCGAAACAAAGAAAATAAATATAACGATGTGTTACCGAGAACCGACTTTACCAACGTTATTCGTCCTCCATATGAGATCGTCTTCGCTTTCCATGATGCAAGCTTTTCTTTCATCTTCTCGATTGTCGGTTTCCAATTATCAAGTCTCCGCATAGATGCCCCAACCGGTAGTCCAAGGTAAATAAAAGGAAGCATGGCACACCCACAGCCCAATCTTCTAGCACAAGATTGTACTTCTTCCTCCGGTACTCCCACTCCAAAAAATTTACTTTGCTCATATTTATTTTAAGACCCGATACTAGATATGGAAACACTTCAAGATTTTCATCAAGTTCTTGATATTTGCCAAATTCCACTCTCCGAAAAAAAAATCTCGTCCGCATAGTTAAGGTGCGAGATTTGGATTTCATCCTGCCCCACTCTTATTCCTTTAAACATCCCTTTACCCACGACCTCTTCCATCATAATATGGAGATTTTCGGCTACCAATAAAAACAAGAATGGTGCAAGTGGATCATCTTGTCGTAGTCCTCTTTCCATTTTGAACTCCCTAGTCGGTGATCCATTAACTAGCACGGATATCTTGGAGGAACTAAGGCATGTCTTTATCCATTCTCCATTTTGCCGAAAACCCCATTGCTTCCATAATCTCTAGAAGAAACGTCCATTCAACCGTATCATAAGCTTTTTCAAAGTCGACCTTGAATATCAAACCCCTTTTCTTCATCTTCCTAATGAAAGTCACCGTCTCGTTTGCAATTAAAATTCTGTCAAAAATAGATTTTCCTTTCACAAACGCACTTTGTTCTTTACTTATAAGTTTGCTCATCACCACTTTCAATCTCTCCGCTAAATTTTTTGATACAATTTTATAAAAAGATGCCAATAAGATAATTGATCGATAATCGTTTAGGCCAATTGGATACAGGAAACAAAATATCTAAAAGATTATTCACAAAAAACAATAAAAGTCTTACAAAAAACAAATATATGAATTTATTGATGTTTGATGTTTGATAGAAATTTATAAATTTATATGTTAAAAACAATATAATTACGTGATAAATAATTATTTATAAGAAAATTGAAAATAAAATTGGGTATGAGTGTCTGACAACAATTTTCTAAAGTCAAATTATTATTTTATCATACGTCATCGTACGAAATTTACAATATTGCCACAACCATCTTCTCCGATCGGCAAAACCACCCACAAAACTACTTACTTCATCATATCAACTCCCGCCGGAAAACCAGAGAAAAAAAAAAGTGGATATCCGTCACAGATCCGTGAAACAAAATCCTTATAGTTATTATGGATTAATACACACTGACGGAATCGACACAAATGTTCAAGAAACGTTGTGACGTAATAATCCGACACGTCTCGTCGAACCATCGCCACCATCGACCCCGTCGTTTGCCACCGCTTAACACCCTTTATAATCCCAAATCCACAACCAAATGTTCATCGGATTTTCATCCAACCATCTGTTCATCCTTCACTCTCCACATATCTTTCCCCAATTTCACGAAAATTAACCACGTATTCATTTCTCAATTACATCCTGCACTTCTCTCCTCCGTTAGCAATTCCGCCAGAAAACGCCGCCGATGATGATGATGATGATGCGTTATCTTCTTTAATACCACAACAAAACTTCATCATCAACTATCATGTAAGTAAATAACTTTTCTCTCTCTTTACATAATTAATTTCATTTTCCGGCTATTATATAAATTCATGGGGTTAATTTTCATGTTCATGCAGATCAACCAGATGTTACAAAATGTGAATGAATTTTGGCGAAGTAACCTTGCCGAAGAAGTAAAAAAGAGGAAAGATATTGAAGCATCGTTAAAACAAAAAGAAGAAATGGTGGATCGGTTCAGACAAATGTACCATTACTATGAGGAGAGGACGTGTTTTCTGGAAGAAATGCTTCAGCGGAGGATGACAGGTGAGGAATGCAGCGGCTCTGCTGCTATTGAGGAAGAAGTTGACTCGTGTTTTGTGGACCTGAATAGTGTCACAAGCATAGATATGGTATGCAAGAACTGCAGGAGTCGGCCTGCAACGATGTTGTGGCTGCCATGTCGGCATTTGTGTGTGTGTTTGGTGTGTGAAAAGAAGGTTAAGATGTGTCCGATGTGTGGTGTTGAGAAAACTGAGAGTTTCATGATCAATCTGTCATCACCCAGCTAATACAAGATTGTTTTATATATACCTCTTTATTTTCATGTATTTAATTTTACTGCAACACTACGTCCTTCAATTAAGGAGTTGAAATGATAATAATAAATTGTTTCAAGAGTTATCTTTTAGTGAAACATTCTTTCATAATTGTTGACTATACATATATAGTGTTATTCAAAAAATGTATATTTTGAATTGCTCATAAAAAAAATCAATGAAAAGTGTACTAGTTGGCTTTATTCATGTGATACTCGAAATACAAACAAGAAAGACCAAAATAAGATAATTAAAAAAAAAAAAAAAGGTGTAACAGGGGGAGAAAAAGTAAAATTTTGAAAGTTATACGATGCAAGGGCTTAAATGTTAATATTTAGAAGTTCTAGGGGCTGTTGTGTCCTCTACCAAACATGGGACTAATTTTTTTTTTGTCTCATACCACTCATAATCTGCATACCAAACACACCCTAAAGACCCAATCACCACCAGTTTATTTTAATATTATTTCTCTTTTCAACGAATAATTACTGTTTTCACAAATATATTATCGTAGCTTAATTTTGGAAGTTTGGTTTGCTACTCTTTGATTATCTTGGCTTTAGAGAAGGATAAGATGCAGATAAGACACGACCTCTACCCGAAAGGCGGTTGTTTCTGTAAACACCACTAAATTGTGAAAAGTGGAAAAATTAGCGGGGAGAAAAAGCTGAAGCGGCAATTAGACCGATAACAAAACAATTCATTACTATCTGATCGTTAAACATCCTTATCCTTATTTCCAAATATATTCTTATTCCTTCAAGTGAGAATAAGAATTATGGTAAGTGTACAAACAAAACCTTCAACTACTTCTAACTATTTTTATTTACCTATTTTTATCATGATCATAACTTTAACAAATCCATACATGTGAAAATGACTAAATGTATTTAAAAGTAAAGATAAATGTAAAAATAAAGTTAGATGAAGATAGTCGAAGGGAGACAAAGTTAAATAAGAAAACTCATCTAAAGACTAAACTGTTATCTCATAAAGTCAATCCTTATAACCCCCCACAATGGAAGAACCCTATGTAACATACATGCCCTATCTATTTCCATATATTAGAAATATAAGTCCAACGATCAAAAAAAGACATAAAACGATGATATAACATGATTCAATTTCAAATCCACCGTTTAGTTACCAACAAAAAACACGTAGTAAATATTTATTGATGCAAACGGTATTAGAGTAATTTCGACATAAAACCATCGAACCAACAGGTATCATGTTTCAAAGCAGACCTCTCCGTCTCTTGTAGTCGCTCACTGACAGGGTCAACGCATGCCTTCTCCCATCATTCTCCGGAACCTGACACCCAACCGTTGCTTCTATCCTCTGTTTCCGCGCCATGAACCCGGCCTGGACCCCATGGGGACCACCAAACTTCTGAAGAGCAGCCAATGAAATCGGCAGGTCGAAATCATGCACAATGTTTGACTCGGTCCCTTCATCCACTGGAGCGCTGGTATCCACCAACTTTCCAGCATCTGCAGCCGCTTCCAGTGCCGCCACAGTAGCCACCACGGCTGCCGTTTGGGCATCCCCTCCGTTGGCTTCAGCTGCAGCCTCTCCAGGCTTTGAGACATAGTAATTCCTGGACCGAGTCCATCTCCTGGAAAACGGATCGTAACCCGCTTCACCAGCCTTCAGACCTACACTCACGGGTTTCATTTCGGAGGCATTCTTGAAATTCTCGACCCGATTCTTTCTATTCATTTCCGCAAGTCTTATAGCCTTCTTATCTTTCTGCTGAGTCTGGCGAGACGCCTCTAGTTCTTGGAGTTTTGCTTTAATTTTTTCCACTTCTGTTTCATTGTGCTTCATTTGAGCGACTTCCATCTCCCGCCTCAACCGATCTTTCTCAGCTGCAACGTTTAAAGGTCTCCTTATGGTTGATTTTTTTTCCTGTAACATTTGCTTCACAGTCTCCGCAGAGTATACAAACGAGTTGGTCTTTTCTATGGCTTCTCGCTTTTCCAACACCTCTTGCTTGCTCGGCATTCTTCCACCATGGCGTTCCACCTCTCGGATTAATTGGTCAAACTCTTCTTTAAGAGGCGGGGAATCCGAAATCATGGCCATCTGCCACCTGGCAGCAGAATTTTCGTTTCCCCAAACGACATTCAGATATTTATGAGTCCTCTTGTTTTCTAACTTGTATTGTCTATCGGGGTCGGCTGCATCCACGTTTCTGACTATGCAGAGCCGGTAAATTGGCCCAGACTTTGATTTTCCGATGCCGACCCTCACAAAGCAACCAACAATCAACTCCTCAAAGAAAGGCTCCATAAACCATTTTGCCAGTTTTGATCTTCTGATGGTGATTCCCTTTACATCCTCATACATGAGGATTGTGGACTCCCTTGACAATTTTTCATCATCGCTGTCAACCATTCCGCCTGTTGACTCCTCGTCCTCACTGTGGGTCCCACTACCGCTATGACTCGGGGTGCTTAAAGCAGCAGGTGTGAATCCCTTCCGTTTGACCCCCGTGTCTGCATCTCTACGTTTCCAATGAGACTCTGGATCTTGCTGACGTAATCTTTTCCTGGCACGTAATTCATTCAACGCACCATCTTTTGCAGCTGCACGGTCGGCAGACCGAGCAGAAGAGCGTACTGCCCGGTTTACTGTGTGAGGTGGGGGGCTGTCTTTTCTCGACTGAGTTGACTTTTCTTTCTGCTTCTTTATACTGTTTTTCAAGTCTTTATCGTTTTTCTTGGTTGCACGCTCAGCCAGTATCATTTCTCTCTCAAGCTCAGACATTTTTGCAAGCCTTTGTCTGTCTTCATCACCTTTGTAAAGATCACTTCCCACAGAGTCGTCATCACTGTCACCCTCACGATCATACCTATCATCATCGTCTTCATCATCTTCATGGCTGCTGCTGTGTTCATCATCTCGTTCTGCAGGATCTAATCTTTTCTTCAAAGGAACCTGTGAACCAGAAGGCTTTCTGCTAGCATACCCACGATCATCATCTGAATCATCATCTCTTGAATCACTTCCATCATCAGAATATGAACCCTTTCGTCGCCTCCTTGATGGCGGTGGCGAATGCTGGTTTCTTCCAGTTCTTCCTGCTGCTTCAAGAAGCATCTCATCCAAGTCCGCCATGGTTCCAACACTTTTGCAATATCCTGCATATTTTGCAGCAATTTATTTACCGGAAAAAAAATAAAGACTCCATCCATCCATGATTCTATCTCGGGGGTGTCTAGTGTATTACTAGCATTTGACAAACTTTGAGGCAAAAGTTACCTATTTCAAAACTGGCAGCATTAAAAGCATTCGTTATATTTACTACGGAACACTTCAATTTCAAAACCAATCAAGAAGAATTTTCCAATTTTTTGTTAAAACTTCTAATTTTGCAAGTAGAATCAATTGTTCCAATTCTCATGGACGAAAGGAGTACATTTTTTTTTGGGTAACCATGGGTTTCTGGGCTAGCTTACAGACACTAACTAATCCCCCGGGCCATAGTTGTCAAAGGCTCAAGGCGCACTTAGGTGCAAAGGGGACTAAGGGCCTAAGCGCGAGGCGCAATCGTGATTTTCGGGACTCAAGAATGCGAGGCGCATCTTATCAATACACACAACTCAAATATGCAGCAAATACAAGCCTCCGATGCAGCAACCAGCAGTACATCGATAGAGGCAGAAGGGAGAAGAGTTTAAAAGGTGAGCCATGATGGAGAAGTTTTAAGGTCAGGGTATTTATAGAAAAGAAAGTTTGAAGTTTTAATGACCAGCTTTTAAATATTATGATTCGACTTAGGTCATCTATTTAGTTTAAGAAGTTGGGAGATGAGAAAACTTATTAAATATTAAAGTTTGACTAGTTATTTAGCAACTCATTAACGCGCCTAAGCCCACAAGGCGCCTTAGCCACGGGCAGGACCTTAGTGAGCCTCGTGAATACGCCTAACCTCGCCTTTAAAAAAGCCCAAGACCTTGAGCCTTATGAGCCTCAAAGAGGTGCGCTTTTAACAACTATGCCCCGGGGGACCACAAACGGACTATAGTCATCGCAGGTGAACCTCCATGGCCACACAAGAGCTTTGGTAGCACCTAGATTTGAACACGAGGTAGATGAGATTTTCCACAACATCCCTAAGGCTTAACCAGTGCTTCACTTGAGTGTGCCACAACACAACCCAAGTGGTTAAGTACCATTTTTTTTTACAAAGAAGCAAAGGGATCAATTCTGTAATAATCTTAGCATCATTCTCGTAAAAGCCATATCAAATTGCATACACAAGAGCAATTCAAGGACTGATACACGGACAAAAATCTCATGGATTATATAAGCAAAGCATGTGGATTCGATCCGCTCTAAGAAGAGATATATGAATATCAATTGCTGAATCACATATAGGGCAACAGCAACAAAAGGAAAAACCTAGCCATCACAAAACAAAGCCCAAACCCTAAATCAGAACATATACACGATTACTATTTAGGATTCCAGACATTCAGCTTTTCAAATACATCCACCAAAGTAACAAATCACCAATTAATCCCTTAAATCATAGATTTGAAGTTCATAACTACGATGATAACAACGAAATGTTCGACAATCGGAGGAATTGGGGATTTAAAATTAGAGCGTCACCTGGTCTCAAGAGAACGGTATCCAAAGAAAGAAAGAACAGCAGGAGTGCAGTCTCCGTACGTAGAAGACGTTGCCGGAGAAAAAAATGACCGAATCAGCAGCCGTCCGGCAAGTGCAAAGGTGATCTGTGTTGTACATATAGTAGCATAATCAATTCAACAGAAAATCGAAACCAGAGTATGGTGGAGACGATGAAGAACAGACATCGAAACCCAAGAAATCGATGAAGGCCGTTCAAAAAAAATCGATGAAGAACACCAACGAAATCGATGAAGAACAGACATCAAAACCAAAGAAATCGATGAAGGTCGTTCAAAAAAAAAATGAAATCGATGAAGAACACCAAAGAAATAGAACAGACATACCTGTGGAGACGATGAAGATGAAGGCGATGGTGAACTCTGGTAGATGGAGGCGATGGAATGAAAAAAATTAGGTTCAGGACACGTATCAGATTAGATGGTGAAAAAAAAAAATAGTTTTGTCGATTTTAAAGTTAGTATTATACTAGAAGCGTACTCCCACAAAATGCAGCGAGATACATCACGATTTTAATTTTAATTTTAATTTTTTGTTTTTTATTGATTTACAGTACGATTTTGGATGATTTTTATTGAGTGATAATGGTTTTTTTATATATAAATTTGTTTAATTTAGGCTTAACAATATAATGTTTTTTATATAAAAAAAATTAAGTAGTTTGTTAAAATTCATTAATTATCTTATATATTTTAAATTTTTTATATTTAAATTGAGATGTTTATCCTGTTTTGATTATGTTTATCAGAATTCAAATTTCATAATTTTAGGATTTGGGGATTAGAGATAAGGATTTTGGGGGATAAGGATGAAATTTATTAATTAGGGTTAAAAGCATTTAAAAGTAGTACATATTGCTTCATTAATTGTTTTTTAATTGAGTGATAATGGTTTTTTATATATAAATTTGTTTAATTTAGGCTTAACAATATAATGTTTTTATATAAAAAAAATTAAGTAGTTTGTTAAAATTCATTAATTATCTTATATATTTAAAAAAATTATATTTAAATTGAGATATTTATCCTGTTTTGATTATGTTTATCATAATTCAAATTTCATAATTTTAGGGTTTGAGGATTAGAGATAAGGATTTTGGGGGATAAGAATGAAATATATTAATTAGGGTTAAAAGCTTTACAGGTAGTACATTAGGCTGTAGTAGTTATTTTTAAGAGGTTTTAAGTAGATAACTTTAAATGATAATACATAAAGCTTAGTGAATTGTAATTAAGAGTTTTTTATGTCATCTTTATAATATAGTATAGATTGTGTTGATTTTAAAAATAAATCAAAATAAGAAAAAAAGATAAATGTTTTTGAAAACTTCTCATTGAACCATTGTCTAGCTTTTACTATAATATACATAATAGATATTGCATGTATAAATTTTACCATTTGGTTGACTTTGATTGATTTCAACCGTGGTTTCATAGTTGGAACTCCGAAGTTGTATGAAGCAAAATGTAAATTCATATATGATAATTAGTCTATTTTAAACATGATCAATCATTGAAGGTCAAGAAAACAAACTTTGGATAATATTGGTGGATTTACATTCTCATAAAACTTCAATTTCTCAAGTGTGACACTAAAAATATATATAAGTATATATATCAAACAATAAGTGAATATAAAAATGTAGATTTACGACCCTTGAGAGTAACAATGTAATACTTGAATAAATAATACACAAATATTCTTTTAGCGTTAGGGGGTTATGCTCCTGAGAAGAAATATATATATAAATAAAAGTTAAGCTAATAATACATCATGCAATTATAAAATGGACAAATAAAGAATATATTTAAACTGAATGAATAGTTGAGTAAAAGACTTACATGTAGTAATATATATATGTGTAACGTGGTGATAAAGCTTTGATGTTCTTTTGCATATTTGGTGATCTTTAGATCTTGATTATGTTTGTGTCATTTACTACAAAAAAAAACACAACATAAAGATCGTATGAAGTCAATACAATGACAAAAAAAATTGACTATAAACAAAAATTCATACCTTAAATCAATCTTTTAGTGAGAAAAAATATGTTAGAAGGAAAGAATGAGAGGTAGATCGTTGTATGACAAAGAAGTGAAAAAACTCAATAACATATCCAACAAAGAAAAAAAAAACACTTGTGCTTAAATAAGGGAAAATGATGATTAATTAAAATAAATGAAGAAAAATGAATGGTTAATAACATAAACAATGGAAATAAATGATTAATTAACATAAATTGTAATAAAAAAAATAGTAAATTCTTTTTGTGGTTTATTCTTTTATATATAAATACATATATTTAAAGTAAAATGGTTTAAGTTATAGGAAATTGGATGGTTTAATTAGGTATTGAAAGTTAATTAAAGGTGTGACAAAATGACCAAAGTAGCCTCTTCGCAATAAAAAATATATTTTCATATTCTTTTATATATAAATACATATACTTAAAGTAAAATGGTTTAAGTTATAGGAAGTTTGATGGTTTAATTAGGTATTGAAAGTTAATTAAAGGTTTACCAAAATGACCAAAGTAGGCTCCTTGCAATAAAAAATTTTATTTTCATAGAGGGTATTAAAGTCTTTAATATATTTAACATTTAAAAAAAAATCAAAAAAACCACAAAATTTCTAGCTAACAATCCTATTCTAAGAGAGTGTCACCTCACTACTCTTGGTTTTTCTTTAATATATATATATATATATATATATATATATATATATATAGATATAGATAAATGGTTTTGCTTTAATAGATATATAGATGGATCCATAAATGTTTAAAATTTTCTAAATTTACTTATTTTTTTTATCTTTATATACACACATTTATTAAAATGAAATTAAAATTATATATATGAATATGTTTTTTCCAATATGAATAAAATATTATATTAGTAAATAAGAGTGTTATTATTTAATATTTAAAGATATTCAAAAAAAACATAAATAAAATATTTTCTCAATGAAGAAGAGTATTATTATTTTATATTAAGATATATTAAAATAATTAAAGAGAAAATGAAAGGTTGCTCATTTATTAACATTTTTATTAAAAAATAATTCAAAAACATGAGAAAAAAGATAATAGTGAATCAAACATTCTCAAGATGCCACATCATCTTTCCATGGTTTTGCTTTAATAGATATATAGATATAGATTTTTTATTTCACATTATTTCAACATTAATCTACCCCTTATATATACATCTTCATCTTTCAATTTTATATATTTCAACCAATGTGGGACAACCTTAACAACATAATATTTCATCTCTTCACCAATACCAACCCTTTTTAAGTAAAAAAATTCAAAATTATGAGAATTTAGATAAATAGAAATGAAGACATCTCATGGTGCCACCTCATCACTCTTAGGTTTTCCTTTTATATATACTAGTGTGTGACCCGCGCGATGCGCGGTAATAGTTTTTTTTTAGGAGTACTTGATTCCGTATTCTTTGATCAACCTATTTCTCTTCTATGTTTGGTATTTAAATATTTATTTCTTTGGTAGGAAAATTAAATGTTGCATTGAGAATTAAAAGCATATAATAAAAGGAGCAAATGATGAGTTTGGGGGTTAAACAATTACACAACTAATCTTTTATTCTATTTTTGTATATCAAATATATTGATTGATCGTAATAAATATTCATTTATATATTGATGATATATAATTAAAAAGAAGATGAAATGTTTTGGAGTTAACGAAAAGATAAATAAAAGAAATAATAGTGTTGTGCATAAATAAAAATATTGATTTATAATTATTGTTACTTTATTTTAGCAAATAATATTATTTGTAATCAATGATTAAGTTATCGATATAAAAATAAATAAAAATACATGTTCAATCAATAATATCAAAGTTAATAAAAGTAAAAGTTATATTTCATTAGTTTTTACAAAAAAAAAAAAAAGTTAGATTCATATAACTCTACTCTTAATTTATAATCATTCTTAACTTACCAATAATTTTTTGATTATGTTAAGAAAAGGAAAAAATTTTTAATTTAAATGTATGTTTGAATATAATAATAATAATAAAGCTAAGTAAATAAAAAATAAAACGAATATATTTCTTAATTGTTATCTAAAAATATAAATTAAATAATATAAATTTATATTTTAAATCTATTTTACCTCACCAATAATTTTTTGTTTGTGTAAAAAATAAAAAAAAATTAAAATATAAGTTTTAATACTAATAAATTAGTAAATAAAAATAAAACTAATATATTAATTAATTGTTATTAAAAAATGTAAGATAAATAATGTTGTTATTTGTAGAAAAATGTATGTAATAATTGTTATGTAAAAAAGAAATTGAAAACGTAGTAAAATAAAAATGTGATTTATTTAATTAAAAATAAATCAAAATTATAACGAAATAAATATACAGAAACGGAGGTTTCTTATTGATTTGATTGATCTTTCTTTATATATATTAATATTAATATTCGACATCGAGCGTTGCGAGATTGTCAAAAATCATGTTGAAAATGTATAAGTTATTTTTATTTATTGTTTTTATGAATTTAGACCATGTTGCAAAACATTATACAATATCATTAATGATGAAAATGAGTGTCGATGAACAATATTGTTCTCAATTTAGCATGTAAAGATTGATTATAAGCCTATTTAATTAATAGTATTATAAAGTATATTAGATGTTTAATGAAATTATTAGTAACAACCATAGTTTAAACATCTATTATATAATACAAAATTTAATTAAAATAAATTAATACAAAAATGACATAGAATTGACGCCATACTTAAAAATAGAAACTAAAAATGTAGTTTGCTAGTAACAACGTCATATCATAATAAACAAAATCAACATGTTCACCGGAGGCTCTAGGATAGTCGGAATAGGAGAGCACTCATCTATTAGCAATATGATGACTCTTTTGGAATAAAAAATAGAAATGCGAGTTAGATAATAATAAATCATGAAATTACAAAATAGATAAAACCGATTTTAAATTGAGATTGTAGTAATTGTAGACTGAATGACTTACATTTCATAATATATGCGTATGTTGTCCATTAAGTATTCATGTTTTTCAATATGTTCAACAACCTTCACAACTTATTTAGACAATATCTCATTTGTTTTGTCTTTGGTTTGTGCACTTTCTACAAAAAAAACATATAAAATATATATAACACCATATAACTTAACAACATACATAAGTTTATACCTTAGATGATCAAATATAGTGAGAGAAAAATTGTTTGACAAAAAACCAAACCATTAGGTAGACAACTAAAAAATGAAGGCCACAAGGTTAAATAAATAAGAGAAATGAAAAATTAATTAACATAAATAAGGGAAAATGAACAGTTATCTAACCTAAAGAAAAGAAATCGAATAGTTAAATAACATAAATTTCAATGTGTATGTATAAGTACAAAAATCCCAATAAATTTAATGAAAATATAACTTACATATGGGGATATGGATTCTAAATTCAATTCTCTTTTTATCTTTATATATACACATATATATATACATATATATTAAAATGAAATTAAAATTATGTGTTATATAATAATTTTATTTTATATGATTGTCATAAGTTAATTCATATATATATATATATATATATATATGAAATTTGTTTTTTCCAATATGAATAAAATATTATATTAACAAATAAGAATTTTATTATTTAATATTTAAAAATATTCAAAAAGCATAAATAAATTACTTTAATAATGAATAAGAGTATTATTATTTAATATTTAGAAATATTAAAAAAAATTAAAGAGAAAATGAAAGGTTTGTTCATTTATTAATAATTTTTATTAAAAATTAATTCAAAAATATGAAAAAAAGATAAAATAAGATTCTAATCTCTAGAAGATGTCACTTTTCATTCACGAATAGACAATTTTTTTTAACTTATTTAACATTTTATAAAGTCTTTAACTTAATTATCTTTATAATGAATCATTTTGTAACAATGTGCCAAATCATTTGTTGTAGGTTTTCCCTTAATTAGTAGATGGAAAGATGAAAAGACGATAATGAATATGGCTAGGAAGTTATGTAGTTTGAAAGTTAAAAGTAATTATATTGGAAGTGAAATTACTAAAGAAGCCTTCTTGTAATGAAATATATATTTTTCATTTAGGGGTAGAATAGTCATTAATTTATTTAATATTTAAAAAACTCAAAACAATGAGAAAATTCCTTTGGACAAATTCTCTTCTCATATTGTGCCACATCATCTTGGTGGGTTCTCCTTTTATATAGATACTAGTGTTTGATATCGCGCGTTGCGCGATGATCAAAATAAATGTTAACAAAAATGTAAAAATCATTTTCATTGACTATATATATAATGTTTGGTACTCTGTGAAGGTAAAACTTCACATGTTTTTCCTATGAAGATTCGAAGTTTTTTCTAACTTCTCAATGTTTTGCTATGAAGTTTCAGTGTTATTTTGTGGTTTTAACGGTCTCGCGAAAACATCATGGTCTCCCATTATCCCAAGTCTATATAATTTTGTACATAAGAGAGGTTTTGAAGAGATAATGTAGCATATTTTAATACGTATAATCTCTTATCATTTTTCTGAAATTTTTGACTTTTTAAAATGTTGAATATGTTAAAAGACTTCTCTATGTTCACATGTAACTTAAATTTTC
This sequence comes from Arctium lappa, assembly GCA_023525745.1. NCBI lineage: Eukaryota > Viridiplantae > Streptophyta > Magnoliopsida > Asterales > Asteraceae > Arctium > Arctium lappa. The sequence continues at coordinate 132,253,468 of CM042049.1, forward strand.
AGTAAAAGTGAGGGACTTTTTAGTAATTTGACAATCTATTTCAATTTATGCTATTAACCATTTCTAAATACATAATAGGTGCAAGTCCATGTACAATACTTTATTTTAAATAAATATTGATTTTGAGCCTATTCAATTAATAGAGTTATAAAATATGTTGGATGTGTGATGAAAATTATTAATAACAAATATAGTTTAAATATTTTTATATAACATTTATTGACGTCGTTTAAAATAAATTGATACAAAAAATAACATAAAAATAAAAAAATAAGTCAAAATGCTCCAACATAGTGAAAGATTTAGAATAAACAAAACTCTAACACCACAATAACTAAAAATAAAATTATAAATATATAAACTTATAATAAATAGAAACAATAAATAAACAAAATATATCAGTTATTACTTAATAAAACTATATTATCAAATATTTATGCTATTATTATTATTATTATTATTATTCAAATATGTAGTTTAAATAACCTTCATATTTAAAAACCAACTATTATAAATTTTTAAAAATTATAAGCGTCTTTAAAAAAAATACAATAATACCTGATTAAATGTAATATAAAAAGTGTTTATATTTATCATAAATATTATCTTCTTATATAAAAAAGATATAGAAGTATTTAAAATCTAATTCAAAAAAATATCAAGGGTCCAACTCCTTTTTCATTTGGTCGTAGAGTTATTTTCTTCCAATATTTTTTTTTAAATAGTATTTTTTTGATTTTTTTTTTTTGCAATGTAGGTCAAAATTTGGATCGAGGCAAATGTCACTTAACACGATTAAATAGCATTGTCAAACACCTTCAGTTTTTTACTTTTCTTGTGTGAAGGAGATGTACCAGTTTCATTTTCTAAATTGATAATCTTCGATAACATTGTTGACAATGGTATAAATCTCATTAAATTGTAGCAAAGTATCATTGTTGGAGCTCTTAAATTGTATGAAGCAAAAAAGTAAATTCGTAAATGAAAATTAGTCTAGTTTTAAATATGATTCAATCATTGAAGGTTAAGAAAATAAACTTTGGATAGTATTAGTAGATTTAAATTCACATAAAACTTTAATTTCTCAAATGTAACACTAAAAATCTATTAGTATATACATCAAACAATAAGTGAATATAAAAATATAAATTTGCAACCCGTTTGCAAGTAACAATGTTATATTTGAATAAACAATATACAATTTTAGTATTGCATGTTATGTTCGAAAGAAAAAAATATAGAAATAAGAATAAAGATAATAATACCTCATGAAATTCTAAAATAGACAAAAGTAAGAATAGATTTAAATTGAAGAAGTAGTTGAATGAAAGACTTACATTTAGTAACGTATATGTGTACCATGGTGATGAGACTTTGATGCTCTTTCGGATATTAGACGATCTTTAGAACTTGTTTCTACTTGTGTTACTTACTACAAAAAAAACACAAAATAAACATTATATGAAATCAACAAAATGGCAAACAAAAGTCCACAGGCTAGATCGATCTTTTAGTAAGAGAAAATGTGTTAGAAGGAAATAATGGGAGGTAGGTTGTTGAATGACAAAGAAGTGAAAAAAAAACATGTGTGTTTAAATAAGAGGAAATGGATGGTTAATTAAAATAAATGTAGGAAAATGAATGGTTAATAACATAAAAAAGTGAAAATAAATTATTAATTAACATAAATTGCAATAAAAATTTGATTAATATAAGATGTTGGGTCATCTAAGATTTAAAGATAACCTCTCCTTAGTCTTTATTGATGATTGAACCTTGTATTTTATTCTATGGTTCTTTGTAATAGCTTAGTTAGTTTAACAGATCGGTGAGTCGAAGATAAACCGAATCCAACATGAAGGAAGTCTACAATGCGGATTGAGATGGACTTCAAGAGTGAACTAAGCATAATCTGTCGATTCCATTTCGGCAGATCATATCCCTGCCGATTCCAATTCGACAACTTACCCCTGTGCCGAATCCTCTCATGTTCGGCAGAACTTTCTTCTGCCGAACCTTCACCTGTTCGGCATTCATTCCTTCTGTGTCGAGTTCCTCTTTTGGCACATACCTAAGTTACCGAATTCCTTCTTCGATAACTTTCCTCGTACAGATTGCTTCTTTATCTAGTACGAGCATTTATGTTAAATCCTCATGATTTGACATACTTTCTCTTTCCCAATGATCTTCTGACAATGGAAATGGAAGCTTCTCTCTTCCTTTAGAAGATTTACATTTAGTCTTAATTTGATTAGATGTTTATTTTCTAATAGATCTCAAAAAGATTTTCCCAAGAATATTTTATTTAGATATTGTACTTTCATAGTACAAAAGTTACCTTTTGTATTGTGACAAGTCACATCAAATATCTTATAATTTATTGTCAACCTCTCAACCACCAAAGCCTTTACTCCTACTTGTCCTTTGCACTCATTACATTGGATAGTATATAAAGGATGGGAGTAGCACCTTGCTACTCACGCTTTCAGCTCAAGCTTTGGCTTTCACAAGATTTCAAGCAGGTTGATAGTTGTCTTTTATTTCCTTAAGGTTTAAGTCTTTGTGTTCTTAATATCTTCTAAGTGTTAGATTGTTTAGAGTAGTTCTTAACTATTCTTATTCCGCAACAATCTTTATTTTCTCTTTGTGTAATTCTTGATATTCATTATCAATAAAAGAATTAAAATTAAGTATTTTTGTGTTATTGTATTCAACCCCCCCCCCCTTCTACAATACTTGTTTACTTTTTTGGGACTAACATAAGAAGATGAATGGTTTGATACTAAAAGCTAATCAAAGTGGTGCCAAAATTACCAAAGTAGCCTCCTTGAAATATAAAATGCATTTTTCATAGAGGGGCATTGAAGTCTTTAATGTATTTAATATATTTAATATTTTAAATATTCAAAAAAACTACATAATTTCTATCTAAGAATCCTAAATGAATGCATATAGAAAGTTGAAATATAAAATGCATTTTTCATAGAGGGGCATTGAAGTCTTTAATGTATTTAATATATTTAATATTTTAAATATTCAAAAAAACTACATAATTTCTATCTAAGAATCCTAAATGAATGCATATAGGAAGTTGGATAGTTTGAAGATTAAAGTTAATTAAATAGGAAGTAAAATTACCAAATGATCCTTCTTATAATGAAGTACACAATTTTCATTTAAGGGTAGAAAGGTCTTTAATTTATTGGTATTTAAAAAAAATTCAAAACAATGAGAAAATTCATTTAGGTGAATACTACTCTAACATTGTGCCACATCATCATTTGTAGGTTTTCCTTTTATATATATATAGATAGATAAAGATTGTTCCATCTATTTTGATAGAAAAAAAAAACTTAAGCTTTGTTTCATAAAATCAATCTTTTATCCATGTTGTCTTATCTCTCATTTTTGTTCCATGGCATATCTAATATGTGACTATTTTTTTTATCTCATCCCGTCTCCATATCAAACGCACTCTCTCAATGAACCGTATCAAAACGGTGCGTGTCTTTCGGTCTTTGTCAGGGTTGTGGGTTTCGCCTCATTAAATATGAATAAAATAATAATTGAAAACATAAAATCAAAATAACATCATTGATAAATAGTTGATTAATATGTTAAAATCAATGTTTTAAAAACCGGTTTTTTGGTTGATCTGACGTGGTAACTGGGTCACGGTTCAACCGGGTCAACCCGGTTTCAAAATTTTCTATATAATTTTCATTTTCCTGCATATGTATATATATATATATATATATATATATATATAAAACCAAAAATTTGATGTCCACAAGTTAAAACATTAAAAATACACGTAACAACAAGTTTTACATCAATCCAAAAACATTACATAAACACACATAAGCATAAACATAAGTTTTATGTAAACAAATACATCAAAACGAAATATAACGATCAAACAAAATCATGGATCTTGAGACATTGGAGTGTTAGTTTTTAACGCTAATACGTATTGCCTATTGGACTATTGGTTTTTAACTTTTGTTACCGGGTCAACCGGTTCGATACCGGTTCGTTATGATCGGTTCAACCAGTTTTTTAATAGAACCGGCCGGTTCAATCCGGATCATAAAATAGCATCAACCCAGTCGCAATTGACCCAGTCTCTTCACCGGTTGCCGGTTCAACCGGTTCACCGGCCGGGTCGACCCGGATTTTAAAACATTGGTTAAAATAACTTAATTTTGTTATGTTAGTTTAATTTTCTATGTAATAAGTATATTTTTATTTTCTTTTCTTTTACTTTTATCACCGTAAGATAATTACAGTTATTTTCTGAAACGTATAATATTATTTAATTTTTTTCAAAAACTAATCTGAATTTTTTTTTTTAAATAATAAGTATAACCAACTATCAAGTATGTATAAAAACTAGGGAAATTAATTAAAATACCCGTATTTCGATCCCGTATTACCGAAATACCCCAAATCTCTCTTATTTTGCCGAAATACCTCTTTTTTTCGGGATCCGTGGCCGGGATGCTTACCAATCCCGGGGTTACATTCAAAGACGACGTGAATAGTGAAATCCCGGCGTTAGTCCGGGATGTGGGCCGGGATGGGGCCTGGCGTTAGTCAAGCAACACTCTAAAATTAACGCAACACTCTAAAATTAACGCAATCTCTCTAAAATTAAAGCAACACTCTAAAATTAACGCAATCTCTAAAATTATCGCAACCTCTAAAATAAACGCAACACTCTAAAATATTTAAAAGTAAAACAACACTCTAAAATTAACGCAATCTCTAAAATATTTAAAATTAACGCAACACTCTAAAATTAACGCAACTCTCTAAAATTAACGCAATCTCTCTAAAATTAAAGCAACACTCTAAAATTAACGAAACACTCTAAAATTAAAGCAACACTCTAAAATTAACGCAACCTCTAAAATTAACGAAACACTCTAAAATTAACGCAACACTCTAAAAAACACGAAATACTCTAGCATATTAACAACATAAACATAACACATAATCTCTAAAATAAACGCATAATCAAACACATAGTCTAAATAACATACAACAAATATTTTATAAAATATAAAACTACAATGGGGTTAAAAGAAAACTTACCAAAGTAAGTAGACGAGACATATCGAAGATTGCTAAAACTCCAATAACTCGAGTCGAAATCCGAGCGTGATATACACGAGATAGAAGAGAGAGTTAGAAGTAGAAGAGAGGAAGTGGTTGTGTGGGGTGGGGTTTGAATTGGGGACCATGCTTTTATAATAATGGGGGAACACTTCTAAACCTAATTTCCCTTAATCCAAACCGTCGATTTTATTTTGATCAAGAATCTCTTCCATCCCGGCCCCCAACCCTGGGAAATTATTGTTCATCCCGGACTAATGCCCGGATTCCCTTATTCATCCCGGCTTAACGCCGGGAAAACCACTATTCACGCCGCCGATGATGCTAACCCCGGGATGGGTGTCAATCCCGGCCACGATCCCGGCCAAAAGGGGTATTTCGGTCACTATTCATGCCGCCGATGAAGGTAACCCCGGGATGGGTGTCAATCCCGGCCACGATCCCGGAAAAAAAGGGGTATTTCGGCAAAATAAGAGAGATTTGGGGTATTTCGGTAATACGGGATCAAAATACGGGTATTTTAATTAATTTCCCTAAAAACTAAAAGTATACGAGTTTAAAATATTAGCCGTTTACAAATATTTTTAAAAAACTATCTGTTATAAAATAGTTGATTAATTTATTATGTTTATTTTATTGGTCGAGTTTCACTTTTATCTAATAAAATATATTAGATGGTATTAACCAAGAGATTATGATTGATTTTGGATATCTCCTAAGAGCATCTCCAACAACTTCTCTAAAATGGAGATTTTGGGTTTTTTTTTGCTCCAACAGCTTCCCCAAAACCTTCTCCAAAATGGAGAAAACATGAGAGAGAAGATGGAAATCTCCAAATTTGGAGATATCTCCAAAAATGATTACACATGAGAGATAAATTATTTTTTATTCATTCTACCAATGAGATTGGTTTAAAATAAATGTTTATGAGAGAGAAATAATATTTTATGAGTTGTATTGAATATTTTAATATTATAATTAATTGTGTAATCTCCAAAATGGTGAATCTGTTGGAGATGAAGGTGATTTTTTTTGAAGATTTTCACTTTTTACTTCTCCATTTTGGAGAAGTTGTTGGAGATGCTCTAATAGTCTAGAAGATATCCCATATCTCATGTTTATTGAGTTACCATATGTTTATCTATTTGTAATGTATATATATAGAGGCTTAGGGTCTTCTGTATTGGACAAGGAGAAAATACCGAGAATAATAGATGGGCATAATTTTTATGATGATATATACACTAATCAATTTAATTGTAAATTATCTAAAATCGTTAAAAGAAAAAACAAGTCACAATAAAATACAAAATAGTAATATGACATTAATTTAATAATTATTTAACGTTCCACTACTTTAAGGTATAGTATTTAATATGCATACATAATTAGACATGAAGGAATAAGGAGGCAAGACTAAACTAAACATGACATAAGAAGATTGGATATATAGAACTAGACAAATAGTCCTAAAAAGGTTATTTGATGATTTTATGTATACATATAATAGTTATAAAACGATACAAATCAAGTCAATATTTAAATAATTTAAATTATAAGCATTTTTATACAATTTTCATATACATAAATATTGGTAGTTCAAAAACTCGGTTCATCCAAATGAACATATGTTTTATTCAGTTTAGAATATCCTTATGAATTGTCGGCGACAACGGTGGAGATTATTGCAGCGACAACAGTGACAGTCGAATGAGATGGTGGTGGTTGAGGTATAGGTGATGATGAATGATATGGTGGTTACTAGTGGTGGCGGAAGTTGAGGTGGTTATTGTGGCAAAGACTGAGGTCATGGTAGTATTGGTGTTCTAGGTAGAGGTGGTGGTGGTTGGTAGAGGACAGTGACTGTGATGGACGTGAAGATGGTGGATGGTGGTGGACATTGAGGGTATGTTTGGTCCGCAGACAGAACATGACTAGACAAGATGGAACAGAACAGGACAGTTGTTCAGCGTTTGGCAAGACATGACAGAACTGGACAGAACATGGCTAGACTGGTTAAATGACGAATTTACCCCTGATGAAAAATCATAGATTACATCACATAAAACTAATTTACATCACTAATACATAGTGCAATGAATTATCAAAAACATAAAACTAATTTATCACGATTGGATTTTGGATATGGAAATCAAAACTCAAATTTTAAGTTTCGGATTTTAGGTTGTTTCGGGTTTGGGTTGGTCGGTTTCGGATTGATGTCGGTCGGGTTTGGGTATTATATAATGCAAAAGTTATATATAAATTCAATCGTTTTTTTAAGATGAATACAATCGATTGAAAGATTGATGAAATCGATAGCAAGTTTAAAATTTAGAAAATATTTCAATAGACTATAATTTACGATTTTCAAAAAAATAATTATATATATATATATATATATATATATATATAGTGGAAGGATATTTTGCAACCCACATCTTAACCGTCGGATTCATGATCGACGGTTATTTTATTTTTATTTTTATTTTTTTTAATTAAAGATATTGGGCCCCATATCTGTTGTAACCGTCGATCATGAATCCGACGGTTAAGATGTGGGTTGCAAGGGTTGCAACATTTTCAAGGGTTGCAAAATATCCTACCCCTATATATATATATATATATATATATATATATATATATATATATAGTATTTAAAATATAGATTTATGTTATTTCGGGTTTTCAGACGGGTTAGGTGGCCAACGATCAAACTCAATCCGAACCCAGATATCCTCCCAAATGTCGGGTTTCGGATTATCGGATTTCGGGATATTCGGGTTTTGCAAAAACACCTTATTTTCGGTTCGGATGCGGATTCGGATTTCGGACTATTCGAGTTTTGCACACCCCTAGCTTGGAGGCGTGGATGATGAGAAGACATGTTTTATGTTTTTAACAAAGGGTATATTAGTCAAAATATTATTGTTCTACTTAGTTCCAGGGGGTTGGAGTGGGACAAGTGTGTCCCATGTTTGTTCCACTTAGTTCTAGTGTGTCCCACATATGATCATGCCAAACATGGGACAAACATGTTCTGTTCTGTCCTGTTCCACTCTGTTCTGCATACCAAACACACCCTGATGGACTACGTGGTAGTGGTGGTGGTCGATAGTGATGGACAGTGACGATTTGTAAAATTTTTAGAGTTATATCAAATTAGGGTAGATTTGTAAATTTTTTAGTTTTGTCTCATCTGTTATATATAGTATTCATAGTGAGATTTGTTCCACATAAAAAGAATAGCGAAATCTTACTTTGATTTGGTGAGCTATATATATGTATGCATTTTGGGCTTATCTCTTGTCCCACATTGGAAGAGTGATAAACTCTTTCTTACTTTATAATCCTTAAACAACTTGTAGAGTTGTTTAAGAGATCAAACTAAAGGGAATTTGGTCTTGTTGGGTGGATTTTTTACACATACATTTAACGGTCAAAAGATAGCAATAGCATTAGCACTATGCGACTTCTGTGTGATCTAACCCGTCAGAAATTCGCCTAGACCACTGGTGACGAATTTCTGACCATTTTTTGACAGGTTTTCAATTTAAATTTGATTTTGGATAAGTTTTCAAGCTAATTAGTTAAACTTATCCAAATTAGTTATGCATACAAACCTATAAACATGTGTCATCTTCCATGGTTTTTGATATCTTAATCCTCTCTTGATTCTCCCCTTTCTCTTCATTCTGTAGAAATGTTCTTGAGAATATGTTTTTTGTTGTTAAACTTATTCTATTGATTAGTTTATTCCTGGGGGTGTATTAGTCAAAACCTAAACAACCTTGATAGTAGGGGGCTAATAATATCATAAGGAGAGTGATCATTTCACGTTCTAATCAATTGATTTTTACATCTTTTCTTTCAATTAGCATACCTTTCTAACATCATCCAATCCCACCCAATCCTGATCCCAGACGAGTCCTTGTCCCATGAATAATATTATAGCAGCGGCTTCAACTTGTTGCGACCTATAGAATTGGTAAATGGGCGTGGGGCGAACGAAGTACCATTTTTGGAGTGATGGCTATGTACCAAAAATAAGGGCCTCCCATTGCTGTTTCTAATAAAAATATGTTGGATAATAAATTAATAATTAAACATTTATATCTATACTATATTATAAAGTATGGATAAAAAACTAGTAAATACAAATTATTAGACATAAGGTACTATCATTTTATGCAAAATTTTAAAAATCTCTTAATTTACAAGTACCAAAGCACAAGATACATATTATTATTACAGACTTCTAACACCCACCAATTTGGTATGTACAGGGTCTTTCCATGTATCACTATTAATTAATATATTATATTACTATAAATTTGCTTTAATTATATTATTAAATATGTAATTGGTTATTTTTTCTAGATATCATTAAAATATATAAGATAATCATTGAATTATAACAAAATACTTAATTTTTTTATATAAAAAACATTATATTATTAAGCCTAAATTAAACAAATTTATAAAAAAATGATAACTTTTTCAAAACCATCCAAAATCGTACTGACAAAAAAAAAACAAAAAAAAATGAAACATTAAAATCGTGATGTATCTCGTTGCATTGCACGAATACGCTTATAGTTTGTAGTGGAAAATGAAATGTTTATATAATGTGCTATAACGAGGTGGGATTAATGTCCGCGCTTTGCTGCGGATGGAAAGAAATACTAAGACCATAAATTTGAGCATCACCAATTATGAGAACAAAACATTTTGTGTCTGTTAGCAGCATCACTATAATTTACAAAATGCCCTATGAGGATGATGTGTGTGTATGATAGGAAGCGAAAATAAATTGGCAAATGGTACATTACATCATTAAACTTAAAAAAAAGTTACATTGTTATTAAACTTAAATTAAATTATAATAAAAATATGAATTAAACAAATTTTACATAGGTTTTGGGTTGAAGAAGACACAATGATTGAGATGCGATGCATGTTAAGGGGTCTTTATTTTATGCTTATATAATAAAAATAATTTTTATAATATAACTTTTATTTATTTAAATTAGAAAATGAAAAAGTTATAAATGATCGAAATGTCATTTACTTAACGGTCAGGAGCTAACAACTTTTAGTTTCGAGGACCAAAACGTTACGTAAATGCAAAATCAAAAGTCTATTTTGGAATCAACAAATTATGAGGACTAAATCCAAGAGGAAAATAAAACTATAGGGACCAAATCTGTAACTCTACAAACATAGAAAAAAAATTTAAAAGCTCAAGGACCAAATCTGTAAGTTACTAAAAAGCTGAAGGACCAAAGCTGTAAATTAATGTATAATGGTATACGAAATTGTCAACCGCTTTTTTTTTTCTTTCTCAATTGATTTGAAGGGGTATTTTTGTAATTTAACTTTCCTGGTAAATGTTATATAGTATAATTATCAATTTTAGGTTGTCCTTTTTCGAAAAAATAAGAAGCAATCACCAAATTTTGGTAGTTTTTAATTTAGAATTTAAAAGTAATTTATATGAGTAAGAATATTGGTCAAATAAATATTATACATCTTTGCAAACTTATAAAGGTTACTAAAAATACACATATTCGTAAAATAATTAATATTTGATCGAATATATAATTTAATGTAAAGATAAGTATTTTATCGTTTGTAAAATCCTATAATTCTTTTTGATATTGATAAAAAAAAACATGTTTTTTTAACTGGAAAAAAAACATTTAGGGTTTTTTTTTAAAACCTCTTAATGACTCTTATGTCTGAATCGTTCAAACATTTTTAAACACCACCTCTTAATATTCACTAGAAGCGTACTCGCGCAATGCAGTGAGATACATCACGATTTTAATGTTTATTTTTATTTTTTGTTTTTTATTGATTTAATGTACGATTTTGGATGGTTTTTATTGACTGATAATGGTTTTTTTATATATAAATTTGTTTAATTTAGCCTTAACAATATAATATTTTTTATATAAAAAAAATTAAGTAGTTTGTTAAAATTCATTAATTATCTTATATATTTTAAATTTTTTATATTTAAATTGAGATGTTTATCCTATTTTGATTATGTTTATCAGAATTCAAATTTCATAATTTTAGGATTTGGGAATTAGAGATAAGGATTTTGGGGGATAAGAATGAAATTTATTAATTATGGTTAAAAGCATTTAAAAGTAGTATATATTGCTTCATTAATTGTTTTTTAAGAGATTTTAAGTAGATTAACAATAAATAATAGTACATAATGCTTAATACATCACGATTTTAATGTTTATTTTTTGTTTTTTATTGATTTACAGTACGATTTTGGATGGTTTTTATTGACTGATAATGATTTTTTTATATATAAATTTGTTTAATTTAGGCTTAACAATATAATATTTTTTATATAAAAAAAATTAAGTAGTTTGTTAAAATTCATTAATTATCTTATATATTTTAAATTTTTTATATTTAAATTGAGATGTTTATCCTATTTTGATTATGTTTATCAGAATTCAAATTTCATAATTTTAGGATTTGGGGATTAGAGATAAGGATTTTGGGGGATAAGAATGAAATTTATTAATTATGGTTAAAAACATTTAAAAGTAGTATATATTGCTTCATTAATTGTTTTTAAGAGATTTTAAGTAGATTAACATTAAATAATAGTACATAATGCTTAATACATCACGATTTTAATGTTTATTTTTTGTTTTTTTATTGATTTACAGTACGATTTTGGATGGTTTTATTGAGTGATAATGGTTTTTTATATATAATTTTGTATAATTTAGGCTTAACAATATAATGTTTTTTATATAAAAAAAATTAAGTAGTTTGTTAAAATTTATTAATTATCTTATATATTTTAAATTTTTTATATTTAAATTGAGATGTTTATTCTGTTTTGATTATGTTTATCAGAATTCAAATTTCATAATTTTAAGGTTTGGGGATTAGAGATAAGAATTTTGGGGGATAAAGATGAAATATATTAATTAGGGTTAAAAGCTTTACAGGTAGTACATTAGGCTTTAATAGTTATTTTTAAGAGATTTTAAGTAGATAGCTTTAAATGATAGTACATAAAGTTTAGTGAGTTGTAATTAAGAGTTTTTTATGTCATCTTTATAATATAGTATAGATAATTAAAATAAGACTTCAGACTTTAAACCTCTTAAAAAACAAACGGTACCTTAATTTTAAAAGTCAGACTGAAACAATTTGTTGAAATTACAATAATACCCCTAAACCAGTTTTCCTTTATCAAGTATCAACTACCGCCGGAAACCAGAGAAAATGTGTTTTGCTTATCAAATATCACAGATCAGAGGAACCAAAAATACTGTTATCGTCAACAAAACTCTAATGATCGTTTACAACTTTACGTACACACACACATTTATATACCGATCGACGGAATCGACCCAACTATTCAACAATCGTCGTGACTTGATAATCCGACATGTCTCCTCCAACCGCCACCACATCCACCGTCGATTGCCGCCGTTTCACACCCTATATAATCCCCAACGCCACCATGGAACACTCATCATCTGAGTATCTGTTCATCTTTCTATATACGAAATGGCTGCAGCCAGGAAAGACAAGCACATCATGATTGATGATGAAAGTGAAAACTCTGGTGCAAGCAATAGCAATTGCAAGCGGAAGAGGAATGAAGTTATGAATGGAGATGGAGTGGCATCATTTACTTCAATCGATCTGCAACTCTCTCCTCAGGCAGCAGCAATTCCGGTGGAAGAAGAGGCAGCAAATGATGATGATTTTTCTTCTTTAATATCACAACAAAACTTACTTATCACCCATCATGTAAATAACTATATGTTCTCTCTTCTATACATACATACTTAATATAATTTGATTTCAATTAAGTTATATAACAAATCTACCACTTAATTACTTACTTATATGATGGCCTGATGGGGTTTTGATATATATGTGTGTGTGTGTGTGTGTGTGTGCAGATGATGCAGATGCAAGTTAGCGTGGAGGAATTCTGGCGTAGAAACTTGTCAGAAGAAGTAAAAAAGAGAAAAGAGATGGAAGGGAGGCTGAAAGAGAAAGAGGAAGAGGTGGGTCGTATGAGAAAAAAGTACCATTTTTATGAGGATAGGGCGTTTCTTCTGGAGGAAAAACTGTAGCGGATGATGGTTGCTGCTGGCCATGGTGAAGGATGCAGCGCCACTGGTGTGGAGGAAGAAGTTTCGTCGTGTTATGTTGAAAGACTACTGCTGCATCTGGCATGCTTGAACTGCCTGAGTAGGGCTGCAACCATGGTGTGGCTACCATGTCGGCATCTGTGTGTGTGTTTGGTGTGTGAGAGGAGGGTCAAGACCTGCCCACTTTGCGGTGCCAAGAGAACTCACAGTTTTATCATCAACAACTTACCCCGAGACTGAGAGAAGAAGACTGCCTTACCTCTTATTAATTAATTGCATTACTCTTTAATTATTACAGTGAAATGATTTCATAAAATTACGTTGCCGGCGGTTCAACAAGAGGAACCCTTTTTTCTATGTGTTCATGGAGGAATTTTAAGATTTAATATCCATTTTTACTTACAAGTAATTATACTTTATTTTATATTCATAATATATATTATTAATTTATTTTTATTTTTAAGGTAAAATAAGAAAATGGGGGAAAAATGACGAAGTTAATGGAAGTCCTTCTAACGGTGTTAGCAAGAGGGACTAGTCTTCTATTCATAACTTAGGAGGCGTTTGGTTCACAAAATGAAATTTGATGGAATTGGAATCCATCGAAAGAATTTTTTGACTTTGAAAGAATTTGGAATGGAATTTGACCAAGTGTTTGATTAGTAGGAATTTAATTCATTCACTTAAGCCAAAGAATGATGAATTCCTTAGATCGTGGAATTCAATGGAATTTGAAGGATCCCATTGCTTTTATTCCGCGAACCAAACATAAGCATGAAATTTGATCAATAGAATTGGTCATTCCAATTTCTTCCAATTCCATAAACCAAACGTAAGCATGAAATATAATGGGTCAATTATCATAAACCTATTAAGTTTTGTACATGACCAAATTAGAAGGAATTAAAACTTTATTCCTATTCACATTCTCTTGTATTCTCATTTTCATTCATAATACAACTAAATAAATTGTAAGGTTTAGGAAAATCAAGTGCCACACATAGGGTGAGTTTAAATTAAGAAGTGGGGCCGAATGAGAACGAATATTTTTTTTAACGACAACATGAGATTATTATTACCAATCAATCAAAGACATAAAGATTAAGAACAAATTGCTTGATTTACAAATGAAACGCACTATACTATATTGATATATGTATTTAATGGTGGTCCACATATTTTGTATTTTTTAAAATTAATTGCATTAAATATTGAACATAGTCAAATATGTTTATTAAACACATATATTACAATTATCTAAAGAAAAAAAATACACGTCATCAAATAATTAAAAAAATTATTCTCTATCTCAAATAATCAATTCTTCTTACTTTGATAAGAAAATTAATACGACTAATATATTTTTTTCATTGTTTTTATTTTTTTCTTATTAAATAACATTTTCTTTACAAATATTTGTAGTAAATAGAGAAAAAAGAAGAAAGATTATAAAAATTTATAAATTAAAAAAAATCTTTAAATAGATATTTTTCCTCAAATTCAAAATAATTATTACACCTAAAAAACAAGTTTTTCCTCCTCCTAACTTTATGTATTAAATATTTTAATAATATAATTAAATAAATGAATATTTTAATAAGATAATTAATAGTAGAGTTATTAAAATATAATAGTTGTTGGAGCTGGATAATTTTTTTTAGAGATTTTGATGTTTTTAGTCTATTTTAAAAAAACTTTAGGATAGTTGAAGATGCTCTTAAAACTTCTTCAAAAATAGAAAAAATAGGAAAGAGATTGTAAATTTCTTTAAATTTGGAGAACTCTCTAAAATTAATTATCATGAGAAAAAAATAATTTTTTTTATTATATTTTACTAATAAGAAAATTTTGAAATAAAATATTTATGAGAAAAAAGTAATGTTTTATTAATGTAATTAATAATTTAATCTCGAAAATGAAAAACCTCAATATATATTTTTAAAGATTTTAGATTTTAATTTTTAATTTTAAAAAATTATCTTGAAGATGTTCTCTATATATTTGTAGGACTTTTTAAATATTTAATTTGATATATATATATATATATATATATATATATATATATATATATATATATATAGGGGAGGCTAAATGCACTTTTCATTTTGCTAAATGCACCAAATGATTGTAAAAAATCATTTGTTTTTTTTTGTTTTTTTATTATATATTTTTGTTTTGATTTAAAAATAAATAAATATTTATAAATATAAATATTATTAATTTTTTTAATTATATAATTATAAAAATAAAACATAAATATTGCAATTTAACATATAAATAGAACATAAAATAATCTATATTACATTCGATTATTCTAAAATAACATTATTCGTAGTATAATTAACACGTAAAAGCTTAATGTACTTCTTTATTCGCTCTGAATACGGGGTAGCCCATCCAACAGCACACCGATAACTGTGATGGAAAAAAGTGATACAATTTGCGGAAACGGATATCCTTCTTCCATATCTAATTTGACATAATAGTTACCATTAACGTACCCGATTGTAAAAACAACATGTTCATACCACAATGGAGGAGTGGACCTAAGCGGCAAGTACATCCCACTGCCGGTCATACTTATAACATGTAAAATCACATTATATTTTGAAGCAATCAAGACACCTATTTCAGACATTGTCATCCAGTGTTCAAATGGTGCACCTTGATCTGATCGAAAGAAGTTTAGAGTGTTGTAAGTACTATCCCAATGTTCACCTCCAAAAGCGTTGATGTACTCTGTCTTGTATTGCTCTAACTCTTCCATCAAGTTATACCGAATTGTGGGTCATGCATCTTCATGAAGACCCATCCAGATAGCTATTACTCGAAATCCGCAATTTTCATCACCTATCACATAATGTACCCGCTTGATGTAAGGGTGAAACAATGCTGGAAATTGAATGATGTATGGATGTGCATTATTATTTTTAAACATGAAAGAACTGTGTCTCGCTGGTTCTTGGTAGCTCATTTTTTCCTTATCAATAAATCTAGACGTGTAACACCCTAAAAATCAGAGTAAATTAAAACTTCACAAATAAGGCAATAAGACATCTGCATTGATATAAACCTCTTGAAAAGGTGTGCCAGTCCTTAAGACTTTACAAAAACCTGTACTGATTTAGAATTCATCAACAGACTGATCTAAACATAACTATCTAGATTACATCAGTTGTCATCCATTAATCATTAAAAGAATGGGGCTTAACAATGCCCAACTATCAACACTTTAATCAACTCAAAAAGCCCCGAGACCCAACTCGTCTCTCAAAACCCGGTGCATCCCACCGCTAAGGGAAACCTGTTATACATATCATTTGAGAAAAAAGTGTCAGACTTTAAAGCCTGGTGAGAACATACAGTTTATAAAGCTCGAAAGATATAAACATCAGTATCATATAGAAATCTTTTCATAAAGGTTTAGTTCGTAAAGGTAACATTTCGCCACAACCGGGCCTCTTCGGTCCAAAACTCTTAAACGGTGATAAAATGACCATTTTATCAAGGATAGTGGTGTAACACAAAGTAGACCACAAATCCGAGTTATGAGCTAAACACTTGGAGTCCTCAACAATGAACCCAGAGTCCGTGCTACGAGGTGAGATCGCGCTCCCAAGGGAAACCAATGTATACTCCTTCACTAGGATCACTATGAACCATGGCTAGTATCCGGCCTCACATAACCGTACCAAGTTGCCCTCTAGGAACATATGCATCCATAGTTACAAGATGGGGAATATTACCTCCCAATAACACAGTCTACTCCAAAACCTATGGATCCACTAGTAATGGTAAGGACTCGTCACAACAACATATGTGACCGACCGTAAATAAATATATGGTATAAGTACATTTTATAAACAAAATGTTATTCTCAGTTCAACTTCTGGTAATAATGGAAATCATTTAAAATGAGTTCATAAACATCCTTTTCAAACGACCACATAATGTGCAAGTAAAACATCATTTTACTTCAATAAGGCGGAACCCGTCATTTTGGTCAAATCTGACCGGGAACCCCGAGATTCACCAAAAACTTCATTTATATCAAAATGTTTAGAACATAAAATCATACCGTAGAAATACTTCAGATTTCGCAAATAAGAGTTTTGATATGTATAAACTTTGTAAAATGTAGTAGGAACTCACCGGTAGGTTTTCGGAATAAAACCCGGAAAACCAGATAACGATCACGCCGAAGAGGTGAAGCTTAAAACACCGACCCCTTGCTAGAAACACCGAAAACTAGCAACCAAACGAGACTTCGAAGATCGAAAGATAAAGAGAGAGAGAGAGAGAATTAGAGAGAGAAAGATATTTAGATTTGTGATAATGAAATCTTGGGAAACTGAACCCTTTAAGCGGTCAAAGCAACCACGCGGGTTATGCCGCGACTTCAACCCGCGGCATAACTCGCCCGTGTCCCAAAAACCCTAATCATCCAGTGGGTTTCGCGGGTTGTGCCGCGACCTCTAGTCGCGGTGCAACTCGCGTAGTTCCAAAATCCCATATCCAACAGAGGGTTACGCGGGTTGTGCCGCGACCTCTAGTCGCGGTGTAACTCGCGTAATTCACTGTTTCTCCCCCAAAATTCTAAAACTCCAAAACTACATCAAACCAACCACGGAGCTAACAACAAAAGCTTAACACAAGAATAACAAGATTACACAACGAAAATCCGGGGTGTTACAAGACGCGTTCGAACTGCTACGTCTAAGGGGTCTTCAATGGATTGAGAGCAAATCTAGAGAGTAAATTACAGATTTAGTAAATTACAGATTTGGTCATATAACTAGAGAGCAAATCTAGAGAGAGAGAGAGATAGATAGATAGATAGATAGAGAGAGATAGATAGAGGGAGAGAGAGATGAAAAAGATTTCAATCTAACATATCATATATATAGAGAGTAAATTACAGATTTGGTCCCTAACGTTTGACGTTTGTTACGGAATTGGTCCCTAAAAAATACATTTTACAAAGTTATAATAAAATGTACTTGTTACAAAAAGAAAAATACATTTTACAAAGTTATAATAAAATCAAAAGTTACAAATTTATAAAATAAAATAAAATAAAATAAAATCAAAAGTTACAAATTTATAAATTTATAAAATCAATATATATATATATAGATAAATACATTTTATAAATTTATAAAATCAAAAAATATATATATGATATATGTATATATATATATATATATATATATATATAAAGATAATAATATATATATAATATACCTCTAATAATAATAATAATAATAATATATAAATATGACACTTAAATGATTGGATCGGAAAACATTGCAGTACTATTTGCACCTTTTTGGTGCAAATAGCACCCCCCTATATATATGTTATCAATTGGAAACCAAGTTTAATTGGAAACTTTGGAAACCGAATTTCAGTCATTGATCTTTATAATCAATGATTAAAATTCATTTGAATTATATATGGTAGTAAATTAATTAATTTATTAATAATAAATAAAAATAATAGATGAAAAGGGTAAATATGTCTTCTGATTTTGTGTCTCAAATATAGTAAGAAAGGTTTATTTTATTTAGATTACTTGAAACTAAAATAAAATTTCCCACGCAAAATAAGAAAATATAAAATTAGATTATATTTTGGTTTCAAGTAAAAAAACGCAAAACAAAAATAAAATTTTCCACCCCTATGAATTTCCACATCGATAAAAAAAAATTATTTTTCTTTTAAAATGTAAGAAAATATTTTTTTTAATTTCATTTTATTATAAAATTTCCCACGCAATCTAATATTGTGATGAAACAGAATGAATTTATGGATTACAGATTTCATTGGATTACATTTTTTTGATGAAACAAGATGAATTTGTGCCATTTTTGTTAACTTTTCATTTTTGTTTCATTACCTGTTTAGTTGCATATCCGTATATGAAAATAAATTCATCAAGTTTATCGTGATAGCATTATTGTTTCATAATGAAAATAGATTAATCAGGTTCATCGTGTTAGCATTGTTGTTTCATAATGAAACATGATGAATTTGTGTCATTTTTGTTAACTTTCCATTTTTGTTTCATTACTTGTTTGCATTATTGTTTTATCGTGTTAGCATTATTGTTTCATAATAAAAATAGATTCATCAGGTTCATCGTGTTAACATTATTGTTTCATTATTACCATATATAAGCTAAATTAAAATTAAATAATTTACCTAAATTAAATATCTCATTTTTAAATTAATCAATGATCATTATTACCATATATAAGCTAAATTAAAATTAAATAATTATTAATATAATAATAATAACAGTTACCATATATATATATTATGAAATAATGTAAAAGATAAAAATTACCTTTTCAATTAAAAATAAAAATAAAAATAAAAGAAATTCACTGTTTGGTTGATTTCGGTTTCCAAAGTTTCTAATATAATACTGGTTTCCAATTGATCGCTCCCCTATATATATATATATATATATATATATATATATATAGAGAGAGAGAGAGAGAGAGAGAGAGAGGGAGATAGGGAGAGGTTCATTTGATAAATGATAAATATATGAAAAATAGTGAAGTAATCTTAGTCATTCATTTAGTCAACATTTGCGGCTTTGACCGCGAAACACCGGATAATTCCTTGTGTAGTCTATAGAAGATAAATGGGTAGTTTCGTAAAATACGCGATATAAGTTCATATATGAACGCATATGAACTATACGTTCATATGTGAATCAATTAATTTGTTCATATATGAATCACAAAGATTCATATATGAATCTGTTAATTAGTTCAACTGATTCATATATGAACCAACAGTTAATTAATTCATACGTGAATCAGTTAATTGGTTCATATATGAATCAGTTAAAATAGTTCATATGTGAATTACACTGGTTCATATATGAACACATCCCATGTATTTTGTAAAAATTACGAAAGTGTCCTTCTATTTTTGGAATAGCCGCAACTTTTGACCAGTCAAAACCGGAATATTTGACCAGTCAAATCCGATCTTGACCGTATGATTGGCTAGGATTACTTCTCTATTTCTCATATATTTATCATTTCTCAAATGAACCTAAGACTATATATATATAGTCGGGTTTAAACGAGAACAATATTTATTTAAAAGAACACGAGAAATAACAAAATCATTAGTGATTTTACATTAACACACGAAAAAAGGACTTTGGCCGCGGCTTCAGGTCTGCGTGGCTTTTTTGCACGTTAATGTAAAATCACTAATGATTTTGTTAGTTCTCGTGTTATTTTAAATAGTTACTGTTCTCGTTTGATCCTCCCTATATATACTAGAAGCATACTCATGCAATGTAACGAGATACATAACGATTTTAATGTTTCATTTTTTTTTTGTTGATTTACAGTACGATTTTGGATGATTTTGAGAAAGTGATAATGTTTTTTTATAAATTTGTTTAATTTAGGCTTAATAATATAATGTTTTTTATATAAAAAAATTATGTATTTTGTTAGAATTCAATGATTATCTTATGCATTTTAATGACGTCTAGAAAAATAACCAATTACATATTTAATAATATAATTAAAACAAATTTATAGTAATATAATATATATACTATATTATAAAGCACGAATTAAAAACTCTTAAATACAAATTATTAGGCACAAGGTACCATCATTTTATGCAAGATTTTAAAAATCTCTTAATTTACAAGTTTCAAAGCACAAGATACATATTACTACTGCAAAATTCTAACATCCACCAATTTGGTATGTGTACGACCTTCCTTTTATGCAGACATTTCCATTTATAGTAATATAATATATTAATAGTTATACATGGAAATGTCTGCATAAAAGGAATGTCGTACACATACCAAATTGGTGAGTGTTAGAAGTCTGCAGTAGTAAATGTATCTTGTGCTTTGAAAACTTGTAAATTAATAGATTTTTAAAATCTTGCATAAAATGATGGTAACTTGTGCCTAATAATTTGTATTTAAGAGTTTTTTATCCGTGCTTAATAATATAGTATAGAAGTATAGATATAGATATAGATATAGAGGTGGGTTCATACGAGAACGATATCTGTTTAAGAAAACAAGAAAATGGTCGGTACATACAAAATCACATGTGATTCACGTATAAAATCACATGTGATCCCGCGACTTTGCACGCAACTTTAAGTCACGGGAAAAGTCGTCTGGGTCCCATTTTTCCATGTTAATGCCGAATCACATGTGATTTTGTACATGATTGCTGTTTTTCTTGTTTTATTAAATAGTTAGCGTCCTCGTTTGAACCTATATATATAGAGGTGGGTTCATACGAGAACGATATCTATTTAAGAAAACAAGAAAAAGGTCGACACATACAAAATCAAATGTGATCCTATGACTTCGCCCATGACTTTAAGGGGTTGTTTGGTTCATGGAATTGAAAGAAATTTGAACCAAATTCCAAACCCATGTTTGGTTCACGGAATGAAAGCGATAAAATCCTTCCAATTCCATTGAATTCCACACTTTAAAGAATTCATCATTCCTTGGCTTTAGTGAAGGAATTGAATTCCTACCAACCAAACATGTGGTCAAATTCCATTCCAATTCCTTCAAAGTCAAATTTCTTTGATGAATTCCAATTTCATCAAATTCCATTCTGTAAATGAAACGACTAAGTATCTTTGTCAACGTTAACAAAATAATCGTCTTGTTGGATGAATAAATTACATATTTACCCCCCACAAAACCAGTTTACGATATTACTCCACGTCGGAAAACCGTTTATGTTCGTCGGAAATAATTTCAAAAAATATACCATTCTTGTCACCAAAAATGAATGATGTTCGTGTATATATACCCTACCGACGGAATCGATCCAGTGCAAAGAATTTTCATAACTCTTTTTCAGAAAAATGGCGCCCAGGAGGACCTGCAATACTGCCGGCGAAGATGTAGAAGAACCGTATCCTCCACCAGAAGATCCTGACGATGTTCCGGTTCAGCCACAGATTCAGCCAGAAGAACCTGTAGAAAATGATGATATTTTCTCTCATTTGGTAACACAACACAACTACTTAATAGCTAGGGTTCCATCTGAAGAAACATGCTGTGGTTCCCATGTCGACATTTGCTTGGCTTGTGATGAAAATGTTAACGTCTGTCTGTCCGATGTGTAGTTCCCCCAAAGTCTCTGCTGCCTTCATCATCAATCTTCCCTAGGAGAAATTAAGTATGGCAGTTTAACAACTATCGTGTTCAATTCAACAAATTTGTTTATTATAATATATGAAATCGTTATTATTCGATATAGATGTGCATTTCGGACTCGGAGTATGTCAATATAATCGTATCAGAGTCATTGTTCTTGATAGAACAGTTTTTAACAAACAATTTGACTGCTAAAAAGCATCTGACCAATGTATTTGTATATATTTTCTGCAGATTATGCCCAAGCTCTTTTCTTGGGAACAAGGTCTGAAGTTCTGATATCGTCAATTTTTGCAGCTACAATGAAATCGTTCATGCTCAAGCCTCCTGCAATTACGTAGCAAGATAAAGTTCAGGAGAAAATAATTAAGATGCGTCTATGAACTAGCTAGAAGCTGTGTCCCTCCTAACGGTTTTCACATTTTTTTTAATGAACCCACAAGAAAATATAGATTAATTAACAAGAATTAATGGTGGTTAATTACCGATGGAAGAAGTCCAGAGCTCGGCTCTAACTTGATTGGATTGTTCCAGATGAAGGTTAGGAAAATGGCCTGTAGATCCTACAGCTTTGAAGATTCTGTTTATGAGTTCTACTCCACATTCAAAATCTCTAAGCTTCCACAAGCACTGTAGCTTTAGTTTTCCGTCTTCGTTTACTAGTCTCCACCCAATAACCTAAACAATGCACAATAAGATTTTCTTCAAACATAAGTTCAGATACAAAGACACTGTTGTTTCACAAAGAGCATGAAAAGTGTTGCTACAATGAGAGCATTGCCCTAAAAGCTTTCGGTCCCTGCCACCTTATGTTGCACCTTAAAAGACGCCTGCTTTACATAGTCCTTCCCTTAATAGCAGTTGACATATATCACTGTATTCTACTTGGTAGAGATTTACAACATCATTTGTAGTGTTCACTGTAGCATCAATTTTGGTTTGATCATTTAAAGATTCTCAAAATTTATAAAATACTTCAAATCAAACTCAAAGTTGATATTTTGCCCCACTGTCGTAGCCGGTGAGGGAGAAATAATTCATATCAACAACAACTGATGACAGATAATTAAGCAAGAACATTACACTACTAATTAAAATCTTAAAGAGCAGGGGATAGAAATGCTAAAATTATAGCCTTTCTCAATAGCTGCTAAGCAAAAGAAGGAATAAATCTATAGATGATCATGTGAATGTGTCGACGTGTTACAAGTCACTAAATGCAGCGAGTACAAAGATACGAAATAAAAGATATTATTAGTTTCCTACCAATTTTTCCAAAAACCAAAATAGATATAAAAGTTTTTTGTTTTACTTCAGTTGACTAACTTTGTATATTAAATGCCAAGTCCTGAGTTAGAGACTCGGCCATTGAAGGTAGGCCAGCCCCCTATCTAAGTGAATAAGGGGCAAGCTTTCGTCTTAGGGGAGATTGGTAACTCGTAGCCGAGTTTTTGGCTACAAAAGCAGCATAGGACTAGACTTGGCGTAAGGAGGGCAACCAAGTGCTAGTTATAGCTTCTTGTATCTAGAGAACTTATAATGCTGATCAATCTTTGATTCTTTTCTGGCGGATAAAACGAAGTATTTTTAGGTTGGTTGACACTCAAAGCTTGCAAGGGATGGTCAATCTATTTATTCTTATCAAGTAATTGCCCCTTTCTACTTGTATTTCTCAATTCTCATATTAGATTTCATTTGTAATAAATGCCTCATCACTAATGCAAGTTTATCATCAATGATCTTTGCTTAGAGACAAAAGCATCACTACTTATTATCCGCTAACGCAACTAATAATAGCAAGAAACGATAAAATTTCATAAAACAAGAAATCATAGTCTTCTCTCAACATAAAACCATTACCCTAATCAACCCCATGTAAGTCTCATCCATTGCCACAATTAAAATTCTTACAACCATACTGAAGATAAGACTTGTTTGACTTTTGAAGTCATACCTATGACCTTGCAAGTTCTAAATTACAGTGGAATTCCAATGTTCTCTCTATTTGTAGCTTATATGTTGTAAAGTTTCTATAGTTATAAATAATTTCATCAAAACCAACAAATTCATTTGGATTTGACCCAAATCATACATAATAACTAGAAGAGTATAAATTCAAAATTAAGAAAAAAGATTACCAAAAATACGACGACAAGGGTATTGTGAAATTAACCTTTCTCAAAAGCTTCTGAGCATCCTCCTCGGTCATCGGAAACCGCAGATGGGAAATTGGAGTGCATTCTTGTTGAGCAAGAGACATAGCAGCAACCGTGGGGATTAGAATCTTGTGTTCGGTGTCATAAACACCCACTTTGTCACCGAAATTGCTCTCTATCTCCGCCGGAAAAGGATCTCTAGCACCAAAGTCACCGAGAAAATCGTGGCCCAAAGCAAGACGTTTTGTTCTTGTTCTTGTTGTTGTCGACCCTGGACCAAGAATACGACCGTGAGTGAGAATGGCAGAGTTATTATGGGTCTGGTTTGCAGAGAAAGTAAATGGAGGAGCGAAGCATAGAGTGGCAAAAACCGCCATTTGAGACAACAGTTTCTTCTTTCTTATCTTCTCTCCCTGCAAACCAAGGAAAAGAGCGACCTCTGTATCTTATCCTAGTGGTTGAAAAGATAACTTATTGATTTGTTATATTCGTTAAACAATAATATTTATTAAAAAACTTAATTTTATGTAAAATAAATAAATCAAAATATGTTTGATTTTCAATCTATGAAGTAGCGGTGTTAAAAAAAAATCATTGAACTCTTCAAACCGGTCAAAATGTTTTTTTTGGTTTGAGAAATTTGGTGGTCTATTTCAGTTTGAAAAATAGTCAAACCATTCAGTTTGGTCGGTCTATGGTTTGAATTTTTCTTCTTCTTCTTAGTGATCAGGACCGAAACGACTGCCATATGCATGTATTAGTTATATTTAGTTTTTAAATTGTAGGTTCAATATTTATGTCCCAATTAAAGAAATTCTTCTAAAATCTTATGTTTTTAGTATTCATTTCTCAATTAACCACGTTATCTAAATTGACAATATTCTGAAATACATCAAAGATCAAATCTAGAATTCCCAGTCGTCCTTCGACTTGCTCAATATTTGTCCAAAATTCAACTATTGTTGATGGACTTGTTTAACTTTATTTCAACTTGCTCAATGTTTTTTTAAAAGAGAGACATTTATATTATTGATAGTTTACTTTAGGAGCCAAATCCAAAATTTAGGCAAACCACAAGGACCACCGATGTAATTTACTCTTATTGATATATTATTTTTGTAACAATATTAAATGTTATGTTTTTTTTTTAAATTTAAAGCTCATAACCTAAACCGGTCAAACCATTTTTTTTAAATTCGGTTTGATCGGTTTGGTTCTTTGTTGTCAAAGCTGCTCGGTTTGACAATTTTTTAAACCACTATTACAAAATAGTTTGTGGTTTAGGAGATTAAACCATCCAAACTAAACCGCGAACCCTAAACACCTATTCTTAAGTACTATTATTTTGGGCCTATTTTTGGAAGTATATTTGCAATTGGATTAATGGGCCAAGCAGATACATTTATTTAATATTTGGGCTCTACTTCAGGTTTCTGGTCCAGAAATTGATAATTTGGGCCTGCTTTAGATCGTTGGGACTGGGAGTTTTGGACTGATTGAGAGTTTGAGACTGGTTAATAGGCTAAGCAGATGTATTTATGTTATTAAATATTCTATAATTTTATTATCATAATATATTTGTTTCAAATTTTATATCTATACTATATTATAAAGCACGGATAAAAAACTCTTAAATACAAATTATTAAGCATAAGGTACCATTATTTTATGCAAAATTTTAAAAATCTCTTAATTTACAATTATCAAAGCACAAGATACATATTACTACTGCAGACTTCTAACACCCACCAATTTGGTATATGCAGAGTCTTCCTTTTATGCATATCTTTACATGTATCACTATTAATTAATATATTATAAAACTATAATTTTGTTTTAATTATATTATTAAATATGTAATTGGTTATTTTTTCTAGATGTCATTAAAATATATAAGATAATACATAATTTTTTTATATAAAAAACATTATATTATTAAGACTAAATTAAACAAATTTATAAAAAAACATTTATCACTTTCTCAAAATCATCCAAAATCGTATTGTAAATCGACAAAAAAATAAAATGAATTATGATGTATCTCGCTGCATTGCACGAGTATGCTTCTAATAAAATATTAATAAGTCAATCTCATTGATGAGAAAAAATAGTTTTTTTTTCTTCACGTTATATTTTAAACATCTCTCTACTATTTTAGAGAATCATAGTGTATCGGGATTTAAATATAGGTACCCTGAAATACAGATACAAAAAGAACAGATAAAATAGATATGGTGATCTTGTTCTCCAACATATTATCTAAAATAGAAAAAAACGAAGGTTTTGTTATTTATTTTGCATGAACATGTTCTCTATTTGGTTCTCTGAAATAGATAAAACAAGAGAAGAGAACTCTCTAAAGTTTATTGTGAGAGATAAATTAATTTTAGTTTTTCCCGCCAATGAAATTGAGGTATTCTTATTTTATACAATTTTAAAAAAATGTATTGAGATGGTAAAATTATAGAATAGTTTAATAATATAAATAACATTGAAATCTTTATAGTAGATAATCTATTAGAGTCAAATGCAATTATTCTTAGGGCATATTTGGTTTGCGGTATTGGAATGAATTTCAAGTAAGGATTTGGATTTGGAGAGATTTGGATTTTTGGGAATTTAAAATCCTGGCCCATTGCAAAGGAATTCCAAATCCATCAGGTAAAAGATTTTAAAAAGGTCAAAAGATTTCAAATTCGGTCAACGAATTTCATTCCTGCAAACCAAACACAGGATTGGAGTGGATTTGAAATCCAAATCCATTCCAATCATGCAAACCAAACGCGCCCTTAGAGATTAACCTTGTGGGGTTAGCTCAACAGTTAATAAGGATTGGGGTTTTATCGGTTTGAGTCCTACAAAGCCACTGAGGATTTTTTCCGTATGTTCTGCAAAACCCCTAAAATTAGTCGACGTGCACGTAAACTAGCTCGAACACCCATGGTCGAGAAAAGAAAAAAATTTAAGTTTTTAAGTTTTTAATTTTCTATTTTAAAAAGATTATAAAAAATATGTTAGATAACTCTCGGGGGTGTTTTGTTTATGGATTTTGTAAGAATTGGAATGGATAATTCCTTTAACCAAATTCCAATTACTTTGTTTGATTCACATATTGATCATGATGGAATCTTTGAATTCCATTGAATTTCACAAATCAAGGAATTCACCATTCCTTAGCTAAAGTAAAATAATTGAATTTCATCTAATTCCTACCAACCAAACGCGTGGTCAAATTTCATCAAATTTCGTTCCAATTTATTCAAAGTCAAATTCATTCGATAAATTCCACTTTCATCAAATTTCATTCTACAAACCAAACATCACCTAAAATTATACGTGAGTTTAACTGTTTAAGGCAAGCATAATGTATAAAAACACCATCCACGCCATCTTTCAACTTGATGTTACAGTGCAGAGACTTTTTAAAATTTGGCATAGTTGATTTTTCAATGACAGATATTTTGAAGTGCATTTAAAAGTATTTATTAATATTTGTAGTTATAAGATTATATATTTTACTAATTAGATTATAAATAATTATATTAATGTTAAAACTTAAATGAATATTAATTAATCATCCTAGATGTATTGTACAATAATAATGTAAATAATTACAAAATCTAACCTTTTTTTTTCTTTTTTTTTTAAAAAACTATGATTGGTATTTAATTATAGTGTTCGTGTCGAAAGTCCTCACATGATATCACATTAAGGTAAAAGACACAGAGTAATTAAAAAGTTTGACCTAATATTTTTGGAAAATGATTGTATTCTATCATCAATATAAAACATCAAATTTTGCTTAATTTTGGTGCAAAAAGCGATATAAACAGTAAATCATTTTTAATGTATTAATTTTGGAACGTTTCATTGAATTCATATGTATTAATTTTCAATACTTTTTTTTTATTGGAATCGCATAATAAAATTAACTATCAAGGAGCTAGAAAAAAAAAATTACATAATAAAAGTAGCTAAGAGAAGATTTTGAAGCCAACCAACACAATTAAGGTTGATCTCCGCACTCGTATTAAAAATATTTTAATTATTTTATTATAAATAACAAGTAAATAATATAATTTTTTATCTATTAACTTTTTATCAAAAAAATATATAGTCTTATTAAATTAAAAAGACAAAAATACCGAAAAGTAAACTACGATTTTTGTCTCTGTGATTTGATGTTTATAACGATTTTCGTCCATTATCTTTAAAAACTGATTTTTTTTCCATCCCTGTCGTTTCTATTTTGCTCTCATTTTCGTCCATCCATCTAACTCTGTTAAAAGTTAATGTTAAAAATCCAAAATTTGTTTTGAGAAATTACATATTTGGTCCTTGTGGTATATAGAGTATTAAATATTCATCCTTAAAAATTCATTTATTATTTTTTCTTTCTTTATTAGTATATTTTAATGCTACACACATAAACACACACACACACACACACACGTATATAGGGTCCCCTTCTTTTGTTAACCAAACATTTAGTGTTAACTTTGTTAACCAATCTGAACCTTCCATTTTTTTAATCAAGGGTTAAGATTAAAAGTAAGTACCTTTTTTATTAATTAAATGATAAAATATATTATTTAACAAGATTCATATATGAACAGGGGTATATATGTCATTTTGCATATTGTTTAAACATGGTAGATAAGAAGCTAAACCCCATTTCACGGGATTTCTATATAAATCGATAATCCGGCTTCCTCAAATCTCGTTAACACGATCAACAAAATCTTCAAATCAAGATAGGGCTAGCGATTTCATCGACCTGATTAACGAAATCGATCAAAAAATGGCGGAAAATGAAGGCGCACACAATTTAATTAGAGGTAAAATTTCTCGAAATCTAGGGTTTAAATACCGATTTGAAGAACACAAATTTCACAAATTCCTTGTTGATTCTTTGTTCAATTCTTATGAGAACCTCGTTTTCCAATTACAAAAATACAATGGATACGGCGGTAGATGTGGAAGCAGAGGAACAAAGAAAAATCGAAGAGATTGCCAAGAAAGTTGTTGCCATAGAAAGTAATGTTAACAATATTTGGGGTTTGTATGATCTTATTAGTTAAAGAGTATTTGGTACATCATTGTTCATATATGTGAAAATTTACTAAATGCAGTTTATGAAATTTGGTTCATATATGTGACAAAATGTTCAAATGTGGGTTTATGGGTTTTTGTTCATACATGTGACAATCTTATAAGAGCGTGTTTACGGTTTTGGTACATATATGTATAATTTTTCAAAGTGTGGTTTATACTTTTTGTTAATATATGTGAAAATCTTACAAGAGTAGTTTTATGGTTTTGGGTTCGTATATGTTAAAAATTTTCAATTGTGGGTTTATGGTTTGTTGTTCATATATGTGACAATCTAAGAATATTGGGTTTATGGTTTCTGTTCATATATGTAAATCTTTTCAATTGTGGGTTTATGGTTTGTTGTTCATATATGTGACCATCTAAGAATATTGGGTTTATGGTTTCTGTTCATATATGTAAATCTTTTCAATTGTGGGTTTATGGATTTTTGTTCATATATGTGACAATCTAAGAATATTGGGTTTATGGTTTCTGTTCATATATGTAAATCTTTTCAATTGTGGGTTTATGGATTTTTGTTCATATATGTGACAATCTTATAAGAGTGAGTTTACGGTTTTGGTTCATATATGTGTAATTTTTCAAATTGTGGTTTTATGCTTTTTGTTCATATATGTGAAAATCTTACAAGAGTGGGTTTATTGTTTTGAGTTCATATATGTAATCATGTTCAAGTGTGAGATTATGGTTTTCTGTTTTATTCATGTTCATATCCAATTTGGATTTACATAAATCTGTTCCTGGGTTAAAGGAAGAAGACGATGGAAAATAATGGAAAACTAAAATAAAATCAATCACATCATTATAATAGTTTAAAATTAAAAGAATACAATCTCTAAAAAATCTCTCTCCATATTTATCTCAACGTGATGGAATAAAAAATGTAATATTAGAAAATTTTAAATTTTCAAATTATAAATATACCCTTACTCTAAATTAATAAATCAAAAACTTCTTTGCAATCCTATTGATCTAAAGTGGTTAACAAAGTTAACACTAAATTTTGGGTTAACAAAAGAATGACCATCTCTCTCTCTCTCACGTTTAGTTTAGGTTTAAAATCATATGTTTGAAAGAGAATAATATTGTAATATTACATTTAGTCCCATGTTGTTCCACCTATTTTGGTGGAACTAAAAAACTTAAGTTTTGTCCCATGAAATCTGATTTTTGTCCCATGTCGTCCCATGTGATTTTTATCCCATAGCATACCAAAAATGGGACTATTTTTTTTGTCCTGTCCTATTCCATCCAATATGCGTACCAAACACACTCTTAAATTAAGTTAAATGCATTAGAATTAAATTTCTTAGAAATTTAAACTTAATATAACTTTAACTTATTAATATGTTGTTGGATGATAAAATAAGGTTGTAAAATTAAAAGACTATTTTGTAAATTTCAAAACATTAAAAAATAATAATGAATAATTGAAAAAAAAAAGGTTTCATACAAAATTTGATGTATTTAAGAATATCTTTCTATAAGTAGTCGAAAATTAAATATTTTACTTTGAAAAATTGTTGTTATTCAATTATAGTATAGATGGTCAAAAAATCATCACATCACTTATAATCAATGCATAGTATTATATCAATATAAGAGTTAAGAGATAATCGAAGTGATTGTCAAGTGTTGTCGAGGAGGTTTTAGAAAAATTGTAAAATCTGTAAAAACATATGTTCATATTTATAATTATTTCAATAATAATGATATGTTGTGAGACATGTCGTTTGAGTTTTAAATAATATAATACAAAACTATTACCAATATTATTGCACAAAATCATAACAACAAACGATTAAGAATATATGCAAGTTAACCACTTATGAAAATACATTCGTTTTTCACATTGTATTTCATTAACTGTTAACAGAGAAATTACGTTTCATTTTAACTCGGTTCAATATTCCAACAAAAAATTTATCCTTCCGTACAATACACGGACCCAACACTAGTCACTTATAATCAATGCATAGTATTATATCAATATAAGAGTTAAGAGATAATTAAAAGGCGATTGTTATTATAATGTGGATGGTCGAAAGTCATCACAAAGGGTTGCAAATGACTTGTAAGCTGCCACCCACAATTAATAAACTCTTAATTTTAATTTTGTTTCTCAATAATTGTCTATTAATTGCTTAATTAAACTATTTTAATATGTTATTTTTATAAATTAATTTTACTTGCTAAATAAAAAACTCTAATTTTGGTCCCCGTGGTTTACTAAAATATTTGAAAGTGAGACTTAAACTTTGATAACTCTATAAATCGTCCCATGACTTTTATTTTGCTCTGAAAAAGATAGTAACAGAGCATTTTTGTCCATTTAAATTTCACTTTCCTTAACCAGTCCCATTTTAATTAAAAAAAAAAAAACCTTCGGCCGCCATCACCGTACGGTTCCTATCCACCCCCCCCCCCCCTTCTGTGATTCTGGCAACCTCCCCTTCTAACCAATCAAAAAAATAATAGATGGAATTCAATCCTAGTTTGAATCAGGGGAAGAAGAAAGCGAATGGAGGGATTCAGGAGGTGGTGTCTTCGATTAAGCTTTAGGAGATGGGTTCTGCAGGAAGATACTCGTGCTTCATGGAGGTCGAGGAAATCACAACAAACACAAATCCAAAAAAGTATCGCTTACAAATTTACAGATACTTAGATTATTACTGTATTTGCTTAGTCAAATTCAACAATATAGACATGGCTTGTGAGATTGCAAAGAATTGCTAGCTAGATAATTAAGAAACCAAAGTCTGGAATTCCATTATCTGATTCAGGTAAATGTTATAAGGAAATTCAGGTAAATTTATAGACCTAAACATGATGTTGGATAACTGTATCCAATTAAAGCCAGAAGGGTGGGTAACATTCTTATAATCACGTAGGATTTCCAACTCCTCAAGAGAGTTTTAAATGCAAGAAACTCATAATAGATGGTCCTAAGGATATCCATAGTTCCACACAAAGAGAATTCAACTTATTCATGCCAATTAACTCATAACGAGCCTTGTAACAGAATCTGTACAAAAAGATCAATCTACTTGATCTTAGAGTCATTAAAGAGGAAGTATCTACAGTTAAACACACAAGCAAAATCATGCATGCAGCTGCGTCTACACACACTTTCCCACAGTGTATATGTAAGGCTAAGGGGTCGTTTACCAAAACACTTACCCGGTAAGCACTTACCGGTTAAATTCGATGCTATGACTTACCTTATCGGGTAAGATTTTAGTTCATTAAAACGGTATCAGTGGCAAAATTTTACTCGGTAAGAGCTAATCGGGTAAGAGTCATCACCCTCACTTACCAGATAAGACTCTCGACCATTGATTTCGCTCTTACCGTGCAAGATTATTGGTCATTACCATATTCATCATTTAATGTAATATAACTTGGTAAGCGCTTACCCGAAAGCAATGGTCGAGAGTCTTACCAGGAAAGGTTGTGAAAACACCTCCATGGTTGATTCTAATTGTTATCAATGTGGGATAAATTTCTACGAACAAAACCGAAGAACAAAAATCAATCAAATTTATAACAAAAAAATCAATTAATCAAACTTTATTCTAATTGTTTTGCCATTAGTTTGATGACACCATATTTCGTAATACCAAATTAGACAAAAGAATAAATGTTTTACAATTACTTTGATGACACCATATTCTAAAGTAACAACAACAAAAAATTCAATGAGCACTATATATTCGATGATTTCAATAAGCACTACATATTCCATAATAACAAAAATATTCAATGAACACTATATATTCAATGATTTCAATGAGCACTACATATTTTGCCATTACCAAATTACATGGTTGATTACAATGAGAACTTTATATTCTCGTTGATGATATCATATTCCATGGTTGATTTCGGTCAGCACTATATTTTGCCATTACCAAATTACGATGGTCTCAACATCAATATTGAACAAAGGAGCGTGGAAACACATAAGAACTCTTGAATGGAAATGGAAAAGAGTTGTTCCTTCGAAAATAGTAAGATATTTTGGCGCAGAAAAAGGGGTTGATCCAAATCATCTTGACTTGGTTCTGCTTCCTCTATTTACAACCCAAGAAGTAATAAGTACTTGGTCGTGGACTTGGAAACCCCCGACCATAGATTTCACTTGGATTCACTCTGTTCTAATCATCCATGATGAGATTGACATTTAGATTCTACTCCTCTATTATGATCATCCACTAGTAAAACCCTGGTTTACGTTTTATGATTTAATATGGGAAGGAATGGTTTTCGTCGATCAAAGGGAAGGAACGGTTTTTGTCGATTAGATAAGAGGGATGAGCGATTAGATGAGAAGGAAGGTATGCACAGGGTTTTAGACTATGCTTGACAAACTATTTGAAAAGCTAGCTGATGACAGATAAATAACTGGTGACTGATAAACTAGCTGGTGAAAAAGTCACGTTTGACAAAAGTTAGCTTATAAGCATGTAAAATTATCAAAACTGACATATAAAAAAATCAACAATATTTAATAATATAATTAAAACAAATTTATAATAGTACAATATGTTAATTAATACAAACAAGGTAGTAAATAATATAATATGTTAATTAAAAAAATTGAAATTTATTATTATATCTATACCATATTATAAAACATTTATAAAAAACTCTTAAAAATAATTTGTAAAGCTTTATGTACCGCTATTTAATGCAAATTACTTAAAATCTTTTAAAAACATCCATTAAAACTTTATATAATACATTTAATGTTATTTATTAACTTTCAATCATTATCTCTAACTCCCCTAAAATCACTCCCCATTTGAACTCCCCTAAAATCACTCATCGCATAACTAAATACAAGATAAAAATCAAAATTTAAATGTAAAAAATCTAAAATATAATTAAAATCTAACATAATATTTAATATTTATTTTATAAATAAAACATTATATTATTAAACCTAAAATAAATTACATTATTATTAAACTATCGAAAAAACTCTTAAAACAAGTTTTTATGTATTAAGTACTGTTTATTGATACATGTAGATCCCAGAACAGTGCAATTTATCAACAATAATAATCAATGAAGAACAATAAATAAACCACAACTGCTAGTCATATGATCAGATTTATCAATGAAGGGTTTAGGTTTACAGAGAGAAATTCTGATCAGAGAATGTAAACCTTATGACTAACAATTCTAACAATAACTATTCTTCTTCTAACCTACAACTAGGTTAAGGAAACAAATATATATGAGCCGTATTAGGCTAATGGGCTTGAGGCCCATTTACAATTCAACTATAAAACAATTACAATTTGACCCCTTAACTTCTATTTAACAAACAAATTGCCCTAACAATCTCCCCATTTAAATTGAAGTTCATAGTCACGCCAGTTAGGAACATGAGTTTTCCGAAATCCGAAACTGATCTCGAAATGTCGCATTGAAGTTCTATACTCCATTCGTTCTATGATCAGGCCCAGTGCATTGAGAACAAGACATTTGTAGTCCGAATCCAAAGGCTGAATCCTTTGGACATCTTGATCAATGAAGCGATTCAGCTTGTCTCTAAGCAACAAAAGTGTACCATCACAGAATCGAGCAATCTGACTGAATCTGATGAACCGCATGTTACCTTTATCATTAACATAAGTCATGTCGAGTTCTGGAAATTTTAACACAGTGAAAGCAGGTACATTATGGGCGTCTGATGGAAAACTCAAATCAGGTTTAAGCAGATTTATCTTTGCTTGATTGCTTTCCAATCCAATCTGAAAATCTTCAATAGAGGCAAGTTTCATCGCACATTTCATATATCTTTTGACAGTTCTTAGTGCATCTGTAACTTCCCCGGGTCGAATGGTTCTACTATTCAGGTCTTCGGAGTAGGAAAAGAAGATCTTGTAACTCGAGATTTGCAAAGTTAGCTTCAGAAAAATGCCACTGCCTACCATCTACTCTTGTCACCACAAAGAAAGAATACTTTATGCTCATGAAGTTGCAAGAGTGAATCTGATCGACAGATCTAATTCTGAGCTTTGTCTTGTTGAAGCCTTTTCTGAGATGTTTATGCATGAACATAAGCTCGCGCTGCTTCTTCCTGTCTGTCATTGACTGAAGACCATGTACTACGACCTCATCATACGGGCAAATCCAATGAGCAAAAAGTTGTTTATGACTTTCTTCGAGAAACGGAACATTTATTCTAACTCTTTCCCATTTTAGTGGATGAACTGGCTGAGTACGATCTGTTCCTGAAACTGGTGATGCTGGAGGAGATCGTCTGGGGAGAGTTGTCTGAGAAAGTTCAGGATGAACTGGAGTGTAAGTCAAAAGGGGCACCGCGACAGAAGATTGTTCTGATGGATGGGGATCTTGAGCCACGATTTCAGAATTCAATAGCTCATATATCTCGGCTTGGAAGATTACCAACGTTGTTTCTGTATTAACTGGTTCTTCTGTCGGGTCTATGTCGGAATAAGGATCAACAATAATAGCCCAATTATCAGGATTGAGCGATGAACCTCCATCATGTTCCTCGGGATTTTCAACCGTTGGAATAACGTCATATAGCAATAAATCCATGACTTGTTCCTGTGCCTGTCCCTGCCCTTCAGTTGAGTACCAGAACCCATCTCAGTCTGATCTTGTACCATACCCATCTCTGTTTGTTCCCGTACTGATTCTGGCTCGGATGTGCGTTGGCGCTTCTCCCCCTCATGGTGATCAGGATCATCCTGGTCATCATGCTTGCGCTTGAGCCCTTCTGCCTGGCTTCGGCAGGTTTCTTCCAAGGATGATAGTCGGTCAGTCAATGCATATATAGTTTTCTGCATAGACTGAATAAGAGCAAACTGATGCTGGAAGTCTTCAGGAGAGATAGTGGGTGGGGGTGTAGGAGTAGATGATTGGAATCGTAGGAGTAACAGTAAGTCGACATCTTGAGATGGTTCGGTTTGGGATTGGGCTAGGAGTTTGGCTAAGAGCATGGATTTGAGGTCATCGATAGATAGATCGGTAGGTGTATGGGAGGGTGGTAGTATGGGAGGTAGTGGTTCAGGCTCAGACATCGGTCATTTGCCTTTGATCATTCTCTTTAGGGCGTCTACCTCCTCCTTCATTTCGGAGCGCATAATGGAATGGACAGCCTTTAGGGCGCCGTCCAGAAATTCCCGTGAGACGAACTCAGGGTGACTAACACCTGGGTCACTCAGACTTCCAGTTGTAGTGACGACTGTAGAAGTCGCACCGCATTACTTAAAATTCAAGATTACAAGTTATGATGCATGAGTACAAATTTATAAAGTTATATGTTTGAATTCATAACTAACTGATAAACATAATCTAAACAAAATAAATATCTCAATTTAAATATAAAGAATTTAAAATATATAAGATAATCATTGAATTATAATAAAATACTTATTTTTTTTATATAAAAAACATTATATTATTAAGCCTAAATTAAATAAATTTATAAAAAAAACCATTATCACTCTCTCAAAACCATCCAAAATCGTACTGTTAATCGATAGAAAACAAAAAATAAAAGGAAACAATGAAATCGTGATGTATCTTGCTGCATTGCGCGAATACGCTTCTAGTATATTATAAAATTTGAATTTGTTAAACCAAATTTTTAAAAAAAAATCTATATTAACCTATGATTTTAATACCCATACATATAATATTAAAAAAATAATCAAATAATCAAATAATAATAATAATTGATAACTAAAATATATTAATTAATATTAGAAATTTGATATAATCATCAATAATTAAAAATTGATATCAACATATAATTAAAATTTTAATTTATAATTTTCAGTTAATATTAATTAATAATAATTAAATTATAATAATTAATATTTATTTATAATTAATAAATAATAATCAATATTAATGAGACATAATTAGAATAATCACAAAAAACTACTCATAAGCTAATTTAAGTAGCTTATCAAAAAGCTAGGTTATGTCTATCAAAAAATGTACCAATAAAATAGTAAGCTAGCTTATTTTTGGCAAACGATGTCTTAGCCGATCATTATCAAATTATTAACTAATGGATTTGTTTGATGGGCTTGGTTAAAAAAGGGGGAAATCTAAATGGACAAAAATGCTCTTGTCACTAATAGAGAAAATTAACGGAGTTTGTGACGGATGACCACTTTTAGAGCAAAATGAGAACCATGAGGACGATCTCTATAGTTATCAAAATTTAGGTTCCAGTTTCAAATATTTCAGTAAACCAGGGGGGACCAAAATGAGAGTTCTCTTTAATCTATGATTAAATTGAAAAAATAAATTATAAACTATATTTAACACTTTAAAAATGATAAATATAAAATATGGATTTATATTTTGATATATATTTTATTTATATCACATTATAGATTTTAATGCATTAATAATGTAACAAATGTTGTGTGTCTTATATATTTACATATATGTTATCTATTAGTAATTAAAATATAATATAAACAATATAGTTAAATAAAAGTATGTTAATAAAATATTTTTAATTAGTTTTTATAAACGGATTTTATGGCATTTGAAGTTTTAATATCATCACAAATTTAATAAACACATATGTATGTATGTATATTTTTTTTACCCAATTGACATAAGAAATTTTATTAAATCAAAATAAATAATTACATTCAATATCTTTTTTATTGAATTATAAATGTTTTAGTATATACTTTAGAGCAAATTATGATTTTTGTTCATGTGATCTGTTAATAATTTTGATTTTTGTTCCCATTGTTTTATAATTGCAATTTTTATCTCTGGACTAATTCCTACTTTTAAGTATAAGAGACTAAAACAGTAAGAGCTTTAAACAATAGGGACCGAAATAATAATAAATTATAAATGATAAGGATGAAAATAGCAATAATTACAAACCATAAGGACAACAACTATAATTTCTAACTAGTAGGAACGAAAAGTTACAATTTTTGAACAAACCACATGAAAAGTTATAATTTTAAATTGTAAAGTGTTTTGATTCGGCAGCAAGGACAATTTTTGAAAATAGATTTGTAATTGTAGGTGTGGAGATATTAATTTGAAAAGGTGATTTTGAAACAAATGGAAGTATGAATAAATTGCAGGTAGAGGCTTTAATGACTTAAGCATTTAACTAGTTAGACTTCGAGCTTGAGTTTATTAAGTTTTTAGCAATGTTTTAAAAACCGGTTTTTTAATTTATCCGGAGTGGTGACTGGGTCATGGTTCAACCTAGTTTCAAGAATTTTTATATAATTTTCATTTTCCTGTATACATACATATCTAGAGGGATAATCATTTAGAAACCTTATAAATGTTACAAACTATACAAACCCATCTAGGTCATCCAAATTTTTGATCAACGATTGAGAAGTTTTAGGACTTAAATTAATTTAAAAAATAGGGAGAAAATAGGGAAAGGGTAGTTTAGGAATAATTTTAGTTATTTTAAATTTAAATTTTATTAATTAATTTAAATTATCTAATTATGATTACAAGATATCATTAATTTTCTCCATATTTATCTCTCATTCTATCTAAAAATAATCCGGCCACCACCACCATCATCTTTATCGTCATCACTATGTCGGCGACCGAGAACCACCGCGGTTCTCTACTACTCCATCCGACGACTGTCGTGCGTCGCCGCCATCCGCCAGGAGCCTCCTTCGCCACCCCACGTATCGTGATCTCCTCCCCCCCGAATCTCCGACGAGTTTATGAAATTTCAAGTTCATACAATGTTTGTTCGAGTTTCATAAACTGTTTTTTTTTTGAAATTTTATAGTTTCATATATTTTCATAAACGGTTTCATATATTTTTCTTCATATGAATAATCATATTTTAAAGTTTCATATATTTTTCTCTCATATGAATATTCATATTTTTTTTCTAAATAATCATATATTTTTTAAGTTTCATATATTTTTCTCCTATATGAATAATAAGATTTTTAAGTTTCATACATTTATCCAATATGAATGATCAGATGATTAGACGTGAAAATTTCAAAAAAACATTTTATGAAACCAAAAAAACTTGAAACTTTCGAAAAAACAGTTTATATATGAAAGTCGAAAAAATTATGAAACTTGCCGGAAATGGGGAGGTCGCCGGAGTGGGAGGAGGTCACCGGAAGTGGGAGGACGTCACCGAAAGTGGCTGGTGACGGTAAATCGTGAGTGTGTGTGTGTGTGTGAGAGAGAGAGAGAGAGAGAGATGGAGAGATAATTAAGGAAGAGATAATTAAAGAATTTAATTTTTTCCTAAAATTACGAAATTTGTAAAAAGACATAAATGTCCTAATTTGTATTGTTTGTAATCTTTAGAAGGTTTGCAAATGAAGGTGTCTCTACACATTAAAAATACACATAACAACAAGTTTTACATCAATCAAAAACATTAAAAAAACACATAACAACAAGTTTTACATTAATCTAAAAACATTACATAAACACACATAAACATAAGTTTTTCATCAATCCAAATATATCAAAACGAAACATAACGATCAAACTAAATCATGGATCTTGAGACATTGGAGTGTTGGTTTTTAACGCTAATACGTATTGCTTATTGAACTATTAGTTTTTAACTTTTGTTACCGAGTCAACCGGTTCGTTATGACCGGTTCAACCTGTTTTTTAATAGAACCGGCCGGTTCAATCCGGGTCATAAAATGACATCAACCCGGTCGCAACTGACCCGGTCTCTTCACCGGTTCCCGGTTCAACCGACCGGGTCGACCCGGTTCTTAAAACATTGGTTTTTAGTTTGAATTGATCGTAAACATGAAATATAGATCGTCTAGCTTAACTTGTCAAGTTCCACATAATCAATGTTGGGGTCGTCTTGTTAAGCAACTCGAATAAAATTTTCAAGTTAGATTGAGCTATATAACCGATTAACCGTCATATTTTTCGATTCTTTCATGAGGTTTTTAAAAATTGCTTCTTAATTTCTTTGTGAGTCCATTACGAAGGGTTCCATGTCTAATTCTCGTTACACTAATCTAAACTTTCAACACCCCCCCCCCTCCCCCAAAAAATTAGGGCCTCAAATGAGTTGGGTTGGCCGGGTTGAAGATATTTGGAACCCACCCATATTTGCGGTTTGAAAAATCTCAACCTAACTCAATCTAAACCGTGCTAGTTGAAACTTTGATGCATCATTTTACAATGTAACTTATGTTTAAATGAAGTAAAATCAAAATGAGAACATACAAAAAATGTTAACAAACTCAAAATGGAAGTTGAAGGTTCATACAAATAATTAAGGTTGAAATTATGATATATTTTTTAATATATATAATTACGGGTTGGTCTAATGTCTTTATGTACATATATTAATCAATGAATTAACAATCATATTAAATCCATGGTATACAAAGACATTTGGTTCATCGGGTTGGGTTGGTTCAAATAATCCTAACCCAATTCCAACTCAATACATACGGTTTAAATATTTTAAAACTTGATTAATTGTTGATCACTTTGGTTAAGTTGAGTTGGGTTATTTCAGGTTGGGTTAGCCAAGTTGGTCAGATTTTTGTGCACCCCTACTGAAAATTACCTATCCCAAATTCTCATATCTTATTCATATCTACCAATCACATGAATACACAATATCAGAGAGAATATAAACATGAATTAAATAAACTTAAAATAAATAAAAATATAACATATCTTAATTTTATTAGTGGGACATAGGTGAGACGTGAAAATTGGGGACGGAAGATTTATATTTTCCCCTCTCCTCTGGTTTTCTCGATGCCCAACTTACAAGTCTCTCTTAAGTTGAACATCCACACGGAACACTTGTAACAAATAAGTTAAATCCACGCTGGAATAAACAAACTCCTTTCGGTTCTACTTCTTCAATCACGACTCATAAAACTATTTTTTTAGTTGTTATCTTCAGAGTCCCACATGATCTGTCATGATGTGTGAAAGTTGGTCCAAATATCTATGGTAGGGTTTAAAAACAACCGTTGAATTGCTCAAACCTGTCGAACCAAAGTTAAATCGAATCGTTTTTTGCGGTTTAAGCGGTCTGATAGTCCGGTGCAGTTTGAAATAGTCAAGCTATTCGGTCCAATCTGGTCTAAGGTTTGAATCTTTTTAGCTGTCTGGAACGAACTGAAACCGTCAAAAATATACATAATTATAATTAGTTTTAATGTTGTAGGCTCAACTTTTATGGCCTAATTAAATTAAAGAAAAGTTCGTCTAAGACATTATGTTTTTTGGTTTTCATTTCCCAATTGATCGCATTCTCTAAATTGACAAAATTTCGAACCCGTCAAAAATCAAATTTCCAAATCGTCTTTCGGCTTGCTCAATGTTTGTCCAATATTCCAACTATATATGTTGGTAGATTTGTTTAACTTTTTTTTTAACTTGCCTAATGTTTATTTAACTTCAAAGATAGACGTTTTTTTTAATAATTCAATATACTATTTTTTTAATAATGTTATATTGATAGAAATTTCATTTCGGATATAAATGTTATGTTTTTTTTAGTGTAAAACCTGTAAGAGAGCCAAATCATCCAAATCCGACTGCAAACACATCTAATCTACTGTTTGATCATGGAAGTGAGGGTTAATTTGACTATTTTACTAATATGATTTAATTAACACGATTAGTTGAAAACGTTTTGGAAACGTAATTGACGAAAGTTCTAAATGTAAAGACGTGCACGTAGTTGTATATATTCACGGTTTAATTTTCTTCTGGCTTCATCGGGTCTTTCCTTTAATTCTTTAATTTTGGTATGAAATCATGCCTCATATCTCGTGTACATTCGACTTTATTTATTAAAAGAATACCAAAATAAAAATCAATGAATTTGTTATTTAATTTTGATTTTGATTTGTTTTTTTATCCAATTTAATTTGTATTATCTATTTAAAAAGTATCTAAATATTTCAAAATTAGTCAAATGTTTTCGAGAAACTATATATTAAAGGGGAGGCTAATGACACCCCTATCAAATGATTTTCTCCCCAGACATATCAATAGCGGTGCCAATAACATTCCCCCGTATTAAATCAAGCGATATGTATTTTGTTAAAGATTAATTGACAAATGATGTACGGTATTAAAATGACAAATGTGAGAAAATGTGACTTAGGTGCCGTTTGTTTTTTAACAGGTTTAAAGTCTGAAGTCTTATTTATTTATGATTAATAAGAGGAGGTGTATAAAAAGGTCTGAACAATTCAGATTTAAGAGCCATTAAGAAGTTTAAAAAAAAAACAAACAACCCCTTATAAAGATGTAATTTTCTTGTGGGTGTTTCGTGGCTTCTTTGTTTTGCCTCTTTTATTTTGATTTTTCCCTTTTCTTTTATTTATAATCGAAGAAATAACTATAGTTTGCATCTAACAAAATTCATGAATCAACGACTACATTCCTAGCTAAAAATAGCACTAAAAGCATGACCAGTGATCTTTAGTGCCTTTTTTTAGGGGCGGCCTAAATTCATCTCTATGTATTGTTAAATGCACATTTACATACCAATTTCTTTTTCATATACATCAACATCAAGACTTTTTTTTACATTCTCAATGCATGATTTGATCTGATTCTGACATAAA
Source organism: Arctium lappa (assembly GCA_023525745.1). Taxonomy (NCBI): domain Eukaryota; kingdom Viridiplantae; phylum Streptophyta; class Magnoliopsida; order Asterales; family Asteraceae; genus Arctium; species Arctium lappa. The sequence continues at coordinate 132,296,807 of CM042049.1, forward strand.
AAGTAGTGCATATAGCATTACCTTTTTTTTTATCATCACAATTAGACTTATTTTATCATTTCTTTATTAATATTACATTCTTTGTAATTTCAAAATTAAGCTACAATTAATATTGGATTTAATATTGAAATATTTAGATCATGTTAAAAAATATATAAAAGTTCATAAAAGTATACAAGTAATAGTAAAAATCGCTTATATGTACTAAAAAACGTGAAATATGTTTATACTAAATACATAAAGAGAACGTATCACCAGAAATTTTGGAATAAATTAAAAAGTAAAGTGTCCGACTTTTGTACTTTACATATTTAATAAATTAATAATTTCCATGCAAATGAAACATGCACGTAAAAGAACATGCATAAGGAAAAAAGCACATACATGAAAAATGCATAGGAAGGAGATATACACGCAAAAAAACGTGTTGAAGGTACGGTACCAAAGATGGACCCAGAAATTTTTCCATACGGTAGTACCATATAATATAGACAAAAAATAATTACAAAAAACACGTTTTTTATCGACGTGCCTTCATTTTTTTTTACCGACGTTCAATATTGTTCAATGTGTTTTTAGCCTAATTCCACAATTTCGAGCGATTTTTAAAGCTGTTTGCTTGATTTTTAGAGATTTTTAAGTTTTTTTTTTTATCGATTTTGAGATATTTTTTCCGTTTTTTTGGTTGATTTCGATAATTTTTTTTGGTTTTTTGGTTGATTATGAGGTACGGTTGCACCTTATTGAAGTTCCCAAAATAATACAACAGCACCTTCAAAAACGATACGGTTGCACCTTTCACGAACCGAATTTTTTTTACCCTTCGTCGGAGAAATAATACGATGGCACGTGCCGCCGTATTCAACCCTGCAGTTCCGTCCTTGTACGGTACCGTGATTATGATCACTTGGAAAAGCTCTTGGATTGTGTATCAATTGCACTTTTTTTTTTGAATTCATATCAATTGCACTTTTAAATACCATATTTCGACTCTTTACTACCTTGGATCCCGCAAGGGGTGTAATTTTAACTCCCGTCTTATGATGATTTAAGGTGATATGTGTAACATTTTGTGAGTGTGCACTTCACACCTTTTAACTCATGTTATGTTTGCCTTATCACCTAATCGATGCCTTGTAAATCACAATTTACACGAAATGCTTGATGACAACATAGATAAAAAAGAACATAATTTCTTTTAAATTACTGCAATAGGTTATGGGTGTTCAAAAAAACCGGACGAACCAAGTTAGACTGGACAATTTTTGACGGTTTAAACGATCTAACGGTCTGGTCCTGTCGGGAAAATAACCAAACCGCTTGGTCCGATTTATGGTTTGAACATTTGTTGAGCGGTTTGGCCCGAACCAACCGCCAAAATATACATGTATTAATTAGTTATATTTTGTTTCCATGTTATTGACTCAATTTTTATGGTGCAATTAAAAAAATCTGTCAAAGACATTAAGGTGACGTTTGTTTTTTAAGAGGTCTGAAGTCTTATTTCACTTCTGATTAATAAGAGGTGATATTTGTTTCCAATGGAGTTCCACTTCTAATTTAAGAATGTCTGAAATCTGGAAAAAAAAAACGGTCTAAACGAAAAAATATCTGACTTATTCAAACTTAAGAGGTATTAAGAGGTTGTTTGGCAATTGCTGAATGGTTTGGTACAGAATGATTAAATGACCAGAATGATTAAGAGACTCTTATGATATAGTGCAAAATGAAATACGTTTGTTTGCTAATTGTTCGGAATGAAATTAGGGGCTCTGAATGGTTAAGGGAGAGTCAAAATACAAAATCGTTAAGAGAGTTTTGGAACCACTAAGAGGCAGACATTGTTTTTGCCAAACATGATTTATCTCTTAACGATTCAGAAGTTGTCTCTTAATTGAACCATTAAGAGGTAAGCAAACAACCCTAAGAGATTTTTTGAAAAAAACAAATAACCCGTAAGTTTTTAATTAGTTTTCATTTCTCAATTGTCTGGGTTCCCTAAATTGGCAACAATAGTTGGAATTTTGGACAAACAAATATTAGCAAGTTGAACCAAGACTTGTTTATTTTTTTTTAATTTTGAAAATAGATTATTCTTTTATAATTCGGTATAGTATTTTTTTTAATAATGTTATATTGGAAGAAAATTAATTGAGGTAGATGTTAAGCTTTTTTAGTTTAAAGCCACAATATCCCCAAATCGCCTTAGACCTCCTTTTCATGGTCCAATTTACCCGCTTTAATCACTTGTTCCTAAACCGCTCGGTTTAGAAAATTTCTTACACCGTCATATTGGTTTGATCTATGGTTTGGGGTGGTTAAACTGATTAAACCGGACCACAAACACCTTTACAGTAGTCATAACAATTAAAATGGAAGATAAGATTCATAACGATTGCTTTCATTGTGTTTTTGTTATTTCATTTAAAAATTTATATATATATTGTTGGTATTTTATCTAATTACCCAATTACGAAACGTAAAAGAACCATAAATACAATAATAGACCAATTAATCAAAACCCCCGCAAAGTCTTATATTATGAAGTCAAGTCCAACGTGAACTCACATCCAACCATTACAAATCACATTTACTCGATCTCATCAAAGTTTATGCAAATCCCTCGTGATATATACTATACATTCATTAATCCAATTGGCCACCGACCACCACAACTCCTCCTCCACTAGATCATCCTTAAACCTGCAAACAGAAGCAGCGGCGGCAATGGAGCAATCAGCCAAGGCTAAAGTTCCTCTTGCCCTTTGCACTTTATTGCTTCTATCCTTCGTTTTTATATATCTTTTATCAGAACAAAACCCATCGGTATCCTTAACTGCCTTAAAACAAAAGCTTTATCCTTCAAAACCCTCATCATCCAAGGTAATTATAATTAGCTTCATGATCATATATATACTTTTGAAAGATTTTCTTGAATTAGATAAATGAAACTGAATAAATGAAAAATTAAAAAACACTCTATCAATCGTTAGATTAATTGATGTGATTAAAAAGGTGGTTACAATTTTATCTTGTGATTGCAGGGCAACACAAGTATGTATAAAGATGAGTTAGATATGGCATTGGAGGGAGCTTCGATGGCGAACAAAACTGTGATCATAGCGGTTGTGAATAAAGCCTACACAGAGGGAGATAAACCCATGCTGGACATATTCTTAGATGGGTTTTGGCTAGGTGAAGATACACGGCAACTGACGAACCACCTCTTGATCGTGGCAGTTGATCAGACGGCGTTTGAACGGTGCAGATTTCTTGGATTACACTGTTATAAACTGAAAACGGAGGGCGAGGATTTCGTCGGCGAGAAGATTTACATGTCGGAGGACTTCATAAAGATGATGTGGCAACGAACGCGTTTTCTCGTTGATGTTCTCCGGCGTGGATATAACTTCGTTTTCACGGTGAGTCGGTTTTTTAAGGATTTGAATCTTCAATGCGTTTATTTGGTGTGCTTTTTTTGGAACGTATACCCATGTGAATTAAAAGCTGCCCTTCAGAAAATATTACAAAATAAAGAAAAATAATAATAATTTCCTTAATATTATAAGCGATAAATGCATCAAAAAAATATATCTTAATTACCTAGTTTTGGGTTAAAATTAATATCAGGTATTGCTTGGTAATTAAATCTCTGTGAATTTTTAAAAATTATTATATATCTCATTTGAAAATTCTAATATTACAAATAAAACGATTTGAAGAGTCAAATTCTTTGAATTTTAATCGATTTGACCTTAGGATTATATATATATATATGATTTTCCTTTTTATTAGAGCATCTTCAACAACATCTTCAAAATTTCTTCAAAATGGAGAATTAAAAGTCAAAATCTACATAAAAACTTACATCCATCTCCAACAGATTCTCCATTTTGGAGATGAAATCATTACTTATAATATTAAAATATTGTATAAATTTAATAGAATATTATTTATCTCTCATACCCATCTCATTTGAAGAAATTTTATTGGTAGAATATAATAAAAAAACAATTTCTCTTTCATGATAATCATTTTTAGAGATTTTGAAGAGTTCTCCATATTTGGAGAAAATTACACTCTCTCATACTTTCTCCATTTTAGAGAAAGATTTGGAGCACAAAAATACCTAAAATATCTATTTTCTCCATTTTGGAGAAGTTGTTGGATATGATCTTACATCCTCTCTCCTAATTTTTCCATTTTGGAGAAAGATTTGGAGAAACTGTTGAAGAAAAAAATCTCCAAAATCTCTATTTTCTCCATTTTGAAGAAATTGTTGGAGATGCTCTTATTTATTAAGTTTTATTGTTAATTAAAAACAGTATCAACTTCAATTATATTTTAATTTATTTTTGTTGGATTGAAACATCTGCATAAATAATTTAAATGAAAATTAAATAAACCATCAGTTCATTATTTTAAGATTAATTACATATATTAATTAATTAGTTTATATAAGGTCAAACAATAATTATTCATATAAAATTGAACCGGTCTTTTTTAATATTATCTAAGCATGACTCGGCGCTCATAATCATGTTATATGTGATTTTCAACCGCTACAACTAGGAGTTAGTAAACGGGATGAGATAATTTGTAAGTTACTTGGAATTATTCAGTCAAATTTTGGTTTACACTCAATCAAGACTCAACTTGAGGCTTCACTCGATATATATTAATGAGTCGAGTTGAACCACCTAATAATTGACTCGAAAAGCTTGTAAGATGTTCGGATTTTTTATATAAATGTTTTGTAAAATATAATGTACAAAATTATAATAAATTCAATTCTATTATTATTTCTATTAAAACTAGGTATATACCCGCGCGATGCAGCGGAATGTAAGTATAGAACGAACAATTAATGTTATTTTCTTATATACATTTCATCAATAATCAACCATGACCTAAAAATCACAACTTATGAAACCTAAATCCATAAAGATATTCAATAATTAGTTTATATTACAATTATTGACGAAAAAAATTATAATGATATTATTTATAATAAGAATGAAACGTATTTTACGATTATGTATTTTTAACGTGCTAACGGTAGAAAAAAAATAAAACGTATGGACAGAAAAACAAATTATTTCGTAGATATTCATGATATTTAATAGTACGGTTAAATTAAAAAAATATTTAATATTTGGCTCGTTTTGAAGATATTGAGGAGACGCTTATAATGATATAATTTGTAGAAAAATGAACGTATTTTTTCATTGCATTTTTGTTAATATATAATTATTTGTGTTAATATGTGTAAAATGAAAAAAATAAAGGATATAAAGTAAATTAAATAAGTAATTATAAGGGTGATAAATGTAACAATGTAAGGGTGGTAAATGTAATTGTACAACAGTTTGTACAATAACCGTTTGTACAATAACCGTTTTAGTAGTATAGATAATTCGTATATATTCTGATATTTAATAGTATGGTTAAATTAAAAAATATTCAATATTGGGCTCGTTTTGAAGGTATTAACGAGACGATTATAATGGTATAATTTGTAAAAAAATTAACGTATTTTTTCATTGCATTTTTGTTCATATACGATTATTTGTGTTAATATGATAACGGTGTAAAATGTAAAATTAAAAAGTAAGGGATACAAAATAAATTAAATAAGTAATTGTAAGGGTGATAAATGTAACATTATAAGGGTAGTAAATGTTATTGTATAAAAGATTAAGGGTGGTAAATGTAATTGTACAATAGTTTGTACAATAACCGTATTATACTTTTCATTATATAGTATAGATAATAATCAACAAGCGGGAAAAAAAACTATAAGAATGTTGGTGAAATTGTTTTAAATTGAAAGAAAGATAGTAAATAAAGAGTGAAAATACGTTATAAAAAGAGAGGGAGATGATTGTAATTAGTAACTTCGTTTTCTTGATGATAATATTTGACAGACATTCCTTGAACTTTATAGTTAGATTTTATGAGTACACATTTTATTTTTTCTGTATAATTTATAAAAGTAAACTCTTAAATTTAATAATTTTCAATAAAAAAGTTTGGAAAATATCAAATATGACCTGGTAAGCTAGATTCGAGCTAGTTTTGAGCTCGAGCTTCAAACGAGTTCAAGTTTAGAAAATTACTATAGAGTTCGAATCGAATTTGGATTTTAACTACTCATGAGTTTTCTAGTCGAGTTCGAACATGATAAATAATACTTAAACTCAACTCACATCAATTACACCCCTAATAAATAGGAATAAAAAATTTATACATTCAAAATTGATGTTTTTCTTTTTATCCATTAATTATGTTAAGATACATACCCAGGACAAGGAATAAAAAAATAAATTAAATACATTTATATTAAGTAATATAATATTATCTTTTAACATAATTAATGGGAAAAAAAAGGGAAACATGAGATTTAAAATAAAGTGTCTATATTATTATTCTAATTTGCCTTAAAATGTGTGTTTATTAGAAGTAAATGTTTATTTGTCCATTTTATTCTCAAGTATAAGATCTAGAAATTACTCTTTCTATAACTAAAGATAAATCTGTCATTCTGTTAACTAAAAAGTGTAATAATTACATATTTATAAAATTATATATTTTTTGATTATAGACATTTATTTTGGAGTCATTTAGGAAAATGACCTTAAATGAGTTTTTAATTAAATTCATGACCTCCTGACCTATTAAAAAAATGAGTTTATACTAATGAAAAAGTCATGAATTTAATAAAAATCTCATTTAAGGTTATATACCTAAAAATCTTTTTATATTTTGAAACCGACCCACATAAGATTATTCTTCAAATAAGGGGTTAGAATAGTATCATATGGATGTGACTCTTATACATACTTCCATCCATATACATTAATACATACACGACTTTTCTTTTTATTGAAATTTGATTAGTTGACTAAGACGGTGTTTGAGATTGCTTATTTAAACTCTTTATTGATTTATAGACTTTTCTCATTGTTAATAAGCTATTTTTAATGTTTAGATTGAAAAAAAAAATGTTTATAGCTTTTCCACACCGCTAATAATTAAAGAGTTTTTGATAAGTTAAATCATTCTGACTTTTTAACATATTTGAAACGACTTATGATTTTTTCGGTTATTTTATGTATAAGCAATCTCAGATACCCTTAAATAACAACTTATTAGCTTATTACGTTTTGGTAACAACTAATCTAAACACTTTTTTTTATCACCACATAAGTTAGCAAACACTTTAAAAAAAGCATAGGTTGTTTTAAATAAGCAATCTCATAGCATCTCCAATACAAGTTTTTATAAGAACCTCATTTTTGTACTTGTTGGTGCCACCTCATTTCCACCGCATCAAATTAAAAATTCACATAAAAATCCACAATGGTAGTTATTATAAAAACCTATTTTTGTGGGTCCCATATATATATATATAAGTTAAATATATATAATATTAATAATTATTATAAAGTCAAGAAAAAAATAAAAAAATAAAGATAATGTCATATCTCACACGTTTCCGTAAACTAGCTGCTAGCTTTTCAATAAGCTAGCTTATGGTCATCCAAACATGTACCAGGAAAAAAAATTAGTTTATAAGCTAATTTTTTTTGCCAAACATATACTTCATGGTAAGAACCAAGGTTTTTATTTAAAAACCTAGAGGGATTTGGGTTCTTATAAGAACTCTCCACAATGTTAGTTCTTACTAGCCACTACACTTTTTGCTTATAAGAACCTTGCATCGGAGTAGACCTGGCAAAAATTGACACGACACGTTAACCCGACACGAAATAAACGGGTTTGGGTAATACATTTCAACCCGTTTAAGTAAACGGGTTGACACGACATGGCACGAAAATTAAACGGATAAAGTCATGGTCAAAATTTTTAACTCGAAAATGACACGAATAATCCGTTGGGTTGCAAGGTTTGCAACCTTTTTAAGGGTTGCAAATAAAACAAATTCTCTCTCTCTATATATATAAATATATATATATATATATATTTTAAGTTTTCTTTTCAATGCTTTGGATTTTTAATGTTTTGGATTTGGTTAGGACTTATAAATTAGAATTATAAAATTTAGATTTTTAATACTTTCATTTGAATTTTGGATTCATATTTTTTTGTGAATTTTCGATTTTTAAATTTTAGTATTATAAATGTTAAACGGGTTAAACAGGTTAGGCGGGTCGTGTCGGGTTAGGCGGGTCGGGTTAGGGTTGAGATTTTCTGACCCGTTTATTAAACGGGTCGGGTTAGGGTTAGACATTGTCAACCCGTTTAACTTTGAACCCGACACGAACTCGACACGACACGTTTGCCAGGTCTACATCGGAGCTCTCAAACACCCCTAAATGGTTACAAGTTTAATAATCCATTACAGGACACAGATGTATTATGGCTAAGAAACCCATTTCCAAGACTCACTCTCAACGAAAGTGTTGACCTGGAGATTAGCGTTGACAACTTTAACGGCGATCAATGGTCCGAACGAAACCTTATAAACACCGGTTTCTACATGATCAAATCCAACAACAAAACCATTGCTTTATTCGATGAATGGTATGGGAGAAGAAACATCTCAGCTGGCAAGAAAGAACAAGACGTTCTTCTTGACCTAACCAGAGAAGGAGCTTTCAGAAGGTTGGGTCTTAGGGTTAGGTTTTTGGACACCATTTATTTCAGTGGATTTTGCCAAAATAGCAGAGATGTTCATGTGGTTTCCACTGTTCATGCCAATTGTTGCCGGAGGATTAAAGCCAAGGTCGCCGATCTTATTGCCGTTATTCATGATTGGAAGAGATCATTTGTTAACGTGACTGCTGCCGGCAATCAAACGATGGAATTCAGATGGTCTGAGCACTTGGCTTGCCGAAATTCATGGATTTCTTGAAGCTTTTTTTGTTCGGTATTCCGGTGTAGTACTTAATATGTGGTTGTAGATTTGATGGTGATCAGATTGATGATCGCATATCAATTGTAGATGGTGTTTATATATATATTTATCTCTATCTGCGAGATAAGTTGTGAATTAATGTTTCGTACTTAATTTCAAGTTATCTGAATATTCCGGCTTTATTGTTTGTTGTTATAAAAATCAAGTCTATATATGTTCGAAATGTTGAGTGATAAATTAGGTGTTGGTTGATAAATTTTGTTACGATTGATAAATTAACTGATATATAAGTGATAATCATGTTTAAGTAAAACTTAGTTAAATAATGTAAAATGATATAAAAAAATATTATGTTAAAAAACTTATAATTAGAGATATAGTAGAAGTGTACTTGTGAGATAGAGTAAAAGGTGTAGAATTTAATTGTTAAGATTTTTTGTTTCTTGAAAATGAATCAATTGTGTATTGAGGTTTCCAAAAATCTCTAGTATTTTTTGTTTTTTTATTGATTGACTTTATATTTGTTACGACCAAACTTTTATATTAACATAAAATGAACAAATATATATACCAAGAAATTTATATAATAACCAAGAAAAATTAAGAATCATAAACCTTTTCAATGAAGAATATCAAATTGAATGTTGATAATGATAAGAATAGGTCTACATGACTTATTCTAAGCTGTTAGGTTGTTTCAATAAAGCTCCATCTTTGTAGGAGCTGTAGTTATCTTTTAGCTTTATTTTCCTGATTTTTAGCAGACCTCTTAGGGATTCTTGAAACGTACTTTTCTAGTTTCTGTTTGTATTGCTCTATTTAAAGAGCCTTGTTTCCTTTCAATAAAGTATCGATTGAGAGTTGATCGACCAAACTGTATTGAGTACTTGAATTAACATCTGGTATCAAAGCCTTGTTAGCAAGACTGAGCAGGTACTCGAGAGTGAACAAACAGGAGTGTGTGAAAGGAAGTGAAACACTTAAAGAGAGAAAAGAGATCAGAGGAGCAGAATTTCCATGGCAGATAAAAATGGAGGAAAGGGATTTGTGGTGCCAGCCATTCCGAAATTCGACGGGCACTACGATCATTGGGCAAAATTGATGGAGAATTTCATCAGATCAAAGGAATATTGGGACCTGATTGAGAATGATATCAATCCTCCTCAAGCGACCGTACCGACTGAAGCACAAAAGAAGGATATTGATGATCAAAAGTTGAGAGATATGAAACTCAAGAACTTCCTGTATCAATCAATTGACAGAGACGTTCTTGAGACGATTCTCAACACAGATACGAGTAAACAAATCTGGGACAACATGAGGCAGAAGTTTCAAGGTTCAACCAAAGTCAAAAGACCCCAGTTACAGGCACTTCGTAAGGATTTTGAAGTTCTGAGCATGAAGGAGGGAGAATCAGTGAACAACTACTTCGCAAGAACGCTCGCCATAGCAAAGAAGATGGAAGCTTGTGGTGAAACTATTCAGGAGAATACCATCACCGAAAAAATTCTGAGGTCTATGACACTGAAATTCAACTATGTAGTGTGTTCCATTGAAGAGTCAAATAATTTGGACACTCTTACATTAGATGAATTACAGAGCAGCTTGTTGGTTCATGAACAAAGGATGAAGGTTAATACAGAGGAAGAACAAGTGCTTAAGGTGTCGAGTGAAGAACAAGGTACGAGAGGAAGAGGTCAGGGAAGTTCGAGAGGCGGTTCCAGAGGCGGCTTCAGAGGTGGACGAGGCAGAGAAAGAGGCAGCAGATCTCAAATCGAATGTTACAAATGTAACAAGTTGGGACATTATCAGTTTGAATGTCCTGATTGGGGAAAGAGCGCAAATTATGCTGAATTGAATGAGAATGATGCAGTGTTGCTGATGACATATGAAGGAAGTCAGAGAGAAGGAATGTGGTTCTTAGACACGGGTTGCTCGAATCACATGACAGGTAATAGGAGTTGGTTTACCGACCTGGATGAGCATTTCACCCATTCTGTAAAACTGGGAAACAACACAATCATGCAAGTGAAAGGACAAGGAACTGTGAGGATGGTCATTGAAGGAAAAATACATGCGGTAAGCAATGTATACTATGTACCAGATCTCACTACAAATCTATTGAGCGTAGGGCAAATGCAAGAGAGAAGAAAGCTGTCTATTTTATTTGAAAACGGGACTTGCAAAATTTTTCTTCAAGAATGGGGGCTGATTTTGAAATCAGAAATGACAACAAACAGGTTGTTCATGCTTGTAGCAGAGATGCCAACTTCTACAACCTATTTACAAAGCACAATTCACAATGTTACGAAGTTGTGGCATCAAAGGTACGGTCATCTTAATATTAAAAGTCTTCATAAGTTGTGCAACAAACAGATGGTGACGGGTCTTCCTCAAATGAATGACGTTATCGATGTGTGTGAAGTATGCCAAAAAGGCAAGCAGCACCGTGAAGCAATTCCAAAGAAGGCTAATTAGAGAGCAACCAAAAGACTTCAACTCGTACACACCGACCTGTGTGGCCCAATCGCACCGAGTACGACAAGTGAGAAGAGGTATATACTAACATTTATCGATGATTTTAGCAGGAAAACTTGGATTTATTTCTTGTTCGAGAAAGCTGAGTCCTTTGGAATGTTCAAGAAGTTTAAAAGTCTGGTTGAGAAAGAAACAAACAGTTACATACGCTGTTTAAGAAGTGACAGAGGAGGCTAGTTCAACACCAAGGAGTTCAACGAGTATTGTGCTGCTAATGGAGTGAAGAGACAATTGACTACTGCTTACACACCCCAACAGAACGGGGTAGCGGAACGCAAAAACAGAACTATAATAGAGATGGTCCGATGTCTACTCAACGAGAAGAGAATGCCAAAGGTGTATTGGGGCGAGGCTGCCAACTGGGCAGTACATGTACTGAATCGAAGTCCTACTTCAGCATTGGAAGATATGACGTCGTATGAATGTTGGAGTGGAGGTAAGCCTAATGTCGAACATTTTAAAGTTTTTGGATGTGTAGGACATGTGCATATTCCGACACAAAGGAGGGTGAAATTAGATGACAAAAGCCATAAATGTGTGTTTATCGGAGTTAGTGAAGAATCGAAGGCCTACAAGCTTTATGATCCGGTGTCTAAAAGGGTCATCATAAGTAGAGATGTTGTCTTCGATGAAGAGCGCGGTTGGGATTGGGAACGAAGCCTAGAAGAAGAAAAACACGACACTTTAATACTTGAAGAAAATGAAGAAAGTTTGAGCAGACTTGTCATCAGCAACCATAATCAAGAAGGAAATGCCAGCCATCAACACGAGCCTTCTCCAGTCTCAACTAAAGATGATTCGTCTAATTCTGACAGAGAGCAACTGAACCAAAGAGAAAGAAGAAGAGGAGTACCAAGCTATCTCCAAGATTACGTTAGTGGGGAAGGAATTTCTGATGAAGAACAGGAAGAAGACCTGGCACTGCTTGTTTCTGACGGAGATCCTACGAGTTACTATAAAGTTGTAAAAGAAGAAAAATGGAGAAAAGCAATAGATAAATAAATAGAAGCCATCGAAAGAAATGGGACGTGGGAACTTGTCAGCCTACCACCAGGTACAAAAACAATCGGTGTGAAATGGGTCTACAAAACGAAACTGAATGAAAGGGGATAAGTAGATAAGTGTAAGGCAAGGTTAGTCATGAAGGGCTATGCACAAAGGTACGACATCGATTACGAGGAGGTCTTTGCACCTGTGGCCCGGTGGGATACGATTAGGATGATGCTAGCTTTAGCAGCCAATGGATTGTGTTTCAACTCGATGTCAAAAGTGCGTTCTTGCACGGTGTCCTGAAAGAAACCGTGTATGTTAAACAACCAGATGGCTATATTCAAAAGGGGCATGAAGACAAAGCTTACAAGCTAAAGAAGGCGCTGTATGGCCTCAAGCAGGTGCCACGCGCCTGGTACAGCAAAATCGAGGAGTATTTTGTGAAGGAAGGATTCGAAAAATGCAGCCACGAGCATACGCTCTTTATCAAGAAAGAAGTTGAAGGAAGCCTTCTGATCGTAAGCCTGTATGTTGATGACCTGATCTTTACGGGAAATGATTCTGATTTATGTGAAAGATTTAAAACGTCTATGAGGCAAGAGTTTGATATGACAGATTTGGGAAGGATGAGGTATTTCTTAGGAGTCGAAGTAGAACAATTGGACAAAGGTATTTTCCTGTGCCAAAGGAAATATGCTACTGATGTATTGACGAGATTTGGAATGGAATCTTGCAACTCGGTGAAGAACCCAATAGTGCCTGGAATGAAGGAGGAGAAGCTGTTGATACATCTAAGTACAAGCAGTTAGTGGGCAGCCTGATGTATCTAACAGTCACGAGGCCGGATGTGATGTTTTCTGTTTGTTTTCTAAGCAGGTTCATGGCTAGTCCCCGTGTAACACCCTTAAATCTGGAAATAACAACTTATTAAAAATTTACTAAATACATCAATAAATAAATCATCTTCAACCACAAATTATGACTTAACCTCGATACAACCATTCATTCTATACAAAAGTCTATGATAAGGACGGGTGCTACTAAAATCCCATAATAGTTACTATCTCCAACGTTGCGGAAGACTTCACCAACTACTTACATTTGTACAAAGCTAAGGCTCGACTCTTCATAGGATTGCTAGGACCAACTCCCAACCTTGAAACCTGATGCACATGCCGACAAATAAAAAAGGTTAGGCTTAACGCCTAGTGAGCTCAAGAGTTTTCAACATATATAAAATAATCGTTTAAAAGAAAGGATGCGGTTAAAATCGTAGTCCTTCAATATGATACGTCTTACATGTGAAAACGACTCATTTTCTAATAATATGCATTTTAAACAAAGAACACAAATTTGGACGTTTTCCAAACCCAACCACTACAAAGATGATAATACCAATGTAAGCCGCCCATTTATAAATTAGCTTTAACCCAAAACTCACTCAAAGCGTAAATATAATATGAACTCTCCATTTGTGAAGATACGGTTAAACCTTATATCCCAAGACACCCAAAACACGGGTGGGGCATAATACTCATTCCATAAAATTCAAGGGTAAAACCCAATAATACAAAACGTCACCGAAAACTTGGATATTAAAACTCAATACCCAGAAACAACACCTTTCGGTGACGGGGGATTCCCGATTCCATAAAATATGACGGTCCACAAAGTAAGCCCATTTTATGTTGTTATGACTAGTCATATAAACAAAAGTACACGCAAGAGATGTCAGGCTCAGTAGCTTTAAACGTACACCCACGGAAACTCGAGTTTAACCCCGTCGGGTTCCTATGTCGAGCCCCTCATCTAATATCGTAATACTTGAGCACGAAGGACTTATACCGCACCCGGTACCTTAACGTGCATCACGTAGGATTTACATCTCACCCGATACCTAACGTGCAGCTCGTAGGACTTACATCGCACCCGATACCTAACGAGCTTCATCCAAAATTGCCAACAAGGCTCGAAGTCGAGCTACCAAAACTGGACAATTGTCCAAAGACCCCAAATCAAATAAAAACACCAAGCCGCAGACTTAGCAACCCATTGACCAATTGGTAAATGAAATAACTTACAATAAAACGCACTCGACCAACGGATATGTAAACACCGCGACTAAAAGTAAGATTAGTTCAAAACTCAACATTAGTTGAGGCAACCCATTTTCCAAATGAACTCATAACACAAAATATGCATTTTCCAAATTTAACTGCTGATAAGAATGAAAATCATAAAATGAGACTATAAACATTCTTTCAAGTACCTCACCTAAATGTGCAAGTGATACTTTATAAAACATTCCATTTCATGAATGATGCATGAGACTCAACAAACATTTAAAACGTATTTCATTGACCAAAGATCTATTCATGAAATAAGACCTCAAATCACGTTCATTTGTAACACCTTTATCAAAATGCCCAAACATCCCAAACGTGGGTATTATACAAAGTTTGTAAAGTTAAAATACTTCAAATAATCATAGATTAGTAATAACCCAACATTTGATAATTTCATGTAGAACACATAAACACTTTAAAATAGACATTTTGGCATGTACAACGTTTTCACAAATTAACTTGAACTCACCTTGCTAGATTTAGGCTAAATCTAGATTTCCCCCCAATTAGAGCTCTTTTGAAGAACACTTGGATTCTCAAGACCAAACTTCCAAAACCTAAATCCATACATAATCAACCACAAATAAACATAATCAACCACAAAGAATCGTTTCCCAAACCATCTACATGAATACCTCCATTACTACCGAAACCCTAACTTCCATAACCGAAGATAATAGAAGATTACCTTAACCCAAGCTTGAATCCACCAAACAAAACACTTCTATTTCACCAAAATGGTTACAAAACTCCAATCTATGAAAGGGATAACAAAGGGTGGATGAAAACCAAGAAAACTTTAGGGAAGAAGATGAATAGTGAGAGATGAGAAGCTTACCACCACCAAATACCCTAGTATACTCCAATATACTTCCAATATCTTTCCATATCCCTGAAAAGCTCTCAAAAACGAAACCGTAGCAACTTGAATCGCCCAAATCGGAGTTGAAATGAGAGAGTTATGAAGAAATGAAGTTTGGGGCTGAAAATCGCGATTTTAACTCCCTGAAACACCCAGGCGATTGTGCCAGGCTATAGTGACCATGTCACAATCGCCGGGCACAATCGCTGAGATTGTACCGAGAGTTATCGGGCTCCGGCGACCTTGACAGGTGTAACACCCTTAAATCTGGAAATAGCAACTTATTAAAAATTTACTAAATACATCAATAAATAAATCATCTTCAACCACAAACTATGACTTAACCTCAATACAACCATTCATTCTATACAAAAGTATATGATAAGGACGGGTGCTACTAAAACCCCATAATAGTTACTATCTCCCACATTGCGGAAGACTTCACCAACTACTTACGCTTGCACAAAGCTAAAGCTCGACTCTTCATAGGATTGCTAGGACCAACTCCCAACCTTGAAACCTGATGCACATGCCGACAAATAAAAAAGGTTAGGCTTAACGCCTAGTGAGCTCAAGAGTTTTTCAACATATATAAAATATTCGTTTAAAAGAGAAAGAATGCAATTAAAGTTATAGCCCTTCAATATGATACGTCTTACAAGAGAAAAAGACTCATTTTCCAATAATATGCAATTTAGACAAAGAACACCAATTCAGACATTTTCAGAAACCAACTACTTCGAAGATAATGACACCAATGTAAGCCGTCCATTCATAAATTAACTTTAATCCAAAACTCACGCAAAGTGTAAATATAAATTGAACTCTCCATTTAAGAAGATACGGTTAAACCTTAAATCTCAAAACACCCAAAACACGGGTGGGGCATAATACTCAACCCATAAATCAAGGGTAAAACCCAAATATACAAAACGTCACCGAAAACTTGGATAATAAAACTCAATACCCAAAAACAACACATTTCGGTGACGGGGGATTCCCGATTCCATAAAATGTGACGGTCCACAAAGTAAGCCCATTTTATGTTGTTATGACTAGTCATATAAACAAAGTACACGCAAGGGATGTCAGGCTCAGTAGCTTTAAACGTACACCCACGGAAACTTGAGTTCAACCCCGTCGGGTTCCTATGTCGAGCCCCTCATCCAATATCGTAATACTTGAGCACGCAGGACTTATACCTCACCCGGAACCTGGCGCGTAGCACGTAGGACTTAAACCTCACCCGGAACCTAACGTGCAGCATGTTGGACTTAAACCTCACCCGGAACCTAACATGCCTCGACGTGGAAAACTAATCGTCCCAACGCCGTAATCAATAATAAACCAAATACGGGGTCATGACTCCCAAATGCATCCAATAAGCCAAATAATACGCATAAGGCCCAACAAGGCTCGAAGTCGAGCTACCAAAACTGGACAATTGTCCAAAGACCCCAAATCAATTAAAGACACCAAGCCGCAGGCTTAGCAACCCATTGACCAAATGAACTCATAACACAAAATATGCATTTTCCAAATTTAACTGCTGATAAGAATGAAAATCATAAAATGAGACTATAAACGCTTTTTCAAATACCTCACATAAAAGTGCAAGTAATACTTTATAAAATACTCCATTTCATGATGATGCATGGAACCGATAAACATTTAAAAGTGTATTTTCTTTGACCAAAGATTTACTTATGCAATAAGACCTCAAAACACATTCGTTTGTAACACATTTATCAAAATGCCCAAGAATCCCAAATGTGGGTGTTATACAAAGTTGTAAAGTTAAATACTTCAAAAAATCAAGATCAACAAATAACCCAACATTTGATAATTTCATGTAAAACACATAAACACTTTAAAATAGACATTTTGGCATGTACACCGTTTTCACGAATCAACTTGAACTCACCTTGCTAGATTTAGGCTAAATCTAGATTTCACCCCACTTGAGCTCCTTTGAAGAAACTTGAATCCCTAAGCACGATTCTTCCAAGACCTAGATCCACACATTTCCAAACATAAACAATCATAATCAACCCCTTTAGAAATGTTCCCCAAACATTTACATGAACTTTTCATCTTATACCAAAACCCTAATTTCCCATACTTGAAGAAGGAGAAGATTACCTCAACCAATAGCTTG
This sequence comes from Arctium lappa, assembly GCA_023525745.1. NCBI lineage: Eukaryota > Viridiplantae > Streptophyta > Magnoliopsida > Asterales > Asteraceae > Arctium > Arctium lappa. Next base: position 132,314,362 of record CM042049.1, read on the forward strand.
AATCACCAACCAAAACACTTGTAGATCTCCAAAACGAACCATAAGCTTCTAATCTTCAAATGGTGAAAGGTTTAGACGAATCCCCCCAAGAACTTGGTGAAGAAGATGAAGATGAAGGTGGTTCATGATATCAACTAGATAGATGAGGAAGTTTCATGTGGTTTAAGGAGGAAAACCCTAGAAATGGGTTAAGGTTCGACTTTGGGGTTTGGGGCCGGTTTGGGAGAGAAGAGGGGAGAGTGTTAGGGTTTGGTTGAGAGGGAAAATGAGGCTAAATGGCTGAAAATCGGGTTTTAGCTCGACAGGGTGCTACGCGGGTTATGCCGCGACCTTAAGTCGCGGCATAAGCCGCCCGTTTCCCCCGAACACTCACATCCAGTGAGTTACGCGACTTGTGCCGCGAGTCAAAGTCGCGTGCCAAGTCGCGGTAGTCCAAAACTTTGGTTTTCTCGTGTCATTCGAACCAGATTCGATTCCCGATGATTCCAAAGTAAAACTTGCCTGAATCTCGATACCTTTACGTCCCACGAGTCAACCGACTCCTAAAATAACACCTCGGGAAATTCCCAAATTTACGGGTGTTACAACAGGCGATTGTGACACTGTCACAATCGTCGGGCACTATAGCCTAGCGCGTACCGAAACTGTTTTGGCCATAACTTCTTCGTTATAGCTCCGTTTTTGCTCCGGAAAGAACCGTTGGACTCGTAATTGAATCATTCATCCATCTAGACTATAAAATCCAGGATTCAAGTCCAAAATTAAATATCTTATTTTTCCTCGATATATCGGTTTCTGTATTAACTTGAAATGGTATCTTTCAAGAATCGGGGTATTACACCCCGGGAAGCTCATTTAATGGTAGCAAAGAGAGTCCAACGCTACATCAAAGGTACATTGGAATTGGGCCTATTGTACAAACGAGATGAAGTTGATGCTCTAAAGGCGTATACCGACAGCGACTTCGCTAGAGATATGGATGGTAGCAGAAGCACATCTGGTTATGTGTTTATAATGAGTAAGGCAGCTGTAGCATGGAGCTCTAAAAGGCAACCGGTAGTCACTTTGTCAAGCACGGAAGCTGAATATGTGGCCGCATCCGCCTGTGCCTGTCAAAGCATATGGATGAGAAGAATCTTGGAGAGCTTTAATCAGTCACAATATGAGAACACAACGATTTTCTGTGATAATAGTTATTCGATCAAATTGTCAAAGAATCCCGTGTTCCACAGAAGAACTAAGCACATAAGAGTTCGGTTTCACTTTCTGCGGGAATTAGTTAAAGATGGTGAAATTGAGCTTGTGTACTGTGGAACTCGTGATCAAGTCGCTGACGTTATGACGAAACCTTTAAGTTTGGAATCTTTTCAGAAGATGAGAAGAATGCTTGGAGTTCGAAGTCATGAAGATACAAACTGAATTGTTTTCAGCATCTTCAGTTTGGGGAAGGATTCGATAAGAATAGGTCTACATGACTTATTCTAAGCTGTTAGCAAGTTGTTAGGTTGTTTCAATAAAGCTCCATCTTTATAGGAGTTGTAGTTATCTTTTAGCTTTATTTTCCTGATTTTTAGCAGACCTCTTAAGGATTCTTGAAATGTACTTTTCTAGTTTTGTTTGTATTGCTCTATTTAAAGAGCCTTGTTTCCTTTCAATAAAGTATCGATTGAGAGTTGATCGACCAAACTGTATTGAGTACTTGAATTAACAGATAAAACATATAGAGCATGTGAATTGTAGTGTGTCAAGATGAAATTTCGTTCCCAATCCTGTTTGGTTCTGAACGTTATCTAGAGGATTCAACTATCCGATTGAATCGAGGCACGTCAATTCAATCCCATTGAATTGATAATATGTTATTGAGAAAATCAAGGGAAAAATAGAAAAAATGTGTAGGATTTTCATGGTTGTGAAATCTGAAGAATGGAAGACATTTGTACCTTTACCCTGCGAGGTAAGTCGCATTAGACTCTGTTTCATTGATAGGAGCATAGATGAATGCGGGTGAAGCTGTGAAGCTGCACAAGAACCCACGTTGTCTTTTGTTTTGATATATCTAAAATTTGATTTCAAATAAAGAGAGGAAAAATGTGTAATTCTCATTAATCATAAACCCTTTAAATAAGGATGAGTTACAAATAGATATCTATGAGATATTTCAATTATAATCTAACTCTGATATATTTATCTCTATCTCTATTGTCATATCCTTTAGACGATGACACATTTATCCTACAACACTCCCCCTTGTGTCGAGTCAAAGGAGTGATGGTGCACGATTATTGCCTCGTTAAAACCTTACGCCAAAATAAAAACCTAGTGGGAAAAAAAAAGTCTGACGAAGGAAAGAGTACAACGCACCAACATCTTTGCAATACATAGACTTATTCTTCAGTCTATTTTTCTCTTAGATTCGTACATTAATCACGAGTTAGGAAAATATGATGGTATATAAATCGTTGCCTCACTAAAACCTTACACTAAGGAACAAAACTCAATGGGAAAAATAAAACCTTGGTTGAAAGAAAAAACACAACATACTAATATTAAATATATAGTAGACTCCCCCTTTTTTCTACTACTCCCCCTGATTCATGCATTAATCAAGGGAGTTTGAAAACATTTGCATTTACATGTTTTCTAATATATGGTTTTAGGTAATGATTTGGTAAAATGTGTCCCATTCTTTTGACACCTTACTTGATTCACGTGAATCTCGAGGAGAGTTTTCTTATTTCTGATTGTATAAGACTTAAGCAGAATATGCTTTGTGTTATCACCCTTGATGTATCTTATGTTCATTTCTTCGATACATGATGTATTATTTCCATATATGCAAGTAGGATACTGGTTGAACCTAAAACTACTAGCTCCTCTAATATTTGTAATGATAGTCCTTAATCATATACATTCTTTAATTATTTCATGGAGAGTAATATCCATGGATTAGTTCAAGGAGGTAGTTACAAGGGTTTGCTTAGCTTACTTTCAAGCAATCAGCGTGTTCCTAGTGGTAATTCCTTATCCAGTTTGGGAACAACCTTTGTATGGGTCAGACATATACCTAATATCAACAAACACATACAAAGACATTTGTTTGGCGTTTTTCTATAAGAGCTAGTACTTTTGTTGCTTACATTCTAAGTAGGTATTGAAGTTCCATTATCAATCCCATTTTTCTTTCTATAGGAAAAGTATAAGCCCATGTCAATGGTTCCAAAAGATTAATTTGATATCATTCCAATGACTTTGCGTTGGCGCTGAGCTAAATCCAGCTAACAAGTTCACTGAGAAATAATATATGGTCAAGTGTATTATGCTAAGTACGATAATGCACATATTGTACTTAGATAGGGAATTCCAGCTCCCAGCATTTTTCGTCATCATCCTCTAGACGAAATGGATATTTCCTCATATCCGACACTTCGACCGATCATGGGAGTGCTAACCGGATGCGCTTTGTCCATATTAAACTGCCTGATTATTTTATGGACATATGCGATCGGTGAATTAATATTTCACAAACTCGGTGTCCTAGCTCAAATATCTAGACAAAACCAAGTTTTTCCAAGATCTTTCCTCTCAAAATTATATTTGAAGTAGCTTGTGGTTCCTCTTATTTCATCAAGAGTGTCTATTATGTTCATAACATTGACATATAGAGCTACTTTGAAAATCTGGAACTTGTTTTCCATAATAAATACGCAAGGGAACAGTTCATCGTTCTTATATATCATTTCCCAATCAAGTATTCCATTAGGCGGGTATACCACATCCGCTTAGATTACTTTAATCTATAAAGTGGATGTTTCAATTTTATTGCAAACACATTTCATAGTTTAAAGTTACTTGATTTTGGTAATGTAATATCATCAAACACTTTTATATATCTCTAAATCTAGATCCTTGTAGAGATATGTGGTAACCACATCCATGAGCTGCATTTCCAGTCCTTCGGAAACTACTAGGCTAACAAATTATTCTAATGTCATAATATCCATCATGAGAGAGTAAATTTCCTCGTGGTCAATCCAGAGCATTGTGAAAACCTTGTGCCAAAGGAGAGCCTTACATATTAGGACTTCATTATTCTCGTTACGCTTTATGATAAAGACTCAGTTATATCCTACGGGCTTTACACTTGGTAGGTTAGCACTACCTGACCAAATACCCAATCCTTTGTCAAATAATAGAATTTTTTTTGGATTGTTTCTTTACATTTAGGCCAAATATTCTATTTTCTAATATTATTCAACTGAGTCTGGTTCGATGTTATCGTGCTCGATCATCTTATGAGTCATCGTATATGCGAATAAATCATCAGTGATTATATATGATCTGCCCATCGACTCATATGTACTCTCATAGTTCATTTGAGATTAATATTCATCTCTAGAATCAATATTAACTTCGGAGCGTCCTCTAGTGATGATTCATGGACATAATTATAATTAGAGATAATCTCATGAGAGTTTTGTGTATTGATGATAAATGGATGTGTCTCACTATTCTCTTCCTTTAGAATAGTATATATCGAACCAAGTAGCTTTCACCACTTCCATTTGGTAGCTACGACCTTAACCACACCTTCACTATGTGTGATTGCAATGCATTTTTCGATGGCGTTGTGTCCCTGTTGAGGACTTTTTAACCTTGAGAGTATATTTGCAGCTCGTATATGTGATCTTGCTACTTTTGGAATAACATTAAACGTATCAGGTATCGAGTCTGATTCGTTTGACTTCAACATTACGTTGTGAAGTTTTAGGGATCAAAATGAGACAGAGTGGGAATATTCAATGACACTTCCTGTCGTTCCCATGGAAAATCTTTTTTTCTATCTCCCCCTAACGACGGGAAGACTGTCTCATGAAAGTGACAACCCGCAAATCTAGCGGTAAAGGGATCACTAGTCAAATATTCTATATAGCGGATAATTGTTGGGAATTCATATCCATCATATACCAAATCGACTTTAAGGACCCATTTCGATGCGCTGTGGGGGCACAATTGGCACATATACTACAGAACCAAAATGCGTAAATGTAAAATATCAGGCTTATATCCAGTTACCAACTGGTACGCATGAGGTTGGTTAGCAAGTAGTGGGTCTAAAAACGAAAAAAAAACTGCATATAATAATTGCATAACCCGAGGTAGATGTGGGTAAATTGGTACGCATTATTAATACCCTAGATGTCATCATATTCTTTTGATAACAACTTCTATGAGACCATTTTATATATACATGGGGTATAGGAAACTCTACATTGATCCCAATACATATGCAATTAACATCAAATCCTTATGATGTAAATTCTACAGCATTTCAAGTCATGTAGACTTGATTAAATAATCATGGTGGTGAGCCCTTAAACGTATAACTAGTGCTAGGAGTGCAATATTTCATGTAGACAATAATACGACATGCGTTTATCATGTCGAAACCAGAACCATAAAGTACTTTAATAACCCGCATTTTGGATGTTTATGTCCATAAATATCACCTTGTAATCGTTGTAACAATGGAATATTTTTGTATTGTGTCCTTAGTTTAGGATGGTCTCATTCATGTATTGGCTAAGGATTAAGGTATACAAAACTTTTAGGTATTTTAGAGTGCATATTATGATGGTGGTGTTGCTTCTTATGTTGCAGAAGTCAACAATTGCAATGTGCCTCATTTCCATTATAATTTCCATTTGATACGAATATCTTTACAAGGTTCCTATTAATCTTGTACCAACAAAAAAATGACAATCCATCGTCTAAGTATTTTGGTTGGATGAATTATGAAATAAGTATTAGTCTATCATTTTAGATTGTGTGGAATATTCTACAAAAACTCAAGTTCTCCTCGTTACATTCCTACATGGAACGGAGAATAATGATAGTTTTGTTATTTATTTAGATGTATTTCTTTACATCTGTAATGGTTACGTATTCGATTTTACTTTAGCAAAGAAATTAATTTTGATACTTAAAATTAATTTCAAATAAACATATGCTTAATCAATATTAAATATTAAATTAATATGTTTTTTATAGTTCATTTTCAACGTGTTCTCGTTTTTTATATAGAATCACTTTTTAGTGCATTTCTTATTTGATTGTCCATTATCACCTGGGGTAGTAGTTATATCCCTACTCCAGGTGTTGAAAAATCCTTCCTGACTCTTACCAAGACCCTGACCCTTTCTAAGGTTTTGTCCACATGGTGCATAAATGTCACATGTGTGAAATTGTTTTTAACTCACAATCATTTGGAGTCGTTTCCACCTCAACGCTTTCATTATTGATATCGGAAATTTTCTTTGTCCCGACATATGTGGTGTTATTCGAAAGAACCTTATTATTTCTCTCAACCACTTGCAGTCGGTTGATGAGTTTGTCTAAAGGTTACATTCCAACTTATATTAATATTTACTTATATATGAAAGGTGGAAATAATGTTAGGAATCATGCCATCTTCTACGAGTTCCTTGCCACAGAGATTGAGACGCGTTTTGGATATAACATTTCTTTGTTGAAACAAGTTACCTTTTTATAATCAAGTAAGTAGGTTTCATTCCACTATACGATTAATTCGAGAAGTACATATTTCATGAATACTCCCGATTCTCCCTTTCGGGACATCCCACGGTTCTTTGGGGGTTTATAGTAAAGGTATTCTTAGAAAGTTAGGATTTATATGTCGTCTCAAAACATGAGGGTATTTGCTTGTATCTTTTCAAGAGGTTGGTTTTAGGGTCAGTAGGGAGTTGATGGACTTTAGGTATTTTTTTTGTACCTTTCAAACGTAGATTTATATACTCATTTTTTGTACTCAGATTCTTTTGAGTTTTGTTTCAACCATTTACATATATAAGAAATAATATATGATTTTCTGTTTGATAAGACAATGAATTTTGGTTATAATTATTTTATGTATGAAATTTCATTATCATAACCATATTGGATTTTGTATGCTTTACTTTTATTGATAATACTTCATCAATATTTTAATTTGCGGAAAAAAATCACTCGATCTATTGGATTTCCAGATAGTAGGGGAATCACATGTATTTCTTAAGTCCCAAGAAACCGTAGGGCTGTTTACACCCGTTTGACAAAATCCAGTCGATATCTTGTGATTTGTTTAATTTAAATATAACATTGTTAATTATAGAACATTTGACATGAGGCCAAAATGACTATGAATTTGGCATATGAAGCCAATTTTAATTTTTAATACCTTAAGGGGCGTTTGGTTCACAGATTCTGATGGAATCTGATGGAATTTGAATGTTGAATTCCGTTGACCAGATTCTATTACATCGTTTGGTTCATTCTTTTTAAGGAATTGGAATGTTGAAATTCCAATTAATTCCACAAATGAAGGAATTCAACATTCCTTGGGAGGGAGGTGGTATTTCATTGGAATGGAATGTCATTTTTTTTGGACAAAATTGCCCCTCATCCTAATATGCACCACCACCTCCGGCCACCACCACCACCTCCGACTACCAACACCGGCCACCACCACCTCCGGCCACCACCGCCACCGGCCACCACTACCGTTCAACATTATTAGCAGACACCAACTCTCTCTCTCCCTTTCTCTCTCCTCTCTCCCTATATCTTCTCTCTCACTCCTCTCTCTCTCTCCTCTCCCTTTCTCTCCCCCTCTCTCTCCCCTCTCTCTACTCTCTCTCTTTCCCTCTCTCCCCCTCTCTCTCTCTCTCTCCTCTCTCCTCTCTCTCTCTATACTTTCCCTCTCTCTCCTCTCCTCTCTCACTCCTCTCTCTCCCTTCCTCTTCTATCTCTTTCTCCTCTCTCTCTCTGTCCTCTATCTCTCCTCTCATCTCTCTCTCCTCTTGATCTCTCTCCTCCCTCCCTCTCTCTCATCATCATTCATGTGCTAAAATAATCAAAGCAATTTTAGTTAAAAATTAAACTATTTAATGACTATTTCATTAAAGTATTTTTTGTTGAAAAAAAATTAAAATAAACAAAAAGGGTATTTTGGTCATTTACCAAAATTCCATTCCAATTCTAAAACTACAATCTGTGAACCAAACAGAAAAATTTCAATTCATTTAACATATTTCATTCCAATTATGTCAACCAAACAGGTGGTCAAACCTGACAACATTCCATTTCAATTCCTTCAAAGTCAAATTTCTTTGACAGATTCCATTTCATCAAAAAACATTTTGCGAACCAAACGCCCCCTAATAGTATTTTTGGAGCTTTTGGTAAAGACCAAAATATATGGGGTTAGAAGTGTAACTTTCAAAAATTAATTATATATTTTAAAATTATGAGTAGGAACTCACAATCAAGATAAATGTTTGATTTTAACATTTTCATGTTATTTTTGGACCTTTTGGCAAAATAACAAAAGTTATGAGGGATGGAATTGTAAATTCCAAAAATAATTTATAAGATTGAGATTAATGAGTAGGAACTCATAATCAAGATAAACATTTAAATTATAACAATTATTAATTGTGATAGACATTTGAATATTAACATAAACAAATAAATAATAAATAATATTGTAAACTAATTGGATAACCATCTAAATATATGGATATTGTAATCTAATTTGATAAACATTAATAAATCATAATAATTTTTTAAAACAACAAATATTATCATATACAGAATTAAACGATAATTGATCTAAATAAAATAATATTAACATAATTTAAATATCCAACTACATGCCAAAATTGTAACTAATTGGGGATGTATATATAAAGAACGATATGTCCAAAGTAAAAAGGTTATACTAACCCAATTAAATTAAATTAAATTTAGTGGAACCAATGTTGAAATATGTAACAGTCTAATTCATTATTTGGAGTGTGTTAAAAAAATAGATTTAATAGATCCAATTAAATAAAACTAAGTAAACACATTTAAAAACGAGTCCATATCATCTCATATAAGTAAATAATAATAATATAAATAATAAATTAAATTAAATTAAATTAAATTTATCGATTATACATAAATAGATAACAACTATAAAAAGTTATAATACCATTGCAATCAAATAAGATTAAATCAAAACAAATGAAATGTTTGTTAAAGGGGAAAAATAAATAGAACAACAATATGGAGAGAATAACAATAAGACAGAGAGAAGAAGTCTGTAATTCTCATTAATCATAAGTCCTTTAAATAGGGAGGAGTTTACAAAGAAAAGGAAACATTTATTATGGTAATTTCTAATACTAGGAAAATATTATATCAATCACTTCCTTTTGATGATGGCACATAATCTTACAACACTCCCCCTTGTGCCGAGTCAAAGGAGTGATGTGCACAATTGTTGCCTCGTTAAAACCTTACGCCAAAATAAAAACCCAGTGGGATAAAAAAATATGATGAAGGAAAGAGTACAACGCACCAGTTTCTTTGCAATATATAGACTTTTCCTTCAGTCTAGTTTTCTCTTAGATTAGTACATTAATCATGAGAGTTAGGAAAGCATGATGGTATATAAACAGTTGTCTCACTAAAACCTTACACCAAGGAACAAAATTCAATGGGAAAAATAAAACCTTGGTTGAAGGAAAGAGCACAACATACCAATATCACAAATATAGTAGACTCCCCCTTTTGTCTACTACTCCCCTTGATTCGTGCATTAATCAAGGGAGTTTGGAAAACATTTCCATTTACTTTCTACATGTTTCCCAATATATGGTTTTAGGTAATGACTTGGTAAAATATGTCACATTCTTTTGACACCTTACTTGATTCACTTGAATCTAAAGGAGAGTCTTTTATTCTGGTTGTATAAAAACTTAAGCAGAATATGCTTTGTGTTATCACCCTTGATGTATCTTATGTTCATTTCTTCTATACATGATGCATTATTTCCATATATGCAAGTAGGATACTGATTGAACCCAAAATTACTAGCTCCTCTAATATATGTAATGATAGTCCTTAATCATATACATTCTTTAATTATCTCATGGAGAGTAATATTCTTGGGGAATAGTTCAAGGAGGTAGTTACAAGGGTTTGCTTAGCTTACTTTCAAGCAATCTGGGTGTTCACTTTGGAGATTCCTTATCCAGTTTGAGAACAACCTTTCTATGAGTCATACATATATCTAATATCAACAAACACATACCAAGACATTTTTTAGTGTTTTTCTATAAGAGCTAGTATTTTTACTGCTTACATTCTAAGTAGGTATTGAAGTTCCATTATCAATCCCATTTTTCTTTCTATAGGGAATGTATAAGCCCATGTCAATGGTTCTAAAAGATTTACTTGATATCATTCCAAATGACGTTGCGTTGGCGCTGAGCTAAATCTAGCTAACAAGTTCACTCTGAGAAATAGAATATACAGTCAAGTGTATTGTGCTAAATACAATAATGCGCATATTGTACTTAGATAGGGAATTCCAAATCCCAACACTTTTTCTTTGTCACCATCCTTTAGACGAAATGGACAATTCCTTATATCCAACATTTTGACCAATCATGGGAGTGCTAACCGGATGCGCTTCGTCCATATTAAATTTCCTGATTATTTTCTAGACATATGCGATCGGTGAATTAATATTTCACAAACTCGGTGTCCTGGCTCAAATAGCTAGACAAACCCAAGTTTTCCCAAGATTTTTATCTGAGATTTAGATTTCAAGTTGCTTGTGGTTTCTCTTATTTCATCAAGAGTGCCTATTATGTTCATAACATCGACATATAAAGCTACTTTGAAAATCTAGAACTTGTTTTTCTACATAAATACGCAAGGGCACAATTCATAGTTCTTATGTATCATTTCCCAATCAAGTGTTCACTTAGGGGGTTATACCACATCCGCATAGATTGTTTTAATCTATAAAGTGAGCGTTTCAATTTTATTGCAAACGCACTTCGTGGTGTAGAGTTACTTGATTTTGGTAATGTAATGTCATCAAGCACTTTTATATCTCTAAATATAGATCCCTATAGAGATATGTATTAACCACATCCATGAGTTGCATTTCCAGTCCTTCGGAAACTACTAGGCTAATTAATTAGCATAACGTTATAACGTCCATCACAGGAGAGTAAGTCTTCTCGTGGTCAATCCAGGGCGTTGTGAGAAACCTTGCGCCAAAGGAGAGTCTCATACATTATGACTTGATTATTCTCATTACGTTTTACGACAAATTATTTATCTATGTCTTACAGGCTTTACACTTGGTGGGTTAGCACTACCAAACCAAATACCTGTTCATTTGTCAAATAATATGATTCTCCTGGATTGCTTATTTAGGTCAATTTGCTCTTTGTTGATATTTTTCAACTGAGCATGATTCGATGTCAATGTGCTCTATCATCTCATAAGCAACAATATATGCGAAATATATCATCAATGAGTATGTATGATCTGTCCATCGACTCATATGTACTCTCATAATTCATTTGAAATTTCTTTAATCTCTGGAATCAATATTAACTTTGGAGCGTCCTCCAGTAATGATTCATAGACATAGTTTAATCAGAGACAATCTCGTGAGAGGTTTATGTATTGATGACAAATAGTTGTGTCTTACTCTTCTCTTCCTTTAGATGAGTATCTATCGAACCAAGTAGTTTCCCCCATTTCCGTTTGGGAGCTACGACCTTAACCACACATCCACCATGTGTGATTGCAACGCACTTTCCAGGGACGATATACCCTTGTTTGGGGACTTTAACCTTGCGAGTATATTTGCAGCTCTTATATGTGATTTTGTCACTTCTGGAATAACATTAAACGTATCAGGTATCGAGTCTGATTCGTTTTTGGGGATCAAAATGAGACGGAATATTCAATGACACTTCCTGTCGTTCTCATGGAAAATTATTTTTCCTATCTCCCCCTAACGACGGGAAGACTGTCTCATGAAAGTGACAACCCGCAAATCTAGCGGTAATGAGATCACTAGTCAAATATTCTGATTAGCGGATAATTGTTCCCCCAAATTTTTTTTTTTTGAGGTTTTTTTTTTCTGAACCTGACCCTATAAAGAATAGGCATAATTAAAAAACAAAATTATTAAAACGTTAATTTAAGTAACAAGTTTATATATATTTTTTTAACCAGATGAGATTTTTCTATAAATTCAAAAATTAAACAAAATCGTTCTTTCTTTGTATGATATATATTTACAAGGACAAATCATCACATCCTAATTAAAATTAAAATTAAAATTAAAATTAAAATTAAAATTAAAAGAAATAAAAACTTCACAATTTCTAAAATAAAATAATTTTATTTATATAAATTTAAAGTATTACAAAATCAAACACATATAAACACCAAAAGCTGTGCTCATCGTCGTCGGTGCCAAGAATTCTTACATGCTATATGCTCAGACCATCTAAAACCAGACACATCGCCGGAGGAAGCCCTATACCTCTTCCAATCATGAAGAACGGCGATCAGATCGGCGACCTTGGCTCTAATACTCCGGCAACAATTCGCATGAACAGTGGAAACCACATGAACATCTCTGCTATTTTGGCAAAATCCACTGAAATAAACGGTGTCTAAAAACCTAACTTCAAGCCCTAACCTTTTAAATGCCCCCTTTCGCATCAGATCGAATAAAACATCTTGTTCTTTCTTCCCCGGTGAACGGTCTTTCTCGTCGTACCATTCGTCGTACAATGCAATCGTTTTTTCGTTCGATCTGATCATGTAGAAACCGGTGTTGATCGGGTTGTTGTCTGACCACTGATCGCCGTTAAAATTATCGACACTGATTTGAAGATCCAAGCTTTCGTTCATTAGTCTTAGAAATGGATTCCTTAGCCACAATACATCCATATCCTGTAAATTTCAACAACAAAAAACTTGAACCAACATTTTAAACTTTGTTGCCCGTTTAAAAAGAAATAAAAATAATAACTAGTTGTCGCTACAACAAAATCAGGTTTATATGATACATAAAATGTCTAAATATCATAACAGAGTGTTTTATAAGACTTAGGGGTTGTTTGTTTTTTAAAAAACCCCTCTAAATGACTCTTAAGTCTAAATCGTTCAGACAATTTTACACACCACCTCTTATTAATCATAATTAAAATAAGACTTCAGACTTTAGACCTCTTAAAAAACAAACGACACCTTAGATTCATAAGACCAATCACTTGTGTGTCGTATGTAAAAGTATTACAATAAGTTTATACGACGGTTTTGGACGTCTAACAAGTTGATAATTTTGAAATAAGGTGTCTTATTATTATTTTTTACCAGACATTATTTGAAAAATGTCTTGTAAAAACAAACGGCCTATAAAAAATATGTTAATAAGACACTTTTCAAAATGGTTCTATAAAAAAACTAACACTAACAGGACACCTTATTTCAAAAGTGTTCTTAAACACTTATTAATACATCAAAAAACGTTTTATAAACTTACTGTACATATGCACAATTGTTTGGTCTTATAAACGAACTAAAATCTTATCAAGCAATTTATTAAGAAATTTTCATTTTTGGCATTTTATAAACCCGATCGTGTTGTAGTGTGATTGCTCTAACCGTGAATATGAAGTTGTAGCCATGCTTAAGAACATCTCCAAGAAAGAGTGTTCTTCGCCACATCATTTTTAGAAAATCGGCGGACATGAAAAGCTTCTCGCCATCGTAGGCCACACCCTCGGTTTCGAGCTTGTAGCAGTGGAGATTTAGAAAGTTGCATCTGTCGTATGCAGTTTGATCAACTGCAACGACTAAAAGGTGTTTGGTAAGCGGGTGGGTATCTATTCCAAGCCAAAATGCGTCTAGAAATATATCGAGCATGGGTTTATCGCCTTCGGTGTAGGCTTTATTCGCAACGACTAGGATCACAGTATTGTTTTCAGTTGCAGCTTTTGCCAATGCCTCTTCTAACTCATCTCCATGAAACTCCTCGTCAGCGTCGGTCTGCAAAACGTCGACATGACCACACGCTATTAGGATGGAAATTAATTAATATGGTACGAATCAAAGGGTTGGACTCCAGTGAGAAGTTGAGTTAACATGAAAAGCCTGAGAAATGGTTATCAACCGTTGGATGCACATTAGGATGAGATGCTCTGTGATAAGATGTACCGAGATGCACCGGATCACTTCCCTTATGAAGCGCGATTCATAGGTGGGTTTGAGATTATAACTGATCAAGGGTTCAGATCATGTTTCTCATGTTAACTCAACTTCTCACACGATCCTTCGTCTCGAATCAAATTCCGAGCATAGATCAACAAGAAGCTCACCGTCGATAATGGTGATGGGGTGGGTGATGGTGGTGTTGGTGATGATGGTGATGGTGAAGGTGATGAAGATGGTGATGGTGATGGTGATGGTGAAGGTGACGGTGAAGGTGATGGCGGTGGCGATAGTAGTTTTGGACGATAAAACTTATGGGTTATGTTCGTTATCGATAAAGATCCATCCTTGTTTGATCCAAGATAGATGATAACAAGAGATACAAGGGAGAAAATCCAGAGGCCAAGAAGGATTCGAGCCTTGGGGTGTTGATCCACTGGTACATCTTGTTGTAATGCTCTCATGACGACGGAATGAATGGTGTTTTCCGGCGAGTTTTTGGTGGTGGATGTGGGTGGATTAATGTTATGTGATGTTAGATGGATGGAGTATGATGATCATCTTGATGAAAAGAAAGGCTGGAAAAGCTTGAAGAAATTGAAGAAATTTGATTGATAAAGAAAGAGGGAATATGATACAAGCCATTCAAGACACAACTAACATAACTAACTAAGTGGGATATTAATAGGATGAAACCTCAATGGACAAGCGACTTGTGTGTCTAATTAAGAGGACATCTTATCAATTTAACAATTTGGAAACCAATTGTAGTACATTGAAACCCTTTGTCTTGAGATTAAATACACAAACAGTCCTTGTACTTGTCTACAACCGTTTTCCATTTTTTTTTTCTTCACGTTCTATGACGCGTAGAGTCGGGCTTGTAGAGATGACAATAATTGCAACTAGTTCATGAAATAGAAATGTTTTGAAACAAAATGAATTAGTGAAAACTGAAAAGTATGATGTTGCTGGCATCTGTAAGGAGGCTTCTACAGTAGTCTAGGAGACCTATTTTTCTCCCGACGTGTGTTTTGATTCCATGGATGCAACATAAATCTTTTCTGAAAGTTGGCACGATTGTGCCAAACGTTAATTCCCAAAAACCTTGTTTTAGCAATTGAATTGCAGTGGCATTCCTTTGGGATGTTATATGAATACGATCTTTGTGCTACTACCTCATTATCACAAATTTGAGAATTGAAACATTGGTGAGAACTACTTTCATAGCTCTCTAGAGTTTTAGAATCAAAATGTAATCTGAGTATGGTCTCCGCCTTTTGTATGTGGATGTACACCATCCTTATCGTGGTGAAACCACGTTATATCCGAGAGTATTTACTTACACTTTCTTTGTTCATTGATTATATATCTGTTTGTTTGTTCTAGCTATTCGATTCATTTGTTCAATATCAGTTGTTCGTAAATGCCACACAAATAATGCTAAAAATATGAGCTTTGAAAACCAAGCCACAAAAACTAACTTCAGAAACACGACACAAAAGGGTAATGCAAACAACCATCACTATTTTTTTAAATGAAAAAAAGATATGAATTTAGGAGCATAACACTAGACCCTGCTTCTTGCATTGAACCATTGTAATACATTTGGATGAGAACTCAGATCACGCTTTATACATCAGAAATGAGACAACCAATTGCTCGACCTGCTCGAGTCCAGAACAGATGGTGCCAGCAGTCTCTTCTAAGCAAATGAACCGGTGGCATTGCAATAACTTTATCGGTCATGTACAAGAGGTTGACCTGAAGACAATACACCTGACAGAAGACAAAGACAGAAGACAGAAATCAAGAGGTAGTTTATATATGTATGTGTTATGTATATTATAGGCCTTGGCCTTAACCTTAACCAGTCCCAGTTTTGGGTCTTAACCGGTCCTAGGCCAAAAAAGCCACAACTGATCCATGACCATGGGCATGGGTCCTAAATGTGCATCTCTTCTTCTACTTGGAGAATGTTGGGAAAAGGTGAGGCTTATTTAGAAAGCTCAAGCAACCAGGTGTTATTCAGGACAGGGGAATACATGACATTGACTTGGTCAAACAAAAACCACCAGCAGTTGAATTTGCACTTTCATTTTCAATTGTTAATATAATTATAGAACAATTAAGGAAATGATTTGCACCAGATACATTCGGAATCAACATTTGACTTTGACTAGGCACTAAATGTATCTATCTCCAGATAGGGACTCTGCACTGTTCACTAACCTGCCATTTACATGCTTATGCTTCTAACTTAAAACATGAGTGACTAGCATACCCTTCATTACAAATCAACATGACTGCTGCTTCTCCAATTTCTCCTTTCTTTTCCTGCTATTTTACCTTATTTCTTCTTGTGGCCTTATCTCATTTGTGCTCATCTGATAACAACTTCAATGATGTATTATGCATGGACGATGAGAGAGACGCACTTCTCCAGTTCAAACATGGCCTCATAGATGGTGCAGACCGACTTACTTCTTGGGTCGGTGTGGAGAAGGACTGCTGCAAGTGGGCTGGGATTGTTTGTGATAATTTTACTGGTCATGTTCATCAGATTCATCTTCCTGGTCGTTGTAATGATGACTACAGCACAGCCAAAGAATACGAAGAAGCCTCAAAGCAGAGATTAAGAGGGCATCTAAGTCCATCCCTGCTGAATCTGAAGCAAATCAAGCATCTAGACTTGAGCTGCAACAACTTTGGAGGAATCCAAGTTCCTAGCTTTATGGGTTCTCTTGTAAACTTGAGATATCTTAACCTATCACGTTCTGGATTTGGAGGAACTATACCTCCTCAATTGGGGAATCTAACAGAATTGCGCATCCTCGGTCTTGGAAGTTTTCACGGCGATACTGACAAATCTGAATTAACTAGCATCAGGAATATGCAGTGGTTGTCAAGTGTGCATTTGTTGCATCATCTGGATATGAGTGGCGTAGACCTTAGCAAAGCAATCGATTGGCTTCAGGTGATTAACACCCTTCCTTCTTTGGTTGAACTACATTTGTCTAGTAGTCAACTCTTGCATATACATCCCCATGTTGCTAGTCTTAATCTCACATCCCTTTCCTTGCTAGATCTTTCAAGAAACCATTTCAGTAATAGTTTTGTGCCACAGTGGATTTTCAGTATAACTGGTCTTGTCTCACTAGATTTAAGTTTGTGTGGTTTACATGGTCCTATTCCTAGTAGTATTCATAGCTTCAGTAACTTGACTTCTCTTGAGTTGCTTCACGTCCCGGGGAACGATTTCATGAGTTCCTCATTGGTATTAGAAGGGTTGTCTAGCATAGGTGGTAATCTCATTTCATTAGATATTAGTTCTTGTGGTGTTTCGAGTTCAGGTCTCGATGCCCTACACAACTTGACCTCTCTTCTTTTCCTTGACCTGTCGGATAATCAACTCACGAAGCCAGTACCTAAATCATTGGGTAACCTTTGCAGTATGAGACATATTGATATGGGAGAAAACTATTTTCCAAATATTAGATTAACAAGCCTTCTTGAAAGTCTTTTCGAGTGCAAACCACCGAGCTGGGAGTCATTGTCCCTAGAGTCCTCCGGACTTTCTTGTCATCTACCAGATCAACTCGGACAAATGATGAATCTAGTGACCCTTCAACTTGGAAACAACCATATTGCCGGTATGATTCCAGATTCAATAGGACGGCTATCTTTTCTGAAGTCATTATATCTTGGAGAGAATCTTATTTCTGGTCCAATTCCATACTCAATTGGAGGATTATCATCTTTAGAGTTGTTAGATCTATCAAATAATCAACTGAATGGCAGCCTTCCCGATAACCTTGGTCAACTTTTGAAGTTGAATACTTTAGATCTTTCTTCCAATTCGTTGACAGGTTTCGTGACAGAAGCTCATTTTGACAACCTATCCAGATTGAAATACCTAAAGGGAATAGATAACGACTTAACCCTAAGACCACGCAATGCAAACTGGATTCCCTCTTTCCAGCTGCAGTACTTGTATTTAAATTCTTGGAATTTAGGGCCTCAGTTTCTGCCGTGGCTGCAACTGCAGAAAGAGTTGATACTTTTGGATATAAGCAACACCAGGATTTCATCAACCATCCCTGAACCATTTTGGAGATCATTCCCCAAGCTACAATATATTGATATGTCGCAAAATCAAATTCAAGGAAGGTTGTTTGGTATCCCTGCAATGCTTGTTGTAATCAACTTGAGTTCTAACAAGTTTAGCGGACAATTACCTCAACTCGCAAATACTTCAACTGCAATGATCCTGGATCTGTCAAATAATTCCTTTGTGGGATCATTACATCATTTGTTGTGTCCTTATGGTGAGAAAAGTCTACAAAGTCTTAATCTAGCACATAATCATCTATCAGGTGTCATTCCCGACTGCTGGATGAAGTGGCCGGATTTGATATTCTTAAACTTGGAGAACAACAACTTGTCGGGGGGGATTCCAAGAACATTGGGATCTTTATCTTCCCTTGCATCATTGAACATGTGCAGCAACAAGCTCTCTGGAAGATTACCTGTTTCGGTAAAGAACTTGACGAACTTACAGATCCTTCAACTTGCTAGGAATGAACTCGTTGGGAGAATTCCAGAATGGTTTGGAAGAGACCTTTCAAGTTTGAGAATTCTCAACCTCCGATCAAACAATCTTGGACCTTGCTCATAATAATCTGTCAGGAGATATTCCAAGATGCTTCAACAGCTTCAGTATCCTGTCTAAGAAAAGAAATGCCACAGATGGTCAATTCTCGTTCTTACAATTTGACGAGATAGACATTATGGGTATTGTTTCATTGGTGACAAAGGGACAAGAGTATACATATAGCACTACTCTTGGACTGGTGATGGTTTTGGACCTTTCAAGTAACAATTTTTCTGGGAGCATCCCAAGTGAGCTAATGGCCCTTCAAGCATTGCAATCATTGAATTTATCAAGAAATCAGTTGATGGGAAGGATCCCGGAGAATATTGGAGATTTGGAATTACTTGAATCGTTTGATGTATCTCTGAACCAGCTTTCTGGGGAACTTCCTGTGAGCTTATCAAGCTTGAGTTTCTTAAGTAGCTTCAATGTGTCCTTCAACAAATTGACAGGAAGTATCCCATCAAGCACACAACTTCAGGGCTTGAATGAGTCTAGCTTCTTTGGCAACAAACTATGTGGAGATCCATTGACTCAGCATTGCGGAGAAGTAGTACTACCTAATACAGGCCAAAAAGAAGGTGATGAAACACATGAAGTGGATTGGGGGTTGATTATTAGCATCGTGTTCGGATTTGTTGTTGGTTTTTGGATCATCGTGGCTCCATTGATGGTTGGCAAAGTACAAAAGATTGCACATTTTCATTTCTTGAGCAGATTGAGGCATATGTTTTGTGACATTATCCATTAGTAGTATGGTAACATGTTTCATAAGTGATGACGAATGATGTAACATTCTTAATAAAGTTACAAGTCTGGACCTTCCTAACTACAAAGTTTCTGGATTTATTGCTAATGACTACTTTAGGTTTGTGATCCTTGAATATGTTCGAAAACTTCTTAAACAGAAGTGTCCGTGGAAGATTGGTGACTGAAACTAAATTAGGACAGGTGCAAAAGATAATAAGCATTTTAAACTTGACTCACAAACAGATAGAAATCTGTGACTTTTTGTGCTAACATAACGAGCCAGCTGAATTTTCAAACATTCAAGATCAATGTAAAAAACATAATCAAAGTTCGTAGTGTCTATGTATGTGACATAATTTTCACAAAAATGATACAATGGAGATGAACTAGATTAGAAAATAGACTAGCAGCACAATTCGAGACTAAAAATATATATCTTGGACGCCATATGATTGTTTCTTGGAATAAAGATCAGTAGAAACAAGAAAGGGTAACTGTAAAACACTGATGGATATCACAGATTTTGGGAAAAAGGATGGAATTTTTGGTTCGTACCAGGAGATACCAGCAACTAATAAGAAAGCTCATAAGGGAGCATTTCAGTTTCCTACTTTCTAGGCCTTTTCTTCCTATTATTTTTTCTTTAAGCATCAGTAACTTTTTCCGTTAATGGATGTCACCGTTAGTTCCGACTTCCGCAAATTGCTAGATCCGTCCAAAGATTTCTCAATACTTTCTAGATAAGATTTTGCCATTCAATAAATAAGTAAAGGTCTTCCGAATATCAAAGAATACCTGCATAATATTCATGCCCACAACCATTACTGCATAATATCAAACCATAACTATCTACCAAGTTAAACTTAATGGATGCATCATCCTCAGAGACTCGATCAGAAAACAGCAAAGTTTCCAAGTAAATTTCACCCAGTTCTATCGAATTGGACGACGATATACATTCACGAAAACCAAATGGAACACAGTCAGGGCTAACAGTATCATCTCAAATGGTACCGCATAGAAGCAGAAATATTCAAAATTAGAAGAGATACCTTGAGTTGAGACCATCTCCTTCTCGAATTTCGCCTGCATTTCACGAAACCGCTCCTGATTCTTCTTCAATTTATAATTCATATCCTCCAAATCCTAAATCAACCAAACAAGAAAAAGAAAACCCTAATCGTTAACCAAAAGAAATTCGCATTCTCGCATTTAGAGAAACATAAATTCGACCTTAGAGTTGCTGTTTTAGTCGTATTTGGCTTCTTTCCTCGACATCTTTCATCTGGAATTTATCCGCCATAAAATGGTTGCTCTTGATCTTGCTCCGCCGTGTAAAACGGGGTTTTTGAAGGGTTTTGTTTGTTTGGCACAAAGATGATTTGGTAAACAGGTCATTTTGCAGGATGCATTTTACCTGATTACCGTAATAAAGAGTAAACTACAAACTTGGTCCTTATCGTTTAAATAAAATTACAGTTTCCGTCCTTACAGTATTGAAATTATAAGATGACCCGTATGGTTTGTAAAAACGTACAGATTTGGTCTCTTCATCTCACGGCTGTTAAAAAACTCCGTTAAAGCAGGAGCATTTTTGTTATTTTATTTATTTTTTTGTCTTTTACCCAATCAAACTCGAATTTATGATTTTGGTCCTTGTGGGTTTTAATCTGCTAAAATAAAAAAAAATCGATAAAAGAACAAAAATGTCTCTCATATAAGGGAACTTTTTAACGACCATTAAAGAAAAAAATAAATCCAAACGTTTTTGCAAACCACGATGACCATCTTGTAATTTTGAAACTGTAAGAACGAAAAGTGTCATTTTTGACAAACCACAATAACCAAATTTATAGTTTACTGTCGTAAAAAGTAGAAGTATGTGAGTCGTTTGGTCCCTATGGTTTACAAAAAAAATATGTAAATCATCCATGTGCTTTGACAAGTCTAAAAATTGTCACCGTGGTTTGTCGTTAGTTTAGTGCAGTTAGTTGATTGTTGAAATGATTCCTAGTCTTAATACCATTAATTGTAATGTCGTTAGTGGACAAGCATCCACATCTCTATCCCCATCCTCACCAGAGAACATGGATCCCCATCGAAAATATAAATGTCAATCTCACGTTTAAAAGACATATCGTGTTAAAACCTTAATCAACCAAATGTTAGTTGTTGCATTTGTATAAGAATCATCCACAACATTTGGAGAATGGTCTGATAAGCTTTGACAAGAAGGCCCAACATTTCATAATTAATCTACAACGCAACTCAATTAAGACGAGAATCTTATCCGATAAGAGGTATGATAAAAACCCGATAATCTTACTTGATAAGTAAATATGATGACTCTTACGTGGTTAGTATCAATTAGATAAGATTATTGTCTACTATATCATTTTAATAAATGACGATCTTACACAATAAGGTAAGACACTATTATCGGTAGTGTTTGATAAACAAACTCTTAATATCATATTTTACTCTTATCCAAATATGTATATTCTATATCCACGACAATATGTGATCCTAAACACAATCAATTTTCGTTACAAAATTATGCTTTGATTCAAACATTTTCCCAATAAGGGATCGTTCTAATGAGCATAACTTAGTTTTTTGGTTTAAACTATATAAAAAAACCTCGGTCGATACATTATGTAAAGAAAGTGGGAAACACAGGTTTTCTTAAAGTTTACAACAATGAGATGAATACCATAACATATTTATCAAATTATTTATAATTTATAATATACTTGAAATCCCAAGACTAAGGGGTTGTTTGGCAGTTGTTGAATGGTTTAGTGTAAAATGATTAAGAGGTTTTTATGATATAGTGTAAAATGAAATATGGTTGTTTGCTAATTGTTCATAATGAAATCAGGGCTCTTAATGGTTAAGGAAGGGTCATGATACAAAATCATTAAGAGGATTTTGGAACCATTAAGAGGCAACACTTTTTTTTTGTCAAACAAGATTTACCTCTTAGCGATTCAGATGTTGCCTCTTAATGGAACCATTAAGAGGTAAACAAACAACCCCTAACTTTATCATCTTAAACTTATTATCGTAACCTCTAAGATCATACGGTTTGAAATTCTCGATTGACATAATAGTTATTGGTTCCTTTTTACAGTCAACTTTGGCTTCTGTTTAGTTCTACTTGCAACCATTTTTTATGAAGAAAATTGTGGGGGGCGGATGATATGAAGAAATGTATATTGTAGCTTAATCATTAACAAGTTTTCTACTTACAACCATTTTTAAATCTCCATTTTCATAATATAAAGAAGAGGTAAAGTTCCATCCACTCATCATAATTTATTTTTCACTGATTTGTTCATAGAATACATGATCTCATAAGTATATTTTCCACCGCGTTGTGTAAATTGCGATGGAGGTGGTGGTCGGCGACCAGGGATGTTTGATTAAGATGGCTAAAGGGTTGCAAAAAAATCTTTTGACTTAAATTAATCACTCTAATTTATGATCATCATTACTTGTAAATCACTTGGTATTCAATTACAAACCATAATCAATGACATGTAAGCAAAGACCCATGGTGGAAGATATGATACGGACTCTATTCTTTATACTATGGAAAAATGAAAACAAATTGTGTTGAATTTTTCTTGTTAGTAAAATTCAATTATAAATAAAGCAACAAGATTTATTTATAAAAACAGTAATCTAATTATAAAGACTCAAACTTTATTATCAAAGATACTAACTTTATTTATAAAGTTTAATAATTAGATAGGACAAAAATTGTTTTAATGATTATTAGGTGAACCTAACAACGAATCAATCCTTCTCGATAGATACGTTTAGAAGAAGGAGTAGAAGATAGAATGTTCACTCTAGTGAACGAAATTAAAAACAATGCAGAAATAGTAAAGCACGAACCTGTGTATAAAAACAGCAGCAACCACGAACCGAACTGTGTAGAAGATGATCAACAACGAGTAATCAAACTGCACGGTTTACTTGAACCTGTCCTTAAAGGTTTTTGCCTATCTCTTTGATGCTGTGAGACTTGCAGATGCAAAACCCCCAGGATTTGATGCAGATTATTCAAATACTAACAGCACTAGTGTTTGAATTAAATGCAAACTTGAGACAGAAAACTCAAGGTAGAGAGCAGAGAGATCGAGAGAGCAGAAAGCAGAGATAATGTATGCAGTTTTCGGTGTGTTGAAACAACAAGTGAAAGCCTCTATTTATACTCGAAAATCAGATAAACAATCTGATAAACTTCCTAAGAATCCTCCCCAAGAAACGGAAATAGGAGATAGAGTTGGAGACTAAGTCTCCAACTGATTTCTATCTCAATTACCCACGTTTTTTTAAATGCAAAAGGATTCGATAATTATCTAAAAATATCAAAACTTATTTGTGAATAAAACTGATCATTATCTGCTGCATATAATTAATTAACATAACTTAATTAACTATCTCAAAATCTCGATCTATATAAAAAGTGCAAAGTGCGCGACTCTTCGCGAGAACCGCGGCCTCGGCCACGGCCACGCGCGTGCGTTGCACTTCTTTGAGACCCCCACCATAAGCCTACCAATTTACTCAAGACCCACTTGAAATGATAGACTTATAAACTACAATTTCTTTTGTGTCTCTACCAATGTGGGATGGAAAAATTCCAACCTCACACTCAATTTCCAACAAATTGTTCGAAACATAAACATCCTGTTATAAATAAATGTTCGAGTCAATGTTATTCTCTTCATCATCAAATCATCAATCAATTAATGAGTTGTTCATCCAACTTTTGCGTACTCCTTATGTCTCTTTTTCATTTCCGCTTACTCAAAATTTCAATCATTTATGTGGCGTTTGTTTTGTAAGAGGTCTGAAGACTTATTTCAGGTGTGATCAATAAGAGGTGGCGCTTGTTTTCAATGATCACCACTTCTAGTTTAAGATGTTTTAAAGAGGTAAGAGGATCTGAAATCTGGGGGGAAAAAAACAAACAGTCTGAACGAAAAAATGTTTGACCGATTGAGACTTAAGAGGTATTAAGAGGTTTTTTGAAAAAAGCAAACAAACAACCCCTTACTATGCAAGGATGATGAAAGAAAAGCACTTGTCAACTTTAAGCACGGTCTCCTAAATCGTGCAAACAAACTTGCTTCTTGGGTCGGTGAGGACAAACTGTGTTGCAATTGGGTTGAATTGTTTGTGACAATTCTACTAGTAATGTTCATCAGATTCATCTTTGTAAACAGATGTTAGGAGGGAATTTAAGTTCATCTTTGTTGCATTTGGTGCAACTCAAGTATTTAGACTTGAGTGGCAATGATTTCAGAGGGATCCAAGTTCCTAGATTTATCGGTTCCTTGGAAAACTTGAGATATCATAACCTCTCGCTTTCCAAATTTGGTGGATTTATCCCTCCTCAATTGGGTAATCTTTTGAAATTGGAAATTGCATGTCCTCTGTCTTGGAAGTTTTTCTTTTGGATTTGAATCATGGCATGTTGAACATGCAGTGGTTGTCAAGTCTTCATTTGTTATGCCACTTGGATACGAGGCGTAGACCTTTACAAAGCAGTCGATTGGTTTTGCTTTCAGGTGATTCACACCCTTCCTTTTTTGTCCGAACTACATTGTTTGATCGGCAACTCTCGCATGCATATGCCCATGTTTTTACTCTTAATATCACATCCCTTTTCATGTTTAATAAGAGTGAATTTTTTTTTGAAACAATATTTTAAAGAATGAGATGGAAGACATAAAATGAACGAGATATAAATAATCGGGAGGGAAAATGAGGAAATTATTAAAAAAGATTGAAAGATGTTTTTTTTTATGTCACGTAATCAAAATGGTGTTTCATGCACGTCACCTCATTTAAGCCATATCAGGAAAATAATGTGGCGTTAACCGGTTTAAAAATAACAAGTTATCCATTGCTATAAAAATACATTGCTGTAATAAAAAAAATACAATGTTATAATAAGAAATTTTCTAAAAATAGATTATTATTTCATGCATTTATCCGGAAAGAAAAATACAATTTTTATTTGAGATTCAGTTTTCATCTTAAAATGGTTTTAAACCAAATCAAACAAAATATCAAGTTTTTTAAAATTCTTTAATTTCGTATTTGGATGTTAAGCGTTTTTACACACTTTTAAATAGAATGAAACATGAGTTCTAGAAAAGGTTAATTTTTACTCGAATTTTTATCACATCCTCGTTTTTATATATTAATTTTTTTTTTATAATATAACTAGAAGCGTACTCGTGCGAGATACATCACGATTTTAATGTTTATTTTTATTTTTTGTTTTTTTATTGATTTACAGTACGATTTTTGATGGTTTTTATTGAGTGATAATGGTTTTTTTATATATAAATTTGTTTAATTTAGGCTTAACAATATAATGTTTTTTATATAAAAAAAATTAACTATCTTATATATTTTAAATTTTTTATATTTAAATTGAGATGTTTATCCTGTTTTGATTATGTTTATCAGAATTCAAATTTCATAATTTTAGGATTTGGGAATTAGAGATAAGAATTTTGGGGGATAAGGATGAAATATATTAATTAGGGTTAAAAGCTTTACAGATAGTACATTAGGCTTTAGTAGTTATTTTTAAGAAATTTTAAGTAAATAGCTTTAAATGATAGTACATAAAGCTTAATGAGTTGTAATTAAGAGTTTTTTATGCCATCTTTATAATGTAGTATAGATTAATATTTTTTTGGAAAGAAAATATAATTAATATTTTAGGTTCCCCTTCTTTTGTTAACCAAAGATTTTATGTTAACTTTGTTAACTATTTTAGACCAATAGGATTTCAAGGATTTTTTAGGTTTAGTATATGTAACCGTTTTTTAGGAAGAGTAAATAAGGAATTAGGAATTTTAAATTTAATTAATATTATATTATATCATAATCACATTATGAGATATTTATGGTATTTGAGATAATTATGGAACTGATTTATTTTTTTAATTGTTTATCCTAATTTTCTTATCATAACTTTGATTTTTTTTTAATTTTCATTCATTCACTGTGTTCAATAATCGTCTCATATATATGCAATCACCAAGTGTATTTATGCACATTAATGGTATCCAGTCTTCATATATGCACACCAATAATCGTGCATATATGCTCATAGCAAATTACATATACAACTCCTTATTTTTCTTATATTCAAATTATAAACAGTAAACAAAAATCTTAATGTTTCTTATATGAACAATAAACCCTAATCCACCCTTAAAAGACATTCACATATATGAACAATAAACTCACCCTTCAGAAAGTGCATTTATGCATATTAATGAACATCCAGTCTTCATATATGCACACCAATAATCGTGCATATATGTACATAGCAAATTACATATGCAACTCCTTATTTTTTTTATATTCAAATTATAAACAGTAAACAAAAATCTTCTGTTTCTTATATGAACAATAAACCCTAACCCACCTTTCAAAAACATTCATATATATGAACAATAAACTCACCCTTCACAAAGTGCATTTATACACATTAATGGACATTCAATCTTCATATATCTACATCAATAATCGTGCATATATGCACATAGCAAATTACGTCAACACCATAGAGAGTAGAAGACGTGATTCCGAATATTTTGGGATTTGATACCTTTCATTGATTATCAACAAATACAATTTTACCTTTTTACCCTTGTTCATATAGGAACATCACATTTGAACCAATTTTTCCCTTTTTTAATTTAAAAAACTGTTTTAATCACAACAATTAATTTTCAAGATTATGATATCAGATTAGTTAACAAAGTTAACACAAAATCTTTGGTCAACCAAAAAAAAAAAAAAAAAAAAAAAAAAAAGGCCTCTAACATTTTATTCATCAAAATCTTGTAAAGATATCTGAAATATAACGCAATTAATTTTTACCCCATTTTGTCCGTTACGAAATTTAAAATGAAATCGATTCCAACTCCGACTCCATCACAAAAACTACAAATACCAACTGAGGGTTTACAACGGTTCATCCATCATCACCATCTGATTAAGATTTTAAGGTTTCTAACCTAGGGTTTCCATCACTTTCGCTTCTGGCATAGAAATTTTGCTTTCAAAAAATTTCCTATTAATCTGTTAAGTAAGTTTTTGCAAGAAGCGTTTTCAAGAAATTTCCTTATTAATCAGGTCAATCTGATCAAGGTTACCCTGTTTTCCATATAATAACCCTGTTCTTTTTCCCTAAAAGTTAGCTGATATATATTTTTAGTTTTCCATATAATCACCCTGCTCTTTTCCCTAAAGGTTACCCTGTTTTCCAAATAAACTTCATGTTTTAACAGCTTTTCATGCATTGTCAAATGTGTAGGTGTAAGTAATTATCACTGCTTTCCACATAATCACATGGTTTTGCGTGAAAGCTAATTGATATAGTTCACATTTTCTTTTTGTGAACCAGCATCTTGAAATTTTATTCAAACACTTCGTCTTTTTAATCCTTTTACATGATACTGCACCAAAGCACTAACAAACATGCCGTCTCTCAGTTAGTTAACCAGACATACCACTTGAAATAAGACCGCGGAGTCAGTAAGAGTTGGGTTTCATGGAAATAAATATGGCTTAGTACATAATGGCTATTTTTAATAGAGACCTATACGTGCTGCTGTTTTCATGTTACTCATGAATACACTTATACACATAATTTTAAGTCAAGGATTAAGAATCTGTTTTATGTATATCTAATCATATAAATGTGTTCAAGAATTCCAGAATGCTTTGGTAGCAACCGAATTGACAGCAGCAAACCAACCAATTGTTATTTGTTAGTTGATGTGTTGTTTATTTCTTCCTTCCCTTGGAGGTAAGTTTGTATTTATTGATCATTTATCCTTGTATTCAAATTCATTTTCCATACCTTCACCTTTTAATATCACTTCAAGCATTGTTGAAATTGTTGGTGGCCACAGCTATGTTGCAAGTTGCAATAGAGGTAAGTTGTCATAGTTTTCCATATAATCGACCTCGTTTTGTTTAAAAGTTAGCTGGTAACTTTAAGGTGCGATTCATGTTATTGTAGTCCAAGATCGCTTTAAAGTTAGCTGATAGCTATGTTCCAATACCTCCCTTCCTGCTACTGAAAGATATAGGAGTTGTTAGTGTTAGCGATTCTATTCTTTATGTAAGTCATATATTTTATAAATGAAATTACTTTGGATTTTCAAATGGCTTATACTAGTTTTTGAACTTATTGGCAGGTTCTTGATTCTTTAATTAGTATGAAATTCTCAAAATCAAGCTCAGAAAAATTGGGTGACCTAGTTAAGGCAGGGGTCTAGGACTTCTTTTCTTAGAGTTTGTTTCCGTTCATCATCTTAAAATCTAGTTATTTCCCTGCATTTGTAAGGCTCTAGTCTCTACAACCAAAATGCCGTATTCTTGTTGGTCAATTTATTACTATCATCTGGCTGACTAATCAATACTGTTTATGTGAAAAAAGGCCCGAATTGTTTTTCATCGGTGGATATGACTTCAATACCTACGTATTCAAGAAGGGCAAAAAGTCTTTGTAGCAACCAAATCAAATAACAGAAACTCTTTGTTGATTGATCACTTGTTTATGTCTTTATTTCCCAGGCAGGTTTTGTGTTTATCTTCCTGTTATCCATATAACCTTCACCTTTCAACTTTGGTACCTACATTGTCAAATGTGCAGGTGACTGTAGCTATAATGCCAATGATTTAAATCATCATTGTGTTCCACGACATCACCGTGGTTTTGCTTAAAAAAGTTAGCCTTTATAGAACATTGAGGCCTGACCCTTATCTTTATAGTTCAGGTTCTCTGTTTGTAAATCTTCTTCTTGAAACTTTATTCAGACACTTTGTTAATCCTTTTATATGATTTTTTGCTTTTTGTTTCAATAAGTTATTAGCTTCTTCCAGGCTATGTTATCAATAGATAGATGTTTTCAATTGACGTGAGTGGTTGGTTGCAGTGACGGAAATGTTCATTTCAAATGAGGTTATCAATGATTCTTGTATTCTTTGCAGGTAAAAGTTTTGTCGTCAAATGTGCATATATTTTATTAGTAGACAAAAGTAAATTTCTTATTGTGATTGACCAGCTATCATTCTGCTTCACAGCTACTTCAAGCCTTAAGATGAAGATGTGTAACCTGGAACTTTGTCCTTAATACATACATATATGTGTCTGCTAGTATGCATCTCTTGATAAACTCCTTGATGATATAACATTTGTTTTTTAATACTCCGGTTTCACTTCCACTATTATGATATAACGTTTGTTTTTTGATGATAAACTCCCTCAAATTGTTGTAGCTAAGGAGGATTAGAAAAAGGCATTGATGCCTTCTCTTTTCCGTAAAATTGGAACACAATTTAAGTTCACAGTGTGTTATTTTGGCAGTCAATTAGTTGGAAGGGAAAAACAATATATATAAATGCTATGTTAAGGCAAAGGTTTCTCAATTCCTTTACATTGAATCATGTTTTAAATGCTCATTTAATGATCTTGTTTTGGTAGAAACATACTAACTTCAGCTTTATCAGATACTGTGGTCATGTTTGATTGCTTTAAATCCCAATGCAATTTCAGGAATGTGTGCTCAACAAGCTAGAAGGTAGATTCAGGTATGAACTTGGTCACCTCAAATGCTAGTGTGACATATTTCTAAAGAAATAGACCTTGTATTTGAGCACTCTTAGGTGCTATCATCGCAGTTAATACACTTAAACTATGAACGGCTTCTAAAAGGAGTGATGGTGATATCTGATCACCATCTTAAGCTACGACATGTGTTCTTAAAAGTGATTGAACGTGAGAGGACACCTTAGTATGATGTGCCCATTTCAACAGCATGCACTGGACTTCATTATATTGTAGTGGAACAACTTCAGCAGCACAAGCATGTGTTGACATGCTTCACAAGAACAATATTGGTGTATGGTTTTCATGATATTTCTTTGGAGAATAGACAGTCAATGGCCTTGCTATCACATTTTCATGCTTGTGAATTTCCAGCATACAAATCAAGGAATTTGGGTAATAATTAGGTGATGATATATTTGTGTCTATATTCTGACCAGTGGAAAGTTGCTTCAGATGGCCTTAGGGAACACACTTCTGCATGGCATTTTGATTTTTTTGCTTCATGTTAACTATAACAACCACAAATTTTATTTGAGTTTTCTTGTCTCATTTTTTATCCTTATGTTCATGCAGGAAAAAACAAATTGATATTTCTAAAGCGATTTTTCTCTCAAATCTTTTCTCTCATGTCTAGATTGAATAAAAGAAGTAAGCACTCCACACGTCTTCTTTGATCTGATCAAGGTGCAAGATGGAAAATGGAACTTGTTTTCTTTGCCACAATGGGGAACAATGTCCAAGGATATTAATCAGGTATTTAGCTTGTTAAAACTTCAGTCATATAAGATTTGGTTCATATCATTTGATCTCTCTCTCTCTATCTATCTAACTTACACAAACCCCTTCCCTATATGCATGTATGTAGTCATTTTCTGTTTGCAGATAATTTACCCCATTATATGTTATATAGAGAAGTCAGGAACATATTTGGATGGTTACACTTGACGGTGCTCTTTTTGAGAGACCTGGGACTACGGTGGTGGCGGAATTAAACCACGAGGGGGTTGCTTAGATGTGGACTTCTATTAGAGACACAAACGTTTCTGGACTCAAGACGAACTCACTCTTGAAGTAAGGCAACAGATTTCTGAAGTGGTCGGCATTTCAAGGATTTGGAAGAACAGCTAGACATCTTGAAATCATGAAATGGAGTTAGCTAAAAGCCAAAAAGAGGTAAAGGTTCAATTTTAAATGACCATAAATGGCCACCCGAACAGGTTGATGCAGACTATAAGTTGCAAAACATGAAGAAGGTGTTCAAATACTTGGAAATTAAGGGAAAATGATACAGGAAAAAGCAGAGACACCTTGTGTCCAACAGCTACAAATGCTAAGGGTTCATGTGTGCACTTGAGATATGTCCAATCGTATAGATAATGACTGTTACAATGAGACCACCAGCAAGAGAGGCTCCAAGCTGAGACACCTTGTGTTCATCACTTGTAGTAAGCGGTTGAGTACAACTTTATTCTATTTTTACTTTGATTCTAAACCAACATTAGTGTCATAATGTCGGGTATGTGAACCCACCATACCGGCTTCTATAGTGTTTGTGTTTCATGGTTGCTTTCACATTACAAAGAACATATTATATACAAAGACTTCTCTGTGTTGTATGAATAGAATAGTTAATTGATATAAGTGATCTCTAGTGAATAAGGCTTTTCTTCAACATAAAAGTGATCTCTATCAACATAATCTTGGATTATAAGACTGCTTTTGCATACACATTTGAACACGATACAACTTTAAACTTTCTCTTATACCATCAAAGTTGGAATATTTAGGTTTCGTTTTCCGACCTTGTCCATAGAGGTTGATCGGGCGGCTTCAGGGTTCCAACATGGTGGTGGCGTCCTGCGTGCGAAGTTTATGTCATGGATCACGAATTGTCCATCACTTCAGCGTGTGACAAGGTGATTATTCTAACCAAAAGATAAGTTTGCATAGGTGATATGTTCTGTCTTATGCCACACTACACATTTTCTTCAGGATGGTGCTGTTCTATGGTGCGTTGGCTTTCAAAAAGTTCAAAAAAACAAAGTAACACTACTTGTATGCCACTTAAAATAGTGTGAATCAAGTTCACATTTATCGCCCGACTAGATATACACTTCCAAACACAAACACACCCACACACACTTGCAATGCCCTCGATTACCATAACAAATGTGTTTTAGGTGAATTAAGTTGTATATATGAAGTTGGCTAACTCGACACGGATAGCAATAAGTGATGAATCATTTCAGTGTGGCTAGGTCGTCAATGTAGCTCCTGAGATGGCATCTTGCATCCCCAATGCTGTATTCTCAGTTGGATCTTTGTGATCCATTATCAATACAAAAAGACCAGCAACAGTAAATTACAAACATCCATAAGAACTATATACAACTTCAGAAGCTGCAGAAAGTCTTGGTAGGAACCAAATCGAATACAGGTAACCAATTGTTATTAAGAAGTTTATGCCTTTCTTCCCCTAGGCACAGTTTGTATTCATCTACCTTATATCCTTGTACTCAATTTGTTTCTCATATGGTCTTCGTCATGCAGGTGGGTGCAGCTATGATGCAAGTGAGGTAAATTATTATTGTAAAAGAAAATATGACATCAAATATCATGAAATTAGCTGGTAGCCAATATGGGGTTTTACATCAATATAAGTTGTAACCATTGGCATGTGTCCCAATCCCATCATTTCTTAAGAAGCTAGTTTGTTCTTATTTTCTTGATGTATTCAGGGTTCTGGTCACTAATTTCACAGGCGGTATGATAGACTACCACTTCCCCATATCGATCCCCTACCATGTCCTACGTCCTGCTAAAAGAGATAAGTAGTTAATGCATCTGGTTTTTCTTCCCTGTTTGTATTTTTAAAGTTTTGGAGATATCACGTATCTTCTATTTTTAACTTTCTTCTCACAAATTTTAATGGGTCAATGGTTATAAGTTTGTAGTGAATGCTGGTAATTTTCTTTTTGGCTTGGCTCTGGAAGCTCTCTGATGTGGTTGCTCGCGCTCATGACTCTGGTTAAAACAGGGTTGTATGGTAAGAATCCATCCTATTCTTTCTTAGATTACTTCTTATTTTTATCTATGTTGGAGTCACATTCTTAAGCTTTAGTATGTTGTTTCCATGGTCTTTTGTTCCCTCTCAAGCATCCGTAGTTGGGATGCAACCGAGTACAATTTTGAATATGTCATATACTGATCACTCTTCTCTTGACTATGAGCAATCATGAAGGCAGTCCATGAGCTTGCTATGCGGTCTCATCATTGCCAAGTGATATGGTAAATCCGACATGTTTTATATTAGTGATTATTTTGATTTTCGAAAGTCTAAACCACCGGATTGTAGTTTTTTGGTTATGATGTTAAATGAAGGGAAGAGAGAGGAGAATTGTAAAATACCTACAATGCCTTTTCTTTACGTTTTTAATTCAAAGTTATTAAAATTACTTATTTCCTAATTTAACTCCTAATTTAATATAATATGTGTGGTTTATATTAAGTCTCACGGATCTTACAAATTGCAAAGTTCTCAAAAGAAAGTTGTTATATATATAGGATTGGGTTCTGGTGAGAATGAAAGTTCCGGTGAGAAGGATAAGAAGGGATGTCCACCCTTGGATGCACATTAGGATGAGATGCATTGAGATGCATCAGATCAATTCCCATATCAAGCATGATTCATGGGATGGGGGTGAGATTAAAAGTGATCAAGGTCCAAATCTCTTTTTACCTTCCTCACCTTAACTCATTAACTCTTCTTCTCACATGATCATTCGTGTCTCTCTCTCTCTCTATATATATGTATATATATTATTTTAATGTTAATTTTTTTTAAAGTCCAAAAATATTAATGTGAGACGGTGATATGTGGAAATTTATCAATAAGGTCATGTTCATATTGTAGTTTAATCATCATCAAGTTTTCTAGAAACGAGTCACCATTTTTTAATTATCTCTATTTTCATACTTAAAAAAGTTTAAAGTTTCAGCCACCCACCACATTTTACTTGGGCACTTGATTTCTTTCATAGAATGCATGGCCCAATTTAGGTAAATGTTTATCGGATCACTTAGACAACAAGAACCGAGAATATTACCCCGTAAAAAGGATTGGCAAGAACCAACCATAGGTGGGGTAGTGACTTTTAGCCCGTTAGCACTTAGCGGATAAGATAATTGCCTATTGTCCCATTTTGGTGGCCAATAATTTTACCCAGTAAAGTAGGTAATAGTGGTGACTCTTACCGGTACGTTTTCGGTAAACAACCCCTTAGTATCATATTTTACTCTTGCCCAAATATATGTATTCTCAACAATATGTGGTTCTATATACAATCAATATTCATTACAAACTTCTGCTTTGATTCAAACCCTTTCCTGATAAGGGTCCGTTCTCGTGTGAATACTGTTACATATTTACTTAGTTATTCATAATTTTTAATATACTTTTATAGCATGAATCTTATCATCGTAACCTAGAAAGTCATAGAGTGTCACATTTTTTATTGATGAATAGTTAATGGTTCCTTTATAAGTCAACTAGAAGTGTACTCGCGCAATACCGCTAGATAAATCACGATTTTAATGTTTCATTTTATTTTTTATTTTTTGTCGATTTACATTACGATTTTGGTTGGTTGTGAGAGAGTGATAATGATTTTTTTATATATAAATTTGTTTAATTTAGACTTAATAATATAATGTAATTTATTTTGGTTTAATAATATAATTTTTTTATAAAATATTTTGTTAGATTTTTTTAATTATATTTTATAATTTTATATTTAAAATTTGATTTTTATTATATATTTAATTATGCTGAAAGTTATTTTAAGGGAGTTAAATTGGGAAATGATTTTAGGAGAGTTAAAACGGTTAGAGATAATGATTGAAAATTAATAAATAACATTAAATGTAGTACATACAGCTTTAATGGTTGTTTTTTAAGTAATTAACATTAAATAGCGGTACATTAAGCTTTAAAACTTGTTTTTAAGAGTTTTTTATGCCATCTTTATAATATAGTATAGATTTAGGCTCTTTTAATAACAATTTGTTGAATTCTACCTGCGACCTTTTTTAATGAAGAAAAAGACACGTTGTAACAATGTAGTGTCTATATCATAGTTTAATCAAGTGTGAGCTTCTTGAGTAGCTTCAATGTGTCCTTCAACAATTTGAGCGGAAGAGTCCCATCAAGCACACAGTTTCAGACCTTTAATGAGTCAAGCTTCTTGGGCAACAAACTTTGTGGAGTTCCACTCCCTAAAAGTTGTGCAATTGAAGTACCTGATCATAGAGACCAAGAAGAAGAAGAAGATGATGATGCAGCGGATTGGGGATTGATCATTAGTGATGTGAAAATAACGAAACCCAACTAGCAATAAGATAGATAGTTGGACCTCACTATAAACACAAATACCCCAAGAACAATGAACGTATGTTCTTATATCGAGATAACAACGGAAATATGATCAACGAATGTGAGATAATTAATTACAAAGTATATGCAACAATATCCAACCATAAAATGCAAGATAAAGCAAGGTAAGAGAGACACCGATATTTTTACGTGGAAACCCGGAAAGGGAAAAAACCACGGGCGGAGGACGCCGAGAACTGATTCACTATCACTTTGATGATGATACAATTGAGAGAAAGAAAACTGATTAATATATCAGTTATTGAGAGAAAGATATATAGAAGATCTTATGTTGGTGTGTTTTCCTCTCTTGTTCTCATGCCTATTTATAGCACATAATGTAGTGCAAAGAGGGCTGGTGGAGCAGCTGTTTTACAGCTGGAAAACACCTAGAAAGTAGCTGGAAATCAGCTGAAACCATAGTGGAGTGAGCTGTCAAAGTAATGGAAGAGAATCATTGAGCTGAAAATGGTTGAAGGCAATCATTTCTCACAATTAGTATAGTGTCTGGATTCATTGTTGGTCTCTTGGTTGTGTTGGCGCTCGTTTGATAATTAATGTTTTGTTTCTATTGTAAGATTTGTAATGGCACCACCCAAAACTGAAGAATGGGGCGTTACATCAGGTATTTGGCTTGTTAAAACTTCAGTCGTATAATATTTGGTTCATATAATTTGGTCTCTCTCTAACTTACACCTCCCCTCCCTATATATGTATGTAGTCATTTTCTGTTTGCAGATATTTGCCCCATAATATGTTATGTAGAGAAGTGAGGAACATGTTTGGATGGTTACTCTTGATGGTGCTCTTTTTGAGAAACCTGGGACTATGAGTGGCGGCGGAATAAACCACGAGGGGGTCGGTTAGATGGGGACTTCTATTGGAGCCACAAGTGTTTCTGGAGAAGCTGTTGCCAAAGCTCAAGATGAACTCACTCTTGAAGTAAGGCAACATGTCTAAAGTGGTCGGCATTTCAAGATTTTGGAAAAAAAAAAGACACATCTTGAAATGGAGTCGGCGAAAAGCCAAAACAAGGTAAAGGCTCAATTTAAGATGACCATAAATGGCCACCCTCTGGGGGGAAATTCTTATCCATGTTAATCTGTGTGGCATTATGTAATTTAATGCATTAATACCCGAACAGGTCGATGCATGTGGACTATAAGTTGCAAAACATGAAGAAGGTGTTTAAAGACTTGGAAATTAAGGGAAAAGGATACAGTAAAAAGCTTGTGTCCAATGGCTGCAAATGCCAAGGGTTCATATGTGCACCTAAGATATGTCCAGACGTATAGATAATGACTGTTACAATGAGACCACCAGCAATAGAGGCTCCAAGCTGAGACACCTTGTGTTTGTCACTTGTAGTAAGTGCTGCAGATCCACATGTTACAAACACATACTTGAGGCAAGAAACTGCTATGTCACAAGAAGCTTCAGAAGGATCCCTTGATTCGATATGGAGGGATTCAATGAGTTCTTGATATCCCTAACAAAAAAAAAAAAGTGGTTGAGTACAACTTTATCCTTTTTTCACTTTGATTCTAAACCAATATTAGTGCCATAATGTGGGGTACATCGTACATGAACCCACCATACCCGCTTCTATGTCTTGGTAGATACGGGAAATCAATAGAAGTGACTAATCTGAGACCAAAATAGAAATACTAGCTATTTTCTATAGTGTTTGCGTTTCTCTGTGTCGGATGAATAGAATAGTTGATCGATACAAGTGATCTCTAGTGAATCAAACTTTTCTTTAACATAAAAGTTATCTCTATCAATTACAATCCCTGTATTATACGACTGCTTTTGCCTATACACTCGAACACTATACAACTTTAAACTTTCTATTTATACAATCAAGGTTGGAATATTTAGGTTTTGTTTTCTGCAACAACTCGTCCCACATAGATAGAAATTGGGATCTGTGAGCTTCTTATAAGCCTCGGGTTGTGGGTTACTAATAACTTCCACCATGGTTTTAAGTTGGACTCGAAGTTATTGGGCCATCCTATTGCTTTGGGCTTTGGGGTGTTACATTTTCCTCTCTACCTTGTCCTTAGAGGTTGAGTGGGGGCCATCAGGGTTCTAACATGGACCATGAATTGTCCATCACTGCGGTGTGTGACAAGGTGGTTGTTATAACCAGAACATAAGTTTGCATAGGTGATATGTTCTGTTTTATCTTATGCCACACTGCTTCACATTTTCTTCAGGATGGTGTTGTTCTCTGGTGCGTTGGCTTTCAAAGAGTTCAAAAAACAAAGTAACACTACTTGTATGCCACTTAAAATAGTGAATCAAGTTCACATTTCTTGCCCGATTAGCAATACACACACACACACACACACTTGCAATGCCCTCATTTACCATAGCAAATCCCCTGTGGGTGTTTTAGGTGAATTAAGTTGTGGGTTTGTTAATTTTTTTGGTGTTGTCTTTGCTTTGCAGGAGACCCATTTGTGTGCTATACTGGGATTGTCTCCTACATCATAGCATTTCTAGCTGGTGCCGAACAACAGGTTTTATTTATGTTTGCTTGGATCCTTACTTGAAAGGTAATTAATTCATTCATTTTTTTTTTTTTTTGTGGTTGTGGGGTTTTCCAGGAATGTCGGTATCTAGTAGATTATTATGTTACAAAAGAACTATGCCTTGTATATTAATGAATTGGGGCCTGATTTATACAATTCGACGATTATCTAAAACGGAGGCTTCGCCTCATAATTCCTGAATCAAGTGAATTTGGAAAGTTCATTTGTTAAATGCTTTGGGACATAAAAGTCACTTTGGCAGTAGTTCCTTAGAAATAAGTATATTATGCCTTTATTTGAAGGGTATTCTAGAAAAGAGAAATGTGGGTTCAACTACACAGGTTGAATTCAGAAGGGAGGCATGTTGGTTTTGGACAATCATCTTCCAGGCTACATGCATCAAAACCTGCTTGATCAGTTTCACCCTGTTTAT
Organism: Arctium lappa; assembly: GCA_023525745.1. Lineage (NCBI taxonomy): Eukaryota > Viridiplantae > Streptophyta > Magnoliopsida > Asterales > Asteraceae > Arctium > Arctium lappa. The sequence goes on from CM042049.1 coordinate 132,352,909, forward strand.
TATTGATCCAAATAAAATTCAGGCCCACACCAAACAAGTTCCGCAAGGTCGGTATAGGCAAATGGTCTGTGTTTGTTTGCTCAAACTTATTCAATGAAGTAAATACATGCAGGATTTGTCCAGGACATGTCAGCATCCGGCGGTTAGCCTGTGAAGAACACTAACACTGCCCTTCCCCATATTGATTCCTTACCGTGTCCTATGTCCTGCTAAAAAAGATGAGTAGTTGATGCATGGGTTGGATCTGGACCCTTAGATCAATCCTAATTGAAGATCAACACTAATGAGATGCACCAGATCAATTCCGTGAGAAACACAATTCATGGGTGGGTGTGAGATTAAAAATGATCTTTCGCTGTTGATGCATTTGGTTTTTCTTCCCTGTTTATATTTTTAAAATTTTGGAGGTATCACGTATCATCTATTAATTTTAGGGTTGGGTTCCGGTGAGAATGAAAGTTATGGTGAGAAGGGATCTCCACCCTTGGATGCATATTAGGATAAGATGCACCGGATCAATCCCATTATCGAGCACGATTCAGGGGGGTTTGAGATTTAAAAGTGATCAAGGATCCAGATCCCTTACTACCTTCTCACTTAACTCTTCTTCTCACACGATTCTTCGTCTTAATTTAAATGGGTCAATAGTTGTAACTTTGGTAATAATTTTCCTTCTGGATTCAACATGACAACATGGCTTGGCTCTGGAAGCTCGCTGATGTGGTTGCTCGTGCTCATGGCTCTGTTTAAAACAAGGTTGTAGTCGCTGGTAAGCATCCATCTTATTCTTTCTTAGATTACTTCTTATTTTATCTTTGTTGGAGCCAGATTCTTTAAGCTTTAGTATGTTGTTTCCGTTGTCTTTTGTTCCCTCTCAAGCATCCGTAATCGGGATGCAACCGAGTACAATTTTGAATGTGTCATATACCGATCACTCTTCTTTTGACTATGAGCGATGATGAAGGTAGTCCATGAGCTTGCTATGCCGTCTCATCATTGCCAAGTGATATGGTATATCCAACATGTTTTATAGTAGCGGTTATTTTGATTATCGAACCAAGTTTAAACCACCGGTTGTAGGAAATTTATCAATATAGTCATGTTCATATTGTAGTTTAATCATCATCAAGTTTTCTAGAAACGCGTCACCATTTTTTAATTATCTCTATTTTCATATTTAAAAAGTTTAAAGTTTCATCCACCACCATATTTTATTTGGCACTTGATTTCTTTCATAGAATGCATGATCCCATTTGGGCCCCCAATAATTTTTTCATGAAAAAATATTTAGGGGCAGTTTACTAAATGCTAGTCGAATAAGTGTTTATTGAGTCACTTACCTGTGAATAATAAGAACCGAAAATATTACCCCGTGAAAAGATTGGCAAGAACCAACAATCTTACTTGGTAAGTGAGGCTTTATCCGGTTAACATTTAGCGGATAAGATTATTGCCTATTGGCCCATTTTGGTGGCCGAGAAGGTGATAGTGGTGACTTTTACGGTAAACGACCCCTTAGTATCATATTTTACTCTTATCCAAATATGTGTATTCTCAAATCCTCGACAATATGTAGTTCTGATCATTCTAATGAGCAAAGACTTGATTAGGACTTTGGTTTAAACAGAAAAGAAAAAACCATAGTTGACGCATTAGGTAAAGAAAGTGGGAAACACAGGTTATCTTGAAGTTTACAACCACAAGTTGAATACTGTTACATATTTACTTAGTTATTCATAATTTTTAATATACTTGAAATTCTAGAACTATAACTTTTGTAGCATGAATCTTATTTTCGTAACCTAGAAAGTCAAATTGTCACATGCCCGCATGCATTCATTACTTGGAAGAAATTGGTTATCATCGCGGTTTGAGGGTCGATTTCTTGGATGACGGGTCGTCGGTGGCCAAGCTCACTCTAGGCACCGTTTCCACCCTCCCCACCAACATTTGAGGAATTGGGGGTTCGGGGACGACCTCTTGTCTTGATGGGCCGGGAGCCGTTACACCGACTTCGGGAATATCATCGCGGTTAGGCGCTCTACTCCGAGTGCTAACCATCTCAAACTGTCAACCACACGAGAACGAGGTGAGAAATAGACTAAAACACATACAGATAACGTACTACTACCTTCATTAATCATTGCAACAATAGTAGAATAAGCATGCCCACGTAATGATATACTGGGATTGTTGGATGGTCATGTTTGGCGGGTTACTAAGGTGGAAAATGAATGTGCACAATCATGATCTCATGTTTGGAAAACGAGCTCTCTCAAAATCTTTATCCGAGTTCTTATCTATCTTGTGATCAAACGGTACATGTGAATGGAAGACTTGGGGTTGTCAAAGTCTGTCTTTGATGGTTAATTACTTTTATTTTCAAACTTCAATTTATTAATCCTAATGATTGAAAAACAACACAAGCTTCTTCCAATGAATTTGGTTGTGCTCCTCAACTCAACAATACTTTTTCAGCCAAAGACTTGTAGAGTAAATAGGGGGCTATCAAGTCTTTGTATTGGAGTCGGGCTCTTGAGTGTTTAATCTTGTGCTAAGTACGCAAGGGCGGACCCACTTGTTAGCCACTCACTTGGTGCCACGTAGTATAAGTTTTCTGAAGCCACTTGAATAGTGCTATCATATTTTTTTTTTGTTGGGAATCCATTTTTTGATTTATTTCATCTATTTATTCACTCTATCAATAACCGAGCCGGATCTGGTGTATCATAAGAGATTTATCTTTTCTATTGATTCTTATGGATTGGATCCAAAACAATTCTTGAATGGGGTATTCAACTCCAGGTATTTTTATATAGATATTCATGATCCTACTGCGTTGTGCAAGATAATGAATTGTTATTACTTCTGTGGTAGCTCAACACATGTACTCTTTACCCGCGTATGCATTTATAGCACAAGACTTTACTACTCAAGTTGCGTTATATACTCATCACCAATACATCGCAGGATTCATCATGACAGGAGCTTTTGCTCATGGAGCTATATTTTTTAAATTTCATCGTAAATCTGAAATACTTATACAAAGAAATAAATATCAAAAGTAGCCGCTTAAATTTGAATTTTAATAGTTAATTATGGTGAAACACAATGAAATTTCTTATTGTTTTGTTTCATAATTTCTTACTAGAATATATTAATTCTTATTTTATAATTATTTTCTAATTTATAATACTAATTAGTTTTTGCTACCACTAGAGAAAATATGGAGTACATGTCTATATAACAAGGGTCGTTCCATCCTGGTAGACTCGATTACAACCAATTAATTAAGTTTTCTAATAGACTTCATCAAGTTTCTCGATTACGATATAAAAAACCCCAGCATTTTGTTATTTGGTAAGAAAAATGTACTCATGTTTGTTCATTTACAACCATTACAAGATATTTGTAGTATTAATTGTGGTTCATACTTTTTTATTTTCATGATCGAAGATAAATAGTTCACCAACCTGCATAAATTAAAAAACTTGTAATCAAACATCAATATTTTATTGTTTTAAATATATTTTAAGTTATTAAGTATTGTTTTGAACTAATTGAATTTATATTATTTATGTTAATTTAAATAATTCATATTATTTTAATTTTTTTGTTATTTTAAGTGTTTATCAAACAATTTTTTTCATTCCAACACTTATGTAGACATAAGATTAAACTGGTAATTTTGGTGTTCAGACTATTATTCAGGACAAAAATCAAACAACAACTTATCCGGATAAATTAATGCTTATAGATAACTTAATAGATTCAGAGCTTAATAGATAAAAAAATCAAACAACCCCTAAGTTTAAATATGATATGTAGGGTCTTGAGTTTAATTGTGATGGTTGCCGGTTTCCATATCAATTTCTTTTGAAAGGTTGTCCTAGGTTGTGCTTAGACTAATCCCTTGACAAATTATGATTGTAAGACATCAGCCCTGATTAAACCTCAGTGGCCACAATTGTTGTGTACGTATGGGCTCGAATCCTGAGCAGATGGGATATTCCACCACATCCCCGTGGCCTTAACTAGTTCTCCACAACCCTTGTGGTTTTTGGACCATCAATTTATGAACTTTGACTTGGGCACTACATCAATGTTTTTTTTGGTAATTGTGGGTTTCCGGGATAGCTTACGTGCATCGACTAATACCCCGGGCGATCACGAATGGCCTGGTGTCATCGCAGGTGAGCCTCCATGGCCACAAGGGCTTGTGGTAAATGAGATTTTCCACTACATCCACCACCTAAGGCTTAAATCACAACCCAAGTGGTTACATGAATGTTTGATGTTGATTGATTTTGCATAATTTATTTCTACAGAGGTCTCTTTATTAGTACTTGTTTCCTGCTTGATGTTCAGGAATGTCTTTAAATAGAAGTCGAATTCCACTAGTGATTGTTATACTCCTAATCCTCAAATTCAATCAACCACTATGAGTTTTCATTTCTCTTCCTCCTATTTTCACTTTCTTCTTCTTCTTCTTGTGCTCTTGTTTCGTTTATGTTTATCTAATAACTTCCATGATGATGATGCATTATGCATGGATGATGAGAGACAAGCACTTCTTGACTTCAAGCACGGCCTCATAGATGAAGCTAATCGACTCGCTTCTTGGGTTCCTGAGAAGGATTGTTGCACTTGGACTGGGATTGTTTGCAATAACTTTACCGGCCATGTTCATGGTATTCATCTCCCTGGTAATTTTCAGATTGGTGATCATCCCACAGTGAAAGAATATGAAGAAGCCTTGAAGCAAAGATTGAGAGGGGATTTAAGTCCATCCCTTGTCTATCTGAAGCAACTCAAACATCTGGACTTGAGCGGCAATGATTTTGGAGGAATCCAAGTTCCTAGCTTTCTGGCTTCTCTTGGAAACTTGAGATATCTTAACCTCTTACGTTCTGGATTTGGTGGAACTATCCCTCCTCAATTGGGGAATTTGACTGAATTGCGCATCCTCTGTCTTGGAGGTTTTTTATATAATCATGATGGTTATGGTTATCTTTATTATTCATCTAGCATGAAGAATATGCAATGGTTGTCAAATCTTCGTTTGTTGCATCACCTGGATATGAGCCAAGTAGACCTCAGCAAAGCAATTGATTGGTTCCAGGTGATTAACACCCTCCCCTCTTTGGTCGAACTTCGTTTGTCTCGTAGTAGACTCCCAAATATACATCCCCATGTTGCTGCTACTCTTAATCTCACATCTCTTTCCTTGCTTGATCTTTCGTATAACCATTTTACTAACAGTTCCGTGCCACGTTGGATTTTCAGCCTAACTAGTCTTGTTTCATTGGATTTGAGTCACTGTGATTTCCTCGGTCCTATTCCTAGTAGTAGTACTACTGATGGCTTCCGTAACTTGACTTCTCTCGAGTTTCTTCACGTCCCTGGGAACGATTTCATGAATTCCTCCTTGGTATTACAAGGGTTGTCTAGCATAGGTGGTAATCTCATTTCGTTACGTATTAGTTCTTGTGGTGTTTCGAGTTCAGTTTTAGATTCCCTTCACAACTTGACCTCTCTTCTTAGCCTTGTCCTGTCACATAATGAACTCACCAAGACGATACCTAAATCATTGGGTAACTTTTGCAATCTGAGACATATTGATATGGGAGGTAACTATTTTCCAAATATTAGCTTAACAAGCCTTCTTGAAAGTCTTTTCGGGTGCAAGTCACCGAGCTTGGAGTCATTATGGCTCGGCTCATCGGGACTTTCTTGTCATCTACCGGATCAACTTGGGCAACTGATGAATCTCAAGTCATTAAGTCTCGCTAAAAATCATATTTCTGGTCCAATTCCCTACTCAGTTGGAGGATTGTCATCTTTAGAAGAGTTATATCTATCAGATAACCAGTTGAATGGCAGCCTTCCTCATAGCCTCGGTCAACTTTCGAACCTGATACATTTAGACTTCTCTTTCAATTTGTTGACAGGCGTCGTCGTGACAGAAGCTCATTTTGCCAAACTAACCGGATTGAAATACCTAAAGGGAGCAGGCAACAACTTAAACCTAAGACCACGTCGTGCAAACTGGATTCCTTCTTTCCAGCTGCGGTACTTGTCGTTAAATTCTTGGGATCTAGGACCTCAGTTTCCTTTATGGCTGCAACTGCAAAGAGATTTAGTATATTTGGACGTAAGCAACACTAGTATTTCATCAACCTTGCCTAAACATTTTTGGAGATCATTCCCCAATCTACGATATATAGATATGTCGCAAAATCAAATTCAAGGAAGGTTGCTTGGTATTCCCGCAATGCTTGACGTAATCAACTTGAATTCTAACGAGTTTAGCGGACAATTACCTCAACTTGCAAATACTTCATTTGCAATGATCCTGGATCTGTCTAATAATTCCTTTGTGGGATCATTACGTAATTTGCTGTGTACATATGGTGATAAAATTCTACAAACTCTTAATCTGGCAAATAATCATCTATCAGGTTTCATTCCTGAGTGTTGGATGAAGTGGCCAACTTTGCAATTCTTAAACTTGGAGAACAACAATTTGTCAGGGGGAATTCCAGCAACTTTGGGATCTTTATCTTCCCTAGGATCACTGAATATGTGCAATAACAAGCTCTCTGGAAGATTACCTGTTTCTTTAAAGAATTTAAACAACTTGCAGATCCTTCAACTTGCTAGAAATGAACTTGTTGGGACAATTCCAGCATGGTTTGGTAGAGAACTCCCAAGTTTGAGAATTCTCAACCTTCGATCAAACCATTTTGATGGGAACATAAGTCATGAGTTGTGTCATCTTACAGCTATCCAGATCTTGGACCTTGCTCATAATAATCTATCAGGAGATATTCCAAGATGTTTCAACAAGTTTAGTGTCCTGTCTAACAAAGAAACTACCACAGATTCTCGATTCCACTTCTTTGGATTTGAAGACGAGGAAATTATTGGCAGTGCTTCGTTGGTGAAAAAGGGACAAGAGTATACATATAGCACTACTCTTGGACTGGTGATGGTTTTGGACCTTTCATGTAACAGTTTTTCTGGGAGCATCCCAAGCGAGCTAATGGCCCTTCAAGCGTTGCAATCATTGAATTTATCAAGAAATCAGTTGATGGGAAGGATCCCAGAGAATATTGGAGACTTGAAATCACTTGAATCCTTTGATGTATCTCTTAATCGGCTTTCTGGGGAACTCCCTGTGAGCTTGTCAAGTTTGAGCTTCTTGAGTTGGTTCAATGTGTCCTACAACAATTTGACGGGAAGAGTCCCATCAAGCACACAACTTCAAGGCTTCAATGAGTCCGGCTTCTTGGGCAACAAACTTTGTGGAGAGCCACTCACCCAAAGTTGTGCAGTTGAAGTACCTGCTGATAGAGACCAAGACGAAGAAGATGACAATGGAGCACATGAAGTGGATTGGGGATTGATCATTAGCATAGTGTCCGGATTCATTGCTGGATTTTGGGTTGTGATGGCTCCGTTGATATTGAGCAGGACATGGAGGATCACATATTTTCGATTCTTGAGTGATATGAGGTTTATGTTTTGTGATGCAGTTCGTAAGTACTTTCGTAACATGTTCCATAATAAGTGATGTAGAATGTAGCGATGTTGTAATATGTTGAGTTTCAGTTTCGTAATAAAATAATTTAGTTTGAAGAAAGCCATACGGATGCTAGCCATGGATCTGACTCCTTGCTGCTAGCTAGATGGTAAGGTTATGGCCATCCAACATCCATAGATCACTGTTTGATGTTGGTGGATCCAACTATTACGTATTCATGTCAACCGACTGTCACATACGACCAGATTAGAAAACGTACATGTTTGTTATACATCCTTAAAATAAAAGGAGACGTATAACAGCGATAAAATTGTTAGGATCGATGAAACTAATCTAATTTTTGAAAGACTTTATTTGCATCATTTTCCTTATTAGACGACTTCTTGTAGGAGTTGTTAAACAATGAAAATATGGCATTAGAAGCTGAGTGAGCACGAATGATGTGGAAACACTCGTACAACCTTGCGTTTTCTACTCCTTCCTCAAGTCCAACAGTCTCCTCCATGTTAAGCCACAAGCTGCCATAAGAATAACACCCATGAGAAACCTGTTACTCCAAAACCCTCGGGGTATTATATATAACCCTAGACAGTTGAAGGCTTAACAAAACAAAGATTACAAACTAGTTTACCTTCTAGTTTTTAATCAAATGTGATTAGTTTATCAGCTAATAGTGAGCTTATCAATGCTAGTTTTCAACGTGTAGTTTCCTTAAACAAAAATATGTTTCTTGCTGCATTAATGATTTGTTCAATTCTTTATTGCACTAATGATCCAACCAATCCACCGAATCCCATTCCTCATCAAAAGTCATCAAGAATACACGGAAAATCTTAGCTTTCATAAACATTGGAGCATATTTTTGAAGAGAGGGAGAGAAGAAAGAAGAGAAGAGAAGAGAAGACATAATTTTCCAAAAATTGAACATGAAACACACTTGTTTACTACTTTGTAAGCAGAGAGAGTGACGATTTGAATGGGTTACTTAAAAGCACCTCCAATGAGAGGTTTGTGGAAACTTGCAAGTGTTGCTATGCCTCCGATAAATTTGTTTTCAAAGAGGTTGATGAGATAGCCATAACCATATCACCTGTTAACAAAATGAAGCAGCGGCTAGCACGCTAAGCTAAGATCAACCACTTGGAGAACGTCGGATTCACGATAAGCAACTCCTTATGCTGCTTTCGAGATAAGACCCTTCCCTTTCCCCTTTTCACAATAATAAGAGCATCCACAATGTGCTCCTAGGAAGCTTTTTCAAAGCTTTTTCATAAAACAAAAACCACCTTTTGAGGTTTTTCACATAGTGGACAGCTTTTTCACATGAGGTTTTTCGCTAGGTTTTTCGTCATAGCTCATAACTGCACGACCTGCTTTTTCATAGCTTTTTCGTATTTAATCAGTTTTAACTTTATAGAATTTTATAAAAGTTTCGTATTTAATCAGTTTTATTTATTAACCAGTTTTATTTATTAATATATTTAAAGTAATCCTATTTAAATATAATTATTAAATAAATAATATAAATAAATACATAATGAAAGTAATTATATTTTATATTTTTAAAATAATATCTCAAATTTGACATATTTATACAATTTTAACAGATTTCTTAATGACCCACTTTTTATTTTCGATTATACATACTTTTAAATTTAACATTTTTTAATTTTTATTGTACAAACTTTTTATACAACTTTTATATATTTCTTAATAACCTAATTTTTATTAATTTGTATGAATTTTAATGTATTTATTTTTATAAATAAGAATAAAAATGATATAAAGTTAAAAGAGTGGGACCCTGAATAGTTTAAAAAAGTAATGAAAAAGCTTGGGTGGGTTTTTTCGCATAGTGGAGGTATATAAAAGTTTTTAAGTTGTTGATATGACAATAATGTGTAAGAAAAAAGTTATGAAAAAGCTCGGTGAAAAGCTCGTACATTGTGGATGCTCTAAGGAGCGCACTTTCGACAAAAGTTCACTTTAGGTAAGCAAGTAGTCCCATTTAAAAAAAAATTCATATATGGCACTTACAAGGATAAGCGCGGAAAACTGTTTGACTTCCTAGCGTACGGAATGGAATCTAAACCCCTCTGTTTTAGCTTAGACTAACGGTACCAATTCCCAACGAATCCATAGATTCTTCTACCATTCGACCAGATCTCCTAGCTATCATATTTTGAGTGCTTCCGTTCGCCCTCTAAGTCCTCAAGCAAGCCAGTTAGTTCTAAAGCGCCAGTGACGGATTTCAATATAGGCTGCTTTGATAGAAGCTGGGGATGAGAATCGAGTTCAGAACCTGATCTAAGGCACTCTCGCAGTTAGAAGGGGAACTGGGGAAGTGCACAAGACGAGAAATACAGTGACACAAGAGAAGGACAGGAGGGAGGGTTTGAATCAAACACTTTGTCAAGTATATATGTCAAGGTGGCGCAAAGAAGAAAGACACTGAGCACCACCACAAACTCTTCACTGTTTGGTCATACTGATCACCTCTATACACATTGCAGACACTGAGCACGCGTAACATAGAGAGATTCCCAAGTTGACTCGGAATATCCCCGGAAAATCTTGACATAGAAAGATTCAGATAAGTCAAGGTTTGTAGAGACCTGATGAAGGTAGGAATCCGGTTCCCTCCAAAATCATTGTAGCTCAAGTCTAAGTACTCGAGTGAAGTCAAATTCTTTGCCATTCAACAAATAAGTAAAAGTAATCTGAATATCAAACTCTACTTGCATAGTATTCAAGCCCACAACCATTAATTACTTCTCTCTTAACAACTGTCTCAAATATGTAAAAACTTAATGGATGCATCATCCTCAGAGACAGTCAGGGAGGGATAACAATATCATCCAAATGGCACAAAAATTAATATCCTTCTCGATTTTCGCCTTCATCCCATAAAACGCCCCTGCTGCTTCTTCAATCTATAATTCATATCCTCCAAATCCTAAATCAACCAAACAAGAAAAAGAAAACCCTAAAGTCAACAATAATTTTGCGACGTCGTTCGATCGTTATCCATCTCTTTCTCATCTGGTATTGCTTATTTAAAACAACTTACGCTTATTTTAAAAAGTGTTTATCAACTTATGTGGTATTAAACCGAAGTTTTCTAAAAAATGTTTGGATTAGCTTATTGTGGTACCAAAACGTAATAAGCTAATAAGTTGTTATTTAAAGGTGTTTGGGAATGTTTATACATATAAAAAAACCAAAAAAGTCATAATCACTTTTGAAATAAGTTGATAAGTTAGAACAAAATGACTTATCAAAAATGATTTTTCAGTGACACCACCACTATAAGCTCTTTTCTTTTCATCCAAACACTTAAGAGAGCTTATCTCCGGTGCCAAATCGCAATAAGCTAAAAAGCCCCTCAAATAAGCAATCCTAAACACCCCTCCGCCGTGGCGGTTAACAGGTGAAGGAGGGGAATGGGGTTATTTTGCAGAGCGCATAAAAAGTTATAAAATAAGGTCCCTGAACTTTATTTATTTTAAATTTGGTCTTTACCTTCCACCTGTTATTTAATTAAGAATACAAAATGGTCATTTTATTTATTTTCTTATTTTTTTAATTAATTCTTTTAAATCAACATTTTCTATTTATAATTATTTTAATTATTTAAAAGTGTAAATTTTAAGGCCCCATTTGTTTTATGCAATTTGATAGAATTTAAAATTGAACTCGATTCTTAGAGCATCTTCAACAACAGTTATACTATATTTCTTTTTTTTAAAATAGAGTATTAAAAGTTAAAATCTCTAAAAAATAAAATCTAACTCCAACAACTATTATATTGTAGAGATTATAGCATTGATTATATTATTGAAATAATCAATATATCAATAAAATATTATTTCTCTCTGTTAAACATTTTATTCCAATACTTCTTATTGGTGAAAGATTAGAATATTATTTTCTACTAGAAGCGTATTCGCGCAATGCAGCGAGATACATCACGATTTTAATGTTTCATTTTATTTTTTTGTCGATTTACAGTACGTTTTTGGATGGTTTTGAGAAAGTGATAATGTTTTTTTTATAAATTTGTTTAATTTAGGCTTAATAATATAATGTTTTTATACAAAAAAATTAAGTATTTTGTTAGAATTCAATTATTATCTTATATATTTTAATGACATCTATAAAAAATAACCAATTACATATTTAATAATATAATTAAAACAAAATTATAGTAATATAATATATTAATTAATAGTGATAATGGAAAGGTCTACATAAAAGGAATGTCCTGCATATACCAAATTGGTGGGTGTTAGAATACTGCAGTAGTAATATGTATCTTGTGCTTTGATACTTGTAAATTAAGAGTTTTTTAAAATCTTGCATAAAATGATGGTACCTTGTGCCTAATAATTTGTATTTAAGAGTTTTTTATCCGTGCTTTATAATATAGTATAGATATAGATATAGATTTCTTAAAAAGTGAGTTTTAGAGATTTCTTTAAATTTGGAAATTTTTATTTTATTTTTCCTCTTTTCTCTATTTTAACATACAAGATAACATAGCCGTTAGAACAAAAATTACTAAAATCCCTCTTTTTTCTATTTTAACATAATTGTTGGAGATACTCTTATACAATATTTTGGTTTGAAAGAATGATTAGATTTGAAAACAAGGATTTCGTTGAAAACTCACAAACCTGGAATGAAAAAATCAAATGTGATGAAGTTGTTGGTAATTATGTGGTATTTTTATATGATTTGTTTGTAATAATGTTTTTTTTAATATGTTCAAAACACTTGTTTTCTAATAAACAATAAATAAAAAGTAATGTAATCATTTTATATTTTTAAAATTATTTATAATAAATGAAATTTAATTCCATTTTAAATTCTACAAACTAATCTCCAACAACTTTTTTAAAATGAAGATTTTGGGATTTTTTGTTCCAACAGATTCCCCAAAACCTTCTATAAAATAGATAAAGTATTAGAGATATGATGAAAATCTTCAAATATAAAGATATCTCCAAAAATGATTACTTATGAGGGGAAAAAATAGTTTTTTAATTCTTCTATCAATGAAATTGCTTTAAATTAAATTTATGAGAGAAAAATAATATTTTATTAGTTGTATTGAATATTTTAATAAAATAATTAATCATGTAATCTTCAAAATAGAGAATTTGTTGGAGATGAAGATGATTCTTTTTGGAGATTTTGCCTTTTTTATTTTCTTCATTTTTTAGAAGTTGTTAGAGATGTAAAAACATCAAAAAGTTTAAATAATATTCTTTTAAGTTCCAAAAATCACCTAAAATCATTTTGTTAAACCAAATAGATAGTGAAGTCTAGGGACCAGGTCACAATTTTCACCATCCCGTAAAAGTCTATTCAAATCTATACATATAATAAATAAGTAACTAGCATGCCACGTGTTGTCTTCTAATGAGCCGACTACAGTATTTTTTCGCCTAAACATGTATCTGGACGCAGTTTACATTATAAGTTCAATTAGCACACCCACATTTGTTTCTCCTTAATTCTCTCCTTAATTCAACTTTTTAAATTTATACGTTACATTTACCACCCTTATAATTAGGTATGTAGTTTACTTTTAATCTCTTACTTTTTTATTTTTCATTTTAGACTCTTATCATATAAACATAAATAATGTAGTCAGCTGCAAAAAACTGTCTAAACATAAATAATTGCCTAAAACAAGGATATTTTGTAACCAGCTGAAAAAAAAATCTGAAGGGAAAAAAACTTGAAAAAGTAGCATCGTACTTTCGATGATCATTCATATCTGTAAGATAAGTTTTCTGGCATAATTTAATTTTTTTAAATTACCCCGTGTAATACATGGGTTCGAACCTAATAATATAATAATAATCTATACTATATTATAAAGATGGCATAAAAAACTCTTAATTACAACTCATTAAACTTTATGTACTATCATTTAAAGCTATCTACTTAAAATCTCTTAAAAATAACTACTAAAGCCTAATGTACTACCTGTAAAGCTTTTAACCCTAATTAATATATTTCATCCTTATCCCCCAAAATCCTTATCTCTAATCCCCAAACCCTAAAATTATGAAATTTGAATTCTGATAAACATAATCAAAACATGATAAACATCTCTATTTAAATATAAAAAATTTAAAATATATAAGATAATTAATGAATTTTAACAAACTACTTAATTTTTTTTATATAAAAAACATTATATTGTTAAGCCTAAATTAAACAAATTTATATATAAAAAAAACCATTATCACTCAATAAAAACCATCCAAAATCGTACTATAAATCAATAAAAAAACAAAAAATAAAAATAAACATTAAAATCGTGATGTATCTCGCTGCATTGCGCGAGTACGCTTCTAGTAAAGATGGCATAAAAAACTCTTAAAAACAAGTCTTAAAACTTAATGTACCGCTATTTAATGCTAATTACTTAAAAAACAGTCATAAAAGCTGTATGTACTATATTTAATGCTATTCAATAATTTTCAATCATTATCTCTAACCATTTTAACTCCCCTAAAATCATTTCCTACTTTAACTCCCCTAAAATAACTCTCAACATATTTTAGATATAAAAAATCTAAAATATAATTAAAAAATCTTACAGAATATTTTATAAAAAAATTATATTATTAAACCAAAATAAATTATATTATATTATTAAGTCTAAATTAAACAAATTTATATAAAAAAACCATTATCACTCTCTCACAACCATCCAAAATCGTAATGTAAATCGACAAAAAACAGAAAATACAATGAAACATTAAAATCGTGATGTATCTAGCTGCATTGCGCGAGTACACTTCTAGTAATAATAATACACATTTAGATGTTATTGCTTTAAAATGTTTTTATTGTTGAAGGATTATGTGTCATCATCACTGTTCTAAAAAACTCGTCGCACAGGCACAGCCGCCATGGCTCGCCATGACACCAAGGCTTGTGTCTCACGCCACGTTAAGCTCGTGGCACGCCATGGCCTAATACGCAGTTTTTGTAATGCAATATTTGGTATTTTTTTATGTTTTTAATGTCTTATTTGCGGGTTTTTACTATATATAACTTAATTTAACTTGTTTATTACTATTGACTCATTGAATAACACCCCAAAACATATGTTTTTATATATAATATTATATATAAATTATAAATTTGAAGCCATAAGTCACGCCTTGAAAACGCCAAGGCTTCGTCATGGCTCCTAAGGCTTGAGACTTGTCCTCGCCGCCACGCCACGCCTCACGCCATTTAGAACCTTGGTCATCATCAAAAGGAAGTGATTGACATAATATTTTCCTAGTATTAGAATTTACCATAATAAATGTTTTATTTTTTTTGTAAATTCCTTTCTATTTAAAGGACTTTTCTCCCTATCGTATTGTTATTATTTTTATATTGATTGTTCTATAACACGTTATTAGCACGTTGCTCGACTAAGATAATTTTACAGAGAAGTAAAGTTAAAGTTTCTACAGTATTGCTACCGATTTGAGATACATTTTATATTAAACTTTCAATTGATGGTTCATTAATAATTATATAATACAATAAAATTGCTTAGTGGTAATCTTAGAACGTAATCATGACTAAACAACATCCGGTTATTATTCTCGCAATGTTTCTATTAGTTTGTGATATTGATATATATATATATATATATATATATATATGATTTTTTTTTTGTTATATTTTTGTTGTTGATACCAATTAAATTTATAATTATTTAATTTTGATTTAAATAATCAAATAAAAAAATGAATATTAATGTAGAAGAAAAGGGAATTGTTTTAAAAAAATATTATTTAAATTCATACGTAATTTCATTATAATTTCAATGTGATTGTAAATTAAACAATTATATGGTTTTATTTTTTTATTTTTGGCCATATAAGAAAAAGAAATCAATTTATATTTTGAGGATCACGAGATCTTGAAAAAAATATCAACTTTTGTTTCCTCACATGATTATTTTCAATTAGTTTTTGAATTTTTGGTATATGTATGTTGAACGACCATCTAGTTGTTATCAATTTTGGACCTTGTTATCTATTATTTTGTTTTAAATTAAATTGTGAACATAATTAACCAAAAAAAAATGTATCTGTATGTTCATTATTTGTTTTGATTATTAATTATAATGGTATTGTATATACTTTAAAATTTAATATTGTTTAAGTACGTTGTGTTTATATGTGTATATAATTATTTGTATATTTTAGTTATCACAGTGATTATTATATCTTATGATTATTAACACGTGTTATTATATTTTATTTATCGTAAGGAGTCTGTCATATTTTGGTGAAAGAAAACAATAATCCTAAATTGACAAATCTAGGTCTTGGACTTTGTCTCTTTCATTTATGCACTTTTTCTTTAATTTTTTATTGCATTTAATATTTTGACCATATTGTTGTTATTTGTTTACGTTGTTCATTTAGTTTTATTTTAATGGATTTGTTAAACTTTGTTAATTTAGTTATAGCTTTAGTATTTTGAATTGTTTTGCTTACATAAATATGTGTATATCCTCTTAATCTATAACTCCTTATAACTAATTATTTTTAGGGGTTGCACTTCCTTATATCTAATTTATTTTGGTCTCATGACAAAATATCTCAAAATATCATTAAGGTATTAAAACATTGAAATTGGCTTCATATGCCAAACTCATATTCATTTTGGCTTCATGCCAAAAACACTATAATTAACAGTGATATATTCAGATTAAATAAATCGCAAAATATCGATTGGATTTCGTCAAACGGGTGTAAATAGCCCTAAGGTTTGTAAAGACTTAAGAAATCCATGCGATTCCCCTACTACCTGGAAATCCAACATATTGAGTGATTTCTTTTCACAAATTGAAATATTGATGAAGTATTATCAACAAAAATAAGCATACAGTAATCTAATATTATTATGATAATGAAATTTCACACATAATACAATTATGATAGACCGTGATTCATTGTTTTAGAAAATCATACATTATCCCTTATATATATAAATGGTTGAAACAACTAATCCCAAAATCAACGTCGTAAACTCAAAAGAATCTGAGTACCATAAATGAGTATACATATCTTCTCTTGAAAGGTACAAGAAAACACCTAAAGTCCATCAACTCTCTATTGACCCTAAAACCAACCTATTGAAAATGTACAAACAAATACCCTCATGTTTTGAGACGACATATAAATTTTAACTTTCATAGGAATACTTTTACTAGAAACCCCCAAAGAACCGTGGGATTCCCCGAAAGGAAAAATCGGGAGTATTCATGAATATATACTTCCTAAACTAATAGTACAATGGAATGAAACCCACTTACTCGATTACAAAAAGGTAACTGACTTCAACAAAGAAATGTTATGCCTCAAACGCGTCTCAGTCTTTGTGGCAAGGAACTCACAGAAGATGACATGATTTATAACATTATTTCCACCTTTTATATAGCAGTAAACATTAATGAACCAATATAAGTTGGAACACAACCTTTTGACAAACTCATCAACCTACTGCAAGTGGTTGAGAGATACAACAAGGTTCTTTCAAATATCAACACCGGATATATCAGTACAAAGCAAATTCCCGAGATCAATAATGAAGGTGTTAGAGGTGGAAACAACTCCAAATATAGTGAGTAATAGACAATTTCTCACACGTGACATCTATGTACCACGTGGACAAAATCGTGGAAAGGGTCAGGGTCATGACAATAGTTAGGAAGGATTTTCCAATATTTGTAGCAGATACAACTACTACCTAGTTGATAAGGGATAGTCAATGAAGATATACATTAACTATTGTACATTGGAACAAGTAGAAAATAAACTATATCATATCTAATGTTGACTAAGTATAAGTTTATTTGAATGTGTTTAACTATCAAATTAATTGCTCCCGCAAATATACACTCGGGTTTATAACCACTATAGATGTAAAGAAATACATCAAAAACAAATATAAAACTATCAATGTTCTTCCTTCCATGTTGGAATGTATTGAGGAGAACTTGACTGTTTTTGTGACATCTCATACAATCCTAAGAAATAGATATTATTCATTGAATTTATTATTTTTAATTCCTCCAACCAAACACTTAGACGATAGACCGTACTTGTTGTTTAATGACACAAAATCAATCACTAAAACACTATATGCATCAAACATTGTTCAAATATTTGTTTGAAATGGAAAACCATATTACGAACGAAAATGGATATTTAGATAAACTCTAATAAATATGGAAGGAACATATATTAGAGAAATTAACGTGTCAAATTAGTGGATTATCTAGGTCACTAAATCATATTATGTCACCAATAAAGAACTTTTGGACAATGACAATATATGTTTCACATGGGACACCATGGTCATGACATAGTGATCCGTGTTTGCAAAATACACATAGACACATTCTCTTTCGAGTGAAAGGCAAATTGCAACTGTTAACTTCTGCAGCATAATAAGCAACACCATTATCATAATATGCCCTCTCGAATACCTAAATTTTTGTATACCCTGATCCTTAGCCAAGATATGAATGAGACCATCTTAAAGCTAATGACATAATACAAAAATATTCAATTCTTACAACGGATACAAGCTGATATTTATGGATATAAACATCCAGAATGCGGGCCATTAAAGTACTTTATGGTTCTGGTTTCGACACGATGAACGCATGTCGTATTATTGTCCACATGAAATATTGCACTCCTAGCACTAGCTATACGTTTAAAGGCTCACCACCCTGATTATCTCATCAAGTCTACATGACTTGGAATGCTAGAGAATTTACATCATAAGGATTTGATGATATTGCATATGTATTAGGATGAATGTAGAGTTTCCTATACCCCATATGTATATCTAAAATGGTCTCGTAGAAGTTGTCATCAAAATAATATAGATGGTAGCCAAGACATTAGTTATGCGCACTGATTTACCTACATGTGTCTAGGGTTATGCAATACTATACATAATTTTACTTCTTCATTTTGAGACCTATTACTAGCTAACCAGTCTCATGGTACCAGTTGATAACTGGATATAAGCATGATATTTTACATTTACACATGTTTGGTTGTGTAGTATATGTGCCAATTGTTTCCCCACAGCGCACCAAAATGGGTCTTTAAAAATGATTAAGGATGTTTGTTAGATATGAATCTTCAAAAATTATCCGCTAATTAGAATCCTTGACGGGTGATCTGTTTACTGCTAGATTTGTGGATTGTCACTTTGATGAGACAGTGTTCCTGTCGTTAGGGGGAGATAGGAAAAAAGATTTTCCATAGGAACGACAGGAAATGTCATTAAATATTCCCACTGTGTCTCATGTTGCTCCCCAAACTTCATAATGTAAAGTTAAAGTCAAACGAATCAGACTGATACCTGATATGTTTAATGTTATTCTAGAATTGACAATATCACATATACAAGCTGAAAATATACTCGCAAGGTTAAAGTCCCCAAATAAGGGCACAACGTCGCGGGAAAGTGCGTTGCAATCACACATGGTGGAGGTGTGGTTGAGGTCGTAACTCCCAAACGGAATTGCGGGAAGCTGATTGGTTTGATAGATACTCATCTAAAGGAAGAGAAGAGTAAGACACAACTATTTGTCATCAATACATAAACCTCTCATGAGACTGTCTCTGATTAAACTATGTATATGAATCATTAATGGAGGACGCTCCGAAGTTAATATTGATTCCAGATATCAAAGAAATCTCAAATGAATTATGAGAGTGCATATGAGTCGATGGACAGATCATACATATTCACTGATAATATATTTCACATATATTGTTGCTTATGAGATGATAGAGCACATTGACATCGAACCATGCTCAGTTGAAAAATATCAACAAAGAACAAGTTGGCCTAAATAAACAATCCAAGAGAATCATATTATTTAACAAATGAACAGGTATTTGGTTTGATAGTGCTAACCCACCAAGTGTAAAGTCTGTAAGACATAGATAAATCATTTGTCATAAAGCGTAATGAGAATAATGAAGTCATAATGTATGAGGCTCTTCTTTGGCGCAAGGTTTCTCATAACGCCCTGGATTGACCACAAGAAGACTTACTCTCCCGTGATGGACGTTATAACGTTCTGCTAATTAATTAGCCTAGTAGTTTCCGAAGGACTATAAATGCAGCTCATGAATGTGGTTACCACATATCTCCACGGGGATCTAAATTCAGAGATATATAAAAAATGTTTAATGATATTACATTACCAAAATCAAGTAACTCTAAACCACGAAATGTGTTTGCAATAAAATTAAAACGCTCAATTTATAAATTAAAGCAATCTATGCGGTGTGGTATACCCGCCTAAGTGAATACTTGAGTGGGAAAGGATATATAAGAACGATGAACTATGTCTTTGTGTATTTATTTAGGAAAACAAGTTCCAGATTTTCAAAGTAGCTTTATATGTCGATGTTATGAACACAATAGACACTCTTGATGAAATAAGAGTAGTCACACGCTACTTGAAATCTAAAATTGAGATGAAAAATATTGGGAAAACTTGGTTTTATCTAGATATTTGAGATAGGACACCGATTTTGTGAAATATTAATTCACCGATCGCATATTTCTAGAAAATAATCATGCAATTTAATATGGACAAAGCGCATCAGGTTAGCATTCCCATGATCGGTCAAAGTGTTGGATATAAGGAAAGATCCATTTCGTCTAAAGGATGGTGACGAAAAAGTGTTGGAGAGTTGGAATTCTCTATCTAAGTATAATATGCGCATTATCGTACTTAGCACAATACACTTGACCGTATATTGTATTTCTCAGTGAACTTGTTAGCTAGATTTAGCTCAGCGCCAACGCAACATCATTGGAATGATATCAAATTAAGCTTTTGCAACCATTGACATATGCTTATACTTTCCCTATAAAAAAAAAATGGGATTGATAATGAAACTTCACTACCTACTTAGAATGTAAGCAACAAAAGTACTAGCTCTTATAGAAAAACACCAAACAATATATTGGTATGTCTTTGCTAATATTAGGTATGTGTCTGATCCATACAAAGGTTGTTCCCAAACTGGATAAGGAATTACCTCATGGAACACTCTGATTGCTTGGAAGTAAGCTAAGCTAACCCTTGTAACTACCCCTTGAACGATTCCAAGAACATTACTCTCCATGAGAATGTTCAAGAAATGTATATGATTAAGGACTGTCATTACACATATTAAAGGGGCTAGTAATCTTGAGTTCAATCACTATCCTACTTGTATATATGAAAATAATGCATCATGTATTGAATAAATGAAAGTAAGATACATCAAGGGTGATAACACAAAACATATTCTGCTTAAAGTTTCTATACAATCAGCAGTAACAAACTCTCATCTAGATTCAAGAGAATCAAGTGAGATGTCAGGAGAATGTGACATATTTTACCAAATCATTACCTAAAACCATATTTTGGAAACATGTAGAAAGTATTAAAATGCAAATGTTTTCCAAACTCCCGTGATTAATGTACGAATCAGGGGGAGTAGTAGACAAAAGGGGGAGTCTACTATACATGTGATATTGATATATATATACGTTGTGTTCTTTCCTTCACCCAATGTTTTATTTTCTCACTGAGTTTTGTTCCTTGGTGCAAGGTTTTAGCGAGACAACAATTTATAAATCATCTTGTTTTATAAACCTCTAGATTGATGTACAAATCAAGAACTATAGTAAACTAAAGAAATTGTTTATTGGTGCCTTGTATTCTTTCATTAGTCCAAAATTTTTATTTTTCCCATTGAGTTTTGTTTATTTGTCGTAAGGTTTTAATGATGCAAGAACTATGCACCATCACTCATTTGACTCGACACAAGGAGGAGTGTTGAAGGATTATGTGCCATCATAAAAAGGAAGTGATTGAAATAATATTTTTCTAGTATTAGAATTTACCATAATAAATGTTTCATTTTCTTTGTAAACTCCTCCCTATTTAAAGGATTTATGATTAATGAGAATTACAGACTTCTTCTTCCTGTCTTATTGTTATTATCTCTGTATTGATTGTTCTATAACATTTATACATTTTTATATAGAATAAAATATCCTCTCAAATAAAAAAAGGTAGAATAAAATATGAGTTACAACTTTTAATCCTCGTTTTTGTATATTAAGGAGTTTTTTTTTTTTTTTTAAAATCTCTTAATGACTCTTAAGTCTGAATCATTCAGACATTTTTATACACCACCTCTTATTAATCATAACTAAAATAAGAATTTAAACTTCGGACCTCTTATAAAACAAACGGCACCTAAGTTTGTTGTTATAATTAATTATTTATTCATGGCAATTTTGTAAAGATACCGCAATAAATTTTTACAAATAAATAAAGATTTTGTCCGTTAACGTTATAAAATTTCAAACGGCAATTCCAATCCACCAAAAGTATAAATAGCCATCAAGGGTTAACAGGGAGACCGCCTCATTCATCCGCTTTCCATCAATTTCAAGAAACATGTCAAGTTTCCAGAACTTTCCTATTCGTCTGGTAATTTTAGGGTTTCATTTGTCCGTGGTATGTGCTGATGCTCTTCAACTTTTAATCATGTAATTACAACATTTATTTATGAATTTATCATCAAAACATGACTAACGTGATCAAATTTACTCTATTTATGTGAAGCAGCAAATAAGGATTCGCCAAGAAAATCATCTTTTAGAATCATTGGACTTCTTGAGAGAAGTCTGCCAACTCTGTTGGGTTCTGCACCCTTGGAATACACACCACACCGTAAGGAATAGAGTGATAAACCTTACACATGAACACAAAAAAAAAAAAAAAACTATTGAAAGATCACATTCTTTTTCGATATTGTTTTGTGTCTTTCTTGCTTTTCTTTGTCAATGGTTAGAATCAAAACCTGGCCGATATAAACAAGATTACCCTGTTTAATGGGGCTCTACATTCGTTTTCAGTTGTTTCACATGTTAGACAATTGCCCAAGAACCAATTTGTGATGTCAATTTTGAAAGACCTGCTGTTGATCAAGGGAGGTAATGAAATGTTGGTTCACCTATTAAAAACAAGTAATTAGTACTTTTGGAGATAAAGTAACATAAGGATTTCATATCTAAATTATCTGTTAAAATTCTCACACGATCCTTTGCCTTGTCAATGATCTGTTAAAACTTACATATTTGCGATTTTCAGCAGACCCATACGTGCTGATGTTTTCTTGTTACTAATGAATACACATAATTTTAAGTCAAGGATTAAGAATTGGTTTTATGTATATCTAATCATATACATGTGTTCAAGAATTCCAGAATGGTTTGGTAGCAACCAAATTGACAGCAGCGAACCAACCAATTGTTATTTCTTAGTTGATGAACAGTTTGTATTTATCGATCGTTTATCCTTGATTTCATATTCAATTTCCATATACCTTCAGCTTTTAATACCACTTCATGCGCTGTTGACTTTGCTGGCGGCCACAGCTACAGAGGTAAGTTATCATTGTTTTCCATATATCCAGTAGAAATGATCCAATTAATCCTTTTAAATGGCTTAGTTACAATTTCTTTACTTTTTGTTTTAGAAAACTATTACCTTCTTCTAGCTGTGATATCAATGGATAGAGTTTTCCATTCATGTGGGGGGTTGGTTTTAAGAGATGGGAAGTTCCTTTCAAATGAGAGGTCATCAATGATCTTTCTATAATTTACATGTGAACATGCTCAAAGCTGATATCATAGAGCAACTGGAGAATCTGAGTTGCTTGAGGTCATGTCTTGATGTGTTATTTCTGATCATTGTCTTTGTAAATGCCATGATCATGTTTGAACTCTTAAAAATTTAAGATTTTAAACTTCCCTTTTGTCAATGATCTCTTAAAACTTGCATATATGAGATTTATCGAGAGGCCCATGCATGCTGCTGTTTTCTTGTTACTCATGAATACACGTAATTGAAATCAAGGAATAAGAATCAGTTTTATGTATATCTAACCATATACATGTGTTCATGAACTCCAGAAAGTTTTGGTAGCAACCAACCAATTGTTATTTGTTAGTTAATGAGTTGTTTATTCTTTCCTTCCCTAAGGTGCAATTTGTATTTATCGATCTTTTATCCTTCAAGCATTGTATACTTTGCTGGTGGCCACATCTATGTTGCAACTTGCAGCAGCGGTAAGTTATCATTGTTTTCTATATAATATACCTAGTTTTGCTTAGAACTTGAACTTAGCTGATAACTTTAAGGTGCAATTCATATTATTGTAGTCCAAGCTCTCTTTAACATCACTAAAGTTAGCTGATAGCTATGTTGCAATACCTCCCACCCTGCTTCTGAAAGCTATTGAAGTTGTTAGTGTTAGTGATACTATTATGTATGTAAATCATATATTTTATAATTAAAATTACTTTTCATTTTCTTGTTTGTAAACTTACAGGTAGGCGTTTGATTCTTTAGCTTGGAATTCTCAAAATGAAACTCAGAAAAATTGGGTGACCTAGCCAAGGCAAAGGTCTTGGAGTTCTTTTCTTAGAGTTTGTTTTCGATCATCATTTTTGAATCTAGTTATTTCCCTGCATTGTTAAGGTTCTAGCAACCAAAATACCATATTCTTGTCATCGATTTATTAGAATTTACTCTTACCCCCTTTTTCTTATAAGTCATCACTCATCAATATCACTTTTGTGACTTGCTCTTGTATTTGAGGAAAGGAGCAGTGATTATAATGTTCTGGTAGCTGCTAATTTGCTAGTGCATAAGGGAACTTTTTATGAAGCTTTGACACAAGGTACATATTTTCTACTAATTGAACAGGATGATTTAAGCAAGCACCGCTCCTTGTACATTTTCCTATTTTGCATTCTCTTTCGGCTTTAAATGAGTAGAGACTATTACTATAACACCGGCTGCTCAGATTCTATGAAGAATGTATGGATGCCTTTTCATTTCATGGAGGTGATGCTTGCCAACCGTTAACGTGGCTATAAGTGTAGATACAAAGGTGCTCCATTTCTTTGAAGGCTCTTGAGTTTCTTTCGTCCCAAAAGCACCACATGAATATTCCTGGTCCACTTGACCAGGAGCGACGAAGAGAAAGCTCAACTTCTGGAGGATGAGGCTCCACAGCTGGTGACAGAAAGGGCACAAATTGAAATGTGGCATCAGCAGACCCATACGTGCTGATGTTTTCTTGTTACCAATGAATATACATAATTTTTAAGTCAAGGATTAAGAATCGGTTTTATGTATATCAAATCATATACATGTGTTCAAGAATTCCAGAATGTTATGGTAGCAACCGCATTGACAGCAGTGAACCAACCAATTGTTATTTGTTAGTTGATGAGTTGTTTAGTCTTTCCTTCCCAATGGTGCAGTTTGTATTTATCGATCTTTTATCCTTGATTTCAGCTTTTAATATCACTTCAAGCATTGTTGATTTTGCTGGCGGCCACCGCTATGTTGCAACAGAGGTAAGTTATCATTGTTTTCCATATAATCGACCTAGTTTTGCTTAAAAGTTTGCTGATAACTTTAAGGTGCCATTCATATTATTGTAGTCCAAGCTCTCTTTAACATCACTAAAGTTAGCTGATACCTATGTTGCAATACCTCCTGCCCTGCTTCTGAAAGATATAAAAGTTGTTAGTATTAGTTATGCTATCCTGTACGTAAATCATATATTTTTATAATTGAACTTACTTTTGATTTTCAAATGGCTAATACTCGTTTGTGAACTTACAGGCAGGTGTCTGATCATATAAACTTCTAGACTAGAGAAAAAAGTGTGTGACAGAGAGAGATATAGTGAGAGAGAGGAAGAATTATTATTATTGATAATGAATACATCAGCTGCACGTGCATGTATTTATACCTCATAACAGTCCTACCTACTCACTTAGTTGACGTAACAGAACCAGTAGGTTACTGCCACATGTCATATACACTCAAGATATACCACTAACACACAGCCTTATGCCATGATGACTGGAAATCTTTGGGAGTCCCATGCTTAGATCACTAACCAGTAGTTGTTGCTGGTGATAACCTTGATTATGCATGTAGTTTTCACATGTATTTGTACTTTTAACACTAGATGTCATATGCTCCTTTTGGGGAGATTTTCATTGAGCTAATGCATGCAACTTTTAACTCTTCTGCAGCATCATTAGATTCCACAGCTCAGACGGGCAATCCAAATCGTGGAGATTGGCAAGAGGAAGTGTATCAAAAGGTGCTGTATATGAAATTACGTATCTTCCCGTTGAAGCACCTGACACCACAGTTTGCTTTTGCTTTGAGTTGAACAAAATCCTCATGATTGTTGTACTAAAGGAGTTCAGTTTTGCTTTTATTTGCACTGAATTCAAAGAGAGGGTTTAGAGGATTTTTGCACGTTTCTATTCTGCTTAAGGAGCTTCAGCAACCTACAGGATGATTATGCATGCGTACTTGTTACAGTTCTATTTGCATATTTTGCAGCCTTCTTTTGGTATTATGTTGGTTGATGACTACTACTCTAATTAAGGCAGCCCAGATTTTATGAAGTATGCATGCATGTCTTTGCTTTGCATCCAGGTAACATGGTAGACATCCATTAAACATAACTCGGTAATTCATGGATAAATTTCCTGAAGCATTATTCTATGATTTACAGGCTGCAAATGATCACCAGTGCACCTACTAGAGGAATCTCTCGTGAAAATATCAAGGTATGTGTTTCCCTTCTAATATCATACATTTCTCTAATTAAGTTCTTTAGATTCTAAAAAACTTTCTATTGAGGGGAGTTTTTCTTATTCCATTGACTAGTGTATATACTCACATTATCAATACAAGAAAGACTTGGATCAATTTATTAGAATATACTCTTACCCCCTTCTTCTATAAGTCAATATCACTACTATCACTTGTGTTTGTAGACTTGCTCTTGTATTTGAAGAAAGGGGCGGTGGTTATAATGTTCCGGTGACTGCTAATTTGCTAGTGCACAAGGGAAATTTTTATGAAGTTTTGACACGAGGTACATATTTTCTACTAATTGAACATGATTATTTAAGCAAGCACCGCTCCTTATACATTTTCCTATTTTGCATTCTCTTTCGGCTTTAAATGAGTAGACTATTAATATAACACCGGCTGCTCAGATTCTATGAAAAATGTATGCATCATATCGTTTGCCCTTTGCATTTCATGGAGGTGATGCTTGCCAACCATTAACGTGGCTATAAGTGTAGATAGGAAGGTGGTCCATTTCTTTGAAGGCTCTTTGAGTTTTTTTCGTCCCAAAAGCACCACATGAATATTCCTGGTCCACTTGACCAGGAGTGACGAAGAGAAAGCTCAACTTCTGGAGGATGAGGCTCCACAGCCGGTTACAGAAAGGACACAAATTGAAAGGTGGTAATAGTTTTTGGCAACCAAGAAGGCTAGACCTGCCCCTTTCCAAGTTAATTTGTCAATTACCCATGGCATGAGCACTTTCTGTTATGAAGAAGCCTCCATAATAAGTGCACCCTAAAGGGCATAACGAGTTTCAGATTAGAACGGCTGCTCTTGGCTACCATGTGGGGATAGAAACAGGAAGGCTAGACCTGCCCCTTTCCAAGTCAATTTGTCAATTACCTGTGGCCTGATTTAATTTGTTTCGGGGAAAACAGAGGATTCTGAACACTTTGAGCATTAGAACCAACCCAAAGAGCTCGGGAAGTAGGGTCTCTGGAGCTCCTGAACCATGCTGATTTTCCTTCTAAGGATTCCTGATTACCTATCACCACCTTGCACCAATTCCAAACCTAGAAGAGAAAAAGTTTTTGTTTTTCATTGTCCAATCCTATTCCAGATACCACTTCAGATGAACCAAATCAACTTACAGATACAACAACCAAACAAAATTAGTTAATAGTTCAATCAGAGACAGCCATTTCTTCCATTTTAAGAAACTCACAAGCTCACTGCAAAGGAACGGATCACACCAAGAAAAACTCAGATCTAGAGTGCTGCAATGAAAAGGACCACTGGACAAATCACTGTCTGATTAGTGGGACAAATTACAATCATGACTACTGTTTGGACCACTGGATGCTCCACAGATCAAGCTACTGGACAGCCAATCTTATGCAGCTGAACTGACTAACAGGTACCATAGACCAAATCAATGTTCTGACCATATAAACTTCTAGACTAGAGAAAAAAGTATGTGACAGAGAGAGATATAGCTGAACACATGGCCTTAATTATGCCATGATGACTGGAAATCTTTGGGAGTCCCATGCTTAGATCAGTAACCAGTAGTTTTGCTGGTGATAACCTTGATTATGCATGTAGTTTTCACATGTATTTGTACTTTTAACACTAATGTCATATGTTCCTTTTGGGGAAATTTTCAATGAGCTAATGTCTGCAACTTTTAACTCTTATGTAGCATCATTAGATTCCACAGCTCAGACGTGCAATCCAAATCGTGGAGATTGGCAAGAGGAAGTGTATCAAAAGGTGCTGTATATGAATACATATCTTCCCGTCGAAGCGCCTAACACCACAGTTTGCTTTTGCTTTGAGTTGAACAAAATCCTCATGATTGTTGTACTAAAGGAGTTCAGTTTTGCTTTTATTTGCACTGGATTCAAAGAGAGGGTTTAGAGGATTTTTGCACGTTTCTATTCTGCTTAAGGAGCTTCAGCAACCTACAGGATGATTATGCATGCGTACTTGTTACAGTTCTATTTGTATATTTTGCAGTCTCTTTTGGTATTATGTTGGTTGATGACTACTACTCTAATTAAGGCAGCTCAGATTTTATGAAGTATGCATGCATGTCTTTGCTTTGCATCCAGGTAACATGGTAGCCATCCATTAAACATAACTCGGTAATTCATGGATAAATTTCCTGAAGCATTATTCTATGATTTACAGGCTGCAAATGATCACCAGTGCACCTACTAGAGGAATCTCTCGTGAAAATATCAAGGTATGTGTTTCCCTTCTAATATCATAACAGTTCTCTGAATTCTTTAGATTTCAACACGTTTTCTCCATGTGTTGCTTGATTTAGAGCTGTTGACGTGCTCACATGTGTAAACGAGGCCTAAATGGTTAGGGCACGAGTACGTGCTTCATTAGGTCTTGGGCTCTTATTAGGTGTTAATCCTGTGAGTTTCCATCTTAGAAGCAATTGGCAATAATGAACTGATTGTATTTTACCCAATGTGGAGACCACTTCTAAAGATGACATTTAGGCTGGATTCAAGGCAATGAAGATCCATGAACTAGAAGCTTGGTCCGAAAGTCCTGAAAAATTAACCTGTTGTGATTACATTATAAATAAAATGACAAACACTAATATGATCATTGAGAACGACTCAAATCATATGGTTTCTTGTAGTGCTTGAAAGAAAAAAAAAATATGCTTTTTTCCTTTTTCTTCTGTTAATGGGCATTTATTAGTTAATATATAGTTCCGTACCTGGTTAAGTCTCCATGCATACGGCCTCCTTAGCAGGTTAAGCCTCTCGTCGCTTAGGTTGGCTTCATATGTCAATGAAAGTGTGGTACTTTGTGAAATTTTGTACCATCTGCTATAGTTCACAGAATTAATCACACTAAACCTGTGTTTTGTAGCCAAAAGGTTCAAATTTGAGCGGCCTTCATAGTATATCAATTTTAGCTTTTCTACTCGAGGCCCTATTATGTCATATTAGTCCATTGATCAATTATGATGAAAGCTTTATATGTAAAAACATATTGTTATTAAATCAAAAGGAGATAGGTACGGGATCTTGCTGAAAGAGATAAGTAGTTAATGCATTTTGGTTTTTAATTTCTTCCTTGTTTATATTTTCTAATTTTTGGAGGTATCACGTATCATCTATTTTCTAACTTCCTGTTGCAAATTTTGATGGGTCAATAGTTGTTAGTTTGTAGTGGATGCTCCCTTTTTGGATTCAACATGGCTTGGCTCTGGAAGCTGACTGGTGTGATGTTGGTGGTCATGACTTTGGTTACCGCAGGTTTTTTTTGGGAAGGGTATCCTAGGCTATGCCTAGACTAACCCCTTGGCAAATTATGACTGTAAGACATCAGCCCCGATTAAACTTTAGTGGCCACAATTGTTATGTACTCCTGGATTCGAACCCTGGGCAGATGGGATATTCCACCACATCCCCCAGGGCCTTAACCAGTACGCCACAACCCTTATGGTTTGGTTACCTCAGGGTTGTAGTCTCTTGTAAGTATCCATCCTATTCTCTCTTAGATTACTTCTTATTTCTCTTGGCTATGAGCAACAATGAAGGCTGCCCATGAGCAGTCTATGCCGTCTCATCATTGTCACAGGTATGTTGATTTGTTTCTTTTTCTCGTTCTTAATTCGCTGCCTACCTGATTACTGACTCTATTTGTGAAGCATAATTTTACCCTCGTGAATGAATTTTACAAAGTTTGTTCATTTATGGGAAGTTAATGGTACATTTGTGAGTGTTTGTCATATTATATTTGGGCAATATCAAAATATCTAAAGTGCTTCTCTTTAGAATTGCGTAATGGATTTTCAATATTTGTATTGCCACCGATGAGATTAATTATGATACACAACATGTTCTTTTTTTAAAATTATCTCACCAATTAATATTTTCAAAACTATCTACATGGCAAAGATTGACAATATTCTGGATCATCAATACATGGACTTTGACTTGGCTTTGATGTTGATTGATTTTGCAACCATTCATTATTTATTTCTACAAATCGTCTTTAAATTGAAGTCAAACACCAGCTTATACTCCTCATCCTCAAATTCAATCAACCAATATGAGTTTTCATTTCTCTTCCTCCTATTTTCACTTTCTTCTTCTTGTGCTCTTGTTCCGATTCTGCTTACCTAATATTAACAATAACATCCATGATGATGTATTATGCATGGATGATGAGAGACAAGCACTTCTTGACTTCAAGCACACCCTCATTGATGAAGCTAGTCGACTTGCTTCTTGGGTTCCTGAGAGGTATGATTGTTGCACTTGGACTGAGATTGTTTGTGATAACTTTACTGGTCATATTCATAGTATGATACGATACCGTTTGATAATTAGTTTGGATTAGTATTTATTAATTAGTAATTGCCAGCTGTCTTTTATATTTATTTATCAGTGTTTAAGAGAAGATAGGAGACTTAGGTGATGTTTGTTTTTTAAGAGGTCTATAGTCTGAAGTCTTATTTTAGTTATGATTAATAAGAGGTGGTGTGTAAAAATGTCTAAATGATTCAGACTTAAGAGCCATTAAGATGTTTTTTAAAAAAAACAAACAACCCCTTATGTTTGAGAGAAGATAGGTGTAACACCCCCTTCCCGAGATGGAAAAGGAGGTTACATTCTAACCTAAAACAAATTACCAAATAAGAGCTACAGAGCATTATTAAACCTTGATTAAAATAAGCACCATCAAAAATAATAATTGTCTCGAACGATACGCTTTCTTTCTTCCAATACTTACATCAAAATATTAATAAAACATAAAACTTCTTACCAACAAACCTCCTATATAGGATGAAACTCTGAAACCCTTAAACTCTTTAGATTCCCTTCGAATACTTGCCGCGAACAAAGAAATGCGGCTGAGCCAAACGCTCAGTGCACTGATACAATGGATAACAAACGAATAATCGAACCCAATACCGAATATAATAAAAATCTGAATTTTTGGACAAGAGCTTTGAATTTTTGAGTGTTTACGAAAGCTAGATCGAGTATAATCATTCCACATCTAACTTCAGCTACAGACTTTAATACCCCAAAACAAAGAAAACGAAACCAAAAGAAATTAGACCAAAAGACTCAAATTTAATTGCTTAATCAAAATAAATAAATCCAAATTCATATATCGAGACAGTAATTTTGTCAAAGTTCAAAATTGTCAAATCAAAACAAATATTGTCAACTAAATACAAAACTAATCTGAGAAGCTTAAATCAAAATCATATCATAAGATTGCATAACGAACTCGAACAAATAAACGCATACACTTGAGTTTCATGTCATACATAAACAGATACAACAAGTGTCAGACATAAGCCACATAGGCACGTACGTTGGACATTCTCATCCAACTGTACTAAATAATGTGAGATGCGGTGTTGGGCACTACACTGTCATCCACCCTACAAACTAGGGTCGACCCATACGCCTCCCATCACACAACGCCAGCTCTCATCAGAGCACACAAAATCAAATGGAGACGCCGTGGACTGATCACACCGCCACGGGTGGTGTCACGCCATCGGTGCCACAATGACGTGCCTATGGTACCCCCATAGGTGGTTAGTAGCTCGGTACACCTTAACGTATAAACTTCAAAAGTATGTCACAACACATGTGATCATACTAAATGAATATCAAACATACGAATTACAAAACGAATAAAAAGGGTATCTGAACGTACAAAAATATTGACCGCTCCACTTAAAAGTTTTATTTTTCGAACACTCTAAAACTAAGAGATTTACAAATCAAAAGAAAATTAAATGAGACGGGTTTAGTAAATCGTTGACGTAACTTCATGTACGAACCTTTACAAAAGAATTTGAAACCAAAACGTACGACAACTCAAATCTGAACATAGACTATGAATTCCACACTCACATCTTTTTGAAATCATGTGGTACTATTTTCAGAACTTTACACGTTTACAAATCCGATATTTTATCATAATTCCAATAAGTTTTAGAAAACAATATCTAAACAGAAGTTTTAAATAAATGTCTTATGATTCCAAGGAATCAAGAATGAACCGAATTGGATTTAAAATGGATTTTTCACGAATTTTTGAAAACAGTTGCGCTGTTCTCATCTAAAACGAGACCAGTTTCGGAAAACCCAAATGTTAGATATCTTAGCATAAAAATCACAGTTTTCTCGTGTGACAGTAAATCGTAGACGACATCTCCAACTTTTCAAAACCTTATCGTATGCCTTAATCCGATAAACGAGTGATTTGTTATGATTTTTACAAATAACACAAAATTTCCAAAGCAAAAATCAGCAGATTTATAAATTGAATTTGACGTTTTTAACATATTCAAACCTCGATTTATCGAATGCAAAACCAAAAGAGAACTAAACGGTAAACCAACCGGAGGAGAAAGCAAACCGAATTGATGGAAGAAAGAACACATTAACCAAATCGAACGGAAGAATCGAAAGAAAAAGCAATGAAATCGTACATATATGTAACGAATCAAATAAATGTAAACGGAATTAACACATAAACAACAGATCGAATAAACACAAAAGTGGGGAACATGAAGAATCCGTACCTTTAACTAATATCTGAAAACCGCTAGCGAAAACTCCATCAAATTTATTCAGCGAGTCTCTAATCACGATCAAAACTTCCAACATCAATCCAACCTCATACCCTAATACTGATAATTGAAACTTCTGGAATTTCAACTTTCATTCCCGATTCTTTAATTCTATCCTTGAAAGGATAATTAGGAAAAAAATAAATTAATCCTTATCATGCTTTGCACGCCGCCAAACCCTAAAAGATTAATTTTTTTTCTTTTTTTTTTAGCATAACATCTATATATAATCATATTAAAAAATCCTAATCTAATTTACATCGCTTCCAATCATGTATATCCTCCAAAAATATTTTAAAGTCTTGCTTAATGACATAATTAATCCCTCTAGTTTTCTAAGGTTTTCAAACTCAAACTAATATACTTTCTAAAGAAAAAAATACGGGTTATTACAATAGGAGTCTTAGATAACTATAAAAACCTTTGTGTGGTAGCTTTTACGTTTATGGTTTTTGAATAAATTTTTAATATTGATATCATAGTAATGATCAAATTGGTGATCATCCCACAAGAAAAGAATATGAAGAATCCTTAAAGGAAAGATTGAGAGGGGATGTAAGTCCATCCCTTCTCTATCTGAAGCAACTCAAGCATCTAGACTTGAGTGGCAATGATTTTGGAGGAATCCAAGTTCCTAGCATTATGAGTTCTCTTGGAAACTTGAGATATCTTAATCTCTCAAGTTTTGGATTTGGTGGAGTTATCCCTCCTCAATTTGGGAATCTGACAAAATTGTGCATCCTCTGTCTTTGAAGGTTTTATGATGATTATTATATTTATTGATTTGAATTAAATGGCTTGAGGAATATGTAATGGTTGTCAAATCTACGTTTGTTGCATCATGTGGATATAAGTAGTGTAAACCTCAACAGCAATCAACTGGTTCAAATGATTAACACCCTCCCTCTTTGGTCAAACTACATTTATATAATTGTCAACCCCCACACATATGTCCCCATGTTCCTAGTCCTAATCTCACGTCCCTTTCCTTGGTTGGTCTTTCTAACAACAATTTTACTAATAGTTTCGTGCCACAATGGATATTCAATCTATCTGGTCTTGTTTCACTAGATTTAAGTCAGTGTCATTTCCACGGTGTGATTCCTAATAGTATTGATAGCTTCCGAAACTTGACTTCTCTCAAATTGCTTCGCGTTCGTGGGAACGGTTTCATGAATTCTTCATCGGTATCGGAAGGGTTGTCTAGCATAGGTGGTAATCTCATTTTGTTAGATATTAGTTCTTGTGGTATTTCTAATTTAGTTTTGGATTCTGTAACACCCTAAAAATAGGGATAACAAAAATCCGAAAAACGGACATGCAATATATAAAAATTGCCAAAGCAATAGCCTCCCAAAAATGGGGAAATATACAAACCTGTTTAATCACAGTTGTAATTTAACGGACAATAAATTAACAACCAACTAATCTAATTTCTACAACTAGAAAAGAGATTACAAAAGGGTTGTCATCTATAGCTCCAAAGTTCTTCTATCAAAAGTATAACCATTTGTAAGTATTCCCCAAGTTCTCACCCAAGCACTATGCCAGCTTAGAACCAGCGTTGCTAGAACCTGAGATACACATCGACACCAAACAAGTGTTAGGCCAAAAATCCTAGTGAGTTGAACAATAATAAGCATACATGAATAGTTACAATTCTTATCAGCAGTTAACTAGAGTTCAACAATGTGGAGTCAATTAAGGAAATTCCTCGAATGGAAATTCCCCGAATGGCACATCCGAGGACTACAACTAAGGAAATTCCCCGAATGACGGAGGTCTAGGCACATACCATCACGGTGGCGCCCAAAACTACATCCTCCGAGTGTCTACTGACTTGGTTCGTCCAACATAATTTATAGGAGGTCTTGAGGTATATTTCAACCAATACATTTCGATACCAACCATGGGTACACTGCTACCATCCTATCACATAAGTCAAATATGAGACCAAGTTCCAACATAACCAATGTTTAGATACAATATCGCTAAATAAGCATTCCAATGTTTAATCATAGTTGTAATTTAACGGACAATAAATTAACAACCAACTAATCTAATTTCTACAACTAGAAAAGAGATTACAAAAGGGTTGTCATCTATAGCTCCAAAGTTTTTCTATCAAAAGTATAACCATTTGCAAGTATTCCCCAACCTCTCACCCAAGCACTATGCCAGCTTAGAACCAGCGTCGCTAGAACCTGAGATACACATCGACACCAAACAAGTGTTAGGCCAAAAATCCTAGTGAATTGAACAATAATAAGCATACATGAATAATTACACTTCTTATCAGCAGTTAACCAGAGTTCAACAATGTGGAGTCAATTAAGGAAATTCCCCGAATGGCACATCCGAGGACTACAACTAAGGAAATTCCCCGAATGGCGGAAGTCTAGGCACATACCATCATGGTGGCGTCCAAGACTACATCCTCCTAGTGTCTATTGACTTGGTTCGTCCAACATAATTTATAGGAGGTCTTGAGGTATATTTCAACCAATACATTTCCGATACCAACCATGGGTACAATGCTACCATCCTATCACATAAGTCAAATATGAGACCAAGTTCCAACATAACCAATGCTTAGATACAATATCGCTAAATAAGCATTCCAAGTAGAATATATCATCTACTATGTCACATATACCCCAAATCATGCCAAAATGCCAATATCATGTATATATGAAATAAATCCCAAATACTTGGCAACTAGAGTAGATCATGGCAAGATATTCAAAATAAATCTCCCAACATAATAAACATGAACCACCATCAAATATTTGAACACATAGAGATAAACATTTTGAGAAATGTTACAATAATACAAGTAAGAGATTATGGTGTGTATCTAGTTTTAACAAAGGTTTAGTAAACTCACAATCTAGGTTTTTGGACCAAAACCTAGAAAATGGAAACCCTAGTTTTGAGAAGATGAGACTTGGAGAAACCCTAGAAACCTTCTTGGTAGGTAGCAAATGCAAGATCAACAACCCCAACAACCAAAATGATTTGTAATAAATGAGGGTTAGTGTTTGAGGGGAAAGGGTTAGCTTTGAATGCTCCAAAATCGCCAAAGAGAAAGAAGGA
This sequence comes from Arctium lappa, assembly GCA_023525745.1. NCBI lineage: Eukaryota > Viridiplantae > Streptophyta > Magnoliopsida > Asterales > Asteraceae > Arctium > Arctium lappa. The sequence goes on from CM042049.1 coordinate 132,388,945, forward strand.
GAAGTGAGAAATGAATTGAAAATCGGCTAAGGATCTCATTTAAGGCAAACACCCCGCTCGCGATATTGCCCGGCGACAGTGACATTGTCACTGTCGCGTGTCACAGTCGTGCGAACCAAGGAACCTACGGTACAACTCCCGCGACAGTGACACCACGATAGTGACCATGTCACAATCGCGTGTCACAGTCGCGCCAACCCAACCACTCGCGGTACCTCTACCGCGACAATGACCGGCGACAGAGATTGGAGTAAAAGTATACAATGAGATATAATATCTTATTTCAAGTAATAAAACGGTAAAGTACCGGATATCGTCCCACATAGATTGGAGTAAAAGTTTAATAAAAAGTTAGAGAAAGAAAGGATTTCAGATGGCGATTTTGAAGACTTTGATCTGGTTTGGTTGGTTAACAGTTGATTAAGATACTGAATAATAAAGGTAGCAAGGGTGCAAGACTTTTAGGTTAGACTCAAACACAAATTACAGCAGACTATGCTGCAGGTATGCTGCAGCATGAGTTCAGCATAACCAGATCCACCATCTATTTTGAGGGTATTCCTCTCGGACTTCAATACTCCCAATACTGTTTAGATTCAACTGAACATATCTCTATGCAGTTTCCAACTATTGATAATGAAGAGTAGAGTCCTCAAAATATATGGATTTACAAATCTCTTTGTATAAAAACTACTCTCTCGAGTTAATTCCCATATCATCCAAGTTGGAGTGTTCGAAGGGGTTCACCTCTGAATCCTCTACACTTTAACACTTTTAACAAGGGACCAACTCGTCAAGAATAAATCAAGATGAAAAATAGAGGCGATAAATCTCTTTATCAGTCACTCTCTAAAGTCGGCTTCTCATATCATTCAAGTTGACGTGCATATTATGGCTTATCTCTAGGCCATAGCACTTTCACACTTTTAAAGCGATCAACTCGTCAAGAAGTGTCGTTGGATTTTATAAAACTTGAATTAAATGATGGAACATTGTTATTGCGAAACAACGCCCACCTTTCTTTGGTTTGAAATCTCACCCATCCATCTCACACCCAAGCTAATGGATTTAGCTACTCATACTAAAATGTAAATACATAAAGCGATAAAGTACATAAATTAAATACATGAATTTAAATGACGGAATTATAAATTACAAGAAATAAAATGACGGAAATGTAAATTACAATAAATATAAATGACTTGAATGTAAATTGCAAGTAATATAAAGAACTAATAATAAAACATAAATGGAAGAACAAGAGATGAAGACTTAAAGGTTACTTGGAATTCTAAAGTGAAAGTAAAAATCACAAGGTTAACGGTGCCAACCTTAGATTTCTTAGCTAATGAGATAAAGGATTAGATGATTAAACTACAACCCCAAGCTCCCTTTTTATACTAAAAGGGAGTGGCAAAAAGAGTAATTAACAACTAACAAAGTACCACAAGTACTATGAAGTACAAAAGTTTAATACCCAAGAGTTAATATCCAATGGTTACAAAAGTATCAAAAAGATGGGGTCAAATCTCCTCAAACTGCAGTGGAGACTTCTAGTGTCAGCAAAAAATCCAGCCCAATGTCTTCTATCATCCAGCTTCCCAATCGTTCTCCCAAAAATTTGTTAACAGCTGTAGATGCTTCAGAAATGCTGCAGCATTGGGTCTGTTATATTCAAAAGCTGCCAAAACACACAAAATTAGCCATTCAAAGTAATAAAACAGATTATCCACTAGCTCTAGCTCCAAGAAACAGATAAATGATAAAACAAGTAATAAAAAGACTCAAATGTAGGGATATGGAAGAAAAAGGACTATAAAAACTACTAAAAAGGCCTAAATGGCACTACTAATGAGTGCACATCATACCCCCAAATTAGAATTGTTGCTTGTCCCCAAGCAACCAAGACACAAAATAAAATGACTCAATATGAGAATTAGCACATGAAAGCAATGAGTGCACACATCAAAAGATAGAACCAATAATACAATGTATAGCCATTCATAAATCCCAAGTAGATTGATATTCATTTAAGCAAAAGTATGGACCATAAGCTAGCACACTATTCTCTTTGTTATGGCCTCCACATTTCTTATCTAAGATCACAAGGACTTTAAGTATGGATCTCTCTTTGGCTTTTGCTTTCCTCACTCCTTTTTGCCTTTTATTTTCACTTTTTGCATCATAAGTAAATTTTTTTTGGCACTTTTAGTGCTCTTTTCTTGATGCATTTCAAGCACTTAGCCCCTATGGGACTTTTTTGTGCTTAAGTCCAAACATGGCAATTGGAAGAGCTATGCTCTTTTTCAATTGATTGTTTATGCCATGGTGGACTTCCCCCACCCCCAAATTAGTGAGGTGCAATGTCCTCATTGTACAATTGTGGAGAATGTATGGTAAGTGGGTGCAAGTGGTTGGAATGAAGAAAAATGGCCTTGATCATATCTAAGTGAAATGTGGTCCAAATTGTGTGCCCAAGCAATGGTGTGCTAGTTCTAGTTAAGAACTTCAAACAAGATCATTACTTTAGAAATTACTGAGGCTATATATGCATGCTTAGATATATCAACAATGTTCATAATGCTAGAAAACTAAACCTAAAAATGCAAAAACAATCCCAGACTCAAAAATTATAAAATAACAAAGAAAATTGGAGCTAAAGGGGAAGTGAATAAACCTGTCCTACTCTCCAAGAGTAGGTTGTGTGTTCTGCAGTGGTAATGCTGCAGCAGTCATCTGTTCCTTGCATGCCTTCAACTCAGCTTCTGCCTCTGCCTTCTCCTTTGCCAACTTTTCAATCTTCTTCTTGGCAGTCCTCACCTTCTTTCTCATCTTTCTCAGCTTCTTTGCATATTTCTCTTCAAGTGCCCTCTTCATTTGATCCAATTCTTCTCTGCTCATTTCTCCTTCAGAACTCATCTTCCTAGCCAAATCAGTCCTCAGACTGTCAATCCTGCCCAAAAATTCATCTTTCTGAACCCGCAGTTGCTCCAACAGTTGGCTGTTTTGAGCCATCAAGTCCTGCAACATTGTAGGAGCATATGCCTGAGCTCCACCTTGTCTTCGTTCCCTGAGCCTGGACACAACCTTTAAATCGATCTTCCATTTTTCACCGGCTTCTTTCATGATTTCATCAGTGTTGTATTGAGGAACACCCTTCTTCACCAGCATCTGTGTAAGCAAGCCAGGGAAGAACATCCCCCCTCTTTTGGCTCTAGCACAGGATCTCACACTCTTCAAGATTACCTACCCAAAATCAATGGAATAACCCTGCAAAAGACAGTGGAGGAGCAACATTCTGTCCACAGAGACATAGGTTTGGTGGGTTGTAGGTGAGATGGAATGCCTTAAAAAGTTAACCCACACATTGGCATCCGACTTGAGTTGGTTAGCCCTGAAACGCCTCTGCAATCCCAACTCATCAGAAACCTCAAGTAACAGCTCTGGAGTGGCTGAGGCAAGCATGAGTTCATACTTTGTGTCTGAGGGAGGGGTAAGGCCAAGGAATCTGTTTATGGCCCCAACAGTTAGAAAGAACTTATTTCCTCTGATGTGTAGCAATTGAGCATTATATTATGGATCTCGCAATTGAGCATTAGATGCTCTCAAGTTTTGGATTTGGTGGAGTTATCCCTCCTCAATTTGGGAATCTGACAAAATTGTGCATCCTCTGTCTTTGAAGGTTTTATAATGATTATTATATTTATTAATTTGAATTAAATGGCTTGAGGAATATGTAATGGTTGTCAAATCTACGTTTGTTGCATCATGTGGATATAAGTAGTGTAAACCTCAATAAAGCAATCAACTGGTTCAGATGATTAACACCCTCCCTCTTTGGTCAAACTACATTTATCTAATTGTCAACCCCCACACATATGTCCCCATGTTCTTAGTCCTAATCTCACATCCCTTTCCTTGGTTGGTCTTTCTAACAACAATTTTACTAATAGTTTCGTGCCACAGTGGATATTCAGTCTATCTGATCTTGTTTCACTAGATTTAAGTCGGTGTCATTTTCACGGTGTGATTCCTAATAGTATTGATAGCTTCCGAAACTTGACTTCTCTCAAATTGCTTCGCGTTCGTGGGAACGGTTTCATGAATTCTTCATCGGTATCGGAAGGGTTGTCTAGCATAGGTGGTAATCTCATTTCGTTAGATATTAGTTCTTGTGGTATTTCTAATTTAGTTTTGGATTCTGTAACACCCTAAAAATAGGGATAACAAAAATCCGAAAAACGGACATGCGGTATATAAAAATTGCCAAAGCAAGAGCCTCCAAAAAATGGGGAAATATACAAACCTGTTTAATCACAGTTGTAATTTAACGGACAATAAATTAACAACCAACTAATCTAATTTCTACAACTAGAAAAGAGATTACAAAAGGGTTGTCATCTACAGCTCCAAAGTTCTTTTATCCAAAGTATAACCATTTGCAAGTATTCCCCAAGCTCTCACCCAAGCACTATGCCGGCTTAGAACCAGCGTCGCTAGAACCTGAGATACACATCGACACCAAACAAGTGTTAGGCCAAAAATCCTAGTGAGTTGAACAATAATAAGCATACATGAATAGTTACAATTCTTATCAGCAGTTAACTAGAGTTCAACAATGTGGAGTCAATAGGGGAGACCCATAGAACCAATCAAGTTCCACCCAAAGAGTCGATATACCTTGATGCCATCTACCAAGAGACACCCGAAAGGCCCGACACATCCGAGGACTACAACTAAGGAAATTCCCCGAATGGCGGAGGTCTAGGCACATACCATCACGGTGGCGCCCAAGACTACATCCTCCTAGTGTCTACTGACTTGGTTCGTCCAACATAATGTATAGGAGGTCTTGAGGTATATTTCAACCAATACATTTCGATACCAACCATGGGTACAATGCTACCATCCTATCACATAAGTCAAATATGAGACCAAGTTCCAACATAACCAATGCTTAGATACAATATCGCTAAATAAGCATTCCAAGTAGAATATATCATCTACTATGTCACATATACCCCAAATCATGCCAAAATGCCAATATCATGTAAATAAATCCCAAATACTTGGCAACTAGGGTAGATCATGGCAAGATATTCAAAATAAATCTCCCAACATAATAAACATGAACCACCATCAAATATTTGAACACATAGAGATAAACATTTTGAGAAATGTTACAATAATACAAGTAAGAGATTATGATGTGTATCTAGTTTTAACAAAGGTTTAGTAAACTCACAATCTAGGTTTTTGGACCAAAACCTAGAAAATGGAAACCCTAGTTTTGAGAAGATGAGACTTGGAGAAACCTTAGAAACCTTCTTGGTAGGTAGCAAATGCAAGATCAACAACCCCAACAACCAAAATGATTTGTAATAAATGAGGGTTAGTGTTTGAGGGGAAAGGGTTAGCTTTGAATGCTCCAAAATCGCCAAAGAGAAAGAAGGAGAAGTGAGAAATGAATTGAAAATCGGCTAAGGATCTCATTTAAGGCAAACACCCCGCTCGCGACATTGCCCGGCGACAGTGACATTGTCACTGCCGCGTGTCACAGTCGCGCGAACCAAGGAACCTACGATACAACTCTTGCGACAGTGACCATGTCACAATCGCGCCAACCCAACCACTCGCGGTACCTCTACCGCGACAATGACCGGCGACAGTGACAATGTCACTGTCGCGTGGCACTATCACGCCACACTCCAGACTGCCCGAAAACTTAGTAAAAATCGATAACGCGCGCGAGGTTTAAACACGAGTAAAGTTTATACTAACCAAGTAACATCATGGCATTATAACAATGAGCATATGTATATATAAAGACTCATATTTTCAAATAAGCAAAGTTGACGTATTGAAGGAACGGATACTTACCTTATAAATTTTCGGGTGTTACAATCCTCCCCACCTAATTGGGATTTCGTCCCCGAAATCTCATTCTAGACTGAACAATTGAGGATACCGTTTCATCATATCATCTTTGGACTCCCAAGTAATGTTAGCACCCCGATGATGCTTCCATTGAACTTTAACCATAACTACGTCCTTATGCCTCAACTTCTTCACTTTCGATTCTAAAATCGCCACCGGTTCTTCCACACAACGATTCCCATTGTCCACCCGAATTTCCGACAAAGGAATCACGCTTTCCTCCTCGGCTAGACACTTTCGAAGGTAACATACGTGAAACGTAGGATGTATTCCATCTATTTCCGATGGTAAATCTAACCGGTAGGCTTGTAAACCAACTTTCTCCAAGATGACAAATGGTCTAAGGAAACGAGGACTAAGCTTCCCCCACGCTTCCCAAACCGGATAATCCCCTTCCATGGAGATACCTTCAACATGACACGGTCGCCCACTTGAAACTCGACCGGTCTTCTTTTCTTGTCTGCATAGCTTTTCTGTCGGTCTTGTGTCGCCTTCAGCCTTTCTCGTATTTCTTTCACCTTGTCCGCCGTCTCTTGAACTATTTCCGGCCCGGCGAATTGCTTCTCGCCCGCTTCTAGACAACAAACCGGTGTCCTGCATTTCCGTCCATACAATGCCTCGAACGGTGCCATTCCGATACTAGAATGGTAATTGTTGTTGTACGCGAACTCTACCAATGGTAGGTGTGAATCCCAACTTCCCCCGAAATCTATTACACACGACCTCAACATATCTTCTAGTGTCTGAATCGTCCTCTCACTCTGTCCGTCTGTTTGAGGATGATAAGTCGTGCTCAAATTCAGTCTCGTGCCCAACTCTTTCTGTAAACTTGCCCAGAAATTCGATGTGAAACGATTATCCCGATCCGATACGATAGATTGTGGAACTCCGTGCCTCGACACCACCTCATCAATGTAAAGTTTGGCCAATTTCTCCATTGGCAACGTCTCCCGCATTGCAAGGAAATGCGCACTCTTGGTTAGCCGATCCACAATTACCCAAATAGTGTCGTGACTGCGCAAGGTCTTCGGTAGTTTCGTCACAAAATCCATAGTGATGTTGTCCCACTTCCACTCGGGAATGGACAACGGTTGCAAACTTCCATACGGCCTTTGGTGCTCCGTTTTGACTTGGAGGCACGTGACACACCTCTCCACGTAATTGGCCACGTCCAATTTCATCACCGACCACCGATAATTTAGTTTCAAGTCCCGATACATTTTGGTGTTACCGAGATGAATAGAATATTTTGACTTGTGCGCTTCTTCGAGAAGTAACTCCCGATTTCCTCCCAACTTCGGTACCCAAATTCGCCCTTGAAAAAGCTTGAGTCCACGACCGTCTTCCGTCAAAAGTTCCTTTTGCTTTGACATGACTTCGGCTTTGAGGTTCTCTTCTTTAAGTGCTTCCACTTGACTCGTCTTTATACTTTCCAACAAACTCGATACCACATCGATCCTCGTAAGGGACATTTTGACACCACCATCTTAACTCCTTCGGCTCAATGCATCCGCCACCACATTGGCCTTACCGGGATGATAAAGTAGGTCACAATCGTAATCATTCAAAAGCTCGAGCCATCTCCTTTGCCGCATGTTGAGTTCCTTTTGATCGAAGATGTACTTGAGACTCTTGTGATCCGTGAAAAGAGTACACTTTGTCCCATACAAGTAATGTCGCCACAACTTTAATGCAAAAACTACTGCCGCCAACTCCAAGTCATGAGTCGGATAATTCTTCTCATGATCCTTTAATTGCCGCGACGCGTAGGCTATTACTTTCCCCCTTTGCATTAGGACACACCCAAGCCCCATCTGGGAAGCGTCACTAAACACAACAAAGTCTTCCGATCCCTCGGGTAAGGACAAGATCGGAGCTTCGCACAACTTCCTCTTGAGCGTCTGAAAGGCTTGCTCTTGTGCATCGGTCCAAAGAAACTTGACATTCTTCCTTGTAAGAGAAGTGAGCGGTGTAGCTATCTTGGAAAAATCTTGAATGAAACGCCGGTAGTAACCCGCCAAACCCAAGAAGCTTCGGATCTCTGTCGGACTTGTTGGAGGCTTCCAACTCATCATTGCCTCGATCTTTGCCGGGTCCACCTTTACTCCGTCCTTTGAAACCACATGCCCCAAGAATTGCACCTCTTGGAGCCAGAATTCGCACTTCGAGAATTTCGCAAACAATTTATCCCTTCTTAGAACCTCTAAAACTTCCCGTAAGTGTTTCCCATGCTCGGACTCATCCTTTGAATATATTAAAATATCGTCGATGAAGACGATCACAGATTTATCCAAGAATGGGCGACACACACGGTTCATCAAATCCATGAATACGGCCGGAGCGTTGGTTAAACTGAAAGGCATTACCAAGAACTCATAATGACCGTATCTCGTTCGGAAAGCCGTCTTCGGAATATCTTCTTTCTTCACTCTTACTTGATGGTATCCGGATCGAAGATCAATCTTTGAGAAGCATCCCGCGCCTTGAAGTTGATCAAAAAGATCGTCGATGCGAGGTAAAGGATACTTATTCTTCACCGTGACTTGTTTAGCTCTCGGTAGTCGATACACATCCGCATGGATCCATCCTTCTTCTTCACGAACAAAACCGGTGCTCCCCAAGGTGACGAACTCAGTCGAATGAAGCCCTTCTCCAACAACTCTTGCAGTTGTGCCATCATCTCTTTCATTTCCGTCAGTGCCAAACGATATGGAGCACGGGCTATCGGAGCTGCTCCCGGGGTGAGGTCGATCTGAAACTCTACCTGCCGCTCCGGCAGTAACCCGGGCAAGTCTTCCGGAAAGACGTCAGGATAATCTTGCACCACCTCCACATCTTCTACCGACTTCTTTTCTTTCTTTGCGTCTACCACATAGGCCAAGTACGAAAGGTAACCCTTCTCTAGAAACTTGCGAGCCTTAAGAGATGAAATAATGGGATTATTCCTCTTTCCTTCCTCCCCATAAATGGTAGCCACACCATTTTCCGGCAATGACACTTGGATCATCTTTTTGGAGCAAAAGATGTTAGCCTTATGCCTCACTAACCAATCCATACCTATGACCACATCGAACCCTCCAATAGCCATGGGTAGTAAATCTACTCCGAAAGAATTCCCATCAATTTCTAGAGTGCAATTACAAAAACAGTCTCGAACAATTACTTGATCTCCATTAGCTATTTCTACTACTAGAGCATCGGGAAGAACACTAATAGGAGTGACAAATTGCTTACAGAAAACTTCCGACACAAAGGAACATGTAGCACCCGGATCAAACAAAACACGAGCTAGCAAGGAGTTTACTAGAAACGTACCCGAAACAACATCAGCGGTCTCCTTTGCCTCCTTGGTAGTCATCCGGAAAGCTCGACTCGGCACCCTTGGTGGTTGCTCGACTCTAGCCGTCGAACCCACAGTATTTCCACCATTTCCTTCTACTAGCTTCGGGCAATCCCTCTTCATATGCCCCGGTTCTCTACACTCATATCACACCGGCCCCCGGATGGGACACTCTCGAGTCGTGTGGCTTTTCTTGCCACACTTGGCACACCCTATTGGGCCAGAGTAAGTTCTTGGAGCACATGGTCCCGAGTGCTTTGACTTGCACTTGTGGCACCACCGATCCTCACGACGTTGATCACCCGCTCTCCCGCTTACAAAGGGTCTTGATTGACGAACGGGCCCAGATGGCCCTTCCCACTTCCGTTTCTCTCCAACCTGTCTTATTTCTTCCTTTTCCGCATCGATGTCATCCTCAATGAGCAAAGACTCTTCAATGACCTCTTGCAAGGTCGAGCCCCTAGCATTTCTTACCGCCGTCCGCATCTCGGCCGGTAAACCTTGTTGATAGGCCTTAATCTTCGACTTTTCATCGGGGACCAGATGTCCCACCAAGTTCAGTTTCTCCAAAAAGAGTTTGGAGTATATGGCAATGGACAGAGTCCCCTTCTTCAGATTTCGGAACTCCCGCTCCAACTTGTCCAACGAACGCTCAGTACAATATTTATCCATGATCTTCTCTTTGAACACCGGCCAAGTTAACTTAGCCAGAACTTCAGGAGTGAGGGCGGATCGAGTGAGATTCCACCAAATCAGAGCCTCCCCCCGAAGTAGCTGAGAGGCAAACTTGACCCGTTGAGAGGGATCACACTCACTGGACTCAAAGGCCATCTCTACCTCCTTGAGCCAATACATACAAGCAACCGGGTTGTCTGAACCCGCACACTCTTTAGGGTGGCACCCCATAAACGCCTTGTAGGTGCACCCCTTAGCCTTTGCCTTATTCCCATATCCGTTGGATCCTCAACAGATACAACAATTGGTCCACCCGACCCCATAACAATGTTTTCCGACATTGTTTCCGGTTGTCGGTTACTGGCGTCTCGATCTTCTAAAAGCTTCATGAAAAACTCTTGTTGTTGGGCTATGACTGAGTTCATGGCCAACATCATGCTATCCCGAATCCGGGTCTCTATGGTCACTTCCTCCATGATGGCATTATTCGCATTAAGGTTCCGGCGCGAAATATGCTCAGGTCCTCCTGCCAAGATTGTGGGTATGGGAGGTCCCTCGGTAGTTACGCTCACAGGAGGCCAATCAGCTGTAGACTCCACTTACAAGTGGCCCTCCGGTGTATTTGGTAACCTACTTTGAGTGTTTACCATTTCAATCTGCCATACATGTACGAGAAATAGATTGAGAAATGACTAAACGAGTTGAACTCATTGTACGTACTAATACTTCCATCAATTATCATAATAATAGTAAACCAAGTATGCTCATGTAACAATGCATTCATAATAGCATTAGCTAAGTGAAATTATGAACGAACCATACACAAGAATTCTTGTCACCATCATCACAACTTTCAATTAAAGTAATTCCGTAATCCTAACGCTCTCCCCACCTAGGATTCCTACCCCAAGTGGACAGTGAAATTATAAAGTCTAAAGTTTAAGTCTAGATATGCTAAAACAATACCTAGTTCACTTAAACTAAATCTCTGATACCAACTTGTAACACCCTAAAAATTGGGATAACAAAAATCCGAAAAACATACATGCGGTATATAAAAATTGTCAAAGCAAGAGCCTCCCAAAAATGGGGAAATAAACAAACCTGTTTAATCACAATTGTAATTTATCGGATAATAAATTAACAACCAACTAATCTAATTTCTACAACTAGAAAAGAGATTACAAAAGGGTTGTCATCTATAGCTCTAAAGTTCTTCTATTAAAAGTATAACCATTTGCAAGTATTCCCCAAGCTCTCACCCAAGCACTATGCCAGCTTAGAACCAGCGTTGCTAGAACCTGAGATACACATCGACACCAAACAAGTGTTAGGCCAAAAAGCCTAGTGAGTTGAACAATAATAAACATACATGAATATTTACAATTCTTATCAGCAGTTAACCAGAGTTCCACCCATAACACCAATCAAGTTCCATAACACCAATCAAGTTCCACCCAAAGAGTCGATATACCTTGATGCCATCTACCAAGAGACACCCGAAAGGCCCGACACATCCGAGGACTACAACTAAGGAAATTCCCCGAATGGCGGAGGTCTAGGCACATACCATCACGGTGGCGCCCAAGACTACATCCTCCTAGTGTCTACTGACTTGGTTCGTCCAACATAATTTATAGGAGGTCTTGAGGTATATTTCAACCAATACATTTCGATACCAACCATGGGTACAATGCTACCATCCTATCACATAAGTCAAATATGAGACCAAGTTCCAACATAACCAATGCTTAGATACAATATCGCTAAATAAGCATTCCAAGTAGAATATATCATCTACTATGTCACATATACCCCAAATCATGCCAAAATGCCAATATCATGTATATATGAAATAAATCCCAAATACTTGGCAACTAGAGTAAATCATGGCAAGATATTCAAAATAAATCTCCCAACATAATAAACGTGAACCACCATCAAATATTTGAACACATAGAGATAAACATTTTGAGAAATGTTACAATAATACAAGTAAGAGATTATGATGTGTATCTAGTTTTAACAAAGGTTTAGTAAACTCACAATCTAGGTTTTTGGACCAAAACCTAGAAAATGGAAACCCTAGTTTTGAGAAGATGAGACTTGGAGAAACCTTAGAAACCTTCTTGGTAGGTAGCAAATGCAAGATCAACAGCCCCAACAACCAAAATGATTTGTAATAAATGAGGGTTAGTGTTTGAGGGGAAAGGGTTAGCTTTGAATGCTCCAAAATCGCCAAAGAGAAAGAAGGAGAAGTGAGAAATGAATTGAAAATCGGATAAGGATCTCATTTAAGGCAAACACCCCGCTCGCGACATTGCCCGACAATAGTGAGATTGTCACTGTCGCGTGTCACAGTCGCGCGAACCAAGGAACCTACGGTACAACTCCCACGACAGTGACCATGTCACAATCGCGTGTCACAGTCGTGCCAACCCAACCACTCGCGGTACCTCTACCGCGACAATGACCGGCGACAGTGACAATGTCACTGTCGAGTGGCACGATCGCGCCACACTTCAGACTGCCCGAAAACTTAGTAAAAATCGATAACGCGCGCGAGGTTTAAACACGAGTAAAGTTTATACTAACCAAGTAACATCATGGCATTATAACAATGAGCATATGCATATATAAAGACTCATATTTTCAAATAAGCAAAGTTGACGTATTGAAGGAACGAATACTTACCTTATAAATTTCCGGGTGTTACAGATTCCATTCACAACTTTACCTCTCTTCTTAGCCTTGATTTGTCACAAAATCAACTCACCAAGACAATACCTAAATCATTGGGTAATCTTTGCAATTTGAGACATATTGATCTATCAATAGCTATTTTCCAAATATTAGTTTAACAACAAGCCTTCTTGAAAGTTTTTTCGAGTGCAAATCACCAAGGCTGGAGTCATTATTTCTCACGTACTCAAGACTTTCTTGTCATCTACCGGATCAACTTGGACAACTATCTTTTCTGAGGAATTAAAACCTGAGGACAATCTTATTTCTGGTCCAATTCCACACTCAATTGAAGGATTATCATTTTGGAGTATTTAGATCTATCAAATGACCAACTGAATGGCAGCCTTCCTAATAGCCTTGGTCAATTTTCAAAATTGATTGAGTTGGATCTTTCTTTCAATTTATTGACCGGTGTCAAAGACATAAGCTCATTTTTCCAAACTAACCAGATTGAAATATCTAAAGGGAAGTGGCAACAACTTAGCCCTAGGTTTAAACCGTGAGTCCATATGTGTGGACAAAACAAACAATATCTGGTATGATTAGTCAGGGATGTTACAGGTGGTATCAGAGTCGGGAATCGGACTAGTGTGCTAGCGAGGAAGTTGGGCTCCTAAGGGGTGGATGTAAGATCTCACATTGATTGGGAGGGGAACTAAAGTTGCCTTATATGGACTGGCACCTCCTCTATAAAATCCCGAGTCCAGGTGTGTGGACAAAGTGGACAATATCTTGTATGGTTTGCCTAAGATGTTACAATATTAATGACATGTTTCACAAAGTTATCAAACCGATGAAACATATTTATGATTTTACTGATTTACACCGAAATAGAAGCATCATAAGCAAGACAAAATAATGAGCAGTACCAAAATGAAACCAGTTGTTACAAAAAACTGATAACCCATGGACATGGATTTGGTGGAGTCTCCCAGTAATTAGGCTATTTCACTATAACAAATTGGGTTTATACAACGCCTAAAATGTGGAAGCATCCTAAAAAGAAATACTTTATAAGACTTAAGTTTACAACATTAAAACAAAAGGCGTCGTATTTAAAAGTATTACAATAGGTTTGTAGAACGTTTTTAGTTGTTTCAACATGTCTTTTAGAATGCTTTAGCGTCATATTAGCTATTTGAGTAAACTACGATTTTTGTCCCTATGGTTTGTTATTTATTGCTATTTTCGTCCCTGACCTTTCAAAATTGCATTTTTCGTCCCTGTGGTTTTCAAGCCGTTTCGTTTTTCGTCCCTGAGACTAACTCTGTCAAAGATGTTTGTTTAAGTTAGGGGCATTGTAGTCTTTTTACATTCCTTTACTTTTTTATTAAAAATAATTTATATATATTATCTATACTATATTATAAAGATGACATAAAAAACTCTTAATTACAACTCACTAAGCTTTATGTACTCTCATTTAAAGCTATCTACTTAAAATCTCTTAAAAATAACTACTAAAGCCTAATGTACTACCTGTAAAGCTTTTAACCCTAATTAATATATTTCATCCTTATCCCCCAAAATCCTTATCTCTAATCCCCAAACCCTAAAATTATGAAATTTGAATTCTGATAAACATAATCAAAACAGGATAAACATCTCAATTTAAATAAAAAAAATATAAAATATATAAGATAGTTAATGAATTTTAACAAACTACTTAATTTTTTTATATAAAAAAGATTATATTGTTAAGCCTAAATTAAACAAATTTATATATAAAAAACCATTATCACTCAATAAAAACCATCCAAAATCGTACTGTAAATCAATAAAAAACAAAAAAATAAAAATAAACATTAAAATCGTGATGTATTAAGCATTATGTACTATTATTTAATGCTAATCTACTTAAAATCTCTTAAAAAACAATTAATGAAGCAATATGTACTACTTTTAAATGCTTTTAACCCTAATTAATAAATTTCATCCTTATCCCCAAAATCCTTATCTCTAATCCCCAAATCCTAAAATTATGAAATTTGAATTCTGATAAACATAATCAAAACAGGATAAACATCTCAATTTAAATATAAAATTTTTAAAATATATAAGATAATTAATGAATTTTAACAAACTACTTAATTTTTTTTATATAAAAAACATTATATTGTTAAGCCTAAATTAAACAAATTTATATATAAAAAAACCATTATCACTCAATAAAAACCATCCAAAATCGTACTGTAAATCAATAAAAAACAAAAAAATAAAAATAAACATTAAAATCGTGATGTATTAAGCATTATGTACTATTATTTAATGCTAATCTACTTAAAATCTCTTAAAAAACAATTAATGAAGCAATATGTACTACTTTTAAATGCTTTTAACCCTAATTAATAAATTTCATCCTTATCCCCAAAATCCTTATCTCTAATCCCCAAATCCTAAAATTATGAAATTTGAATTCTGATAAACATAATCAAAACAGGATAAACATCTCAATTTAAATATAAAATTTTTAAAATATATAAGATAATTAATGAATTTTAACAAACTACTTAATTTTTTTTATATAAAAAACATTATATTGTTAAGCCTAAATTAAACAAATTTATATATAAAAAAACCATTATCACTCAATAAAAACCATCCAAAATCGTACTGTAAATCAATAAAAAACAAAAAATTAAAAATAAACATTAAAATCGTGATGTATCTCGCTGGCGCGAGTACGCTTCTGGTATATTTATATATATGTTTTTGTGAGAGTGAGAGTGAGAGAATACACCCTCCACCCTTCCTATCGTTCTTTACTATTATCCTCCAGTGACGTCCATCACCGTCGACCCTTTTCTCCGGTGAATGAGACCCCTTCTCCTCTTCTTCTCCCATTGCCCAAACCACCCTCCTACTCCCTTTAATGTTTTGTTGAAAATTTGGTTTCCTCTTCCATTCCTAAACCACCCTCCAACAGTGAAGAAAGCAGCAGCTCCTGCTAAAAGAGCTCTGGTAAAGTGGGGTTGCATTTTTTTTTTGGCTCTTTACCCATTTCTTTTAGATGGATCACACGCCAAGCTTTGGAAGGCTGTAAGCTCCAAAGACTCCTCTATCTCTCACTTTCTCTCTCTAAATGTTACATGATTTTCTTCAAGTTACATCAATATCAAATCTATTTCTACTTTTGGTTTCTTGTCTTCTGTTTGTAAAGTTATTTTTGTAGCATATATATACAGATATAGATACATATATATATATATATGCTCACTTTGAGAACAAGATAATTATATAATAACAATTGGGATTTATATAAGAAACATCCTAATACGTATATATATATATATATATATATATATATATATATATATGGCAGTTACAATTGGGTTATGTGATGGTTGGAACCGTTATGTATTTCAGTTATAAATACTCATTAAGACGCCAATTTTCATTCATCTCTCTCAAGAACACGATCAACCCCGTTTTGTACCATGAACCATCAGTGGTATAGGGAATTACGCGTGGATCTTGGAACAGCATGGATGAGCAATCAAACAATAATCTGAATGCGTCCACTTCTACTGTACAAGGTATGTGATTTCGATTTAACAGTTTGCTAATTCAATTATGATGAGTTAATCATACTTTAATTTGGTATTATCCAACAATTGGTATCAAAGCCTTTAACCCATCAAATTGAATTAGTAATATCAATTAATCAATTGATATGTGATGTCTCAATTTAATCAATTCATGTATTGCTATACATGAAGTTAATTCGAGACTGCAGTACAGATAATCAATTTCTGCCCTAATTCATAAAATTAGTTTCTATGGGTCTACTAGTTTCACTGTTACAATCGATTGCAGTACACATAATCGATTATCTTCACAATTACAATCGATTTCTATGGGATCGATTATTTCCACTGTCTCAAACTTAATTCAATCAACAGCATATAATCCATGAAATCAACTTCTGCTCTAGTCTACAAAATTAGAATTGAAATTGTACGAGAAAATCCACATATCACCAAAGTGATTATGGATTTGTATGATTCAAGTACCACTATAGTAGTCAAGAATCATAGTATGAATATTGCAATATCACGATGATATTGCAATATTATAGTATCTGATTTTTGATTTATACTGCCATAGCAGTTTCAATCAAAACAGACACTTAATTGCATCAAAAATTTCGAATCTAATATGCCTTCTAAAAGGGAAATTAAGTTCGAAATTGATGCCTATATTCATTGGTGATCTGCATACATCATATTTGATTGTCTTTATGAATAAGACACGACTGGTTGAGAAATGTATAACTAACAGGAATGAATCCAATTCATGACCCAGGATCACCAAGCAAATCTGACAGACAACAATTCCTATCACATACAACGCAATATCCAATGAGTGTGGTCAACTTTGCACCTCTTAATGGTGTAAACTACAAGAAATGGAAGGAAGACATTGAACTTATGTTAGGTATTCTAGATTATGACCATGTCCTTAAGGAAGATCCACCAATAGAACCTGCTAACAATGCACCTAAGGAGGCCAAACTTAAGTACCAAGAATGGCATAAGCATAATAGGATAGCCCTGATATACATAAAGAAATGTATTACTGATGCTGTTAAGGGAGGAATACCAGAATCTGAATTTGCTAAAGTCTATCTTGCTTCGATTGCTGACAAATACAAGGTTTCTGATAAAGGTAGCATAAGGTTTCTGACAAATACAAGGTTTCTGATAAAGCAGAAACAGGCTATCTCATGAATAAATTAATTATATGAGTTTCAATGGACAAGGTAGCATAAGGGAATACATTTTGCAAGGAATTGATACCTCCTGTAAACTTAAGGAAATGAAGGTTGCTATAGATGACTCATTTTTGGTCCACCTTCTTCTAAATTCCTTGCCCGACCAATACAACCATTTGAGAAGCCTTTACAACACACAAAAGGAAAAGTGGACACTTGATGAGCTGATCACTATTTGTGTTCAAGAAGAATCAGAAGTAAAGAATAAAGGAAATGCGGCGACTATAAACCACATGTCTAAGGTTAAGCCCAAGTTCAAGAAACATTCTGGTTTTCATAAGGGAAGTTCCTCTAGTTCTTCTGTTAAGAATATTAAGAATAAAGGAAAGCCTTATAAGGGTAAAAAGGAACTAAAATGTTTTTTCTGTAAGAAGACATGCCACTTTAAGAAGGACTGTGATGGCTTTAAGGAGTGGTTGAACAAGAAAGGTAATACCAATAATTTCTTCTCTTTAGAAACCACTGAATATAATAATGATCATTCATGGTGGTTTGACACAGCTTCACCGATTCATATTGTGAATTCCATGCAGGGATTATCAAAGATAACAGTCCCAAGGGTGAATGAATCGAAAGTATGTACAACAAATGGACAAGTGCTGAAAGTGGAGGCCATTGGTGAATGTAGATTGCTGTTTAAGAATAACTATGTTCTAACATTAAGTGATGTGTATTATATACCCAAAATAAAAAGAAACCTGATGTGATGTGATGTGATGTGATGTGATGTGATGTGATGTGATGTGATGTCAGGTTCTCAAATTATTATTGTAAATAATATTTCTTTCTATGCTAATAAAGATTGCATGTCATTTTATTTAGATGATATGTGTTTTGGGAATGCATATTTAATTGATGGATATTGGCATTTAAATTGTATTAATGAAACCATCAATAAGGGTTATAAAATAAGGGTTATAAAAGGCAGATATGTTCTGTAAGCAAAGTAACAGGATTAAAGAAGAAACATAAACAGAATGTCTCATCATTTTTATGGCATAAGAGACTAGGACACATATCAAAATCAAGAATGCAAGATCTGATTAGGCAAAAGATCTTACCAGAATTAAGTTTTGATGATTTTGAAACATGCATAGACTGCCTTAAAGGGAAGATGAAAAATTCAAGGAATTTTCATTCTAAAAGAAGTCAATGCATTCTTGAATTAATTCACACAGACATATGTGGACCTTTTCCATTAAAAACCATATGTGATAACAGGTATTTTATCACATTTATTGATGACTTCTCTAGATACTGTCATGTGTTCCTAATGGCAGAAAAATCACAAGCCTTAGACTGTTTTGTAAGTTTTAAAACAGAAGTTGAAAGGCAAACTGAAAAGGTTATTAAAGTGGTCAGGTCAGATAGAGGAGGAGAATATTTTGGCAAATATTCTGAGAAAGGACAGCATAAAGGACCTTTTGCCACTTATTTGGATCAAGTTGGTATTAAGGCTGAGTTTACAACTCCATATAATCCTACACAAAATGGAGTATCAGAAAGGAAAAATAGGACACTGATGGATATGGTTAGGAGTTAGGAGTATGTTTGCAAGATCCAGTTTGCCAAAGTTTCTCTGGGGAGAGGCTTTGAAGACAACAAATTACATTTGCAACAGAACTCCAACCAAGGCAGTGAAGGGCACACCTTTTGAATTATGGAATGGATATAAGCCTAGTCTAAATCATTTTCATGTATGGGGATGTAAGGCTGAAACCAGAGAGTACCATGTTGAAAGCTTGAGCAAATTAGATTCAAGGTCACTCTCAACTTTCTTCATTGGATATTCAGAAAAATCCAAAGGATTCAAGTTTTACAACCCTGGAAGAGGACAAAGGATTTTTGAAACAAATAAAGCAGTGTTTTATGATGAAATGTTCAATGAAGATGATGATATGGGTAACCTTTCCCAAACATCACATGATATGGATAATTGGATGACATACCATGAAAAGGACTCACTCTTGATCCCTGAAAGTGAAAACTTCACTCTAGAATCTATACCTATGGTTGGAACCAATGTGTTGGGTGACAGTGTGTTAAGTAACACAGATCACATAATTGAGGATCAACCTCTGGAATCATCACACATGCCTTCACACAATCAAGGACATGAATCCGAGACTGAGCATGTACCTGCACCAATACTAGAACAACCTTTAGATCCAATACCAAATACAGTAGCCTTAAGAAGATCCACTAGGGAAAGAAGATCTGCAATACGTGATGATTACCATGTCTATTTGACAGAGATGGAGTTTGACTTAGGAGATGATGATGATCCAACAAGTTTCAAGGAAGCTATGGAATCATCAAACGGGGATAAATGGCTGAAAGCCATGGAGGATGAAATGGCAAGTATGTCAAATAACAAAGTGTGGGACCTTATTGATAGATCAGGCTCTATAAAGCCAATAGGATGTAAATGGGTGTTTAAGACTAAAAGATATGCAAATGGTAAGGTTGATAGATATAAGGCAAGATTAGTGGCTAAGGGTTATAACCAAAGAGAAGGTATCAATTACAATGAGACTTTTTCACCTGTTTCTACCAAAGATGCATTCAGAGTTATAATGGCCCTTGTAGCACACTTTGATTTAGAATTACATCATATGGATGTAAAAACAACCTTTTTAAATGGAGACCTGGAAGAAGAGATCCATATGGTTCAACCAGACGGATTTGCATTGAATAATGATAAGGTTTGTAGATTAAATAAATCCATTTATGGCCTAAAACAGGCATCAAGACAATGGTATAAAAAGTTTGATGCTGTTATGAGTAACTTTGGCTTTGAGGAAAACAAATTAGATGAATGCATATACTCAAAGACCAGTGGGAGTAATTTCATATTCCTAATATTATATGTAGATGACATTCTATTGGCAACCAATAGCAAGAATCTTCTGAAATCTACAAAAGATTTCCTTATGAAGAGTTTTGACATGACAGACATGGGGGAAGCTCACTATGTATTGGGAATTGAGATAATTAGGGACAGACAAATGAAGTCCCTGGGACTATCCCAAAAGGGTTATATTGAAAAGATATTGAAAAGATTTGGCATGGAAAATTGCAAAAGAGGTGAAGCTCCAATTTCAAAGGGTGATAAACTGCATAAAGGACAAAGTCCTGAAAATTTACTTGAGAGGAATGAGATGGACAAAATCCCATATGCAAGGCTGGTCGGTAGTCTAATGTATGCACAAGTATGCACCAGACCATATATAGGTTTTGCAGTAAACATGTTGTCCAGATTTCAGTCTAATGCAGGTCATGCACATTGGATTGCAGGAAAGAAGGTATTAAGATATCTAAAAGGAACTATAAGTCATATGTTGACCTATGAAAAGTCTGATAGAGAGCTAAAAGTGGAATGCTACACTGATGCATCATACAAACAAGATTATGATGATCTTAAGTCTACTTCTGGCTATATTTTCATGTTGGCAGGAGGTGCAATATCATGGAAAGCAAGTAAACAATCACTAACTGCTACCTCTACATTTCAAGCAGAATACATAGCAATCTATGATGCAACATCTCATGCCATTTGGCTTAAAAACTTTATTGCTGGATTAAGGATTATGGATTCAATAGAAAAACCTCTTACAATATACTGTGATAATGTTGCTGCTGTATTTTTCACTAAGAACAATAAAAGAAGCAGTGGTTCTAGGAACATAGATGTGAAGTATTTTTCAGTAAGGGAAAATGTCAGAGACAAGGAAATAGAGGTTTTAAAGATAGGAACAAAGGAACAATTGGCAGATCCATTCACAAAGGCACTCCCAATTGAATGTTTCAAGAAACATGTTAAAGCCATGGGAATGAAGAATTCACTCGACATTTGAAGACAAATACAACATTGTAAGCTGTATTTTCTTGTAATATGTATTTGATTATAGTTGGTTATGTGTATACTGTATATATGAAATTCTAAATAATTGTATGAAATTAAGATTGTACGAATTTGGATATTCACATGAATTTATGAAGCAGTTTACTAGGCCACGGTGATTTAGGTGCCTTTAGGTAGCGTTTGGTACGCAGACAAGATTGGACGGGACAGGACAGAACTGGACTGGACAGGACAAGAGGCTAGGACAGGACTGGACTGGACAAGACAAATGGCTGTCTTGTGTTTGGTACGACTAGGACTGGATAGGACAGGAGTGGACAAGTTTTCCTAAAAGTTGTTTGATAATTTTATATGTCATATAATAGTTATAAATAACACAAATAAAGTATATATTTTTAAATAATTTAATTAAAAAACATTATTACTTTTTTTACACAATTTTCATACATATAATAAATACAAAAACAATAGTAGGAAATTTGAATGAAAAATCTGAAATAATTGATGGTAGTTCGAAAAAATACGATTCATATAAAAAAATATAATAGTTGATTCAATTTGGAAGATCTTAATGAATTGACGGATGCATAGTTGCAGCGACGAGTAAAGATAAAATACGATGGGTGGCCGGTGAAAGACGATAGTTGTGAAGAAGGTGAAAGATAGTAATAGAGGTAGTGGTGGTGGCGGTGCACAGTGGTAATAGAGGTTATTGTAGTGGAGGAAGAGACGGAGGTTACCAACGATGGTTGGCGGCGAGCGACAGTGGTAGCAGCCAGCGACGGTGGTTGGCGGTAAGCGTCGGTGACAGCGGCGGCAATGAGTGGTGGTGATTGGTGGAGGTGGAGGTGGCGATGGGCGGTGGTTGTGGAGGTGGTGGAGGAAGTTGTTGTAGTAGTGAAGGAAGAGTTGGAAGTGACCGTCGATGGTTGGTGGTAGCTACCGGTGGCCGTCGATGGTGGTGGTGACAATAGGTGGTGGTGATCGGTGTTAGTGGAGGTGGTCGACGATGATAGTGGTGGTGGCGATGACCGATGGTTGTGGAGGCGGTGGAGGAGGTTGTTATGGTGGAGAAATAGGTAGAGGTGGCCGACGGTGGTTGGCGGTGGCTACTAGTGGCCGCCAATGGTGGTAGTAGCGACGATGGGTAGTGGTGACCCTTAAGACTAATACCATATTAGAATTATATATCAAATGACGATAAATCGATGATTTTTAGTTTCTGTCTCATTTCTGTCCCATGTTGTTCCACCTATTTTGGTGGAACAAGAAAATACCCCTTTTTGTCCCATCTTGTCCCACCCTGTCCAGTCTTTGTCCCTGTCCCATGTCGCGCCAAACATGGGACAGTGAACTTTTGTTCTGTCCCATGTCACGCCAAACATGGGACAGTGAATTTTTGTCCCGTCCTGTCCCACCCAGTCTGCAAACCAAACGCACCCTTAAAGTTTTGTTAGACCAACAGTTTGGAATTATAAATGCATATATATATATATATATATATATATATATTATTATTGAGATTGCTTCACTGTGACCATTGGAGCCTGTACATTTTCATATGATCAGCAAACTCTAATGATCCAATGTCTCATCTCAATATTCTGATGCTGTAGAATTGATGTAATTACATAAATCTAGTGCACGATTAAGTCAATTGTTATTATTAAGATTGTTATCTTGTTCAGTGGGAGATTGTAGCATATATATACAGATATAGATACATATACATATATATATATGCTCACTTTGAGAACAAGATAATTATATAATAACAATTGGGATTTATATAAGAAACATCCTAATACGTATATATATATATATATGGCAGTTACAATTGGGTTCTGTGATGGTTGGAACCGTTATGTATTTCAGTTATAAATACTCATTAAGACGCCAATTTTCATTCATCTCTCTCAAGAACACGATCAACCCCGTTTTGTACCATGAACCATCAGTGGTAGGGAATTAAGCGTGGATCTTGGAACAACATGGATGAGCAATCAAACAATAATCTGAATGCGTCCACTTCTACTGTACAAGGTATGTGATTTCGATTTAACAGTTTGCTAATTCAATTATGATGAGTTAATTATACTTTAAGTTGGTGTCTGGATTGGGGTGGATTGGGGATTGATCATTAGCATAGTGTCTGGATTTATTGTTGGTTTCTGGTTTGTGTTGGCTCCACTGATAGTCAGCATGAGATGGAGGATTGCATATTTTCGTTTATTGAGTGAAATAAGGTATATGGTTTGTAATGCTATTCAATAATAAGTACTAGTATAACATGTTTCATAAGTGATGAAGAATGTAATAATATATTTTATGATGAACCCGGGTTTGTTTTTGTAATGTTTTTATGTATGTTAAAAGTGAGCTTGGATTTGACTTTCTCACTGATCTCTTAAGCAACCTGAAACTAAATACTCTCCTGAATCGATGTGAACGGAAGGCAAGGAAAGAAAAGAACAAAGTGACTTTTACAACCGGATGACATACATTAGAGAATTGCCATAAAGACTTCAAGCATGAAGGACATGCAAACCAAGTTAAAGAGAAACAAGATTGAATCATCAAAAGGCCGTAAAGTGGAACAGTATGTGACCTCAACACCCGAAGTGTTCGTCTTCATGACTCTTTCTGATATTTTCCAACCTCTACTCTTCTTGCCAATTTGTAAGTTTGTTAAAATCATTTGCAGGAATGTCTAAAAGAACAAGAGACACTAATGACTCTTGAGCAAGCAGCAAGACAAAAAGTCACAGGGCTCAAGTATGTCACGTAAGCCAAAAAGGAATCATGGATCTGTTCTGAGAGCAATATTGCAAGCACAAGTTTCGAATGCAATAGCGAGAATTTATGGAAGGATGGGAGGCTTTATGGTAAGTTTTATTTTAAACCACCAGACATATATGAGTCATCTGAGTTGCAATGTAATAATTCTAAATGTGATCATCTTCAACCTGTAGCTATATTCCCTAGGATGGCTTGCCAGGGTCTTCAACCTTTTTTATTTCCTTTTTGTTTGGAAATAATATTGTGGGAATCTGATAGTAGAATAGAGACTGTTTAAGCAACATGACTTGACTAGTTGACTAGTTGGGCGAAAGGGGGCAAATACCACAATAAAGAACACCTTCTGACGTTGTGAGGTTGTCTCCAGCATAGACCTGTAAAAGGATGGCTTAGAAGAAAAGATGTTTATAGTTTTTTGCAAGCAGGAAAAACAAG
This sequence comes from Arctium lappa, assembly GCA_023525745.1. Taxonomy (NCBI): domain Eukaryota; kingdom Viridiplantae; phylum Streptophyta; class Magnoliopsida; order Asterales; family Asteraceae; genus Arctium; species Arctium lappa. The sequence continues at coordinate 132,413,515 of CM042049.1, forward strand.
TTGATCATATGTCTATAGCGATCCGATTTTTCTCTCATCCAGGCATCTCTTTGATCTGATCAAGGTGTAAGTTGGCTTTTCATTTCTTGGTATTTTCCCTCTTCAATTGGACTTTGTTAGAATATCATTCTTAAATCTATGAGAAACACACTGATCATAGATCAAGGAACAGGGCATTTATGTAATTATAATAAGTTAAGCCTTTTTTTTTCAAATGTTTTCAACATTGAGCATAGTTTTTCAAATTACCCTTTCCAAAATCTGAAATTTAAATCGTTTAATTAACCATTTTGGCTACTGTCATTTTTATTTAATTATGAAATATAAATCAAAGTAGTTTAATTAGTTAGTAAATTAAAAAAAATATTATCTATGATATATGTAAGTAAAGATAATCACATGCAATCAACAAATATCTTTGTTTAAATATGAAATATAAAAACAACGAAAATTCATTGTATACTCGAATGTTAACAAGCCTGATGAGAATAAAAGTGGATGAAGATTATAATAGGTACATGACAAAAAGCCTCCCATAACATAAAGGAGATAAGTTTTTTTTCTTCTGTATCAAGTTATGGGCTGCAATACTTCTTTTAATTCTTTTTTAGTGTCACTAGTCTTTTATATGAAGAAGCTATTCGAATAAAGTGCACATAATACCATAAGAGATCTTCTTTGACCCAAAATAGCAGCTATGGCTTCTATTGGCATCAATGCTACAATGCACAAAGCTTGCAGCTCTCCTCACCTCACCAATAAAGAACCATTTCAGCCTGGAACCACACCCTCTTTCAGAACCAAGAAAACCACTACATTTGTAGCTCTGAATGTTGAAGGCCAAATGGCTCTAAAAACACCCGAAAAACGAAATCACAACAACATTGGAGTCACAATTGGTGATGGAGCAGAAACTTCTGGTGTCAAATTTGCTGATGAGCGATGGAAACATGGGACTTGGGATCTGAATATGTTTGTGGAATCTGGAAAGATGAATTGGGATGCTCTGATTGTTGCTGGTGAATAATTATCATCCATATATATGTATATTTGACTTCAGTTTGGCACTGAGGCAAATATGGACTTCTTTTTTATTTGAACTAGGGTAGTAAATTATACATTATGCTTGAATTTGTTGGTTTTGCAGAAGCAAGGAGGAGAAAGTTTCTTGAATTGTATCCACAAGAAGCAACAAATCAAGATCCTGTGCTGTTTAGAAGCTCCCTTATACCCTGGTGGGCTTGGGTTACACATTCTCATCTTCCTGAGGCTGAGTTGCTCAATGGTTAGTTCTCATCACATCCTCTAATTCATACTTGTACCTCGTGCATACGTAGTTGTACAACTAGTTATTTACAATGTACAGCTCATGAGGCTGAATTGCTCGTCTCTCAGTTTCTAGTTTTAGATCAGTCTATTTGATCTAATTAATTTATGATGGTGTAGGTCGAGCGGCAATGATTGGGTTCTTTATGGCTTATCTTGTGGATGTGTTAACGAGGCTTGATGTTGTGGGGCAAAGTGGTAATTTTATATGCAAGATTGGTTTGTTTGCGACAGTTATGGGTGTAGTCCTTTTTAGGCAAACCAAGTCTGTACAGGATCTCAAGAATCTAGCAGATGAGGCCACATTTTATGATAAACAGTGGCAAGCTTCATGGCAAGATCAAGATTCAGGTGGTGGTGGTGCATCAGGAAAAAAATGAAACCTGTGTATCATCGATTAACAAAACTTCTTGTGTGCATTTCTGATCATAAACTTAAGTTACATGTACGAAACTAGTTAAGAGTCTTGGGACAAACATATGAATGTAACATGAAATTTTTTGTATTTCTATTCTTGCTTGATCAAGAAACCAAAAAATTTCAAATGATCATGTTGCTATCTCTAGAAAACCAGTTGTTAACGATTAAGATAAAAGTTTCACAAGGCATGGTGGAGATAATGTTTGCAAGTTTGTTGGACATTATTGGATGTTGCAGGACAATGTTGAATATAGTATATTCTACTTGTTCACTTGTGTCGGTTTGGGGTACGGTCAGTTCACCGGGAGGATTGCCCTCTTTTTTCCTAGAAATTTCAACCTTGTTGACTATGACAACAGTCGCAACTATATATGGCAGGGTGATACGCAAGAACATTTGGAACATTTCGTTTTTGAGCAGAAGAGCCGTTTTCAAGTAATGTTCTGTGTTCGATCGATTGGCTTTTTCCATGGGTTTCGTCCCCTTTTTCCGGAAGAAAAAAAAATAGTGAGTTTTGGCTTGAGTGGTGAAATGCACCTTTATAGACCACCCTTATACCCTCATTCCTGATCTACTATAATTATTTGAAATTTTTGCTGTTCGACACTCTATTTTTGCTCCCTCTCTACCTTCTTTTTGTTTATTTTTTTTACTAACCAATTTTTTTGATCAGATTAAAAAAAAAAAAAAAAAAAAAATCACTATCGCTTTTTCAAAACCACATAAAACCATATTATAAAATCGACACTTTATAAAAAAAAAACAAAGCATTAAAATCGAGGTGTATCGCGCTGCATTGCGCGAGCACACTTCCCCTATTGTCAAATATGTATCTTGTTTAGACTGAAAACACAGTTGGGTCTGTATCAGACCTAAAATCTGATGGTCGGAATTGGTCTGAAATGAGGACCTTGCAGAACCAGGTTTAAGTTTAACACAACTGCATATGAATTGGGCCCGGCCCAGGCCCAGATAAGCCCTTTGTCTTTTTGCAGCTCTGGTGTGTGGACCCTACTTGACTACTAAATTTCAGAAAGAGACAAATATATGAAGGGTCTATTCTACATGTGAAAGTCCAAAACATCGGCTTTGGAAACCAGCCCAAGGTTTATTTCATCAACTTTCTGGCGTAGATTTAGGGGTCTTTGTGTAAGAGCACATATTCTTTAAAAAAAAAATAAAAAAAAAATTACAAAATTTAATCCAAGATAAATAATATATTATTAAAATGTATGGAATATTTTATTAAATATAATTAATTAATGTTGTTATTGACTTATTAGTAGTTGAAAATAAACGAATCATTATAATAAAAGTTGATATTTTTTTTTAAAAGAAAAAAAGTTCATATGAACGGATAATATCGTATATAATAGAGTTTAATGATTCGCTTTCATACAGAAAACCGAGCAATATGGTGTGCTAAACAACCATGTCAGTCAGGCTGAACCCATAACCTGCAATCATGTGAAAGGGATGTCAACTTGGTTCTTCCATTGTTGACTGTTGAAAATTGAGTTGACATTTTTCAATAGTCAAACCTGGTGTCCCACCATCCAATCTTCAAAACAAAAACCCCATCTTTTTTTCAGATTACCCATTCTTGATCATCAAACAATGACTTCCCACATTTCATCTTTCTCATACCTTTGGATACTTACAATCTTTATACTGTTTCATTCTTCCTTATCTGATGAAAACCCCAGTAATGTTTCATGCATAGAATACGAGAAAACCGCTCTTCTGGAGTTCAAGAACGACCTCATTGACAATGGCAACCGGCTCTTTTCCTGGAACATTAGCAATGAAGATTGCTGCAATTGGTATGGAATCACCTGCCACAATCAAACCGGTCATGTTACCGAGATCAACCTTCGTGGGCCTGATGATATGGCCAGCTTTGAAGACCAAGAAGCATCGATACAAAGGTTTGGTGGAAAACTCAACCCTTCTTTTCGTAATTTGACTTCACTCAACTACTTAGACTTGAGCTGCAATGATTTTGGAGGGAACCCAATTCCTACCTTCTTTGGGTCTCTCCAAAACTTGACTTATCTGAATCTTTCTGAGTCAAGATTTTCCGGGGAGATCCCGAGTCAACTCGGGAATCTCTCTGTGTTACGTGTGCTTAGTGTCAGTAATGTTTATAGCGGTGATCAATGTTTAAATGGTTCAATTCCTGGTTCTCTTATGAACATGGCTTCCCTTGTTACCCTTGATTTGTCAAGTAATCAACTCACGGGTGTTCGAACTGTTCTTAGTTCGTCTCCAGTAAACATTTGTAACTTGAGGGAAATCAATCTTTCTTGGAACAAATTTGATGGGAAGAGCCTATTTGAGGCACTCACAAGTTTGTTTAATTGCGAGTCATCTAAACTCGAATCTTTAAAGTTCGCAGCAAGTGGGCTTTCTGGTAATCTACCACCACAACTCGGAAACATGACAAACTTGGTTCTTATTGATCTTAACAGCAATTCAATTTCTGGGTCGATCCCTGATTCTTTTGGAAATTTATTATCCTTGCAAACTCTAGAAATCGGGTCTAACTCATTATTGGGGCCGCTTCCTGACTCGATAGGAAGATTGCCGTCCTTGCTATCGATGTATCTTCCTGACAATTTGTTATCCGGCCCACTCCCGGATTCTTTAGGAAGATTATCGTCGTTGGAGCTGTTAGATATTTCGAATAATGAAATCAATGGAACTCTTCCTCAAAGTATTGGCCACCTTACGAAGCTGATGACCCTAAACATCGGGGGCAATTTGTTAACAGGTGTTGTGACTGAAGATCATTTTGCTAATCTCACCAGTTTAGCTACTTTACGAGCAGATGCAAACATGTTAAGACTCGAGATATCGGCTAATAACTGGGAACCACCTTTCCAACTTCAAAGATTGAGCTTGAGTTCTTGGAGTTTAGGTCCAAAGTTCCCTTCTTGGCTTCAAAACCAGAAAAATCTGTTCATCTTGTATCTAGCCAGCACTGGGATTTCAGATAACATTCCAAGTTGGTTCTGGACTACTTTTTTGGATTTGCAGTATCTGAGTCTTGCCAATAACGATTTCTCATCAGTCTCTCTGAGTGAAATTATTTGTTCTAAAACTGATACAGAACAGAAACAGGTTATATATATGAATCTGGGTAATTCTAGTCTTTCAGGTGTTCTTCCTGATTGCTGGGCAACCTGGGAATTCTTGAATATCTTGAACTTCCAGAACAATAATCTCACCGGTGAAATTCCAAGATCTCTAGCAAATCTATCCATGTTAGAATCGTTAAACATGCGCAATAACAAGCTCTCTGGAGAACTACCTGTGAATCTAATGAATTCACAGAGGCTACAGATCATTGATCTTTCTGAAAACGAATTCATCGGAGGCATACCAATACCAATAGGCGGAGAAGCTACAAGTTTGAAAGTTCTCAGCCTTCATTCGAACAAATTGAATGGCAAGATCCCGGATGAAATCTGCAGACTTGATTCTATCCAGATTCTGATCCTTGCTAATAACAATCTTTCAGGGGAAATACCAAACTGCTTCCACAATTTTAGTCTCATGACAGGAACAACGAATCCAGATCAAATCGTCGCGCTAGCCAGAGATGAATTTATGGGCAGTGCTTGGTTGGTGATGAAGGGGAGGGTGAATGGGTATAGCAGCATTCTTGGTCTAGTGACATTTTTGGACCTTGCAGGGAACGATTTATCCGGGGCTATTCCAAGTGAGATTACGAGGCTGGTTGAGTTGAGATATTTGAATATTTCCGGTAATCGGTTAACAGGGAGGATCCCAGAGAAGATCGGTGAAATGAAGTTGTTAGAGTCTCTTGATTTGTCGATGAATCAACTTGACGGGATGGTTCCTTTGAGCATGTCAAGTTTGAGTTCTTTGAATTGGTTGAATTTGTCGTACAACGATTTGACAGGAAGGATTCCGTCGAGCACTCAGCTTCAGAGCTTTACGGAGTGGAGCTTTGTTGGCAACGAGCTGTGTGGAGCTCCGGTTAGCTTAATGTGCGAAAGATCGGGTGGAAGGGCGGGTGATACCGGTGAAGTAGGCGGAGGTGGTGGCTCCGATGGACCAGATTGGGGACTGATTATAAGCATAGTGGCTGGATTCGTTGTGGGATTTTGGGTGGTGGTGGCTCCATTGATGGGTAGCAAGGCATGGAGGGTGTCATTTTTTGAATTTGTGTATGGTATTTGGTACAAGTTTTGTGATTGCTTGCCCAAGGACTCTTCCAACAATAATAATAGGTTTCATACATAACAAAAAAATGTTTGTTCTACAAAATGACTTGCAAATACATTTTTGAGGACTTTTTTGTTTGTCATTTCCTAGTATTATTAAGGTGGCGTTTGTTTTTTAAGAGGTCTGAAATCTGAAGTCTTATTTCACGTCTTGCCCTTCCTGTCTATTCCTGGTGGTAACCATTCCCTGTCATACAAGGCCAGATACAGAATGAGAGGTGAACCGCACGAATAACATAAAGAAACGTACTATTACATTCACCAATTATCATAACAGTAGATCAAGTATGCTCACGTAAAACATATTCATAATAACGTTAGTTAAGTGAAATTATGAATACTTGATACGTAAGAGTTCTCATCACTATCGTTACAACTTTCAATTCACGTAAGTTCCGTCGACTTTGAGACCTTCCTATCTTAGGAGTTCTACCCAAATCTCACAAGTCGTAACTTAAAATCTCAGTTTAAGTCTAGGCATCTTACATTCATACCTAGTTCCCTTAAACTAATGCTCTGATACCAACTTGTAACATCCTAAAATTTGGGGTAAATTTAAAAATTGAAAATTCGGCTATATAACGTCTGTAAATGGTAGAAACCAATCTACCCAAAAGGGAGATCCAATAACCTGTAAGATAAGAGTGTAACAATCTAACCCAATGTACGTCAACCCAACACGGGGAACCAAGTATGGCTATTACAACCCAAGAACAAATAAAGAATACAATTCAACAACCTAGTAATCTAACTTGTGCAAGCAAGATTAATGTCGGGTGTCGTTATTCTTCCAAAAGGTATAATCTCTATATACTTCAAATATCGGTCACTAAGTCATCAAAAAGACCACCCTCGACCCCAAGGCCGTCCACTCAATCCCGACGTGTCCCACCGCTAGAGTGACCTGCCATACATGACAACCAAACAAGTGTTAGGCTAGAGTCTAGTGAGAACATATAAGCGGAAAATAATTTAAACAATAAACCCGATTGAAGTCATGTAGCCGATCTAGCCGTGAGCTAAATCAAAACAAATCTAATAAACCATTAGCATTCAGTAAATACTGACAACAACTCAAAACCACATAGCGAGCTCAAATACTCCAAGTCTATTGCTTGAAAAACATCAAGTCAACCACTCCAGGTCTATTCTTGAGAGTTCCCAAAAAAAGGCAACTCGAGCACAATGGGATTACACCTTACTGTCCATGGGACGTTGCCCGACTGTATAGGCCCACACCCTACTTACCATGGAGCCCGATGCCTATCTCGTGCCAAGGGTAACCAAATTTCCGGACAAGACATTGGAATACCGTGCCTATGGATCCATTGCACTATACCAATTACCAAACATTCTATTACAACCACGTTTAATCATGCATGTACTTCATGAGACCCATTTCCCAATTATAGGAGTTACTAACATGACTCATCTCACATTAGTTAAGAAAACTTCATAAACACAATCCCCATCAATAATAATACAATAGTCCCGTTTCAGAAGTCAACATGCCCCATAATTAGTCTAATACAAAAATATTTCCAAAACCCTAGTTTTCTCTTCATATGATATCAAAATCCCAAATAACAATTATTAGTTATCAAATAAGTTGGTAAACATGGAAATCATTAGTTTCTTTAAAATACCATCCCATAAAAACTTTGTTTAATACAATAATCATAGTATCTCCAAAAATCATAGTTAGGTTAAAACCCAACAAAACCCAAATGTGATTAGAAGGCAAGGGTAAGATTACAAATACATAAACCTTAGCATTTATATTAGATAAATGGTTAAGAAAACTCACCTTAAATAGTTGCAAAGAAACCCTAAGTTACCACACTTGAGGGTAGAATGAGGAAGGAACTTGGTACTCCCAACTACAATATCTTAATCACTTCACCAACCTAATCAACCCAAAATAAATGTAAGTAACATACCCAAATGGTAGCATTGAATGATGAAAGAGAGAAACCCTACCTTAGACTCCTCCAAAATCGCACCTTCAAAATATTCCAAACTGATTCAATGAGCTCAAAATCGGATAAAAGGCATTTAAAGCCCTGCACCCCGATCACGACATTGCCCTGCGAGAATGACATGGTCATTCTCGTGTGGCATAGTCATCCGCGTTGAGTACCACACGGTACATCCTCGGCGACATTGCCCTGCGAGAGTGACACGTCATTCTCGTCGGGCATAGTCGCGCCCCGTCCTAAACTCGCAGTACACCCTTAGCGATTGTGCCCCGCGAGAGTGACCTCTGTCACAATCGCGGGCATAGTCGTCCAGATGCCCCGAAACCCGATTTTCTTCCATTTTTCGACCCGAAGACTCCGGTTTCAAAATTAAATTATCACAATGGGAAAAAAACCAAAGTCGGGGTCGTACCTAAAACACGGGTGTTACAATCCTCCCCAACTTGAAGAAGATTTCGTCCTCGAAATCTTGGCTAAGTGATCATGTAAGGATATCTTCGCTTCATATCCTCTTCAGCCTCCCAAGTCACGTTGGCACCCCGATGGTGCTTCCACTGAACCTTGACCATGACGACCTCCTAGTGACGAAGCTTTTTCGTCTTCCTTTCCAAAATCCCTTCGGGTTCCTCAATGCAACGGTTCCCTTCATCAAATTTGATCTCAGATAGTGGAATAACACTTTCCTCCTCAGCTAGACATTTACGGAGGTAACATACGTGAAAGGTGTTGTGAATTCCACTCATTTCTGGAGGAAGTTCTAATTGGTAGGCTTGTTTCCCTACTCATTTAAGCACGGTGAAGGGCCAAGAAAACGGGGACTCAGTTTCCCACGCTTTCTGAATCGTATAATCTCCTTACAAGGGGACACCTTCAGCATAACACGATCTCCCACTTGAAACTCTATCGGTCGTCGCTTCTTGTCGGCATAACTTTTCTGCCGATCTTGAGCCGCTTTTAAACGTTCACGTATATCTTTCACTTTATCCGCCGTTTCTTGTACAATTTCAGGTCCGGCGAATTGCTTCTCCCCCGCTTCTAGCCAACATACAGGAGTTCGATACTTGCGACCGTATAAAGCTTCAAACGGTGTCATCCTAATGCTTGAATGTTAGCTATTGTTGTATGTGAATTCCACCAAGGGTAGATGCGAGTCCCAACTACCCCTAAAATCGATTACACAAGATCTCAACATATCTTCTAGCGTTTGGATTGTCCTCTCGCTTTGACCGTCGGTTTGAGGATGGTAGGTTGTGCTCAACTTTACCCGCGTGCCCAATTCTTTTTGCAAACCATCCAAAAAATGCGACGTGAACCAACTGTCACGATCGGAGACAATAGATAGCAGTATACCATGGCGAGATATCACTTCATCGATACACAAATTTGCCAGCTTGTCCATAGGTAAAGTCTCCCGCATGGCCAAGAAATGAGCACTCTTGGTCAAACGGTCCACTACCACCCAAATGGTGTCATGACCGCGTAAAATTTTTGGCAATTTCGTCACGAAGTCCATCGTGATGTGTTCCCATTTCCATTCCGGAATCTCTAAAGATTGCAAGCTGCCGTAAGGTCGCTGGTGCTCGGCTTTCACTTGCTTTCACATGTCTCATGAGCCAGGACATGGAATTCTGCTCCAAAAACACTATAGGATACATGGATCTTCCATTCATAAAACTGCCAACCCAATATGTAGAGGTAAAAACTTCATGTCTGCTCTCATTTTCTAAAAAAAATATCCTTTTCGTGTTTTGATTTTCAAGTATCTAAGTAGACTAGGGATCGTATGAAAATAAGAGTTATAATGTAACAGCCCTCGTTTCCGCCTCTAAACTGAGACCCAACTAAGGGTGTTACGAACCGAGTCTCAACCATTTATATAGAAATGAAGGAAGACATTAGGAAAATGCGGAAACAAAACATAGTTTATATTTAGTCAAAACATTACACGATGGATCATAGTTACAAAGTACATATTTATCTTCTAATAAACACATACTAAGCTAAGTTATAAAAAACAAATTATACAAACCAAAACAACACCTGATTAAACCACAAAATGAAGCTTTCGATAATCCCTTCGAGACTTCCTTTTCACCTTCTTAAGTAATCTTGTCCACAACTGAGATACATATTTATAATTTTTAAGCCATTGAATGACCTGTGATTACAAATCTCATTTCAATGCATAAAATATTTAGAAAATCAATTCATAGCCTCAAATAATCTATTGTATCATGTATATGCATGTAAAACATTTAAACTTTCCAGATTTAATCTCTCCCGGTGGGTGTCCCCCCTTCCGGCTTTTATTCGGAACCTTTCGTCAAGGATCCGGGACCGTTTCTACGACCCCTTACCGCGGTTATACCGTCTCGGTGATTCTTATTCCACCGGTGATCAAATTTGTTCCTTTATCACGCGTTTTAAAAATATATATAACATGTTATACATAGCTATATCATTTAAGGTTGTCCATATTCTTTATAATAACCAAATATGAACAAAACTTCATGAAAACATGTACACAAATATGTATCTCAGGTTTGGAGATCAAACCAAAAGAAAAGATAAGTAATCACCTTGGTTTTTGACTAAATGAAACTAAACTCAGCATCCCTCTACCCTTTCTTGCCAAACTTTTCTTTCTTCTAACAAAATATGGAATTATATGTGTGTATGTGATTGTTTTTCTGCTGGAGGTTCACAAAAGAAAAGAAATAACAAGAAAAGACTACCTATTTATACCAAAGGTTGAGGAGCTTGGAAGTAGGTTAGTCACTAGTTGATGTGGCCTTCTTCCATGCACCTTATGCCACCTTAAAACACCTCATGCTGCCATTTTCCAGCCCCTTTTTCCAGCCTCCTTTCCAGCCCCTTTTTTTTGTTTTTAGCTCTTTTTACTAATAATTAGCAACCCCTTTTTTCTATTTATATTTATTTAACAATTCTTTATTTATTTCTATTTAATAATATTCAACAGTTCTTTTTTCTGTTTTATTAAAATTTCAGCAACTATATATATATATATATATATATATATATATATATATATATATATATATATATATATATATATATATATATATATATATATACTGCTACAGGTAAGAAGGGTCATAATACATATATTCCTTGATGCATGTACATAAAATGAATTTCAGTGAGAATATGCATCAATGTATATATATGTTCTCATACATAGTAAATGAATTTTGTCGTCGTTTAAATTTTTAATAAAGAGAGTATGATCCAATTGAGCTTGTAGATAAGCCTCTAGATTTCATACCTTGGTGAATTATCAAACCATGTTTACAGTTGGGTCTGTATCAGACCAAATCTGATGGTCGGAACTGGTCTTAATTAGGACCTTGAGGAACCAGGTTTAACTTTAACACAACCGCATATGAATTGGGCCCGGCCCAGGCCCTTTGTCTTTTTGCAGCTCTGGTCATCTGGTGTGTGGACCCTGCATTGACAACTTGACTCCCAAATTCCACAAAGAGACAAATATATGAAGGTTCTAGCCTACATGTGAAAGTCCAAAACATTGTCTTTGGAAACCAGCCCAAGGTTTATTTTATCAACTTTCCGGGGGTAGATTTAGGGGTCTTTGTGTAAGAGCACGTATTCTTAAAAAATAATAGAAAAAGAGGGTATGAAATCCTCTAAATTAAGAGAACTCCCAAAAAAAATGATAACCATATGAGCAAAAAAATATTTTTAGACTTATAATTAACATCCTTAAAATTGAATGTTTAAGGAAGATAAATAATATATATACTATATTATAAAAACGACATAAAAACTCTTAATTACAACATTTTAAGCACAAGATACAACTAATTAAAGTCAATTACTTAATTTATAATTTCTTAATGCTTTGTTACAATCTTTCCAAGCACAGTATCTCACATAATCATCTATTTGTGGAATGAATACTTATTTATTAATATAAATATTTGTTTTTTTGGTGGATGATTTTATAAAATAGATTTTATATTAACATAATCTATTTTAAATGTAGATTTTACATTTAAATCTATATTAATGAGATATAATATAAAATCTTTTTTCTTCCATATTTTTTTTATATTACATCTCATAATGATTTTTCCATATTTTATTTTATAAAATCTCTTTACATAATGAGATGTAATATAAACTCTTTTTTCTTCCGTATTTTTTTTGCTAATATAAAATCTATTTTATTTTATAAAATCTACACGTATTTTATATTAGCATAATATAAAATCCACACGTATTTTTTTTGCTAATATAAAATCTACACGTATTTTTTTCACGAACATTAAAAGAAGAAAAAAGAAGGTTGATATGAATAAAAAATAAAAAATAACGAGATACACTAATAAATTATCGTATTCTTTAAAATAAAAATATTCCACAATACTTTCCAAATTAACCAAGTGTAAAGAAAATAAAATAGAAACGATGTAGATATAAAAATATTCTTCCATATTTTTAATATATTTACATTTAAATGTAAATGAAAATAAAAGATTTTAAAATATTCTCTACATTCACTATAAATATATATAGCTTCCAATGTTCTAAAAAACTCGCCGCACAGCCGCCATGGCACCAAGGCTTGTGTGTCACGCCACGTTAAGCCTGCGCGGTTATTGTAATGAGATATTTGATTTTCTTTACGTTTTTAATGTCTTATTTTGCAAGTTTTTTATATATACAATCTAATTTAACTTCCCTATTACTATTGACTCACTGAGCAACACTACAAAACATATGTTTTTATATATAATATTATATATGAAATAAAAATTTGACGCCATAAGTCACGCCTTGAAAACGCTATGGCTTCGCCGTGGCTCCTAAGGCTTGAGGCTTGGTCTCGCCGCTACGCCACGCCTCACGCCATTTAGAACCTTGATATCTTGCTGAAAATTTGTTATCTGGCCCACTCCCGGATTCTTTAGGAAGATTATTGTCGTTGGAGCTGTTAGATGTTTCGAATAATGAAATCAATGGAACTCTTCCTCAAAGTATTGGCCACCTTACGAAGCTGATGACCCTAAGCATCTGGGGCAATTTGTTAACAGGTGTTGTGACTGAAGATCATTTTGCTAATCTCACCAGTTTAGCGACTTTACGAGCAGATGCAAACATGTTAAGGCTCGAGCCTCGAGATATCAGCTGATAACTGGGAACCACCTTTCCAACTTCAAAGATTGAGCTTGAATTCTTGGAGTTTAGGTCCAAAGTTCCCTTCTTGGCTTCAAAACCAGAAAAATCTGTTCATCTTGTATCTAGCCAGCACTGGGATTTCAGATAACATTCCAAGTTGGTTCTGGACTACTTTCTTGTATTTGAAGTATCTGAATCTCTCAGATAATGATTTCTCATCAGTGTCTCTGAGTGAATTTATTTGTTCTAAAACCGATACAGAACAGAAACAGGTTAAATATATGAATCTGGGTAATTCTAATCTTTCAGGTGTTCTTCCTGATTGCTGGGCAACCTGGGAAATCTTGAAAATCTTGAACTTCCAGAACAATAATCTCACTGGTGAAATCCCAAGATCTCTAGCAAATCTATCCATGTTAGAATCGTTAAACATGCGCAATAACAAGCTCTCTGGAGAACTACCTGTGAATCTAATGAATTCACAGAAGTTACAGATTATTGATCTTTCTGAAAACGAATTCATCGGAGGCATACCAATACCAATAGGCGGAGAAGCTACAAGTTTGAAAGTTCTCAGCCTTCATTCGAACAAATTGATTGGCAAGATCCCGGATGAAATCTGCAGACTTGATTCTATCCGGATTCTGATCCTTGCTAATAACAATCTTTCAGGGGAAATACCAAACTGCTTCCACAATTTTAGTCTCATGACAGGAACAACGAATCCAGATCAAATCATCGCGCTAGACAGAGATGAATTTATGGGCAGTGCTTGGTTGGTGATGAAGGGGAGGGTGAATGGGTATAGCAGCATTCTTGGTCTAGTGACATTTTTGGACCTTGCAGGGAATGATTTATCCGGGGCTATTCCAAGTGAGATTACGAGGCTGGTTGAGTTGAGATATTTGAATATTTCCGGTAATCGGTTAACAGGGAGGATCCCAGAGAAGATCGGTGAAATGAAGTTGTTAGAATCTCTTGATTTGTCGATGAATCAACTTGAGGGGATGGTTCCTTTGAGCATGTCAAGTTTGAGTTATTTGAATTGGTTGAATTTGTCGTACAACGATTTGACAGGAAGGATTCCGTCGAGCACTCAGCTTCAGAGCTTTACGGAGTGGAGCTTTGTTGGCAACGAGCTGTGTGGAGCTCCGGTTCGCTTAATGTGCGATCGGGTGGAAGGGCGGGTGATACCGGTGAAGTAGGCGGAGGAGGTGGTGGCTCCGGTGGACCAGATTGGGGACTGATTATAAGCATTGTGGCTGGATTCGTGGTGGGATTTTGGGTGGTGGTGGCTCCATTGATGGGTAGCAAGGCATGGAGGGTGTTATTTTTTGAATTTGTGTATGGTATTTGGTACAAGTTTTGTGATTGCATGCCCAAGGACTCTTCCAACAATAATAATAGGTTTCATACATAACAAAAAAATGTTAGTTCTACAAAATGACTTGCAAATACATTTTTAAGTTTTTGTCCCTATGGTTTGTCGAAAATTGCTATTTTTTTGTATGTAGTTTTGAAATTATTATTTTCATCCTTATAGTTTATAATTTATTGTTGCTTTTGTCTTTATGATTTAAAATTTATTGTTGATTCCGTTCCCGTGTTTATAATTTATTGCTATTTTAGCTCCAAGTACTAAAAGCAGGAGTTAAGACTCAGGGACCAAAATAACAATAAATGGCTAACTATAGGGATGAAAACTGCAAATCTTAATAAACTATAGGGATGAAAAATATAATTTGTTCTTTTATCAAGTTGATAGTAAAAGTTGAAGCTTCCAATAGGCTCATTCGGATATTGGATTATTAGGAGTTGAGCGGATTTCTTTGCACATAAAAAATTAGCTATTTGAAAGGTGTATTTGTTTGATTTTGAGAGTTGTTTTTAAATACTTTGAAACCAAGTTTATAATAAAAATTAAACACAGGTGAGATGGTTAGATTATTACTTTATATACACAAGGGTTTGATTTGAATTTTTTAGGTGAAAGTTAACCTTTTTTTTTCCTTATAATTTAAGGCTCTAGGAGCATTTACTGAAGTCCTACATTGTTATTTCTGAAAATATTAACAACAAAAATATAATTTTATTTCTCAAATCGAAACAGTTTGACTTTTCCTAGGTCAAACCATGTTGCCTTTTTCCCTAAGTCAAACCACGATTTTATGGAACTTTGATTCATATTAAAGAACACGTTCAAATAAATTCCCGAGTCCACCACTAATAATGTGTGAGCATTCAACCTAGAATTCGTGCTTTTTGTAAAAACAGTATTGAAATTCCCACCGGTCTATTTACATTCATACTTTACCATTTCCGACATATATTTGTATTTGAATGTTGTTATGGGTGAAAATTGTAGAGTTGTTCCCTGAATTTTATCTTTTTATGGTTTAGTTGAAGAACTGACCCATGCCAATGTGAATGAACCATGGACCCATCCATACCATGTGTGAATAAACCATGGGCCTGTCCATTCATGTGTGAATGGACACAAGGGTCTTTCAAATTTTTTGAAGGCTCTGTTACACTCTTGTACTTAAGGTTGTAAATGAAACAAACGTTTAGCAAACCGTTCATGAACTATTAGGCAGAAAGTTCATTTATTTTCGTTTATTTAATAAATGAACGAATATGAACGCATGTTTTTGTTTGTTTAGTTAAATGAGTAAACATTGTCCATTCGTTATATTATAAGTTATGGCATATAAAATGATTAATTAAACCAAGTTTTTAGAGTTCCACTTTTATTACTCCTAGGTTCGCCAGGTTTTACACTTTCTTATGTTATCTTAGAGCAATGAAACGATACCGTAATGGTGGTTGTTTTCAACAAATTCGTTCGTTTATGTTGGTTTAACATCTTAATGAATGAACACGAACAAACACATTTTCTTAACAAACGAACATGTAAACGAGGAAAAATTTGTTTGTTTATCGTCCGTGTTCGTTCGTTTAAATTAACCGTTCGTATTCGATCGACTCGTTTATAGCCTTACCATGGTCAAGACTTCCCGCACGCGGTTTGGATTTCTCGTGTCGTGGCCGAGACTCCCTGCACCTCGGCCCTAGCACCACGTTGTTAGCATGGTCGGACTTGGGCAACTTGACATGCTTCAAACGAGGATCAACAGGAGTTTTTGTCCTAAGTAGCAAGATCAACCAAGTAGCATTCCTATTCGACGTAGCTCGCCATGCAAGGACAAGCTGAGACGTGGCAGACGATCATTTAGGGGAAGAGAGAACACTTAACAAGGACAAATGTAGGATCATGTATAGACCAACTTGGCGAGTGTTAAATTAAACAAAATATAAAGTTTAAAGAATAAGTTATATTAAAAGTCATGCAAAATGCTTGGTTTGGATTTTATTTTATTTTATTTTGTTTGATTTTGATCGTTTCCACTTTATTTAAAATAACAAAATTTCTTAAAGTAACATAACATATGACTTCACATAAATCATTTCCTTTAACATTATTTGAAACAAAACCAAAATGGTTGTGTCGTACTGGTTAAGGCCCGGGGATGTGATGGAATGTCTCATCTGCCCAGGGTTCGAATTCATGCATATACAACAATTGTGGCCACTAAGGTTTAATCAGGGTTGATGTCTTACAGTCATAAGTTGTCAAGGGATTAGTTTAGGCATAACCTGAAAAAAAAATAGAAAATTAACTGATTCACATATGAACCTGTATGATTCATTTATGAACTATATGTTCACATATGAACCTGTACGATTCATATATGAACTATATGTTCATATGTGAACCAGTGTAATTCACATATGAACTCTTTTAACTGATTCATATATGAACCAATTAACTGATTCACATATGAACCAATTAACTGATTCACATATGAACTAATTAAGTGTAGGTTCATATGTGAATCAGTTGAACTAATTAACAGATTCATATGTGAATCTTTGTGATTCACATATGAACTAATTAACTTATTCATATATGAACGTATAATTCATATATGAATCACAAAGGTTCATATATGAATCAGTTAAAAAAGTTCATATGTGAATTACACTGGTCATATATGAACATATAATTCATATGTGAATCATACAGGTTCATATATGAACTCGTTCCGTGTATTTTATGAAACTACCCCTCTATCGGAATTCGCTGGTTGTTGTTGATGTTGGCCGGATTCGCTGGTTGTTGTTAATGATGGCCGGAGTTCGCCTTCAAGTAGCATCACTAAATCGTTACCATTCTCGTATGGACGAAGCAGTGGAGGGAGGAGAAAGAAGGTTACGATGATGGTGTAGGCAGAGAGGGATTCATCGGAGGTAGTCACCGGAGATCTATGAGTCGAGGAAGGAAGACGATGGGGAAGCAAGATGAAGGAGAAAGCAAGAGATTCTAAAGATGCATTCCATGGATGTGAAATCCAGTGATTAATCATGGTGATTTTTGTTTTCGTTTGGATCATTTATGATCTTAGATGGATGAGCATATATGATTTAAAGTTGCAAAGTTAGTAAAAACATTATGCCCAAATTAGTTAGAACAAAATCACATATGATTTTGGTTTTAAGAATTATAGATAAACATTTTGTTAATTCATTTATAGTCTAATCACACATGATTTTGTGTTAATCATATGTGATTTTGGGTTGTATATTATTTATGGTATAATCATATGTGATTTTGGGTTGTATATTATACCTTCAACTTATTTATCATATAATCATCTGTGATTTTGGGGTGCAAATTCAGGATTTTTTTGAAAAAACAAACAGAACAAGATTAATTACCAATATGGATTTTTACCAGATTTGCATGAATAAAGGAAAAAGATGGTATCTTGTAATCCCTAATTTTTAGGAAGTCAATACTATCCTAAATTAATTCATTTTATAATATGACCTTAATACCCTTTTAAGGTTCATTTCGGAAAGTTCTATTTTGGGAATTATTTTTAAAAATGATTGTCTGAGAGTCGTCCCTTTATTCTTTTAAACAACCCCCATTCTCGTTTGAACCCACCACTATATATGCACTTGTGCATACAAGAGAGAGAGAGAGAGAGAGAGAGAGAGAGAGGGAGGTTCAAGGGAAAACCTCAAAAAAATAGAAAACTGAGGAACACCCTGGTAGCCATTCATCTGGACGGTATGCACTTGTGCATACAAATTACAGATGAATGGCTATCAAGGTGTTCCTCAGTTTTCCATTTTTTTGAGGTTTTCCCTTGAACCTATTATGCAATCTTTTACATGGTGCAACCCACCTATCTACCCACTCATTTTATTTTCACATTTTTAATTAAAAAAGTGAAAACAAAATGAGTGGTAGATAAGTGTGTTACATGGGGTTGCACCATTAAAAAGTGTTGCATTTGAACACCCGTATATATATATATATATATATATATATATATATATATATATATATACTAGCTGTCTACTCGCACGATGCAGCGCGGGTGAATCACAATTCTAAAGCAAATAACTTTTCTGGCACCTTTTGTTCATAAAGCAAATAACTTTACCTGTACAATTGTTCCTTGTGTGTTAACACTTGTTCTAATCATATTATTTTCTTTATTTCGAAGAAAATAATTTCTGTTATAAAATTTTCTCTTTTCAACAATACTTAAAGCACTGGAAGGGGTTGTTTCATTGATCACCTGAGTCGTCTCTATATGTGTCGTAGATTGACTACTTCCTTCACCGATAACTATTTTTCTCATTTTGTTCTTCTCCTATTGTCGTGCATAATATCTTCTACAATATTCATTTTGTTTTTCTGCAACAATATTAATTTTATTTAATTATATATATATATATATATATATATATATATAGTGAGTACTATCATAAACTAAACCAAATAATAATTGGGCCAAACCCACATCATATATTAGTTTATGATATACTCACTATGTAAGATGAAGACACCTTTTTTTTGCCTTTTTATTTTCTAATAAATGAGCTAAGAAAGGTACCTTACTACACAGAGCTAAATCGAGCTGGAGCAAAAATGGAGCAGAGTATAGGAGAACAGCTTCAACCGATCTGATCGAGTATCACTGATGTAGAGTCAATGTTTCATGTAAAGTTAAAGACCACAAAAGAAACAGATATGGTGAACTACAGAATATATGCAAGTATACAGAGTTTGTGAAGATCCCATACAGAGCTGGTAAACTACAAAATCAAAATCAAAATGTTACTCAAACTCAACTTCTTACCTCGAGCTGAAGTCGAAGGATTTGGGAGCTTGGAACCGATGTTGGGTTTAGAGAATGGAGAAAAGAAAACCTCCTACAATGTATATATGCTACATATGATTTGGAGCTACCCTCAATACCCTCAATACAGCTATCCAGCCTGTCCTGTAAACTTGATACATCAAACCGGGGAGGGAAAAAAGCCTCTTCTGCAAAAGCAACCTTTGTAAGTTACCTCTTCAAAAAAGCCAATTTCTTAAATAACTTCTTCAAACAAAGTCACCTGAAGAGAACAAAAGGAAACTTTGAACCTACCATAATAGGAGCATCCAAAATTCACAGATCCTCTCTTTTGCAACCTAAAGCTTGAAAAGCGTGGAAGACTTTTCTCAACAAATGAAAGAAATATGTAAACCTTCTAATTTGGTGGTGGGAGAGTTAAAAGTAGTCAGTACTCAAATGTATGCCTAAAGAACTTGTACATCATGCTTTAGTGTTTGTAATTCATAGTTTTTCAAATTTCCTGCATAAATTGATAGTACTTTGTGCTTGGTGACTTGTATTTAAGAGTTTGATGTAAATGCATTATAAGGTAGTATATATATATATATATATATATATATATATATATATATATATATATATATGGGCCACAATGTTCCAAATATCCAATTGCACCCCCTAAAGCACGTCCATGAATGCTTGGAGGCTGGAGCTTTCCACGAACCTCCCAATGAAGGTTCTTTACAAGTAATCCATTAAAATTGTCACTTTCTATGCTTAGAAAAACTAGTGAAGTAATTCTCACTCAACTTTTTACCAACCA
Source organism: Arctium lappa (assembly GCA_023525745.1). Lineage (NCBI taxonomy): Eukaryota > Viridiplantae > Streptophyta > Magnoliopsida > Asterales > Asteraceae > Arctium > Arctium lappa. Next base: position 132,433,676 of record CM042049.1, read on the forward strand.
CATCTTTGTTGCCGATAACAATCGTTTCAACTCTTTTCCACGCCAATGTTGAAAACATCTATACTGTACCATTCAACCGCAAGGAGTGTTCATATCCAAGATGCAAATCCCATCATGTATCATTACTTTCTCGATCGGTCTAAAAACGAAGATTTAAAGTCACTTTATTATTTTCTTGATTGAAAATATGATTTTCGTAAGAAATGATAATCTGGATAGGAAAAGAAATAGCTCTTGGATAGCTTTGTTTAGACTATCATGACTTCTATAATTATCAATTTGACTAGTGGTGACTCCAATTGTTTTACAATCATTTGTGGCAATACCAATATTGCTACAAATAATCAAATGCTGTAACAAAATAAAATCATGATTACAAAAAAAGTTAAATATAAAGAAACTATGGAAGTCATCATACAAGTCAACTGTGTAAAAGTCTTCATTTGAATGGGCCCGGCGGCGGCAATTTCTAAGAGCATCTACAACAGGATTGCTAAGAACTAAAAATGAAAATCTCTAAAAGGTATTACATTCATCTCTAACAGATTTGCTATTTTAGATATTTTAAAACAACTTATATTATTATAATATTCAATAATTTATCATCCCAATACATTTTAAAAGAAAATCTTAATATAAAATAATAAAAATTGAATTTCATTAGTGAGATTAAATAAAATAATCATTTATCTCTCCTATCATCAAGTTTTAGAGAATTCTCTAAACTTGGAAAATTTTCAATTTTTCTCTATTATAACAAATAAGATAGCAAAGCTGTTGGAGAAGTTTAGAGAACAAAAACCTATTTTTTTTTTATTTTAGCAATGCTGTTGGAGATGCTCTAAAAGACACCAATACGTTAGGTGAATTGCTTTTTATATCAATTACCACAGAGAAAATACAAACGCCTAACTTTTTCTAGGTAGACTATGTTTGACAAACTAACTTATAAGCTAGTTGATAGTTTGATAAGCTAGCTTTTCAAAACGCTATTATTTAACCTAGCTTATAAGCTAGTTAGCTAGCTTATAAACTAGTTTATGGTCATACAAACATGTACTAAAAAAACTAGCTTATAAGCTAGCTTTTTTTTGCCAAACAATGCTAAAGTTATGTGGATACTCTTTAGGCTGTAGGCCATGACACGATTCATCTTTTCAGATCTTTATTACCAAAAATACCATTCGAATTCCCTTTCGTGTTATGGTATCATGCCATTATTGTCATTGACAGCCAAATACGACCACTAGTGGCTACCTGAAAGCACACACATCAGGTTATGAGTTACAAAGAAACCATGGTGTAGATTGATTATGGGAAGTTTTGAATCCAAAAACAAATGAAACGAATTGTTTAAGGTGCCGTTTGTTTTTTAAGAGGTTTAAAGTCTGAAGTCTTATTTTAGTTATGATTAATAAGAGGTGGTGTGTAAAAAGGTCTGAACGATTCAGACTTAAGAGCCATTAAGAGATTTTTTTAAAAAACAAACAACCCCTAAGAAATCTTTTCAATGATTAAATATTATTAAACTATGTATCATTATTTGAAAATAAGGAGTATTTCAAGTGAGTTATCAAAAGTGTTCAATGGGTAAAACTTTGGGTCATTTCAAGAATGGAATTGTGAGTTTGTGACCTTGTGATGGGTATTAGACTCATTAAAATTACTATAAATGTTTTATAAATATTTCTCTAAACATCGAAGTGCCTTGTGGACTTAGACCTGACAAACGTGTCGCGTCGTTTCGGGTTCAAAGTTAAACGGGTTGAGAGTGTCTAACCCTAACCCGATCCGTTTAATAAACGGGTCAGGAAATCTCAACTCTAACCCGACCCGCCTAACCCAGCACGACCCGCCTAACCCGTTTAACATTTATAAAACTAAAAATTAAAAATCGAAAATTCATAAAAAAAAGTACAAATCAAAAATTCAAATGAAAGCATTTTAAATCCAAATTTTATAGTTATAACTTAAAAGTTCTAACAAAATCTAAAACATTAAAAATTTAAACATCAAAAAGAAAACTTATAATATATATATATATATATATATATATATATATATATATATATATATGGAAAGGTTCATTTGAGAAACACTAAATATATGAGAAATAGAGAAGTGATCTTAAACCATTAATTCGGTCAAGATCGGCGGCTTTGACCGAGAATTAGGGGATAATTGCTCTCATGGTCCACTCCCGTGTTCCTCACATTGTTTATTATTCGAAGGGTATTTTTGTAAATTATCCAAACGCATTCATATATGAACGCATATATGAATATCACTTTTTTTTCTTTTTTTTTAGCCGTGTGTGTTCATATATGAATGCATGCAAAAAACAGAAGTTCATATATGAATGTTAGTAGAATGTCACTATTTTTTTTGTACGTATTCATATATGAACGCATGCATTCATATATGAAGGCATTCAAAAAACAGGCGTTCATATATGAATGTCACTCTTTTTTTTGCATGCATTCATATATGAACGCATGCATTCATATATGAATGCATGCAGTCAGTGTTTATGTAAAAATAATGAACATTCATATATGAACGCATGCATTCATATATGAAGGCATGCAAAAAACAGGCGTTCATATATGAGTGTCACTCTTTTTTTTTTGCATGCATTCATATATGAACGCATGCATTCATATATGAAGGCATGCAGTCAGTGTTTATTTAAAATTACTAACATTCATATATGAACGCATGCATTCATATATGACTGCATGCCTTCATATATATGAACACGCGCATTCATATATGAACGCATACATTCATATATGACTGCATGCCTTCATATATATGAACACGCGCGTGTTTTTGTCAAAGTTACGTAAATACCCTTATATTTTTGGAAGAGCCGTAATTTTTGACCAGTCAAAGCCGCAGCATTCGGGAACCAAATATCACCCTCTGTTCTTCCCCACATTCGTTTGAGCGAAAAGCTTGCTCCATCTCTCGAACCCAGGCCATACAATCTAAGGGATTGTCCGAGCCTTTAAATTCTGGTGGTCGGCAACCCAGAAAAGCCTTAAACGTGCAAGTCCGTGTCGTTCGATTGACGCCTAGGGTTGCAGTTACCACAGGGGAAATTACGGGTCCGGTACCCCCGGATCCAGCAACAATCACATTCTCGCCAACCGTTTCGGGCCTACGGTTGTTAGTGTCTCGGTCCTCGAGGAGTTTCAAGAACACTTCCTGTTGTTGTGCCATGGCCCTATTCATGGCCAACATCATACGATCCATCATTCTCGATTCGGCCGTCACTTCTTCTATAATAGGCTCATTAGCCTCCAAATTTCGTCGAGGAATATGCTCGGGTCCTCCTCCCAGCACATTACTCACACGTACAGTTTCCCCCACTACGGTCGCCAGCGGATGGTCGGCCGTAGGTATGTCGGCCTCCTGGCCTTCTGGATGACTCCTGGTATTAACCATAGTTCTGCTGAACGCAATCATGCAAAAGAACGGAACAAGGATTACGGAAAACACAGAGAACGTACTTCTACACTTATCAATCGTTATAACAACAGTAATTTAAGTATGCTCACGTAAGACATTTTCATAATAACGTTAGCTAAGTGAAATTATGAACGTATAATACGCAAGAGTGCTTATTACCATCGTTACAACTTTCAACTTGTGCAATTTTCCGTTGACCCTAAGACCATCCTATCTCACAAGATCTACCCCATCTCACGAGTCGTAACTTAATAGTCTCAGCTTAAGTCTAGGCATCTTACAGTCATACCTAGTTCACTTAAACCAAGGCTCTGATACCAACTTGTAACACCCTAGAAACTGCGGAAATAAAATTTTGAAGAAACAATTCGGCAATAGACTAAGTTGCGGAATAAGGTGTGACAATTTTCATTACACAATCAACCCAACGGGTATAGAGTAGCCAATATTGAGGTAGATAACTGAAGTATAAAACAACATCCTATTAATCTATAAAATATCTAGATTAGGGACGGGTGTCGCTATACTTTCAAAATGAATCTTCAAAAGAATCCCTCACGACCCCAAGGTCGCTCCCTCAGTCCCGACGAGCCCCACTGCGAAGATAACCTGCCAACATGACAACCAAGAGCAAGGGTTAGGCTAACGCCTAGTGAGAACAAGCCAAATAAAAGAGAGTACTAAACCCAATTGGTGCCACGCGGTAGTATAGCCATGAGCTAAGTCAAGAAATCCAATAAACCATTAGTGATTAAACATGGTATAAGTAATACCCACATATCACATAACGAGCTCAACCCCTCTAGATCTGTTGCTCAAAACATTCAAGTCAACCCCTCTGGATCTATCCTTGAGAGTTCCCAAAACAGGGGGAACTCAAGCACATAATGGGATTTCACCTTACTGCACCATGAGACGCTGCCCGACCGTATAGGCCCACACCTTACTTATCATGGTAACCCGATGCCTATCCCGTGCTAAAACGTGAACCAAATGCCCAAAACAGGGGACATAGGAACACAGTGCCTATGGATCCATTGCACTAAGACTCAAAGCCAAAGCATGTCATTTCCGAGCATGCCCACATTAAATCAGTTATACAGACAATTCATATGAACAACAGTTCAATTCTATAAATCGTGATTCTTGAAAATGTGAGATCTTTAGAATGCAATTTCCAACGATAATACGTCACTTTGAAACCAGATTTTCCACATTTCAAATAATACATTTATCACATAGCATTCGTAATACAGACCGATTTAGCTTAAGGACTCACCTCAGATTTCTTCCTGATTAAAGAATGCTTCTTACGATTGCTACCTATGACAACACCGATAAGTCGGTAAGTCGAAACACAGATAACTTTCTCACATAAAACTTAAAGACAATAGAGCCTAACAATTACCAGGAACTAGTCCGGTCGAAATGACAACACCGGTCGAACCCTGACCTCGGTCGAACCCGACACCGGTCGAACCCTGACCTCGGTCGAACCCGACCTTCGGTCGAACATGACCTCGGTCGAACATGACCTTCGGTCGAACATGTGTCCGGTCAAAGGACACATCGGTCGAACATGTGTCCGGTCAAAGGACACATCGGTCGAACGACCAATCGGTCGAACGGCCAACCGGTCGAAGGACCATCGGTCAAATGACCATCGTCTTGTTTCATCAAAAACACCATAAACAGATCTATGCAGAACCCAGATCCAAAATGAGAAATACTCAGATCTCACAATGGAACGGTTTTAAACCTTCACAACAAGATTATACGCGGCTAAAAGCATTCAGATCAAAGCATTAGGCTAGATTCGTACCTTGATTTGGAGAAAACCCGAAGAACCACTTCACTGCTTCTTTTCTCTTTCTCTCTCTGATTTCTCAAAAACTGATATTTGTGATATTTCCAAAATATCTAAAATCTGATTTATATTTATATAACACAAGTTACATTTTACCCCCTTGGACTTTGGGTAATAGTCAACTTTTCACCCAACCCCAAAATAGCGGGTGTTACAATCCTCCCCAACTTGGAGAAGATTTCGTCCTCGAAATCTCGGCTATGGGAAGAGGTGAGGATACCTCCGCCTCAAGTCCTCTTCCGCTTCCCAAGTCACATTGGCACCTCGATGGTGCTTCCACTGAACCTTGATCATTGTGACTTCCCGGTGACGAAGCTTCTTCGTCTTCCTTTCTAAAATCGCCTCAGGTTTTTCAACGCAACGATTCCCTTCATCTACTCTGATCTCGGAGAGTGGAATGACACTCTCCTCCTTTGCTAGACACTTCCGTAGATAGCACACGTGAAACGTGTTATAAATTCCCTTCATCTCCGTAGGAAGTTCCAGCTGATAAGCTTGAAGTCCTACCCGCTTAGTCACAGAGAACGGTCCAAGGAAACGGGGGCTCAACTTCCCACGCTTCCCAAATCTAATAATTCCCTTCCAAGGGGACACCTTCAACATAACTCGATCTCCCACTTGGAATTCCATTGGCCGTCTTTTCTTATCGGCGTAGCTTTTCTGTCGATCCTGGGCCGCCTTCAAACGTTCGCGGATGCCCTTGACCTTGTCCGCCGTTTCTTGTACAACTTCCGGTCCGGCGAACTGCTTTTCCCCAGCCTCGAGCCAACATACGGGAGTTCGACACTTGCGACCGTATAACGCTTCAAACGGTGCCATCCCTATACTTGAGTGGTAGCTATTATTGTATGCGAACTCTACCAAGGGCAGGTGCGTATCCCAACTACCCCCAAAGTCGATCACGCATGATCTTAACATATCTTCTAGCGTCTGGATTGTCCTCTCGCTTTGTCCGTCGGTTTGAGGATGGTAGGCCGTGCTCAACTTCACACGTGTACCTAATTCCTTTTGTAAGCCATCCCAAAAATGCGACGTGAACCGACTATCCCGATCAGAGACTATAGATAGCGGCACGCCGTGCCGGGAAATTACTTCATCGATGTACAACTTCGCCAATTTATCCATTGGTAACGTCTCCCGCATGGCCAAGAAGTGAGCGCTTTTGGTCAAGCGGTCAACTATAACCCAGATGGCGTCGTGACCTTTCAAGGTCTTTGGTAGCTTTGTCACGAAATCCATCGTGATGTGTTCCCATTTCCATTCCGGAATTTCCAAGGATTGCAAACTGCCGTAGGGTTTTTGGTGCTCAGCCTTCACTTGTAAGCAAGTCACACACTGTTCCACATAGCGCGCCACATCGAGCTTCATGACTGGCCACCAATAAAGCAATTTCAAATCTCTATACATTTTCGTGCTTCCCGGGTGGATGGAGTATTTTGACTTGTGGGCATCTTCGAGAAGAAGTTCTCTATTACCCCCAATCTTGGGCACCCAGACTCGCCCATTGAAAAGCTTCACCCCTCGACTATCTTCAGTCAACAAAAGATGTTGTTTCGCCATGACTTCTCCTTTGAGATTTTCCTCTAGCAGGGCTTCGGCTTGCGATTCCTTGATTCTATCAATAAGCGTTGAAGTTACTTCAATCCGTGCAAATGTAGCACGAGAATTTCCTCCGCAAACTTTTCGACTCAAGGCGTCGGCAACCACGTTTGCCTTACCCGGATGGTAGAGCAACTCGCAGTCATAATCCTTCAACAACTCCAACCATCTTCGCTGCCTCAAGTTTAGCTCTTTCTGATTAAAGATATGCTTCAGACTCTTGTGATCCGTATAAAGAGTGCACTTCGTACCGTAAAGGTAGTGCCGCCACAATTTCAGTGCAAACACCACAGCTGCCAATTCCAAGTCATGAGTAGGGTAGTTGACTTCATGCACTTTAAGTTGCCTTGATGCGTAAGCGATCACTTTCCCTCTTTGCATCAGGACACAACCCAAACCCATCTTCGACGCATCGCTGTACACCACAAAATCTTCCGTCCCGTCTGGTAAGGATAGGATAGGAGCTTCACAAAGCTTCTTCTGTAAGGTGCGGAACGCCTCTTCTTGCTTCTCGGTCCACACAAATTTCACGTTCTTCCGGGTCAAGATTGTCAACGACGAGGCTATCTTCGAGAAGTCTTGGATGAATCTCCGGTAGTATCCTGCCAAACCTAGGAAGCTTCGGATTTCAGATGGATTATTGGGAGGTTCCCAATTCGTCATCGCCTCAATCTTTGCGGGATCCACCTTGACTCCTTCCTTTGAAACTATATGCCCCAAAAATTGAACTTCTGGAAGCCAAAAGTCGCACTTTGAAAACTTTGCGTAGAGTCTTTCTCGCCTTAACACCTCCAACACTTCACGGAGATGCTGCTCATGCTCTTCTTCATTCTTGGAGTAAACTAAGATGTCGTCGATGAATACAATTATCGACTTGTCGAGGAACGGTCGACACACTCGGTTCATCAAGTCCATAAATATTGTCGGTGCGTTGGTTAGGCCGAATGGCATCACCAGAAACTCGTAGTGCCCATAGCGAGTTCTAAATGCCGTCTTCGGAATGTCGCTCTTTGCTACCTTCACTTGGTGATACCCCGATCGAAGATCAATCTTTGAGAAGCAACCCGCTCCTTGAAGCTGATCGAACAGGTCGTCGATTCTTGGAAGTGGATACCTGTTCTTCACCGTCACTTTGTTCAGTTCCCTGTAGTCGATACACATTCTCAATGCACCGTCCTTTTTCTTGACAAATAGAACCGGAGCTCCCCACGGGGACGAGCTCGGTCTGATGAAACCTTTCTCGAGAAGGTCTCGAAGTTGAACCACCATCTCTTGCATTTCGGTAGGAGCCAAACGATAAGGAGCTCGAGCAATCGGAGCCGCTCCAGGAATGAGGTCAATACGAAAGTCCACAACACGATCGGGCGGCAACCCGGGCAAGTCCTCCGGAAACACATCGGGAAACTCGCGCACCACCCTAACATCATCCAATTTCCGTTGGTCGAGTTTGGTATCGATGGCATACGCTAAGAAAGATACGTATCCTTTCGCCAAACACTTCCTAGCTTTGATTACTGAAATAATCGCCACATCGCTTTTCCTTCCTTCGCCGTAGATTATAGTTGCTTCCCCGTTTGCCATCGGTAAGCGGATCATTTTCTTGGAACATACAATTTCGGCCTGGTTCTTAGATAACCAGTCCATACCTACCACTACGTCGAATCCGCCAATTTGCATTGGTAATAGGTTAATGGGAAATTTCTTCCCCTTAAGCTCTAAGATGCAATCCTTAAGGATACTACGAATTAGAACCTGACCTCCATTTGCTATTTCTACCACAACCGCATTCTCTAACATACTCATAGACATAGCAAGCCTTTGACAGAACAATTCGGATATGAACGAGTAGCTAGCACCAGAATCAAATAACACGCGTGTAGGTACGGAATTTAGAGAGAACGTACCCGACACCACATCGGTCGATGCTTTAGCTTCCTCTGACGACATCTGGAAAGCCCTTCCAGTCGACCGCGGAGTTTCCAACTTCTTCCCGCCAGATCCTCCGGTCTTCAGCTTCGGGCATTCCGCCCTTACGTGCCCCGGTTCCCTACACTCAAAACATACCTGTCCCTTGAGAGGGCAATCTCGGAACGTGTGACCCGTCTTCCCACATTTGTAGCACGTCCCGGGAACAAAGTTGCAAGGGCCGAAATGCTTGCTTCGGCACTTGGAACACCACCTAGCATCACGTCTAGGATCAGCTCCTCGCTGAGTGCTGCTGTTGGCATAAAAGGGTTTCTTTGAGGGCATTGAACTCCCCTCCCACTTCCTCTTCTCGACTTGGCGACCACCCTGATCCCTGCCGAGACTGTAAGCATCCTCCATGAGTTGAGCTTCTTCCGTTGCCTCCCGAAGGGTGGAGGTCTTTGTCACACGAACCATCGACATCATGTCCGATGGAAGACCCTTGATGTAAGCCTTGATCTTATCTTTCTCTGTCGGGACCAGATGTCCCACAAAGCCTAGCTTGTCCATGAAGAGACGGCTGTATTCCCTCACAGACATACCTCCCTTCTTCAAATTCTGGAATTCATCCTTGATTCGGTCCAACGACCGCTCGTTACAGTACTCCTCTAGCAGTTTCTCCTTGAAGGTAGACCAAGACAATTGGTCTAGAACAGTTGGCTCCAGCGAAGCAGAGTACACATCCCACCAGGTAAGAGCTATTCCCCGCAGCATTCGGGAACCAAATATCACCCTCTGTTCTTCCCAACATTCGCTTGAGCGAAAAGCTTGCTCCATCTCTCGAACCCAGGCCATACAATCTAAGGGATTGTCCGAGCCTTTAAATTCTGGTGGTCGGCAACCCAGAAAAGCCTTAAACGTGCAAGTCCGTGTCGTTCGATTGACGCCTAGGGTTGCAGTTACCACAGGGGAAATTACGGGTCCGGTACCCCCGGATCCAGCAACAATCACATTCTCGCCAACCGTTTCGGGCCTACGGTTGTTAGTGTCTCGGTCCTCGAGGAGTTTCAAGAACACTTCCTGTTGTTGTGCCATGGCCCTATTCATGGCCAACATCATACGATCCATCATTCTCGATTCGGCCGTCACTTCTTCTATAATAGGCTCATTAGCCTCCAAATTTCGTCGAGGAATATGCTCGGGTCCTCCTCCCAGCACATTACTCACACGTACAGTTTCCCCCACTACGGTCGCCAGCGGATGGTCGGCCGTAGGTATGTCGGCCTCCTGGCCTTCTGGATGACTCCTGGTATTAACCATGGTTCTGCTGAACGCAATCATGCAAAAGAACGGAACAAGGATTACGGAAAACACAGAGAACGTACTTCTACACTTATCAATCGTTATAACAACAGTAATTTAAGTATGCTCACGTAAGACATTTTCATAATAACGTTAGCTAAGTGAAATTATGAACGTATAATACGCAAGAGTGCTTATTACCATCGTTACAACTTTCAACTTGTGCAATTTTCCGTTGACCCTAAGACCATCCTATCTCACAAGATCTACCCCATCTCACGAGTCGTAACTTAATAGTCTCAGCTTAAGTCTAGGCATCTTACAGTCATACCTAGTTCACTTAAACCAAGGCTCTGATACCAACTTGTAACACCCTAGAAACTGCGGAAATAAAATTTTGAAGAAACAATTCGGCAATAGACTAAGTTGCGGAATAAGGTGTGACAATTTTCATTACACAATCAACCCAACGGGTATAGAGTAGCCAATATTGAGGTAGATAACTGAAGTATAAAACAACATCCTATTAATCTATAAAATATCTAGATTAGGGACGGGTGTCGCTATACTTTCAAAATGAATCTTCAAAAGAATCCCTCACGACCCCAAGGTCGCTCCCTCAGTCCCGACGAGCCCCACTGCGAAGATAACCTGCCAACATGACAACCAAGAGCAAGGGTTAGGCTAACGCCTAGTGAGAACAAGCCAAATAAAAGAGAGTACTAAACCCAATTGGTGCCACGCGGTAGTATAGCCATGAGCTAAGTCAAGAAATCCAATAAACCATTAGTGATTAAACATGGTATAAGTAATACCCACATATCACATAACGAGCTCAACCCCTCTAGATCTGTTGCTCAAAACATTCAAGTCAACCCCTCTGGATCTATCCTTGAGAGTTCCCAAAACAGGGGGAACTCAAGCACATAATGGGATTTCACCTTACTGCACCATGAGACGCTGCCCGACCGTATAGGCCCACACCTTACTTATCATGGTAACCCGATGCCTATCCCGTGCTAAAACGTGAACCAAATGCCCAAAACAGGGGACATAGGAACACAGTGCCTATGGATCCATTGCACTAAGACTCAAAGCCAAAGCATGTCATTTCCGAGCATGCCCACATTAAATCAGTTATACAGACAATTCATATGAACAACAGTTCAATTCTATAAATCGTGATTCTTGAAAATGTGAGATCTTTAGAATGCAATTTCCAACGATAATACGTCACTTTGAAACCAGATTTTCCACATTTCAAATAATACATTTATCACATAGCATTCGTAATACAGACCGATTTAGCTTAAGGACTCACCTCAGATTTCTTCCTGATTAAAGAATGCTTCTTACGATTGCTACCTATGACAACACCGATAAGTCGGTAAGTCGAAACACAGATAACTTTCTCACATAAAACTTAAAGACAATAGAGCCTAACAATTACCAGGAACTAGTCCGGTCGAAATGACAACACCGGTCGAACCCTGACCTCGGTCGAACCCGACACCGGTCGAACCCTGACCTCGGTCGAACCCGACACCGGTCGAACCCTGACCTCGGTCGAACCCGACCTTCGGTCGAACATGACCTCGGTCGAACATGACCTTCGGTCGAACATGTGTCCGGTCAAAGGACACATCGGTCGAACATGTGTCCGGTCAAAGGACACATCGGTCGAACGACCAATCGGTCGAACGGCCAACCGGTCGAAGGACCATCGGTCAAATGACCATCGTCTTGTTTCATCAAAAACACCATAAACAGATCTATGCAGAACCCAGATCCAAAATGAGAAATACTCAGATCTCACAATGGAACGGTTTTAAACCTTCACAACAAGATTATACGCGGCTAAAAGCATTCAGATCAAAGCATTAGGCTAGATTCGTACCTTGATTTGGAGAAAACCCGAAGAACCACTTCACTGCTTCTTTTCTCTTTCTCTCTCTGATTTCTCAAAAACTTATATTTGTGATATTTCCAAAATATCTAAAATCTGATTTATATTTATATAACACAAGTTACATTTTACCCCCTTGGACTTTGGGTAATAGTCAACTTTTCACCCAACCCCAAAATAGCGGGTGTTACAGAATGGCTAAGATCACTTCTCTATTTCTCATATATTTACCATTTCTCAAATGAACCAAACACTATATATATATATATATATATATATATATATATAAACGGATTATTCAGGTCATTTTCGAGTTGAAATTTTTGACACTGGCCTTACCCGTTTAATTTTCATGTCGTGTCGTGTCAACCCGTTAACTTAAACGGGTTGAAATGTATTACCCAAACCCGTTTATTTCGTGTCGGGTTAGCTTATCGTGTCATTTTTTGCCTTGTGGTGGTGGTTGTTTAATGGGAATAAACATTACACCTTTTTTAGAAATTGATTTTTGTGGGTCAACATAAAAGACCACCGAAATGTACGTCTTCGATGACGACTATAGTGGCACAGTTGAAGGAAGTTTTCTTTGATTGAAAATGATGCTTTCTAGAATGTTTTTTGTTCGATTAATTACGGGATTCATAGAAAACATGAGTGCAGATTATTTATAAACTATTATATTAGTACAAATTTTATAAACGAATCTTAACTGTCCATCTTGTCTAATGAATATATAGATTGTTTCATAATATAAAACGTTAGGTCATAATAAATGAACTCGGATGATCTTTCATAAATATCTTAATTATAATAAATAAACCCATCATTTCCATAAATATGTGGACTAGTTGATTTGTATGGTTTATACTAATGGTAGGATTTGTAAATGAAACCACTATAAAACATTTAATATAACAAGGTTTGAATAAATTGTAATTGTTATGGCTCGTAATGAATTGATATCACCTAATTTGATTAGAATCTAAGAGCATCTCCAACAACTATGTTACTATAATTTTTGTATAATAAAGTATGAAAAGTCAAAATCTTTAAAAAAATATGGGGAGGCTAAATGCACCTAAAAAAGTGCTAAATACACAAAAAAATCATTGGGTAATTATTGTATTTTTTTTGTTTTTTTTTGTTTTTTCGTTTTTTTGTTGTCTTTTTTCTTTTTTTTTTTAATTTTTATTATATATTTCTTTTTTAATTTTTATTATATAGTTTTGTAATAAATATTTATAAAAGAAATAAATATTTATATAAATATTTTTGTTTATTTGTTTTTTCTTTTTTAATATTACTATTTTTATTTGATTTGAAAAGAAATAAATATTTATAAATATAAATATTACTAATTTTTTTAATTATATAATTATAAAAATAAAACATAAATATTGCGATTTAACATATAAATAGAACATCAAATAAGCTATAATACATTCGATTATTCTAAAATAACATTATATGTAGTACAATTAACACGTAAAAGCTGCATGTACTTTATTTATTCGCTCTGAATACGGGGTAGCCCATCCAGCAGCGCACGGATAACTGTAATGAATAAAATGTCCTACAATTTGTGGAAACGGGTATCCTTCTTTCATATCTAATTTCACATAATGGTTACCATTAACGTACCCGATTGTAAAAATAACATGCTCATAGTCTCATACCATACTGGCGGAGTGGACCTAAGCGGCAAGTACGTCCCACTGTCGGTCATACTTATAACATGTAATATCACATTATATTTTGAAGCAATCAAGACACCTATTTCAGGCATTGTCATCCAGTGTTCAAATGGTGCATCTTGATCTGATCGAAATAGTTTAAAGTGTTATAAGTAATATCCCAATGTTCACGTCCAAAAACATTGATGTACTCTGTCTTGTATGTATCTAACTATTATCGTCCCTAGTCTTTAAAATTTGCTTTTTTCGTCACTGTGGTTTGTATTTCCTTTCGTTTTTCGTCCCTCACATTAATTTTGTTAAAAAAATCAATTAAAGGGAGGGTTCTTTTGTCATTTTGCATTTTTTTAAAAATGATTTTACTATTATAGGTACGTAATATATATATATATATATATATATATATATATATATATATATGTGTGTGTGTGTGTGTGTAATATATTAATATATATATATAGGGTCAGGTTCACGTGAGACCAAACTGTTTCCGTGAGACCACGTGAGACCAAGCCTTAAAACATGAAACTTCACACCGAAACACTGTGAAGGTAAAAAACATTCGAATCTTCATAATGTAATCACACTATGAAGGTAAAAAAACCTTAAACCAAGTTAAAAAAAATCAAACCTTCACAGCTAAAAGACTGTGAAGGTATATCCGAACCTTCACAGTGAAGACGCTGTGAAGGTAAAAAAAACGAACATTCACAGCGAAAAACACCGTGAACGTAACATTTACGGTGTTTTCCCTATGAAAAGTTCGATTTTTTTTACATTCACAGTTTTTTGGTGTGAAATTTCATACTTTAAAGCTTGGTCTCACCGGTCTCACGGAAACTGTTTGGTCTCACGCGAACTTAAGTCTATATATATATCTGTGTGTGTAAAGAGTTTAGGTTAATGACAGTTTTAACCCTTAACTATCTTTACTTGTCATTTTTATTTACATTTCAATTTGGGTAAGAATAATTATATGTTTTTAAAAAAAAACTGAGTCTTATAGAGTAAATTACAGATTTTGTCCCTAACGTTTGGCGTTTGTTACGGAATTGGTCCCTAAAAGAAAAATACATTTTACAAAGTTATGAGAAAATGTATTTGTTACAAAAAGAAAAATACATTTTACAAATTTATAATAAAATCAAAAGTTACAAATTTATAGAATAAAATAAAATCAAAAGTTACAAATTTTATAAAATCAAAACACACACACACACATACATACACACACACATATATATATATATATATAAAGATAATAATAATAATAATAATAATAATAATAATAATAATAATAATAATAATAATAATAATAATAATAATAATGATGATGATTTGACTAGTTGCAACTTTTAATGATTGGATCGGAAAACAATATTTGACTATTTGCACTTTTTTGGTGCAAATAGCACCCCCAGGGGAGTGCTATTTGCACCAAAATTATGTCAAAATCAGGTCAATTCGTGCATTGAGAATGTAATTCATGCATTGGAAATGTAAAAAGCAGATTTTGATGTTGATGTGTGTGAGGGGAAAATTAATCATATAGGTGCATTTAGCAAAGTTAAAGGTGCAATTATTCTTCCCCTATTTCAATATATAGTGTTTTACAAATTTCTACAAATTTGGAGATTTCCATCTTATTTTTTTTAATTTTCTATGTTTTAACATATTGTTTAACATGGCTGTTGGAACAAAAAAAATTCTTAAATCTTCAAAATTTTCTTTTTAACATTACTGTTAGAGATGCTCTCAATGCTCTTGTGGTCATGGAGGTTCACCTGCGATGACTCCAGACCATTCGTGGTCACCCGACGATTAATCGGTGCGCGTTAGCTGGCCCCAGAAATCCACGGTTACAAAAAAAACATGATTTAAAAACCTTGATGTTAGTTTTTTATATATAAGATTAACATATAAGTTATGCATTATTTACAAAAAAAAAAAAAAAATACTATATAAGAATAACATAGAATTAGGCACAAATAATAGAAAATAGGACAATTAGGCACAAATAATCTAAAATAGGAATTGATTAAGAAAGCACTAAGTAAATGAATCAATGGAGAATCTTTTGTTTTCCACTTTTGCTTGAATCGATTTTTTGTAAAGTATGGTCAAAAGAGAGCGACTCTTACACGATTATATATATTTCATTTCATACCTCCTTCACAATACATACATATATACACATATAGTATATATATCAAACACATTTGATAAACATTATTCACAGTTTTCACTTTCCAGAATTTTTATAATTTTAACTACTTTACGTGATGAAATCTTTCATACTTTTTTGGTTTCTGATTGTTTCGGAAGTATGTACCAATTGTCTGTGTAAAGCCAACTCGAGACGGGTTATGTGTGATGAGAACGAGAGAGTGGCGCTTCTGCAGTTTAAGCATGATCTCATAGACGATACCAACCGGCTCTCGTCTTGGAACAGTGCAAACATCGACTGTTGTAGATGGGCTGGAATCGTTTGCGATAACATCACCGCTCACGTCCAAGAGATTCACCTTCGAGGACCCGATCCAGAACTTGAAGAAGCATCGACGCAAACGTTAGGAGGAAAGATAAATCCTTCGCTGCTGTCGTTGAAGCAACTTAAGTACCTAGATTTGAGCTGCAATGATTTTGGAACTACCGAAATTCCTAGTTTCATCGGTTCTCTTCAGAACTTGAGATATCTGAATCTCTCGATGTCGCAATTCTATGGTCGAGTACCTCAACAGCTCGGGAATCTATCCAAGTTGGCGGTTCTTGATCTCAGAAACGGACCATGGCTAAGTAACGTTCAGGTGAACAGTCTGCATTGGCTGTCGAGTCTCCCTTTGTTGCAGCGCCTAGATATGTCTGGCTATGATCTTAGCGGTGCATCCGATTGGCTTCAAGTGATCAACACCCTTCCGTCTTTGGTAGAATTGCACTTGTCTTCATGCAATCTTTCCGAAATCCCTGATCGTTTGACCACGGTTAAGTTTACTTCACTAACCATCCTCGATCTTTCGTATAACATTTTCGACACTTTGATGCCTGGGTGGATTTTCAGTCTAACTAAACTAGTCTCCTTAGATTTGACAAGATGTCTTTTCCATGGTCCAGTTCCTGGTAATTTTGGCGGTTTTCATAACATGACTGATCTAAAAATCGTTCACGTTTCTGAAAACGATTTTATGAATTCATCGTCCGTTTTGAGGGGGTTGTTGAGCGTAACCGGTCTCGTTTCCCTGGATATTAGTACCAGTAATCTTTCAACTTCAATTCTTGGTCGTCTTCAGAACATGCCTTATCTCGTTAGTATCGATTTGTCACAAAATCAAATCACGGAGACGTTGCCAGACTCATTTGGTACCCTTTGCAACTTGAGGTATGTCGATCTCCGAGCTAACTATTTCATCGGAAGTGTATCGGGTCTTCTAGATAACTTATGTGAATGCAATTCGCCAAAGTTGGAGTATTTCGCGGTCAGTGCAAACCGCCTTTCTGGCCATTTACCAGTTAGATTAGGACATCTTCGAAATCTAACCACTCTTGATCTTGCATTCAATTACATTTCTGGTGTAATTCCTGATTCTATAGGAAGATTGTCAAACTTGAAAGAATTGATTCTTAATGTTAACTCCATGTATGGTCTGCTCCCAGATTCAATGGGGAACTTAACATCATTGAACTGGTTAGAGATTTCTTTCAACAATTTCAATGGAACTTTACCTGAAAGTGTAGGTCAGCTAGGGAAATTGACATATTTGAGTGTGCATCACAACTCGTTAACGGGCGTTTTAACTGAAGATCACTTTGCGAATCTAACGGCATTGGATACTTTATGGGCAGGGGCAAACATGTTAACTCTAGAACTAAGTGTTCGTAACTGGGTTCCTCCTTTCCAGCTTACACGACTGAGAATCGGTTCTTGGAAACTAGGCCCTCGTTTTCCTTCATGGCTTCGGTCACAAAGAAACTTGATGAATCTGGACATAGCCGACGCAGGGATTTCAGACACCGTGCCTAGTTGGTTTTGGATCTCATTTCCGGTTGTTAGTTTCTTGAATATGTCTCACAATAATATCCGAGGGATGTTGATAGGAGATCTTATCCTTGCACCGGAGGCAGTAGTAGATCTAAGTGACAACCAATTCGAAGGCCCGTTGCCTGGAAAATTCAACGAAGCGGACATCGTTCTTCTAGATGTTTCAAACAATAATCTTTCCGGGTCTCTCGAGCAATTCTTGTGTCCTAGTTTAGAGAACAAACGAAAGTTGCAAGTTCTTGATTTAGCAAATAACAACCTCTCCGGTGTTATCCCAGATTGTTGGACGAATTGGCAAGCTTTATCGGTTGTAAACTTTGAGAACAATAATCTTTCTGGACAACTTCCACAATCTGTTGGGAGCTTATCTTCCCTCCAATCATTCAACATCCGCAACAACAAGCTCTCGGGGAAACTACCTGCATCTCTTCTGAATTTGAAAAGCTTACAAATTATCGAGCTTGCTGAGAACGATTTCACTGGAAGCATACCGTTGTTGATCGATGGAGAAGAAACAAAGTTGAAACTAGTCAGCCTCAGGTCAAACAAGCTAGAAGGCGAAATCCCAGATGAACTTTGTCGTCTCACTTCTATCCAGATCTTGGATCTTGCTCATAACAATCTTTCGGGAACCCTCCCGACATGTTTCCACAACTTCAGCATCATGTCCGGAAGGCAAAAGTCGAGTGCAATTGTGCTATATGATTTGCCATTTCAAGTGCAACTTCTTGGCAGTGCATCATTGGTGACTAAAGGAAGAGAGTTTGAATATAACACCATTCTGTATTTGGTTACGACGTTGGATCTTTCAGGTAACAAACTCACCGGCCCCATTCCCGGGGAGCTTATGGGGCTCTTGGGATTGCGCTGGTTGAATTTGTCGGGAAATCATTTAACGGGAAGAATCCCGGAGGCGATCGGTGAAATGGCGTTACTTGAATCTCTTGATTTGTCTGTGAACGAGCTCGATGGGAGGATTCCTTCGAGCATGTCGAGGTTGACAACCTTAAACTGGTTGAACTTGTCTAGCAACAAATTGACTGGAGAAATCCCAACAAGTACTCAGCTTCAGAGCTTCAACGAGTCCAGTTTCATGGCGAACACACTCTGTGGGCCTCCACTTGCAGAGCTATGCAACAAGAAAAGGGTCTCACCTGGGGATTCAGATGGAGTGAATGATGATGATGAATCAGATGGAGTGAAGTGGGGGCTCATTATCAGCATTGTGGTTGGATTTATAATTGGGTTTTGGGGTGTGGTTGCTCCTCTGATTGCCAGCAGTGTATGGAGAAGTGCTTACTTCTATTTTCTCTACAAAGTGTGGTTCAAGATTCGTCTTGCTTGTCAAAAGAAGTTCTTTAGGATGCAACCCAATTGAGCAAGAATCACCTTAAGTGGATTTGTAACCATGATAACATAACAAGATTTGCAGCTGAATGTTTTGTGTACCATTTGGTTTCTGAATGTTTTCGCACTCTGTTATTGTAGTTGTCAATCTGTGAATTAGGGGTGTTTGCGTTCTGGTTTGGACCGCTCAAAACCGCCTGTTGGACCGCTATTTTAGCAGTTTGACTATTTTTCAGACCGTAACAAACCGTTGGACCGCTCAAAAGTTGATTCAACCGGTTTAAACAGGTTTTCTTAACACCCCTATGTGAACGAAAACACAGATCATGTTTTATAAGAAACCCACATTGCTAATATATAGAAGTGAAAATTTGGAAAACACAACAATCAAATTCAAACCCTTGATGATGGTGGCGAACCTCTAATCCCGATTGCAAGTGGTTGATTATACGAAACGCCTTAATCATATTTGAATCCCTAGATCCAGTAATCGGATTCCCCCTTTCGTCTCTATCTCCAGTTAGATGGAAAAAAACAGCCGGTGGCCGAAAAAGAAGCCGGAGATGGAGGCTTTTATTTCGATTTTAGATTTTTAGTTTTGCTTTTTCGGTGAAGTGTTTTAATTTCAATTCACAAGAAGAAGAAAAAACAAGACGAGTTTAAAGAGGGAGTTGAAGTTATAGGTGACTGACATTATTTTTCCAAAACAAAATAATATTCTAGACGATTCATATGAAAAGAAGTCTATAGACTTGTATATTAAATAATAATAATAATAGTGCAGGGACAAATATGTAATTGACTTTAAAATTAATAAATGTTACATAAACGATAAAAAAAGAGTTGGTCCATTGTATCACAGCTTTGTCGCTAAAAAAATCGTGTTTTCTATATTATGATTTGGCCCAAAATCTAGAATTACAAAAAAAATATTCGAACCACATATACGTGACTAGACCGAGCGGTTTGGCTATTTTTCAGTCTATGGGACCCTCTACCCTGCCGGTCGGGTTTAGCCAAAGGCTGGGCCAGGTAGCAGCGGATTAGTGGGATTGTCCGTAATGGAGGCCCGATACCGCTGGAACGTGTGTGTACGTTAACTTGCCGTTCAAAAAAAAAAAAATGATATCACCATACGTGGGTAGGCCTAAGTTATGTAGTGTAGTGTCACTTCTGAGTGCCAACCCGGTAGTGTGGTTCTTGCATATCTTTTCAAGTGGGGTTTTGGGTTTGAAAATAATACAATAGGTGTCGTGTGGTGTGGATCCAAGAGTTGAAAAGATAAAGACTTCCAAACTAATGTATATATGCAAGAACCACATTACTTACCAGCAAGTCAGCCATTAATGCAGGCATATTGACATGAAACCTTTCATACTTGTTTCTTCTTCTTCTTCTTCTTCTTCTTCTTCTTCTTCTTCTTCTACCCTTTGCTTTCTGACTGTTCTAGCACTATGTTCTTGTTGTTGTTATTCTCTGGGTAATGATGAAAACACGACTGATCACGTTCTATGCATCAAAAGTGAGAGAACAGCGCTTCTGCAGTTCAAAACTGATCTCGTAGATGGTGCTAACCGCCTCTCTTCTTGGACTGCCTCCAACGACGACTGCTGCAAATGGGCTGGTGTCGTCTGCAATAACGTTACAGGTCATGTTCAAGAGATTCGACTAGGAGGACCTGATGACAGCCTTCACAGTCATTGTCAGGGTCCTTACGACACAGATGCTGAATTTGAAGCGGCATCAAAACAGATGTTGGGTGGGAATATAAATCCTTCCTTGCTGTCCTTGAACCAACTTAACCACTTGGACTTGAGCTGCAACGATTTCGGAGGGATCCCGATTCCAAGTTTCATCGCGTCTCTTCAGAGTCTGAAATACCTTAATCTCTCAATGTCTCAATTTGACGGGCAGATCCCTCGTCATCTAGGGAATCTGACCATGTTGCACACTCTTGATCTCCGTTATGGGTTGTGGCAAAGCTCTTTTCCTGTCAAGAATCTGCACTGGTTGTCTAGTCTTCGTATGTTGCAGCACCTGGATTTGAGCGGCTATGACCTAAGCTGTGAACGTGACTGGCTACACGTGATTAACGGCCTCCCATCTTTGTTAGAATTACGCTTGGCTTCATGTTCACTTCCGCAAATCCCTCGTCATCTAAACACCGTTAATTTTACATCACTATCCATCCTTGATCTTTCCTACAACACTTTCACTGATAGTTTTCTGCCTCGGTGGATCTTTAACCTAACGAGCCTTGTTTCCCTCGATCTAACTAGCTGCTTCTTTCATAATCTAGACCCTGGAATTGGTGTTGGCTTTCAGAATCTGAAATCCCTCAGAATTCTTCACGTTTCTGGGAATGACGCTATGAATCATTCATCATTGCTGAAGGGGGTATCTAGCCTAACAAATATTGTTTCTCTAGATATCAGTACCTGCAGTCTAACAAGGTCGATTCTCCACGATCTTCAGAACATGAGTTCCCTTGTTAGCCTTGACTTGTCCAACAACAAAATCAACGAGTCGCTGCCTACTTCATTGGTTAATCTTTGCAACTTGAGGTTCGTTGCTCTTCAAACTAACCATTTGTTTGGTAGTGTATCCGAGCTTCTTCAAAACTTCTGTGAATGTAAATTACCTAAGCTGGAGTCTTTGGGCTTTGGGGGCAATTATCTTGTCGGTTATTTACCTGACAAACTTGGACATCTAAAGAATCTGGTTACCTTTGAGCTTGGATTCAACTTTCTATCAGGTCAAATTCCAGAATCTATAGGAAATTTGCCAAATTTAAAGATGTTAGTACTTAACGTCAATTCAATCTCTGGCCCAATCCCAAATTCAATAGGAAGCCTTTCATCATTGCAGTGGTTAGACCTGTCAAACAACCTGTTCACCGGAAGTCTTCCTGACAGCTTAGGGAACCTTCAAAATTTGAAGTTTTTCAGTGTATTTAACAATCTGTTGAATGGTTCAGTCACTGTACATCACTTTACGAATCTCACAGCATTGACAACTTTAAGGGCTGAGAACAACAAGTTAACACTGCATCAAAGTGTTGAAAACTGGATTCCACCGTTCCAATTGGATGTGTTGAGAATAGGCTCTTGGAATCTAGGCCCTCGTTTTCCTTCATGGCTTCACTTCCAGAGAAATTTGACTGAGTTAGATATTGCAAATGCAAACATTTCAGACGACATGCCAGATTGGTTTTGGACTACATTCTCAAGCATAGAATACTTGAACATCTCCCACAACAGAATCCAAGGAAAGTTGACACAAGATCTTGGTTTCCTCGCTACAAATGCAGTAGTAGATCTAAGTGACAATCGTTTCAAGGGTCCATTACCTGATTCTTTCAACAGACCCGACATAGATTTCCTTGATCTTTCTACAAATCATCTTTTGGGGTCTCTAGAGAAATTCTTGTGTCCCAAGATCCAGGAACCGAGGCAGTTAAAGCTTCTTAATCTTGCCAACAATAACCTGTCGGGTGTAATTCCAGATTGCTGGGTGAACTGGGATTCTCTTTTTGTCTTAAACTTTGAGAACAATAGATTATCCGGTGGAATCCCAAAGTCTGTGGGAGACGTATCTTCGCTTAGATCATTAAACATGCGCAAGAACAATCTTTCTGGAAAATTACCAGCGTCTGTGATGAGTTCAAAGAGCTTGCTGATCATTGATCTTGCTGAAAACAAACTCACTGGAATCACCCTGGCCCCAAACCGGAGGAAAGCTACAAAATTGAAACTTCTAAATCTTCGATTGAACAAGTTGGATGGTAAGTTTCCATATGAGCTCTGTCGGCTCACTTCAATTCAGATCTTGGACTTGGCTGACAACAACCTTACTGGGAACGTGCCGACATGTTTGTCCAACTTCAGCATAATGTCTGGAAAACAGAGCTCAAGTCCTATCATTCTTTATGATGAATTTGTCCAAAATCAAGTTCTGGGCAGTGCATCACTGGTGACCAAGGGAAGAGAGAGCTCGTATAGCACCATCCTTTATTTGGTGACAACCCTAGACCTGTCAGGTAACAGATTTTCTGGGGACATTCCTGATAAGCTAATGGACCTTGTGGGATTGCGTTATTTGAATCTGTCAGGGAATCAGTTGACGGGAAGAATTCCAAACAAAATTGGTGACATGCGATTGCTTGAATCTTTGGATTTGTCCTCCAACCAGCTTCAGGGAGGAATTCCATCGAGCGTGACGAATCTGACTTTCTTGAATTGGTTGAATGTGTCCTACAACAGCTTGACAGGCAGAATCCCTACAAGCACTCAGATTCAGAGCTTCAACGAGTACAGCTTCATTGGCAACAGACTCTGCGGACCTCCTCTTCAGGATTTATGCGGATTACCAACAAATATTGATGGGTCGAATGGTGAAGAAAAGAATGATGAAGCAAATGAAGTTGATTGGGTGTTGATAGTCTGCTTAGTGGTTGGATTCTTCTTTGGTTTCTGGGTGGTGGTTGGACCTTTGGCAGTCAACAAAGTATGGAGAGTAGCATATTTCGGGTTTCTGTATAAAGTATGGCACAAACTTTGTTTGAGATTATAATACATGTTAGTATGAGTCGTTAATGAAGTGTATGTTTCTTGCTACTGCTACTTTAG
This sequence comes from Arctium lappa, assembly GCA_023525745.1. Lineage (NCBI taxonomy): Eukaryota > Viridiplantae > Streptophyta > Magnoliopsida > Asterales > Asteraceae > Arctium > Arctium lappa. The sequence continues at coordinate 132,457,434 of CM042049.1, forward strand.
TCTTTATGCAAGCAATATTTCAATTAAAGTACATGGTCCTTGTCATTAAGGGGACATTTAGCGATTTTAATTCAATTCATAACCTATTAATTTCAAAATCTGGGCCAATTCTAGTTCTAGAACCTGAGAAGACTTTAGAATTAATTAATTATTATTATCACTCAAAATCTTGATAGGGGAGATAACATAGCATAACAGCAGTAGAAAAAGTACCTCAATTGGTGAAAGCAACGTTTATTTCATCTTCTTTGGAAATCATGTAAATCGAAGAGAACAAACAAGCCCTAATCTCTGTTTCAGCCGGTGTTATTATAGAGCCTATCACATTCTGACATACCCGTTTTTCCTCATCCGGATAAGTTTCCTTCCTTAAATCGCCGAAACCCTAATCCCCATTTCTCCCGTTCGAAATCGAAGAACCCCAAAGATCAAAGACATTACTGGTGCGTTTGTTAACAAGCATGGAATAGATAATAACAGATGGGAACCGGCTTGAACACTTCTCTCTTCTTTACGTTTTATTTATTTTTTAAATTTGATTTATATATTTTATTTAATATATAATTTATTAAATATTAATAATCTACACTATATTATAAAATATTTAAAAAATACTCTTAAAAACAATTGCTACAACTTAATGTACAGTTATTTAATACTAATTAATTAAAAAAAAATTAAAATAACCATTAAATTTTTATATACTACTTTTAATGTTATTTATTAACTTTCAATCTTTATCTCTAACCACTTTAACAGTTTAACTCCCGTAAAATCACTTTTCATTTCAACTCTCCTAAAATTACTCCCAACGTAACTAAATACAGGATAAAAATCAAATTTTAAATATAAAAAATCTAAAATATAACTAAAAATATCTAACAGAATATTTAATGTTTGAAGGTTGTCTGGAGCCCTGATGCTAAATTGATTATTGTTCTTGTAAGTATGGGATTGGCCTACCTCTTTATTGTCCGGTTTATGAATTTGTAGCAGATTATTCATCCCGACACTTGTGACATTTATTTTGCTGTCAAAGAACTTTGTTTGTTTCCTATTTTTCCCTTTTTTCCTTCTGTTTTGTCTGTAGTCGTGAAGAAAGTGGCAGTAATATTATGATACTACGAGAAGTTAATCGAGGATGTTTATTAAGAGTTTTAAGGCCATCTACAGCGGCAGGTTCATTAGGCCACGTGGATGGTCCATGGACTTTAGGAGAAAGGTTTATGTCATTGTATTTACTAGGAGTGTTCGCGGTCCGGTTTGGACGGTTTAACCCCTCAGACCACAAACAAACCGTAAGTGGCGGTTTATTGATTTTTCAAACCGAGCGGTTTGACATCAAGTGCCCAGACCGGTCAAGTCGGACCGCGGTTTATGCGGTTTGGTCGACCGGTTTAGGCGGTTTGGGCCTTTTTAGTGGGCTTTAAAGTTTAAGCATAAAAACATATAAAACTTTGAATTTTAAAGGCACATTGGTTTGATTCCATTAGGAATAAAGAACAAAGTCCACAACAACATAAGAAAGTCAACAAAAATTCACAAAATATCCCAAGACAAAACACTAAAAAGAAGTAATATGCAAAGTGCAAATAAAATCCACGGCTTCAATTCTTCAATTTTCCGTTCCACAATCCATAAATATTTCAATTTTTTAAAATATTTTGGGCCTTTTTGTATATACTTGGACATTTGGGCTTTATAGCATCTATTATTTATAATAAAGGTATATATAAAAATATATATTTATATATTTGGCAGTCGGGTTGGTCCAAACCGTCCAGAAAAACTTCCAGACCGCAGACCAGACCGGACCGCCCGGTTTGGCAAATTTTCAGACCAGACCGGACCGCCAGACCGCTCAAACCGCCAAAAACGGTCCAGTTTGACTTGGTTCGACCGGTTTGAGCGGTCCAACGGTTTTTTTTTAACACCCCTAGTATTTACATGGGTTCATGCCACATCCATGGAAGCGGTTCCTCTCTGAGGACCGCTCCATGTAATTAAAATATATTATATTTCAATTTTTTATAATTTAAAAATCAATAAATAAATAATTTAATAATTAATTAATTAATTAATTTTCAACTTTTTATCTACATAAATTAATTACAATTTTCAACTACACAAATTAATTACCGTTCAGTACATCATCAACTTCGAGATCGGGCAGATTTGGTCGAACATATTTGGGAACGGTTTAAGAAAGATTGATGTAGATTTATTAAAATTGTTTTTTAATTATTGTAACTTTTAATTATTATGACTTATTATTGTAAGTTTAATTATTGTTTTTTAATTATTATAAGTGTATTTTAATTATTGTCTTTTAGTTATAATAGTATATTTTTATTATTATATATTTTTATTATATAAACTATGGACCGGTTCATGATTGAGATTGAAAGGTTTATGAAATGCTTAGGAAATAGAAAACGGATGTGACAGAGAGAGAAAAATGATGTGGCATAATCATGAACCTCCAAAGAGGTTCATGATTGCGAATGCTCTAAAGCAGCAAGAAATGATTGCTTGGGCCTCTGGTGCACTAAGATGGCATACTTCCTAAGATCAATCGATGGCAACACGGTGAGTAGATACTTTGTTGGTTTAGTGTTATGATTAATTAATTTTGTTCATTTTGGTTGCCTTTTAAGATGCAATGTGGTTGTTTGGCATTCGACTATTTAGTAGCTCTTAACTTCCGATATGGAAAATTTCCCTTTTCAGATTACTTAATGTTAGAGCATGTTCGTTAACGGCTTAAATGAGCTTAATGGGACTTACAACTTATTCGGTCATCTATATTGTTTGGTAGTGGCTTAATGATATAGAAAGTGGCTTATTCGGTAAGCTTCTAGGGGGAGATTTATGCAGAAAGTCAAGTCTTTTCCAAACCTTATCTTACCATCTATGAAAAAACCTCCCAATCAGCCAATCTATATTCACAGATTAATTCAACTTTTATCTTGATGAAAAACCTACTAAACATCCTCATAAATCCTGCTTGCTTTGTGGATGTTGACCTTGATATCTTAATGCTTGCTTAGTTTAAGTTGGTATTTTGTTGTTTGCAATATATTTAAAAAGTTATAATTATCTTTTTATTATATTAAATGTTAATTTAAAAAAAAATATTGTAACCGGGTACCCGGAACCGGAACCGGTTCCTAGCGGTTCCGGGACCGGTTCCAAGAAAATGAGAATCGATGCATCCGGTTCCGGTTCCAGCATCCTAAGAACCGCCGGTTCCGGTTCCGGGAAAAATAGGCGGGTACCCGGTTATGCTCACCCCTACCCTTCGTGATGGTGGCAAACCTCTAATCCCGATTGCAGGTGGTTGATTATACGAAACACCTTAATCATTATTCGAATCCCTAGATCCAGTAATCGGATTCCCCCTTTCTTCTCTATCTCCGGTTAGATGGA